>JAECYW010000014.1:1200000-1800000 GCA_023014335.1 Galerina marginata | reverse complement strand
CTTCTTGGTGCCCATAGGACGAGAAGGACCGGCGCGGCCATATGAATCTATTAGCAACAATATTGAGATGAATAAAAGATTAAAGTCAAATAAACATACTTTGAGCTTTATTATTGGAGCTTCCGGGGCGGGATGAAAAAGACCAGCGATTGTTGGACATCAGGGTTTTGATACCAGGTACCTTGTAAACCAAGCAGAGAGTGGCAACCAATCTTTCATATTCCATAGTCTGAATTACGCCCGTTAGAATCTTGTATGATGAACCATTAATATCCTTGGCATGCCGAGTGTAGTCTTCATCAACACATATAAGACTGAGACAGAGAGCCGGAGTTTTCTGGTTTCGTAAAGTGATCAAAGGATAGATGGATCCAGTGTCTGGTTTTTTGGCAATAAGGTCACAAGGTTCAATCCTAGACAAGTTGACGGTGCTTGTGCCTGTGTCCGAAACAAAAGTGAACAAATCCAGCAAGTACCTATCAGAATAAAGTTAAAACAGAATATCAAAATAGAATAGAATGGTTTACTTCTTGCTAGTCTTTGTCAAATTTGGCAGCAGTTCTGAGACGTACATCATAGGCTCCGGTGCTTCACCTGCAGGAAGATATCGATTGTTGGTGTATCCACTGAAATATTGTTAGTCAATTAGGTATAGACAGTAAATAAGTAGATACCTAGGCAATTTAGGAAGATCCTTGTAAGTTTTGGCGAGGAAGACATCAACCAAGTCTTTATCGTAAATCTGGCATTTCCGTAACTTGGGACGACTGTATATATATAGTATCAGGCAATAAAATTGATTAATCAACAGAAATGCATACCTTTCAAGAGGATCTTTAGTGATCAAATCCTCCAGATAAACACCAGTATCTTTCAAATCATCTTTTCTCTTCGCAAAAGACTTTTCTTCTTTCGATTTAGCCTCCTTTGCCTTTTTTCTATAAGGCAGAAAAAGTCAACAAAGTAAACATATTATAGAAACCAAAAATAATGAACATACATGGCAGTGTTGAGGATTTTCTGACGTTGAGGATTGTTACTAAAAAAACTGGATTAAATAATATTCTGAAGAAAATATACCATACACACCTAGTCTTAGCCTTTCCTTTGGACTTACTCAAAGGAAGCTTATCATCCTCTGAGCTGTTATCCTCCTCCCTAAGAAAAGGAAAACAGAAAAGGGAAAATTAGCTTAAAGTCAAAAAGAACAAGGAAAAAAAAAAAACATACGCTTCATCATCTATGAAATTAGCATCAGAATCTTGTTCATCATCTTCCTCCTCTTCATCTTCTGCCTCATCTTCATCTTCTGCCTCTTTTTCATCTTCTGCCTCCTCTTCTTCATCTTCCTCTGCAACTTCAGCATCATCACTATCAAAAACCTCCTCTTCACTGATGATATCAGATTCTGATTCGGTCTCTTCCTTAATCGCATTGGTAATCTTTCTCTTTGTTTGAATCAAAACAATAGGTGATTTGAGTTTCAAATTTTTGGCAGAAGACTTCATTGTAGGAGTGTTGGGAGGCTTTGACTGTGAAGTATGACGAGGTTTTTTTGGTGACTTCTGTTCAGGACTAAAATAGCCTTTAATATAAAGTTCATAAAAATGAAGACCAAAATACCTTGGAGTAAATGCAGCAGTGTCGATGTTTTTCTTCTTAGACTTGGAGCTGTTTAATAGAATAATTAATAAAAGAGGCAAAATATCTGAACTAACTACTCACAGGCTTCCTGCAGTTGCTTGAGGAGGCCCTACTCTCTGAGACCTTCTCGGAGTAACCCTAGAAAACCGTATTAGTGTCATAATATCTTAACATGGATAAAGAAGCAAAAAAGCACGGAGGTGGGGGCTGATCCGATCTGCAATGAAAGTTTAGCTTCAAAAAAGTAAAATACAACAAGCAGAACATACAAAGAGGCAGCATCAGAGGTTTCATTTTCACTCGCGCTATAATAATAGCAATAACTTTCAGCATATATCAAAGAAGAACAGATAATTCAATATCTACCTGTGATTTTCCTCTGAAGAGGAGTCTTGTTTGACTTTTCTTTTAGGTGGCATAATGAGTGTAATGTGTATGAAAGTAAAGATTTGAGGGAAAACGACTGGATAGACAGAAAGAAATCTGTGGCTTCTTATACCTCTCAGACTTCCCAAATGGATATCGGATCAAACAGAAGATCCGATTTTTTGGGGTATGGATGGATATACATTTCAGATCAATTATGGTGGGTTACGTACAAATATATATTGAGCCCCTATAACAAAAAGCTTCTGAATGACATAGAAACCAAGAACCGCCAAATTCTAACTGTGGGGTTCCTGACAGGTTGTCTAGAAACCAGATCACCGTCTATTTAGTTATAGAAAAGAAGATCCGATTTGATAATGCCAAGATGTAAAAACAGGGTTCTAGATTCTTGTCTGGTCAGCAGACCTAACACATTTCCGGTCCGACTCCAAAGTTCCTAGCAACTGAATGGGAAAATTTCAAGTCTATATTGAAATCAAAAAGAATATAGCGCCATTTTTAAAGGTACACCGTCTAGGGTCTACAAGACTAGATTGATCTTACACCTAAAAAGGAAGTGACAAAGCTTTTTTTTACGAGCCTAGGAGAATTTGATTGATCGATCATAGAAGTGGAATATAGCTTTAAAAGCGAGCAAAAAACTTTGTGAAAGTATTCCTTCTTTCTCCAACCTATTGACAAAGCACTATGGATCAATTCTATGATATGAAAGCTACTGGTTAGTCAAACTTTCATAATTTTACTCTTATTAACGAGATTTTAGAAAGTAAAGTGGAAAGGCTTGCAGAAAGCCAGGTACATAAGAGAAAGCAGTTATGTCATTTTAATGCGGTATGTAACCATGTATGTCTTTTAAAATGACAAACGTGACTGAAACAATACTAGACAGACGGCATTAAGAATCAGGTCCAAGTCACTCCAGTGGAGCAAAATAGAAGCTGGAAACTTATCCGTAATATGACCACTGAAGATGCTGAAGAAGTTGTTTTGCGTGTTCAGGGTGTATTAAGCCAGAAGTCACTTCCACCTATATCGCAGCCATTTAATATGTAAGTCAGAACAGTTGTCAAAAATACTAAAAAGCCAGCCAATATTAAATATAATATTCACAGTGAACCTAAACAACGACATTTTATGCGACAATCAGTAACACTCACTGGACTGGGCAGCACACTTTTCTATCAGGCTATACAAAATGCTCAAGAAATTCACCAGATATTCTCACGCACCTTTCCACAAGGCGCTCTCGAGGATTGGAATTCTGCTTCTTTTGAAGGCTATCCAGCTATTGACATGAACAACCGCTTTTTCACACTTCGCAAACATGCAATCACGGATGAAATATTACCTTTCTCAAATGAAGTCGATCCACATGGAATCCTTGCTGCTGCTATGGATATTGATGAACAATTTGTTCATACTACAGAAAATGAAGTTGAGTACTATGAACTCCTTGATGATCGTGAACAAGAAACCAAGTAAGTTTCTGTTCTGATTAGACCTTTTAAGATCTTTAATAATAATCATGCAGGTATCAACAAGTCAATCCTATAAAGTTCCGGTGTGGAGATATCGTTGAAGCCCAACTTTCCTTTATCTGTATCCAAATGAAGAATGGAAAATATAGGATGTTGACGGTTCTTCGGGCAATTACCATTTTGGACACCTCAACTTTAAGGGTGCGTATTGAGTTATTAAGCTTGTGATGATTAGACTCTGATGTAACTTGACTTTAGGAAGCTGCCATAATACGCAATCGAACTAAAAACCAGACAGTGAGGCAGGTTTCTTTAAAAAGAAAGGTTGGATATGCCACAGATGAAGTTGTAGAAGCACGCGATCGACTGAGCCGTATGAAACTGAAAGATTAGATATTTCATGATACTCTAATAGCAGTTTCTTTATTCAATATCGATATATCAATAAAAGATTTAACAAGTTGGATAATCTTATAGCAAATTTGTGACCGGACAGACCGCATACGCTATTAAGCAAGGGTCTTGTCTTGTGTAAGGTTACGGATCTTGTGTAAACGGATCTTGCATAAGCTTACGGATCTTGTGTATTTAATAGAGCTTACAAATCTTCAGTATTGAATAGAGTTGCGGATCTTATGCACTCAGAAGAGGTTACGGATCTTGCGGATCTTATGGAGCTTGCCGCAAAAGAGTCTGTCACTGCTTCAGGGAAGACTAGCCGATACAATATATAAACTGGTTCAACTTCGTCCAATTTCTTCAGTTCCTTTCCTTTCTCCTTCACTCATACTCTCTAGCTAAATATTCTCTATTCTTCCTGTTATCGTCACTATGGCCAAAAGTCAAACTAAAAAGCAAGCCACTCATGCTGGTGGGTTACATTTAAATTCAAAGTTGTTATAAAGCTAATTTTTCAAATAATAGAAACTCCTTACCGTCGTCGCTCTGCTCGAATTCACAAGGCTTCCACAGCTACTAATCAAGTGGATATGGAAAACAACTCTGGTGTTCCGATTATAGGTATGTCTAGAATTTATGACTATGTTAATAATATTGACTCAATACTTTTCATACAGAGGCCAATAATACTGTGATAGAAGATACAAATAGTAAGTAATCAAACTTGTATTTAACTTTATACCTTACTGATTAAAATTAACCATAGTGTCTGAAGAACTTCAGTATCCTGCAGAAGAGCATACTGGAGATCTTCATTTAGAACGCTTTATTTCCAATAATCTTCCACTAGGAAAGTTCAATTGCGATGCTCTCAAGATGTTGTGGAAAGGCACAGTTCAATCTATTGTCAACCAATCCATGAAAAATGAAGAATCTCGTCGTCATGCCATTTGCGTGGTTCGCCAAGCTGCAGCTTGTCTTGAAATCAACTTGGGCGCAACTATACCAATTCCTGTTGGTGAAGACAGGGCGACCAGGAGACCTAACATCTTCGAGGTCAACAATAGTATCCCTCATTTATCAGACGAACTCAAACACGCATCAAAAACTCTCTGGGACAGATGGGGAAACTCCAAAAATCTTGTTGATTTGATCGCTTTAGCAGAAGAAGAAGTTCTAGGACCAGACGTCCAGGCTTTTATTCTGATTCTTGCCAAGTCTGTTGGAATCCTAAGCGGTAATATCAGTAAGCCTGTGTTATTATTTATCTGGCTATTGATATCTGATTATATGAACAGTCAACAAAGTAACATATGCTGTTCATCACAGCAAAATGTTCTTTCTTCCAGCTGCCATTCAGAACAAAATACTCGACAATCTATCTGCATATGATCGCCAATCTTTTGCTGAAACCAGCAAAAGTCATCTTTTTTGTTTAAACCAGTATAACTGCAACTTGATCGGATCCATGCTAGAGGATTTTGGATTCACTCTGGATATTTTCATGTCAGCTCTGGCAGACTGTCAGGCCATCATCACTGGATCCTTTGCTCTTCAGCCCCTCCTTCCAAAAGACCAGCGCTTTAATTCCAACAATCTCGATATCGTCATGTCTACCCACGCTGTCCGACTCTTCCAAACCAAAATCCTCCATGGCTACACTCTCTATATCCCTGACACCAGATTCCATTCTTATAATCCTGTCATCTGCGACCGCATCATCTTTTCCCACAAGGACACAAGACACACTATCCGGATACTCGTTATCAAGAATGGACATTCACCTTTGGAATCAATTTTCTACGAGCCAACCACCGCGATGATGAATGCGATCACTCCAAAAGGTCTATTCTCTGCCTACCCTGCTCTTCTTCACTTCCGCATCTCTCTAAACAACCCATGGATGGCCTTTGACCAAAACCGCAACAATCCCTACCTTGGAAGGCATGAAGCTGAAGAAGTCTCGACCAACTTGCAAAGGAAATATGCCAATAGAGGATTCATCACTACTTGCGATCTTCATAATATTGAAATGGGTGGGAATACCATGGCACTTGAGCATCGATGCCGCATTGATCCAGTCTGTCCACTGACTCCTCGAGTTATTGGAGATCGCGGATGTATTCTTTGGCCTTTCCTCAAATGCCAAATTGTTCCAGCAGCAGGTGAAATGGGTTATGTTATGCCTGGCATCAATTTCAACCACATAAGACCACGACTCGATACTATATACTGGACAGTTGGAGCTGGAGTATGTGGAGCACCACAAGCAGGGAGGCCATCTGGATTTGTAAGTTATCAGCGTAATTTCTATAACTAAATTTGAGTAAACTTGCTATTGATAGATATTTGCTGCAGCTGACGATTAATCTTATCATGTATGTAAATAGAGCAGAGATATGTATATAGAAATGAAATGTATATAGAAGAATCCACTTTTTATTTATTATATCCACAGAGATTTTCCCCTAAGTTTATGAGTATACACTTTCTTCACTGAGCTACAACAGTTGAAATACATTTCTAATAGATTTAAGTTAAGTTTGACATGACGTTGTACTGTATTGTGCATCCTATGTATTTTATTCATCAAGAGCCAATAATATATCACTCTTACACCTATATCTTTTTAACCAACCTAGCCACCCCACCTTCGCTAAAGCTCAGGGGGGCCCCCAAGAGGCTATATTGGTTAAAAAGATATAGGTGTAAGAGTGATATAATATTGGCTCTTGATGAATAAAACACACAGGACTTTAGGTACAGTACGATGTTCAAGCAAAGCAGAACTTTAATCTATTAGAAATGTATTTCAACTGTTGTAGCTCAGAGAAGTTTTGAATAGAAATCTGAGGTATAATTTTCTGTGCTAACCCTAAGAGGACCGATAGCACAGCCACAATAAAAAAAAAAAAATATGGCTTGTTATCAATATTCAACCTCAGACTTATACTTAAAAAGCATTTCTGAGGTTTAAAAATTTAGGTGTGTTTTTGGTTCTAACCCTAAGAGGACCGACGCGTCGGTCCTCTTAGGGTTAGCACAGCCACAACAAAAAAAAAATCATATACCTCAGAATTATATTTAAAATGCATATCTGAAGTTTAAAGTTTTAGGTGCGTTTTTGATTCTAACCCTAAGAGGACCGACGCGTCGGTCCTCTTAGGGTTAGCACAGCCACAACACAAAAAAAATTTATTTGGCTTGTTATCAATATTCAACCTCAGACTTGTATTTAAAAGGCATTTTCAATGCTTAAAGTTTTTGATGTGTTCATTTTTAGCATGTCAATTCTCCTGAGTTTGATTTCAAACCAACAGTAAACAGAAGTATTCCATTGAGGGATATAGAAAGTACTCGAAGAAGTTGAACAAGACTTACAACGAGTATTATTTATTACTGGAATGCAGTGGAAGTGATCTAGAAGCATATAGATAGATATACAACTGACATGAACCATGTTCAGTCAGTATTTAGTTATATAAGCTATTTATAAACTATAGTAACCAGAACAAAAGCATCTAACCGACTGCAAAGTAAAGGAAATGATATTTAATCACGTTACTGACAAAACCTAACCTTAGTTTAGGTGTCCAGGAACAAAAGCTAAAAATAGACCCTAGCAACGGACATCAGACAACCATTCCCATGGTCAGTAATGATTTTAACACTATTAGAAAAGTTTGTAGACTTTTAATTCAGGGTCGCTCACAAAAAATGAAGCAGTGGGAGAATTTCCAACCATCGCGTTAGAAACCATTTCCTTCTGCTATCAAGTGTAGAAAACGAGTTCTTTTACTACGTAAGAACTCGTAACTCAAGGCTTGAAATAACTAGGTACGGCTATTTATGTTCTTTCCTCAGGCGCTCAATTTCGTCTTCTTTTTTTTTTTTTTTTTTTTTTTTTAAATCAACAATTTATATACCGGTGCGCGAAAGCAGTCCGGTCGCCTAACTAATACAAATCCCCGGTCGAAAGCGCGCAGTAACCTACTAATCCCCGAACCAGACCCGAACCCATCCACTTCTTCCGAATCCTTCCAACGGCGTCCTTCGTGCGCCAGGCCTTTGCTAGGGGGGACGGACCACCTAACCGCCCAGTCCCGCGAGGGAGGGGCGGCCCCCACCGCTACGCCAATACCACGTAAGGACCGAAGCCCGAACATCTCCTGGCAGCCGCAGCTGCTGCACTCTCTCCGCCTTCCAAACCCGACGTCCGCTTCCAGACCCGAACCCAACCCGAAAACCCTCGCCCACCCGCACCTTGACGACCCGAAACCCATACCAGCCATTAACAAAGCAGATCGTGAGGTTAAGGCACCCAACCGATCACGAGAACGAGTGAACGAACCGCGACCGCACAAGCCAAAAATGCCGCTAACGCTCGAGATGCGGGCGACTCTGTAACCACCGGTCGTAGCGAATGCAACCGGGTGCGAGGAGTGAAGAACGCGCGGGCACGACGACCCCGTCCTTGGCCTGTCAACCTCTGCCGACTTGGGGATTGGACTTCCCTCGCCTGCAGCAACCCGAAGCGGGTATCAAGGCCTCTCTGGGCGAAGAGAACCGCGCGGACACAGATTATCCTATGCCTGCGGCGGGACGTTCGAAGGAGAATGCGGTAGGATTCTCCAACAAGAATTCCAAAAGACCGTGTAACCGGTCCGTCGGAGCGGGTCTCTCGTAGCCAGGGCAGTACGAGAGGATATGTGAGCGGGTCTCGCGAGGAGCACCGCAACGGGGGCAGCCGTGAGGCTCTTGTATGTTAAACCGGCGGTAATACGCACCGATTGGCGCATGATTCAGTATACACCTGCACAAGCGCGCAAAGGAAGTGTTGTCACCTCCCGCTTTGCGAATCCATGGACCACCCTTGCGAGTATCCGGGGTTATGGTGACGACTTTCTTGCCCAACTTGCGAAGCTGGAGGAAGTCGCGACCGAGATCTTGCGGACGATCCGTTGCAGCCTTAGCCCAACGACGCGCCGCGGTGGCGTCCGCCTCCGAACGGAGGCGATCGAGAGTGACCCGTGAACCGTGGTCCACAGGCCGGTGAACGGAGCCAGCAGCGTGCTTGTGCGCCTCAATTTCGTCTTCAAGCTCTTTGATTCTCAGGTCTTTGGCTAGTACACAGTAAGTACATTATTGTATATTAGGTATTTATAATTATTTCATGGAGAAACCATGAATATTAGCAGGTGTAATTCAGGGCAGAGAGAAAGACGAGCATTATATTTAGATAATGGACGTGAATTTTTAAAATAGGAGTGAAAAAAAAGGTGAAATAACATTATTAGCATGGAATCAAAGTCAATATGCAGGAAAAACTAACCTGAGTCGTTGACGACATGGTAAAAGGTGCCGCCGTCAATGTGCACCTGCTCCGCGCGGAATTGGCAATTGAAGAAGGAGCCGCCGCTGATGTGAATGACTAGAAACAAGTTATAAAATAAACCTGAAAGAAGAAGGGAGGAACTCACTATTGGGGGGACGGGGAGATAGCTCATCTCCAGCGCCGTCGGCGTTTCGATCGACATCAGTCGAAGACGCGGAAGCTAGATAGAATACGTTAATTAGTTAAGTAAGGAGAATGGCAAAGCACTTACCTTCGTCGAATCGCGCCGCGGGCGAAATTCCTGTTGAAAGTCAGCGCGATCGGTGTCGAAGTGGCAGACAGATCACATACCGGCATCGGCACCGTCGCCCCCGCTCCCATTTCCACCATCTTGAGGCTGAAGAACTAAAGAGCGCCGGTCAGCGTGGACAGGTGGAAGAAGAAGCATGCGTACCATTATCCGACCCATCTTGAGCTGGTCAACGAAAGTTAGAAATTCGGACGACTAAAGACGCAAGGACACGTACCAGTCGGACTGTCGAACATGCCGCCCACGTTTCCATCGAGTTTTCCTGTCGTTTGAGCTGGTGGTGAGCGGAGAAACGAAGATTCGCGATGAAATCGACATACGCGAGATTTGATCCGGATTGCTCAGGGTTTCGGCCATGGTAGAGTATACTTGCGTTATTATAAGTCCAAGATCGAAGAAGTCAACTGAAAACTCACCGGATGGAGGAGATTGTACGAAGTGTGGAGAAATGTGCGATCAAGATGAGAGTGAGCCGCGTAAACCCAAATCGGGAAGTGATGCGAAATAGGCGCGCCGCGCCGCCCGCCCGCACGTCCTATTCCACCACAGATTTCGCGTACTAAATGTATATTGTTCAAGGTAACATCGTCGGCGTCGAGGTAAGCGTAGTATCACAAGGGCCGAATGTAATTATTCTATAGAGGAATGATCTCGTATGACGTACAACGATCAGAACGATCGTACTACTTTCCGTACTCCTTGCACGGACTATTAATAGGGTATTGATGTGGCATGGGCGTAATGGGTGGGGGTGATCGGAAGATAACAAGAAAAAGGGCGAAGATCTGGAGAGATCGTAAAGTGATCTGAAAGATCGGGTAACTGAAAAGGCGATTAACGGAGGTTCATGTCTTCAATGGAATCCTAGGCGGTCACAAGCATCGTAGAGGCATCTGTGTGGGGTAATTAAATACGTGAAGCAAGTCGAAAACGTTGAACTTACGATAAACGATTCGGACGGCAAAAGCGACGATTCAAACTGTTTCATCGTGATCCTTCCCGCAATAATAATTTAAGTCGTGGTTCACAGAGACATAGTTAACTCTGTAATGCATCTAGGTATGAATAGTTAGTGTGAACAGTTAGTGCGAAAAATTGGACAACTTGCCTGGTGTTCGGTGGATACGAGGCGTGGTCCGAGGCTCTTCAACATTGCATGTTGGCCAGCATTGACAGACCTATTCAAGCCAATGTCAAAGAGACATAGTCAACTTTGAAGTAGGGTGTGCGAGTTGATAGACTAATTCAAATCAATGTAAAAGTGACCCAGTCAACTCTCAAGTAGGTACAGTGCAAGGGAGTAGACGAAGATTGGATAACTCAGACGGCATTAATACGAGGTTTTGATCTTGGAAATTGCGTATACTGGAGGTAGTAGAGATATGAAGTTGACTTTGATTGGTACATTGACGGACTAATTCAAGTCAATGTTGACTCTGAAGTGGGGAATAGGTGCGAAGCGGTTAGAGGAAGATCGATAACTAAGGCGGTGTTTGTGGGGTTTGTGGGATAGGCAGCGGGATTCAGATTGATCTTGAGGATTTCTTGAAGCCGAATGTGATGGGTAGGACTTGTGATAGAGGAATAAGTGGAGTCTGAGAGAGATATTCAACTCAAACGAGGAGAGAACTGGTCAGCTCCTGAGTGGTAAACGGTAAGGCTTAGATTAGAGATTGCGAATGAACATAACTCGACTTCGGAAGCTGCCGAAATGGTCTCGTGAAGGCGCAGCCCATGTGATCACGGGAATGTTGAGTCAAGTCCATTCCAAGTCAAGTCGTCGCTCCGCCCTTTCTCTCCTGCTGGACAGGTTCTTCGCTCGCTTTTCGCCTCTGGCTAGACTTCACCCAGTTTCAACGTTCACGTTTCAGTCACCAAGTCTCTCGCTCCCGACCTTTCCTCTGCTGTTGGATACCATCTCCTCATCATATTCTTCGCCCACCCTTTCACGCCTCTGGACAGGTTTAAGGGACAACACTTGAGGTGAAGTTCTCGCACTGTTGATGATTTAAACGGTTACTAACAGCAATTTCTGCAGCTTCAACTCTCTCCTTCCCTCTTGTGCGAGTTGACTTCGTCTCTCGCGTAGTGCCTTGACTTCGTCTGCACTCCTTCGTCAAAGTTCTCCAGCCCACAACTCAGCCGCATCCCGCTTTTTTCACGCGAGTTGACTTTCGTCTCTCGCATTCGTGGATCGAATCTCTACTTGAAGCTCGCTGCCTTCCGTGCACTACCGAGCGCGTCTCGCCCTCACCTTCTGAAGGTAACCTCTGAAGGTAAGTTTGTCTTATGACGACTCCCTTGATTCTTTTTTTTTCCCTTTGCTGACACCCTTTTAGGCAATTGTTCTGGCTCGTTGTGAAGGGATCGTAGGCTGCGCCTTCGTTTGAGTTGTCCGGCGTCTGCAGTTGTTGCTACCTTGGTATGTCTGACGTCGTCAATCATTTTCCCCTTCTAGTCTATTGACGAGAGGTTGGACTTTGCAGATCCGCCTTCAATGTTCGCTTCACAAAATAAACCAGCAGAGCCGGTCATCGTCACGATTTCTTCACTTGATGTACTAGAGCGCCACTACAGGATGGGACATAGAGATGACCCCAGTGTACTCTAATACCGCTGACCTACCCAAACCCAATCGTACTACCTTCGCATCTTCGGGGGAAGTGAATGAAAAAGTACTGTCATGATCACGATTCCTTCACGTAATGTAATAGAGCACAACTACATAGGGAGATAGAGTATGCTGTGTCTGTTTGTCTCCTACTCCGCTGACCTCCCGAACCCTGCGTTTTCCTTCGCACCTTCTGACGGAAGTGAATGAGAATGCTGAACTAGAATACCTATATATGATCTTTCTACTGTCCATCTCTTGAAGCTCAAGTTGGCTCTAAATAAACAGTCAACACCATTGGCATACAGACTAGTATGGCAATATCTGCCCAATGCGGATGTGATTTAATCGGATCACTTGTGGGCGGTCATTCAATTTCGGGTGGCTTTTTGGTTAAAGCAACATACAAGAGTACACAAGGACCAATAACATATCGACCCATTTGTTTGGATTATTTACGCCACCATTTTCTCTAACCTCCTTGCTTTTCTCTCCCACCATCCATCCCCTTGCATGGCGAAAAAGCGCTCCGCTGTAAGTTTTTGTGTACTCATGTTCGTGTCAGCCTGCTCACCTAGCCCTCTCAGTCTCCAACTGTGAACTACATGGCCAACAAGCGCCAGAAGATGGGCTCTCCGTAAGTTTCCCTTTCCCTCTCCATGTACCTCGTCACCGCCGCACCAGGGTTGACTTCGTCTCCCTCCCTTCGAGTTGTTGACTTCGTCTCAATTCTTACCATGTTGACTCCGTCTCATGGTTCGGTTTGCAGGGTGTACCCCCCGTTTCTTTGCTAACGTCTTGCGATGCTAGGCTTCAAGGCCGACCACGGACCCGTTCTAGGGCTAACCTTCAGCGTGCCCGCACTCCCACTCCTGACAGTGACAGCAGGAGCTCGACTGCCAAGGACGAATCGTCAACCAGAGAGGAGTCGCCTGCCATGGAGGAGCCTCCAGCTAGGGAGGAGTCACCGGCTTGGGAGGAGGCGCCGGCTGGAGAGGAGTCGGCTGGAGAGGAGTCGTTATCGACTGAAGAGGAGCCTCGCCGTACCGCTGCGAAAAGGAAGTTCCGTGAACGCTCTTCGTCGGACCCACCTGCTACTGTGACGCTCGGACCGAGTGATGGGAAGCCATATGTCTTGCTACCCCGACGTCGCCTAGGCTATGCTGCGGATGTACCTACGGCCGAAGCACCAGCCATGAAGCTCCCTGTCGCGCAGGCACCGACTGCGAAGGCTTCTACCGCGAAGGTTTCTACCGCGAAGGCTTCAACTGCAAAGGCGGTTACCGCGAAGGCAGCTACCACGAAGGCAGTTACCGCGAAGGCTGGTACTGCGAAGGCCGGTACCGCGAAGACTGCGAAGACTGCCATTGCGAAGGCTACGACGGGGAAGTCCGGTACTACGAAAGGTGCCACCGCGAAGGTCGCTGGTGCCAGGGCTCGTAAGGCGACGACGGTCGTAATCAGGACTCCTACACCCGAACCTGCTCCGGAGCCGCGTCCTAACAAGCGTCTTCGACTTGAACGTTCCTCGGACCAGGTGGGATCGGATGAAGAAGAGCATGAGTTCCATCCTCTGTTTGAGGTGGAATGCTCTGAGCCTGTCCACAGCTATAAGTTTGCCGGGTTCACTTATTATTCCAACGTGGGACCTGTACTTGGTTACCCAGGCGCGGTGGAGCAACTTACTACCTGGCGCGGTCCTGACGCTGAAGACTTCGTCCCTCCACCTCCCCACACTGTTGTTCCTCGCCGTGCTCGGGATCAATTTGACAGGGCAATCAAGTATTTGTACCCTGCGTCGGTTGAGGAGGGCCGCACTGTCAACACTGACATGGTTGAAAGGATCAAGGCTGTTGATTGGACAATGAATGTTGACAAAGGCAAAGGAAAGGCTGTGGATGAAGAGCCTGTTGATGAGGTGGACCAGGTCCAAGAGGAGGTTGAGGACCAAGAGGAATGTGCTCGAAACTGCGAGCCTTGTGACGAAGTGATCAAGGTGGATAAGGGCAAGGGCAAAGAGGTTGACGTGGTCGAGGACAATCATCACCGTGATGTTGTCATTACCATGGCCAATGGTGAAGTCATTGTCGACAATGACACTCGCAATCGGGGTGGCCGCCCTTCCAATCTCTTCTCTGATGATTGTGATGTGGGGACTGTGGAAATCGAGGCCATCCTGGAGAGGATTAGTACCACGCACAACAAGAAGATGTCATTGGTCCATGACAATGTTGGGTATGGACCTGTCCATGCAGAACATCGCGCTCCTTCGGCCTGGACAGGTTATCAAAGGCTTTATGCTATCAAAGTAGAAAGGCCAGAGGGTCAATCTAATAGTATGTATCTGGTCTTGCTCCTCCTGTATATGCTTACTAATTATATCTTTCCCTAGATGATCGCCTCAGAGAATGTCGTGACTCCTATTATGCTGACATTGATGGTATGTCTGCTGAAGACCTCGAAACCTTCAAGGTTAACCTCTTTAAACTGTTGGCGGCGGAAATTGCCAAGATGCCCAAGGTGTCGATTGGGTCCAGGATCAAAGCTGCGGAAAAGGCCCTCTTTAAATGTGTGAGTACTCAGTCTACTTTGTTCATCTAGCCTGGAAGAATGCTAATGTTTTGTTAGATTCATGGGATCTCTGCTGAGGATCCTGAGATCCAGATCTTCTCTGGCATTGTCTATGTTGGAGAAGATCCTGCAGGACTCCAGCTTCCTGGAAGAAGTGTCTTGTCTTCTAAGCTGATGATGAAGGTAGCTTCAAAGCTTTCTGTCAATACACTTCTTAACCAGGCAACTGGTCTTGCTAGGTAAGCATCTTAACTGATTCCTTTCTATTTTTGAGTCTCATTCTCTTCTTTTGACATTTAGAGGAGAGTACGCTTCAGCCTCTGTTGCTAGTGCAGTGAATGGTGGAGGTTCGAAAGAATCAGCCATGGTTGCCACATCCTCTACAACTGCCAAGCCCGTAAAAGCGCCTAAGGTTGTGAAGACTGAAAGCACCTCTGTGGCCTCCAAGTCTGCTGAGCTTGCACGAAGATGGGGGCGTCATCAACTTGGTACGTTTTTTTTTGGACTTTGTTGTTCTTTTGTTTATTGTTATATAATTTACTTATTTTGCTTTATCAGAGCCTTTCAAAACTGGTCGTTTGAACTTTCCTTGGGCATCAGCTCCTACTTGGGCCCTTAGGTTCAAGTTCAGAGTGGTCTGGCCTGCTACTGTTTTGGTCTATCCTGGTGGTCCGGGATTCCAACTCAAGCAGCTTGTAGCTCGTCACTGGGCTATTTTGGCATCTGGCCTGACTGAAGCTGATTTTGAGACAGATGGTGATACCTCTCACCTGAAGTTTTACCTTGAGGCCTGGACTAAAGGTATGTTTTTTTTCTATTCTATCTATGTAGTTATATATTCATTGGTGCATTATTTTTTCAGAGGAAAAGGAATTTTGGCGTGGATCGACTGACTACCTCAGGATTCCTCTGGTCATCACAAACACTGGCATTGTTCTGGTGACTGTCAGGGATACTCTGGCTGTTGCGAAGGATGACTCAGATGAGGATTCTGATCCAGGCAATAAACCCTCTGCACCATTCATCCCCAGGCCCAATATTCCTTCTAAACGGCCTCTATCTCCTACCGCAGTTCGGACATCTCACAACATTGCACCTCTGAGGCCGAAAGGCGATGAGTTTGTTCAGGGCTCCTCCAAATCCCATCTTGAACCTCGTGACCGCTCTTCCTTACGTGACGTCTTCGACAACCTCAGGCGCTCCAAGGTCAAAAAGGAGGTTGAGTACATTGATGTTGACATGGAGGATGTCGAGCTCCAGACTGGCATTGAGGAGTCTTTTGCAACAAAGACCAGGAAATTGGCATCTCGAGGTGATTTGGGTCAAAATCAGTATACTGGGATTACCTACTCCAATCGCAATCGACCTACTCCCACTGTTGCCCAGCCCACACGTCAAACAGCATCATACTCTGGGACCTCTACACAACGCATTCCCCAGCCTACTCGTCAAGTGGTGTCCTACTCTGGCCACTCATCTTCTCACACCCTTCCAGCAAGGGCTGCAGTTGATGATATCTTCTCCAATCCGATAAACCGTGGCCCTCCTTCCAATCGCATCCACAATCGTGTTCCTTCACAGGCTCGATTGATGAGCTCTTCTCCAATCGAATCTGGCTCTTCTCCTTCGACATCTCGTATCAACCCTCTGCGCTTTATCCTGCCTGATTTTGTTGAAGAGGATGCTGAGGATGTTGAAGGTGGTTCGAAATTGAGGAAACACAGGAAGTAGGTTTCGATTTTAAAGCTGTCTTGGTCTAGATTGCAGGTCCAACTCCTGCTTTCTTTCCTGCAATGTCACTCCTTGGTCCAACTCCTCACACCTTCCTTTGCGTTATACCCATTGCTGACTTGCTGCTGCCTGCCCATTACTCTCGCTCACTCACACGCTCACTCTGTCCTAGATTGTGGATCCAACTTCCCAATCTAGGTGTATTTATTTTGTCACTCCTTTGTTAATAGACGCTATCTATTAATATATCATTTGTCTTTGCCTTGATTTTGATAAAATGTTCTGTCAGATGCTTAGGCCAAACCCCAGGTAAAATGGTTTTGAATATTATATATGTCTGCTAATCTATAACAATGTTATGAGAACATCTTTCTAGACTGATCAGATTGCAAAACATTTTGAACTTGGTCAGAGGCCATTGCTGCGCATGGCAAAAACAAGTTCTTACTTTCAAGGTGAGTCCGACTATAAATAAAGGTTAAATAAGTAAATAATGCATAGTCCGCTCAAATCTGAACCGATTGGGATGATCTTATACTCAAAAAAAGCAGAAAAATGAGGCGGATCTAACAAGCCTAAAACGGCCTGGTCACGTGACCAGGAAGGCCCTGATTTGTACGATTTTTTTGATACCAAGATCATAAAAATTGGCCCAGTAATGGCTGAGATACAGAAACCATGCAGGGTCACTATAGCAGTGGGAGAATTTCCAACCATTGCGTTAGAAACCATTTCTGCCTGCTATGCAGGCCGGAAAACAAGTTCTTTTACTACGTAAGAACTTGTAACAAGATTAATTAATTGACTACAATAAGAACTTATAACAAGATTAATTCTTACGTCACTTAGCTTTTATCGGATTGCCTTGAAACAAAGTGTGTAATTATCAGAAAAATCAGGGCTAAAAGATGGTGTCACATACGTATTGTCACATCTTTATGTGACTTACCAAATGCGGAATATTGTTGAAAACACAGTAAATAAGCTATATTGAGAGATTTTAAAGGCATTAAAATAAAATAAAAATACTGATAATCTTTTTTTTACCTAACAGGTGGTCTGTGCGCACATATCACATGACATATCCCTGAGAATATTTTTGTCCAAGTTGGTGCATTACCAAATTCAAGGCAATTGCACAAAGTCCTGCTGTGAGTTTGATTATGTAAGCTTCTAGAACATTATTTTCATGTTATTTGGTCATGTTTTGCAATGTTTGGTGTGCCTTTTATGGGTTATCCAGTCACTTTAACACCAATTTTCACCAAGTTGAGCTGACTGTTTGCCGGATTTGGACACCATGACATCATTGCAAAACATATGTAAATATTTGTACATTATTCTATATTGGTCTGGGCGACACATTTTAGCATATCTAGCTCATTCAAATCTGTTTTAAGCATAAATTCACACAAATTTGCGCTTTTTGGGTCGTGTGAACAAGTCACATGACCTAATCAACCCTGGATACACATGCCACATGAAAGCCCTGATTTGTACGATTTTTTTGATACCAAGATCATAAAAATTGGCCCAGTAATGGCTGAGATACAGAAACCATGCAGGGTCACTATAGCAGTGGGAGAATTTCCAACCATTGCGTTAGAAACCATTTCTGCCTGCTATGCAGGCCGGAAAACAAGTTCTTTTACTACGTAAGAACTTGTAACAAGATTAATTAATTGACTACAATAAGAACTTATAACAAGATTAATTCTTACGTCACTTAGCTTTTATCGGATTGCCTTGAAACAAAGTGTGTAATTATCAGAAAAATCAGGGCTAAAAGATGGTGTCACATACGTATTGTCACATCTTTATGTGACTTACCAAATGCGGAATATTGTTGAAAACACAGTAAATAAGCTATATTGAGAGATTTTAAAGGCATTAAAATAAAATAAAAATACTGATAATCTTTTTTTTACCTAACAGGTGGTCTGTGCGCACATATCACATGACATATCCCTGAGAATATTTTTGTCCAAGTTGGTGCATTACCAAATTCAAGGCAATTGCACAAAGTCCTGCTGTGAGTTTGATTATGTAAGCTTCTAGAACATTATTTTCATGTTATTTGGTCATGTTTTGCAATGTTTGGTGTGCCTTTTATGGGTTATCCAGTCACTTTAACACCAATTTTCACCAAGTTGAGCTGACTGTTTGCCGGATTTGGACACCATGACATCATTGCAAAACATATGTAAATATTTGTACATTATTCTATATTGGTCTGGGCGACACATTTTAGCATATCTAGCTCATTCAAATCTGTTTTAAGCATAAATTCACACAAATTTGCGCTTTTTGGGTCGTGTGAACAAGTCACATGACCTAATCAACCCTGGATACACATGCCACATGAAAGCCCTGATTTGTACGATTTTTTTGATACCAAGATCATAAAAATTGGCCCAGTAATGGCTGAGATACAGAAACCATGCAGGGTCACTATAGCAGTGGGAGAATTTCCAACCATTGCGTTAGAAACCATTTCTGCCTGCTATGCAGGCCGGAAAACAAGTTCTTTTACTACGTAAGAACTTGTAACAAGATTAATTAATTGACTACAATAAGAACTTATAACAAGATTAATTCTTACGTCACTTAGCTTTTATCGGATTGCCTTGAAACAAAGTGTGTAATTATCAGAAAAATCAGGGCTAAAAGATGGTGTCACATACGTATTGTCACATCTTTATGTGACTTACCAAATGCGGAATATTGTTGAAAACACAGTAAATAAGCTATATTGAGAGATTTTAAAGGCATTAAAATAAAATAAAAATACTGATAATCTTTTTTTTACCTAACAGGTGGTCTGTGCGCACATATCACATGACATATCCCTGAGAATATTTTTGTCCAAGTTGGTGCATTACCAAATTCAAGGCAATTGCACAAAGTCCTGCTGTGAGTTTGATTATGTAAGCTTCTAGAACATTATTTTCATGTTATTTGGTCATGTTTTGCAATGTTTGGTGTGCCTTTTATGGGTTATCCAGTCACTTTAACACCAATTTTCACCAAGTTGAGCTGACTGTTTGCCGGATTTGGACACCATGACATCATTGCAAAACATATGTAAATATTTGTACATTATTCTATATTGGTCTGGGCGACACATTTTAGCATATCTAGCTCATTCAAATCTGTTTTAAGCATAAATTCACACAAATTTGCGCTTTTTGGGTCGTGTGAACAAGTCACATGACCTAATCAACCCTGGATACACATGCCACATGAAAGCCCTGATTTGTACGATTTTTTTGATACCAAGATCATAAAAATTGGCCCAGTAATGGCTGAGATACAGAAACCATGCAGGGTCACTATAGCAGTGGGAGAATTTCCAACCATTGCGTTAGAAACCATTTCTGCCTGCTATGCAGGCCGGAAAACAAGTTCTTTTACTACGTAAGAACTTGTAACAAGATTAATTAATTGACTACAATAAGAACTTATAACAAGATTAATTCTTACGTCACTTAGCTTTTATCGGATTGCCTTGAAACAAAGTGTGTAATTATCAGAAAAATCAGGGCTAAAAGATGGTGTCACATACGTATTGTCACATCTTTATGTGACTTACCAAATGCGGAATATTGTTGAAAACACAGTAAATAAGCTATATTGAGAGATTTTAAAGGCATTAAAATAAAATAAAAATACTGATAATCTTTTTTTTACCTAACAGGTGGTCTGTGCGCACATATCACATGACATATCCCTGAGAATATTTTTGTCCAAGTTGGTGCATTACCAAATTCAAGGCAATTGCACAAAGTCCTGCTGTGAGTTTGATTATGTAAGCTTCTAGAACATTATTTTCATGTTATTTGGTCATGTTTTGCAATGTTTGGTGTGCCTTTTATGGGTTATCCAGTCACTTTAACACCAATTTTCACCAAGTTGAGCTGACTGTTTGCCGGATTTGGACACCATGACATCATTGCAAAACATATGTAAATATTTGTACATTATTCTATATTGGTCTGGGCGACACATTTTAGCATATCTAGCTCATTCAAATCTGTTTTAAGCATAAATTCACACAAATTTGCGCTTTTTGGGTCGTGTGAACAAGTCACATGACCTAATCAACCCTGGATACACATGCCACATGAAAGCCCTGATTTGTACGATTTTTTTGATACCAAGATCATAAAAATTGGCCCAGTAATGGCTGAGATACAGAAACCATGCAGGGTCACTATAGCAGTGGGAGAATTTCCAACCATTGCGTTAGAAACCATTTCTGCCTGCTATGCAGGCCGGAAAACAAGTTCTTTTACTACGTAAGAACTTGTAACAAGATTAATTAATTGACTACAATAAGAACTTATAACAAGATTAATTCTTACGTCACTTAGCTTTTATCGGATTGCCTTGAAACAAAGTGTGTAATTATCAGAAAAATCAGGGCTAAAAGATGGTGTCACATACGTATTGTCACATCTTTATGTGACTTACCAAATGCGGAATATTGTTGAAAACACAGTAAATAAGCTATATTGAGAGATTTTAAAGGCATTAAAATAAAATAAAAATACTGATAATCTTTTTTTTACCTAACAGGTGGTCTGTGCGCACATATCACATGACATATCCCTGAGAATATTTTTGTCCAAGTTGGTGCATTACCAAATTCAAGGCAATTGCACAAAGTCCTGCTGTGAGTTTGATTATGTAAGCTTCTAGAACATTATTTTCATGTTATTTGGTCATGTTTTGCAATGTTTGGTGTGCCTTTTATGGGTTATCCAGTCACTTTAACACCAATTTTCACCAAGTTGAGCTGACTGTTTGCCGGATTTGGACACCATGACATCATTGCAAAACATATGTAAATATTTGTACATTATTCTATATTGGTCTGGGCGACACATTTTAGCATATCTAGCTCATTCAAATCTGTTTTAAGCATAAATTCACACAAATTTGCGCTTTTTGGGTCGTGTGAACAAGTCACATGACCTAATCAACCCTGGATACACATGCCACATGAAAGCCCTGATTTGTACGATTTTTTTGATACCAAGATCATAAAAATTGGCCCAGTAATGGCTGAGATACAGAAACCATGCAGGGTCACTATAGCAGTGGGAGAATTTCCAACCATTGCGTTAGAAACCATTTCTGCCTGCTATGCAGGCCGGAAAACAAGTTCTTTTACTACGTAAGAACTTGTAACAAGATTAATTAATTGACTACAATAAGAACTTATAACAAGATTAATTCTTACGTCACTTAGCTTTTATCGGATTGCCTTGAAACAAAGTGTGTAATTATCAGAAAAATCAGGGCTAAAAGATGGTGTCACATACGTATTGTCACATCTTTATGTGACTTACCAAATGCGGAATATTGTTGAAAACACAGTAAATAAGCTATATTGAGAGATTTTAAAGGCATTAAAATAAAATAAAAATACTGATAATCTTTTTTTTACCTAACAGGTGGTCTGTGCGCACATATCACATGACATATCCCTGAGAATATTTTTGTCCAAGTTGGTGCATTACCAAATTCAAGGCAATTGCACAAAGTCCTGCTGTGAGTTTGATTATGTAAGCTTCTAGAACATTATTTTCATGTTATTTGGTCATGTTTTGCAATGTTTGGTGTGCCTTTTATGGGTTATCCAGTCACTTTAACACCAATTTTCACCAAGTTGAGCTGACTGTTTGCCGGATTTGGACACCATGACATCATTGCAAAACATATGTAAATATTTGTACATTATTCTATATTGGTCTGGGCGACACATTTTAGCATATCTAGCTCATTCAAATCTGTTTTAAGCATAAATTCACACAAATTTGCGCTTTTTGGGTCGTGTGAACAAGTCACATGACCTAATCAACCCTGGATACACATGCCACATGAAAGCCCTGATTTGTACGATTTTTTTGATACCAAGATCATAAAAATTGGCCCAGTAATGGCTGAGATACAGAAACCATGCAGGGTCACTATAGCAGTGGGAGAATTTCCAACCATTGCGTTAGAAACCATTTCTGCCTGCTATGCAGGCCGGAAAACAAGTTCTTTTACTACGTAAGAACTTGTAACAAGATTAATTAATTGACTACAATAAGAACTTATAACAAGATTAATTCTTACGTCACTTAGCTTTTATCGGATTGCCTTGAAACAAAGTGTGTAATTATCAGAAAAATCAGGGCTAAAAGATGGTGTCACATACGTATTGTCACATCTTTATGTGACTTACCAAATGCGGAATATTGTTGAAAACACAGTAAATAAGCTATATTGAGAGATTTTAAAGGCATTAAAATAAAATAAAAATACTGATAATCTTTTTTTTACCTAACAGGTGGTCTGTGCGCACATATCACATGACATATCCCTGAGAATATTTTTGTCCAAGTTGGTGCATTACCAAATTCAAGGCAATTGCACAAAGTCCTGCTGTGAGTTTGATTATGTAAGCTTCTAGAACATTATTTTCATGTTATTTGGTCATGTTTTGCAATGTTTGGTGTGCCTTTTATGGGTTATCCAGTCACTTTAACACCAATTTTCACCAAGTTGAGCTGACTGTTTGCCGGATTTGGACACCATGACATCATTGCAAAACATATGTAAATATTTGTACATTATTCTATATTGGTCTGGGCGACACATTTTAGCATATCTAGCTCATTCAAATCTGTTTTAAGCATAAATTCACACAAATTTGCGCTTTTTGGGTCGTGTGAACAAGTCACATGACCTAATCAACCCTGGATACACATGCCACATGAAAGCCCTGATTTGTACGATTTTTTTGATACCAAGATCATAAAAATTGGCCCAGTAATGGCTGAGATACAGAAACCATGCAGGGTCACTATAGCAGTGGGAGAATTTCCAACCATTGCGTTAGAAACCATTTCTGCCTGCTATGCAGGCCGGAAAACAAGTTCTTTTACTACGTAAGAACTTGTAACAAGATTAATTAATTGACTACAATAAGAACTTATAACAAGATTAATTCTTACGTCACTTAGCTTTTATCGGATTGCCTTGAAACAAAGTGTGTAATTATCAGAAAAATCAGGGCTAAAAGATGGTGTCACATACGTATTGTCACATCTTTATGTGACTTACCAAATGCGGAATATTGTTGAAAACACAGTAAATAAGCTATATTGAGAGATTTTAAAGGCATTAAAATAAAATAAAAATACTGATAATCTTTTTTTTACCTAACAGGTGGTCTGTGCGCACATATCACATGACATATCCCTGAGAATATTTTTGTCCAAGTTGGTGCATTACCAAATTCAAGGCAATTGCACAAAGTCCTGCTGTGAGTTTGATTATGTAAGCTTCTAGAACATTATTTTCATGTTATTTGGTCATGTTTTGCAATGTTTGGTGTGCCTTTTATGGGTTATCCAGTCACTTTAACACCAATTTTCACCAAGTTGAGCTGACTGTTTGCCGGATTTGGACACCATGACATCATTGCAAAACATATGTAAATATTTGTACATTATTCTATATTGGTCTGGGCGACACATTTTAGCATATCTAGCTCATTCAAATCTGTTTTAAGCATAAATTCACACAAATTTGCGCTTTTTGGGTCGTGTGAACAAGTCACATGACCTAATCAACCCTGGATACACATGCCACATGAAAGCCCTGATTTGTACGATTTTTTTGATACCAAGATCATAAAAATTGGCCCAGTAATGGCTGAGATACAGAAACCATGCAGGGTCACTATAGCAGTGGGAGAATTTCCAACCATTGCGTTAGAAACCATTTCTGCCTGCTATGCAGGCCGGAAAACAAGTTCTTTTACTACGTAAGAACTTGTAACAAGATTAATTAATTGACTACAATAAGAACTTATAACAAGATTAATTCTTACGTCACTTAGCTTTTATCGGATTGCCTTGAAACAAAGTGTGTAATTATCAGAAAAATCAGGGCTAAAAGATGGTGTCACATACGTATTGTCACATCTTTATGTGACTTACCAAATGCGGAATATTGTTGAAAACACAGTAAATAAGCTATATTGAGAGATTTTAAAGGCATTAAAATAAAATAAAAATACTGATAATCTTTTTTTTACCTAACAGGTGGTCTGTGCGCACATATCACATGACATATCCCTGAGAATATTTTTGTCCAAGTTGGTGCATTACCAAATTCAAGGCAATTGCACAAAGTCCTGCTGTGAGTTTGATTATGTAAGCTTCTAGAACATTATTTTCATGTTATTTGGTCATGTTTTGCAATGTTTGGTGTGCCTTTTATGGGTTATCCAGTCACTTTAACACCAATTTTCACCAAGTTGAGCTGACTGTTTGCCGGATTTGGACACCATGACATCATTGCAAAACATATGTAAATATTTGTACATTATTCTATATTGGTCTGGGCGACACATTTTAGCATATCTAGCTCATTCAAATCTGTTTTAAGCATAAATTCACACAAATTTGCGCTTTTTGGGTCGTGTGAACAAGTCACATGACCTAATCAACCCTGGATACACATGCCACATGAAAGCCCTGATTTGTACGATTTTTTTGATACCAAGATCATAAAAATTGGCCCAGTAATGGCTGAGATACAGAAACCATGCAGGGTCACTATAGCAGTGGGAGAATTTCCAACCATTGCGTTAGAAACCATTTCTGCCTGCTATGCAGGCCGGAAAACAAGTTCTTTTACTACGTAAGAACTTGTAACAAGATTAATTAATTGACTACAATAAGAACTTATAACAAGATTAATTCTTACGTCACTTAGCTTTTATCGGATTGCCTTGAAACAAAGTGTGTAATTATCAGAAAAATCAGGGCTAAAAGATGGTGTCACATACGTATTGTCACATCTTTATGTGACTTACCAAATGCGGAATATTGTTGAAAACACAGTAAATAAGCTATATTGAGAGATTTTAAAGGCATTAAAATAAAATAAAAATACTGATAATCTTTTTTTTACCTAACAGGTGGTCTGTGCGCACATATCACATGACATATCCCTGAGAATATTTTTGTCCAAGTTGGTGCATTACCAAATTCAAGGCAATTGCACAAAGTCCTGCTGTGAGTTTGATTATGTAAGCTTCTAGAACATTATTTTCATGTTATTTGGTCATGTTTTGCAATGTTTGGTGTGCCTTTTATGGGTTATCCAGTCACTTTAACACCAATTTTCACCAAGTTGAGCTGACTGTTTGCCGGATTTGGACACCATGACATCATTGCAAAACATATGTAAATATTTGTACATTATTCTATATTGGTCTGGGCGACACATTTTAGCATATCTAGCTCATTCAAATCTGTTTTAAGCATAAATTCACACAAATTTGCGCTTTTTGGGTCGTGTGAACAAGTCACATGACCTAATCAACCCTGGATACACATGCCACATGAAAGCCCTGATTTGTACGATTTTTTTGATACCAAGATCATAAAAATTGGCCCAGTAATGGCTGAGATACAGAAACCATGCAGGGTCACTATAGCAGTGGGAGAATTTCCAACCATTGCGTTAGAAACCATTTCTGCCTGCTATGCAGGCCGGAAAACAAGTTCTTTTACTACGTAAGAACTTGTAAAATGTTCTGTATCCTTTTTAGACTGATTAAACTGAATAACATTTAGAAAACATTTTATGATACTCATGGGATAATTTGTCTGAAAACATTGTAAGAACATTTTGGAGACATCTTGAGTAACTTAACATTTTGAAAACATGTTGCAACTCACTTAAGGACACTCTGTAAAAATAACAAAGCTAGAAAACATTTTGAGAACATTTTATGGAACTGATGCAACTGCGAAACATTTTAAAGACATTTTGTGGAACTTACTTGTCTGCAAAACAGTTTTACAGTAAGGCGAGAACATCTTGTGGGACTGATGAAGCTGTAATATATTTTAAAAACATTATGCGGAACTGAGAAAACTGCAAAACATTCTAAAAACATTATGTGGAACTGATGAAACTGCAAAACATTTCAAAAACATATTGGATAACTGAACTCAAAACATTTTGCGAAACTGACAAAACTGCAAAACATTTCAAAAACATTATGTAAAACTGACAAATCTGCAAAACATTTTAGAAACATTATGCCAAACTGATGAAACAGCAAAACATTTCAAAAACATGGTGGGCGACTGACACAAAACATTTTGCAGAACTGATGAAACTGCAAAACATTTCAAAAACATGTTGGGCGACTGACACAAAACATTTTGCAGAACTGATGAAACTGCAAAACATTTCAAAAACATGTTGGGCGACTGACTCAAAACATTTTGCAGAACTGATGAAAATCCAAAACATTTCAAAAACATGTTGGGCGACTGACACAAAACATTTTGCAGAACTGATGAAACTGCAAAACATTTCAAAAACATGTTGGGCGACTGACACAAAACATTTTGCAGAACTGATGAAACTGCAAAACATTTCAAAAACATGTTGGGCGACTGACTCAAAACATTTTGCAGAACTGATGAAAATCCAAAACATTTCAAAAACATGTTGGGCGACTGACTCAAAACATTTTGCAGAACTGACGAAACTGCAAAACATTTTGACTAACTCAAAACATATTGCAGAAGTGACAAAAGTGCAAAACCTTTTGTAAACCTGTTGTGTAACTGACTAAAAAACATTTTTGCAGAACACATTAGACGTTAAAATGTTTTTTGATGAAACATGTTATTGACTAAACCAACTGGAAAACATTTTTCAATAGATTTTGAGAAACTCCAAGCCACATGTGTTGAAATTTTAAATTTATAGGCATATATCTGAACAATCCCAGAGACATACTTTGAAAATTATAGGCGTATACCTGGACAATCTGAGCCACATATATTGAAAATTGTAGGCGTATATCTGGACAATCCGAGCCACATATATTGAAAATTGTAGGCATATATCTGGACAATCCAAGCCACATATATCAAATATTGTAGGCATATCTCTGAACGATCCGAGCCATGTATTTTGAATATTGTAGGCATATATCTGAACATTCCCGAGCCACGTATATTGAATATTGTAGGGGGATATCTGAACATTCCAAGCCACGTATATCAAATATTGTAGGGGGATATCTGAACAATCTGAGCCACGTATTTTGAATATTGTAGGCATATATCTGAACAATCCGAGCCACGTATTTTGAATATTGTAGGCATATATCTGAACATTCCGAGCCACGTATATCAAATATTGTAGGCATATATCTGAACATTCCAAGCCACGTATATCTGAACAATCCGAGCCACGTATATTGAATATTGTAGGGGGATATCTGAACAATCCGAGCCACGTATATTGAATATTGTAGGTGTATATCTGAACCATCCAAGCCACGTATATCAACCATCCGAGCCATGTATATCGAATATTGTAGGCATATATATGGAGAATTTTGAGCTTTTTCCAGGTAAATATTTAGTGAAAATCCTAGCTGTATATATGGAAGAATTCATGGAAATACATGCTGAATATGAGATTCCTGAAAAATAAATATGCCCAGCCAATTCCTAGGGGTATATATGGTACAGCTTTTTTTTGTTTGTCTAATACCTGTTACAAGTTCTTACGTAGTAAAAGAACTTGTTTTCCGGCCTGCATAGCAGGCAGAAAACATTCCTAACGCAATGGTTGGAAATTCTCCCACTGCTATAGTGACCCTGCATGGTTTCTGTATCTCAGCCATTACTGGGCCAATTTTTATGATCTTGGTATCAAAAAAATCGTAAAAATCAGGGCTTTCATGTGGCATGTGTATCCAGGGTTGATTAGGTCATGTGACCTGTTCACACAACCCAAAAAGCGCAAATTTGTGTAAATTTACACTTAAAACAGATTTCAGTGAGCTAGATATGCTAAAATGTGTTGCCCAGACAAATCTAGAATAATGTACAAATATTTACATATGTTTTGCAATGATGTCATGGTGTCCAAATCAGGCAAACAGTCAGCTCAACTTGGTGAAAATCCGAAAATTGGTGTTAAACTGACTGGATAACCCATAAAAGACACACCAAACATTGCAAAACATGACCAAATAACATGGAAATAATGTTCTAGAAGCTTACATAATCAAACTCACAGCAGGACTTTGTGCAATTGCCTTGGATTTGGTAATGCACCAACTTGGACCAAAATATTCTCAGGGATATGTCATGTGATATGTGTGCACAGACCATCTCTTAGATAAAAAAAACATTATCAGTATTTTTATTTTATTTTAATGTCTTTAAAATCTCTCAATATAGCTTATTTACTGTGTTTTCAACAATATTCCGCATTTGGTAAGTCACATAAAGATGTGACAATACGCATGTGACACCATCGTTTAGCCCTGATTTTTCTGATAATTACACACTTTATTTCAAGGAAATCTAATAAAAACTAAGTGACGTATGAACTAATCTTATTACAAGTTCTTATTGTAGTCAATTAATTAATCTTGTTACAAGTTCTTACGTAGTAAAAGAACTTGTTTTCCGGCCTGCATAGCAGGCAGAAAACATTCCTAACGCAATGGTTGGAAATTCTCCCACTGCTATAGTGACCCTGCATGGTTTCTGTATCTCAGCCATTACTGGGCCAATTTTTATGATCTTGGTATCAAAAAAATCGTAAAAATCAGGGCCTTTAGGCTTGTTAGATTCGCCTCATTTTTCTGCTTTTTTTGAGTATAAGATCATCCTAATAGCTTCAGATTTGAGCGGACTATGTAATATTTACTTATTTAACCTTTATTTATAGTCGGACTCACCTAGAAAGTAAGAACTTGTTTTTGCCATGCGCAGCAATGGCCTCTGACCAAGTATAGAATACCCCTCAAAAATGCAGCCTAGGCATATATAATTTACCCCAAAAAATCCCCCGAAACCCCGGGAAAATTTATCCAGAAAAGCCAGGACCCATGGCACCCCATAACATTTTTGGATCAAAACATATTTGGAAATATGTCTTTAGACTAGAAAATGTTTTGAGTTTTGGCCGGGGGGTCACTCAAAAACCTTTTCATAAAAAATGTTTCTAAAAACCTTTTAAAAGTAATTTGTTTTGTAAAAAACATTTTTTACTACCTATTAGGTACTGTTAAACATAAAGATATACTATACCTAATAGGTACTACCAAACGGGATCCTGAAGTGTTAGAATGCTTTCATTCTTTGGCAGTTGATAGTACTCTACCTTGGATCTCAAGATCTCTTTACAGCTTCTCAGTGTCTATTCTCAATATCCCGCTAACCAGGTTTTAATTTTCCAGAAAAAAGACCCCTGGCACCACCCTATAATAATATATTTACAAATATTTCTTTTTATTTTTAAAACAATTGAAAACTTTGCTTTTTGTTTTGAAAATATTCAACAACTTACTATTTTTTCCAAATAATATTTACTCTTTTATAAACTTTTTAGATTTTTTTTGTATTTCGTTAGGAATTTTTAGAATTTATTACAATTTCAGTAGATATTTTGTACATTTTTCGCAAGCTGCCACAAAAAGTTTTTTGTTTTTATTTTTGTTGTACATCTACCTCTTGGTACCTTTAAGACCCATAATTAAACCTCCTTATAGGTACCTCAGGTCGGGCCACTGAAGTGCTAAAACAAGCCCGCACTATTGCAAAATGTCATGATATTAGTAAAATAAGTACACATTCTTTACCAGCTTTAATGAATGTACTATCTTCTCATCAGTGTGTTGGTAACTGTGCTGGCTTTTGTACTATTTTTTCCCTTGCACCAGCTATATCAACACCTGCAACACCTGCTGAACGTCAGACTACTTGGTATAACAAGCTTAATAAAGTTAACTTGGTCAGAGGCCATTGCTGCGCATGGCAAAAACAAGTTCTTACTTTCTAGGTGAGTCCGACTATAAATAAAGGTTAAATAAGTAAATATTACATAGTCCGCTCAAATCTGAAGCTATTAGGATGATCTTATACTCAAAAAAAGCAGAAAAATGAGGCGAATCTAACAAGCCTAAAGGCCCTGATTTTTACGATTTTTTTGATACCAAGATCATAAAAATTGGCCCAGTAATGGCTGAGATACAGAAACCATGCAGGGTCACTATAGCAGTGGGAGAATTTCCAACCATTGCGTTAGGAATGTTTTCTGCCTGCTATGCAGGCCGGAAAACAAGTTCTTTTACTACGTAAGAACTTGTAACAAGATTAATTAATTGACTACAATAAGAACTTGTAATAAGATTAGTTCATACGTCACTTAGTTTTTATCGGATTTCTTTGAAATAAAGTGTGTAATTATCAGAAAAATCAGGGCTAAAAGATGGTGTCACATGCGTATTGTCACATCTTTATGTGACTTACCAAATGCGGAATATTGTTGAAAACACAGTAAATAAGCTATATTGAGAGATTTTAAAGACATTAAAATAAAATAAAAATACTGATAATGTTTTTTTTATCTAAGAGATGGTCTGTGCACACATATCACATGACATATCCCTGAGAATATTTTGGTCCAAGTTGGTGCATTACCAAATCCAAGGCAATTGCACAAAGTCCTGCTGTGACTTTGATTATGTAAGCTTCTAGAACATTATTTCCATGTTATTTGGTCATGTTTTTCAATGTTTGGTGTGCCTTTTATGGGTTATCCAGTCAGTTTAACACCAATTTTTGGATTTTCACCAAGTTGAGCTGACTGTTTGCCTGATTTGGACACCATGACATCATTGCAAAACATATGTAAATATTTGTACATTATTCTAGATTGGTCTGGGCAACACATTTTAGCATATCTAGCTCACTGAAATCCATTTCAAGTGTAAATTCACACAAATTTGCGCTTTTTGGGTTGTGTGAACAGGTCACATGACCTAATCAACCCTGGATACACATGCCACATGAAAGCCCTGATTTTTACAATTTTTTTGATACCAAGATCATAAAAATTGGCCCAGTAATGGCTGAGATACAGAAACCATGCAGGGTCACTATAGCAGTGGGAGAATTTCCAACCATTGCGTTAGGAATGTTTTCTGCCTGCTATGCAGGCCGGAAAACAAGTTCTTTTACTACGTAAGAACTTGTAAAAAAGCAAATCATATCCACAATAAAGTGGTCCAAAATAACCTAAAGAAACAAAAAGATATATCTGAGTCTGAAGAAAGAAATAAAACTTTTCCTCCTCAGCCACCATCTAAAAGTCTACTTTATAAAATAATTTCAGGCTTTATACAAGATACAAGTCCTTCTCAATTTGTAGAAGCAGGCTGTGCAGTTTGTGGAAGATTAACACCATTTAGAAATCTAATACCCTTAAGTGAAATAAAAGATAGACTAAAGGTATTAATAAATCCAGGTATTACTCGCAAAGAAAGAAAAACTCCTGAAGATCCAATTTCTGATATTACTGGTCCAATTATTGATTCAAAATGTACTCATGCATGTAAAATCTGTTGTGCTAGTTTAAAGAAAAACAAAATACCCTCATTTGCTTTAGCTTCAGGTTTTTGGATTGGTGAAGTACCAGATGTGCTTAAAAATCTGACTTATGTAGAAAAGCTTTTAATTGCACGTGTAAGACACAATAGATGCATAGTCAAAGTGGCATCAGGCAGATATAAAATGAGAGCCAATGCTATTACCTTTCAAAATCCAGTCCCAAAAATATATGATGTTTTACCACCTCCAGTAAAAGAGCTTGATGAAGTTCTTGCATTTATATTTACTGGACCTTGCAGACCCACCAAAGATGATATTAAACGCACTCCTTTACTTGTCCGTCGCAACCATGTAGCAAAGGCTTTAAACTGGCTTAAATTAAATCATACTGATTATTCTGATGTTGGTATCTCAAAAGACAATTTAATGCAATATCCTGAAAGTGACTATCCTGTTGTTATTGATTATAGAGAGTCTATTATAAATAAAGATCCAGAAGCCACTAGTGTACATGATAATGAAGAAGAAGATGGTGTAGAATCAGGTCCTTGCTCGTTTATTGTTCAAGGTCTTACAGGACAAGAGTTTTCAGAGCTTTCTATTGATACTATAAAGGCTAAAGCTTTGGAACATCTTATGAGCAATGGAAAAATTTTATTTGCTGGCCATTCTGAAAAACCTTGCTCAATATTTAAAAATCCTCAGTTGTTTCCTTCTATGCTTCCATGGCTTTTTCCATATGGTCATGGTGGTATAGGTCAATCAATAATGAACAAAATTCATTCACCTTTGGTCCAGAAAAGACATCTGTTAATGTATCATGATAAAAGGTTTCAAACTGATCCCAATTTTCCTTTGATTGCATTTAATCATGAACAGATTTCTCAAAGTACAAGTCGAGGAAGATTAGTAGTACAAAGATCTTATTTTTCTGAAATGGCTAATCGCCTATTAAACCTTAATCATTCAGTGTTATCCAATATTAGCAAGCGCCTTTCTCTTGGTGAGCATGTAAAACCTGAAACTGAAGAGGAAAAACTATGCTATAAAGTCATACAAGACTTGGATACAATTGGAGGTCATGTTGAAGGTTCTTTAGCAGGTAAAAAGTCTATGCGCAATGAAATATGGTCTTTGATTTCCTATATAGGTGCTCCTTCTTGGTTTATTACACTTTCTCCTGCAGATAGTAAACATCCAATCTGTCTTTATTTTGCTGATAAAGATATTGAGTTCAAACCTGAGATTTGTCTGCCTGATGAAGCTTACCGCCTTGTTGCTCAAAACCCTGTGGCAGCTGCAAGATTCTTTCATTTTATGTGTGAAACCTTTATTAAACATGTATTGGGTGTTGGCAATAACTCTCCAGGCTTGTATGGTAAAACAAATGCTTACTATGGAACAGTTGAACAGCAAGGTCGTCTAACTTTTGTTAGACTTTCACAATAAAGTGTGTTACTAGTGATTAACACTAATAAGAGCACAATAAGCTTAGTTTGCACAAACTGATGATTTGAGTCAAAAAGTAGTAAAACGCTTGTATAAGCCCGAGTTTCAATCGTATGTCTTCGTTTCCGAGACATAAGAGGGATTACATGTTGGTACGTATGCTAGCTACCGTACGAGGCGAGGCGTGACGATAGGTGTCCACAATATCGCGTTCGAAATAATTGTGACACAGAACTCCGAATTACACTACAAAAAGAATATCGACGGAAAGGTCTCGATGAGGAGATTACGAAACAGTAAAGCTTTTTACGTAATATTGCTTCTATCTTACGTTATAAGCGAATTACTATGCAAATCACGCTATTTTACAGTGAAACTAGTTGAAACCAATATGAAACCAAAAGTAAAACACTATCTACAGAGTTCAGAAGTGTTTTATCAACTAATTCTAACACAACCCCCTGATATAACACTTCTGTAACTTTAAAAATTATATAACACAAGAATAGTTCATTCATCAAGCCAAAGTCCATAAATCAAACAAAGTCCATATGAGATGTTGTATCATCCCATCAACAACCCCCTGATTCAACATCTCTCCCTCTTCCTACTTCAACCCTATTTCAGCTCGGAGTTTTTCAACTTGTGGCTTAGCAAGGGCTTTTGTTAACAAGTCGGCTGGCATATCTTCCGTTCTACAATGAATGGGCTCTATTCGTTTCATTGAAACTTGATCTCGCAACCAGTAAAAACATAAATCCAGATGTTTCATCCTTCCATGATGTTCTGGATTCTTTGCAACGGACATAGATGACTGATTGTCCATATATAATGTGGCTGGTGCGGATGGCGTATAACCAAGTTCCATTAATAAATTCTGCACCCAACGGATTTCCATGCCAGCCAGCCCAGCAGCAATATACTCTGCTTCAGTTGTTGATCTTGTTACAACTTGCTGCAGTTTGCTTCGCCACGACACAGCTCCAGACCCAATCTTAACCAAATACCCAGATGTGGACTTTCCAGCATCCTTGTCCCCTCCATGATCAGCATCACTATAGGTTATAAACATCCTATTTCCAATAGATGGGTCTGGGCCATACTCCAGCTTCAAATCCAGTGTTCCTTTCAAATAGCGGAACAAATGCTTAACAGCTTTCCAGTGTGCCATTCCAGGATTGGAATTAAAACGTGCAAGCACACCCACTGTAAAAGCAATATCGGGACGCGTCATGATAGCCAAATACATGAGGGATCCAACGGCATTAATGTAAGGGATGTTCTGCATTTCCATCTTATCCTCAGGAGTTTTAGGACTTTCTTGAGCTGTCAACTTTGATCCAGGCAGCATAGGGGTACCAAGGGGCTTGCAATCAGCCATATTAAATTCCTCTAGCTTGTTGATGATGTACTGACGTTGGGAAAGATAGAGCTTTCGCTTTTCTCTATTCCGAGTGATTTCAACGCCTAGCAGGAATTTAGTTTCACCAAGGTCCCTTAGTTTAAAATGTTTTGCCAGCTCAACTACAAAGTTGTCCAATGCCTCCTTTGATTTAGATGCAAGTGTGATATCATCCACAAACACGGGCATTATGACTTTGATACCATCTCTGTCAAATTACAAGTTCTTACGTAGTAAAAGAACTTGTTTTCCGGCCTGCATAGCAGGCAGAAAACATTCCTAACGCGATCGTTCGAAATTCTCCCACTGCTATAGTGACCCTGCATGGTTTCTGTATCTCAGCCATTACTGGGCCAATTTTTATGATCTTGGTATCAAAAAAATCGTAAAAATCAGGGCCTTTAGGCTTGTTAGATTCGCCTCATTTTTCTGCTTTTTTTGAGTATAAGATCATCCTAATCGATTCAGATTTGAGCGGACTATGCATTATTTACTTATTTAACCTCTATTTATAGTCGGACTCACCTTGAAAGTAAGAACTTGTTTTTGCCATGCGCAGCAATGGCCTCTGACCAAGTATATAGAGTGATGCATCACTGTATGTTTTCTTGAACCCAAGTTCAATTAACACAGCACACAGTGTCTCACCCCATAAACGTGATGACTGCTTTAACCCATAAATGGACTTGTCAAGTCGACAGACAGTTCTTGGTCCACCTTGCCTAAATCCTTCTGGCTGCTCCATGTAGATTTCAACATCAATATCACTATTCGTAAATGCATAGGATATGTCCACAGAACGAAGTTCCAAATCTTCAATGGCAGCAAGAGCCAGAACAATACGAACAGTTGCCTGACGCATTGTAGATGCAAAGGTTTCAAAGAAGTCTTGACCCGGTCGCTGGTTGAACCCCTTTGCGACCACACGTGCTTTAAATCGCTCAATTGACCCATCTGCATTATGCTTCACCCTATACACCCATTTTGATCCAATTGCTTTTTGACCATCTGGCAATTCCACAATTTTCCAAGTTCCGTTTTCTAAGTGCCAGTTATATTCCTCCAGCATTGCAGCATCCCACTGCTCCGCTTGTTCACTCCGTTTAGCCTCCTTGAATGATTGTGGATCACAATTGCTAGAACTTGCAACATAGGCTTCTTCCTCACTGCCTTCATCATCATCCTCCTCAGAGTCAGAAGCAATGGCAGGTGTTGGATGACGCACTTTCCACCATTCCGTAGGTTTCTTTGGAGGACGTCTTTCACGTCGAACAGCAATTGGTCTAGGATCAAAGGATGGCCCAGCTTCAATTTCCTCTGAGTCTGCATCTTGTTCATCTACTTCTGGTGTTGCTTCCCTTGACTTCGGTTCAATCTTCGGTACACTTGGTCAGAGGCCATTGCTACGCATGGCAAAAACAAGTTCTTACTTTCAAGGTGAGTCCGACTATAAATAAAGGTTAAATAAGTAAATAATGCATAGTCCGCTCAAATCTGAAGCTATTGGGATGATCTTATACTCAAAAAAAGCAGAAAAATGAGGCGAATCTAACAAGCCTAAAGGCCCTGATTTTTACGATTTTTTTGATACCAAGATCATAAAAATTGGCCCAGTAATGGCTGAGATACAGAAATTGGTGCAGGGTCACTATATGAGTGGGAGAATTTCCAACCATTGCGTTAGAAACCATTTCTGCCTGCTATGCAGGCCGGAAAACAAGTTCTTTTACTACGTAAGAACTTGTAACAAGATTAATTAATTGACTACAATAAGAACTTGTAACTAGATTAATTCTTACGTCACTTAGTTTCTATTGGATTGCCTTGAAACAAAGTGTGTAATTATCAGAAAAATCAGGGCTAAAAGATGGTGTCACATACATATTGTCACATCTTTATGTGACTTACCAAATGCGGAATATTGTTGAAAACACAGTAAATAAGCTATATTGAGAGATTTTAAAGGCATTAAAATAAAATAAAAATACTGATAATCTGTTTTTTACCTAACAGGTGGTCTGTGCGCACATATCACATGACATATCCCTGAGAATATTTTGGTCCAAGTTGGTGCATTACCAAATTCAAGGCAATTGCACAAAGTCCTGCTGTGAGTTTGATTATGTAAGCTTCTAGAACATTATTTTCATGTTATTTGGTCATGTTTTGCAATGTTTGGTGTGCCTTTTATGGGTTATCCAGTCACTTTAACACCAATTTTCACCAAGTTGAGCTGACTGTTTGCCGGATTTGGACACCATGACATCATTGCAAAACATATGTAAATATTTGTACATTACTTTAGATTGGTCTGGGCCACACATTTTAGCATATCTAGCTCACTGAAATCCATTTCAAGTGTAAATTTACACAAATTTGCGCTTTTTGGGTCGTGTGAGCAGGTCACATGACCTAATGGACCCTGGATACACATGCCACATGAAAGTCCTGATTTTTACAAATTTTTTGATACCAAGATCATAAAAATTGGCCCAGTAATGGCTGAGATACAGAAATTGGTGCAGGGTCACTATATGAGTGGGAGAATTTCCAACCATTGCGTTAGAAACCATTTCTGCCTGCTATGCAGGCCGGAAAACAAGTTCTTTTACTACGTAAGAACTTGTAAACCGGTTCCTCCACAATCACAGGAGGTTCAGCAGGAGGTTGAACCATTATCACTGGATCATTGATATTTCTCGGAGGTTGAACTTCAACTTGAGGTAACAATTCCGGGGGTGGAGCATCATCATTTTCTGGGATCAATGGGCGGGGTTCAACGTCATTGTCATCATTTATACTTGCTTTGGGCTTTAACAACTCTCCACTATATGTGTAGCGTTCATCAAAATCTGCCCGTTCACAAATGATGACTTTCTTGGTTTCAGGATTGTAAAATCTCCAACCCTTGTAGCCGTCAGGATAGCCAATGAATATGCACTTTTCCATATGTGAACCCAACTTCTCCCGTTTATCCCTTTGAATATGAACATATGCAACACAACCCCAAACTCGTAAATGCGCAACACTAGGTTTCGATTTGTGCCAGATTTCATAAGGTGTTTTCCCCTTCACCGCAGATGTGGGACAGCGATTCAAGACGTGTACAAGTGCAGCCAAACACTCAGCCCAAAATTTCTTGGACAAGCCAGACTCTTCCAACAAAGCCACTATTCTCTCAGCAAATAGCCTATTTGCACGTTCAGCTACTCCATTCTGCTGAGGCCTGTTTCTGACGGTATGCTCCCTGATAATACCACATGCATCCATATAGTCTGCCATTTCCTTTGACATGTATTCACCAGCTTTATCATCACGGAATCGCTTGATTTTCTTGCCGGTTAAATTCTCCGCATAAGCTTTGAATTGTTTAAACGCAGCAAAGGTTTCACTCTTTTTCTTGATAGGGATAAGCACTTTAAAGCGCCCACAGTCATCAATAAAAGAGACCCAGTATCTAAAACCACCATGCGATATAACTCCGATTTCATGAACATCTGAATGAACTAATTCCAAGACTTCAGTTGCGCGATGCTCAGAAGATGGAAAAGGATTGGCATGCATTTTACCAGCCAGACATGGCTCACAAATAGGATCAGGCTTTTCATCCGAGTCTAACATCAAACCATCAACTAGCTTTTGCGACATCATCATCTTAATATCAGCATAGTTTTGGTGTCCAAGCCGTTTATGCCATAAAGACAAATCAAGAGGCAGCGTAGAAGCCAAATGTACATTCTCCATCTTATCAATAGTGCAACCATCTAAATACGCAACATCATTATGATCCATAGTAGCACTAAAAATCCATTGATTATCATGAAGAAAGTTCATTGTGGGTCCAGAAATATGTACATCAATGCCTTTATGTTTTGTCAAATATAGAACAGCAAGAAGGTTATTACGAAGCGCAGGTACATGTAATACTCTAGTGAATTCAACATCTCTATAACGTTTTCCTTTATATACAGGGCGAAATAAGACCGTCCCAACACCTTCTGAATAGACTATTCTATGATCCGCAAGTCTAATTGGCACTCTATAAGGTCTATAATTGCGAATCCAATTTCTATGCGGTGTCATATTAGAAGTGGCCCCTGTATCCGCATTCCAATGAAAAACGTTAGAAGATGTAGAATTGACTTCATGTTCAGCAACAGCACTTGCCTTGCCAGCAAATTCTGTCACTGCTGCTGCCTTCTCTTCTTCTGTCTTTTTGGCACCCTCTGGCTGCTTGTCCTTCAGTTCCGGACAATCCGACGCGTAATGCCCCAACTTTTTACAGATGAAGCAATTAATGTCTTTGACATCCCGTTTGCCGCGTTTGCCATTCCAAGGCTTTTTCCCTCCGCCACCACCTGTCTTTGCCATATTTACATTCTCTGCCTGACGTTGACGATGAAGTTCTTCACTTCTATAGGCTTGCATTATAACGGTTTTATCCATCTTGTCCATTAACAACAGACTAGAAGCCAAATGACGATAGTCTTCAGGCAATGCACGGATAAGCGCCATGCACTGCAACTCATCATCAAGTTCTTCAATCTTAAAATCTTTTGGACAAAGATTTTGGATATTCTGCATGGCCTTTTCAATGCGAACTCCCAAATTAACCAAAGACTCGTCATCCTGCTTTCTGATTGAAAACAGGTCATCATAGGCATTGAACCGCGCTCCTGGCTTCTTAGACAGGTGGGCTTGTTCCAATAACTTCCACATCTCAATAGGGTCTTCTTCATGCCCTCTAAAGTGCACCCTTTGATCATTTTCTACCAAAAGGTAGATTTCACCAGCAGCCTTTTCTGCTTTTGATTCCCACTTTGTCAATTCATCTGAACCACTTGGTTTAGATTCCTTGCCAGACACTAGTCTCCATAGTCCATTTCGCATTAACCATGCCTTCATCTCTCCAGACCACTCCGGGTAGTTTGCAGAAGATAAAGGTTTGATCTTTGCCATTGAATTGTCAGAAGACATTTTCAAAGTTGAGTTTGTTTAAAGCTTCAAAGCTTTCAATTCCAAGTTTCAAAGTTCCCAAAGGGCACAAGCAGTTTAAATCAATCAGATGTGTGCCAGACTAAGGCCGGGGCCCATAACCTGTTAGACTTTCACAATAAAGTGTGTTACTAGTGATTAACACTAATAAGAGCACAATAAGCTTAGTTTGCACAAACTGATGATTTGAGTCAAAAAGTAGTAAAACGCTTGTATAAGCCCGAGTTTCAATCGTATGTCTTCGTTTCCGAGACATAAGAGGGATTACATGTTGGTACGTATGCTAGCTACCGTACGAGGCGAGGCGTGACGATAGGTGTCCACAATATCGCGTTCGAAATAATTGTGACACAGAACTCCGAATTACACTACAAAAAGAATATCGACGGAAAGGTCTCGATGAGGAGATTACGAAACAGTAAAGCTTTTTACGTAATATCGCTTCTATCTTACGCTATAAGCGAATTACTATGCAAATCACGCTATTTTACAGTGAAACTAGTTGAAACCAATATGAAACCAAAAGTAAAACACTATCTACAGAGTTCAGAAGTGTTTTATCAACTAATTCTAACAACTTTGCATCTACATCTGCTATTATGGATTAAAAATTCACTTTCACCTCAGGAGATCAGAGATCGCATCATGGATACTACTTTTTTTTTTTTTTTTTTTTTTTTAAATCAACAATTTATATACCGGTGCGCGAAAGCAGTCCGGTCGCCTAACTAACACAAATCCCCGGTCGAAAGCGCGCGATAAACTACTAATCCCCGAACCGAACCCGAACCCATCCACTTCTTCCGAATCCTTCCAACGGCGTCCTTTGTGCGCCAGGCCTTTGCTAGGGGGGACGGACCACCTAACCGCCCAGTCCCGCGAGGGAGGGACGGCCCCCACCGCTACGCCAATACCACGTAAGGACCGAAGCCCGAACATCTCCTGGCAGCCGCAGCTGCTGCACTCTCTCCGCCTTCCAAACCCGACGCCCACTTCAGAACCCAGACCCGACTCGAAAACCCTCGCCCACCCACGCTTTGACGACCCGAAACCCACACCAGTCATGTTAACAGAGGCAGAGTGGGAGGTTAAGGCACCCAACCGATCGCGAGGACGAGTGAACGAACCGCGACCGCCCAAGCCAAAAGTGTCGCTAACGCTCGAGATGCGGGCGACTCTGTAACCACCGGTCGTAGCAAATGCAACCGGGTACGAGAAGTGAAGAACGCGCGGGCACGACGACCCCGTCCTTGGCCTGTCAACCTCTGCCGACTCGGGGATTGGACTTCCCTCGCCTGCAGCAACCCGAAGCGGGTATCAAGGCCTCTCTGGGCGAAGAGAACCGCGCGGACACAGTTAGCCTATGCCTGCGGCAGGGCGTTCGAAGGAGAAAGCGGTGGGATTCTCCAACAGGAATTCCAAAAGACCGTGTAACCGGTCCGTCGGAGCAGGTCTCTCGTAGCCTGGGCAATACGAGAGGATGTGCGAGCGGGTCTCGCGAGGAGCACCGCATCGGGGGCAGCCATGAGGCTCTTGTATGTTAAATCGGCGGTAGTACGCACCGATTGGCGCATGATTCAGTATACACTTGCAAAGCAGCCATTGCTACGCATGGCAAATACGAGTTCTTACGTTTTTTTTTTTTTATCTCATTAATATATGTTCACACATAGGCCGGACTATTTTATCAGTCAGTCAAAATACTGCAATGTGCTAAATTACTGTCTTTCTAATATTAGACACTATTTTAACAAACTGCAATTGTATTTTATTTGACTGCTAAGATAGTCCGAGATAAAATTAATATTAATATTAACAATTATATACCATAAATTGCAACTACTGCCTGTCTAGAAATGCTATTTCCATTTTTACAATGCATCAGTGACTTCTCACTAAATGTATTCAAGTTGTTGTCCTTATAACAATGAATTCCAGTTTCAATCCCATCATGATACCAAACATTTTCATTGCCCAACACTACTCTTGCAGTAAAATGATGACCGCCACTATATATAATACCTCTTAATGGCAGGTGAGTTACACTTTTACCTTCAATAATTACTTTAATTTTTTTACTAATGCTTACATTTACTTCAAGAGAAAAGCACACAAAATTTGGTTTGATATTGAATGTTCTAGTCTTAATTATCTTGCTATTACAGTCCAAGCAGTTATCCTCATTATTATACTGCCATTTTTCAAACATACGATTAGTTGATTTATGCTGTGAAGATGTCACAAATATCAGACTTCTAGAGGTTGAGTTCAATATTGCATTGTAATTGCAGCTTGAACATCTTGCTATCTGATCACAGTCTCCTTCGTTTGACTGTTGAAACATATAGGTCAAAAGATCTCGGATATCAGTTCCAGTGTTACCATTTGGGAAAACCTGTAAAGCATCTCTCTGTAACTTATGTCTTACAGTGTTTCGGGCTTGCTGAAAGTTATTTCCTTCATTGTCAATTTTTTTAAAGCCCTCTAAAAGTGTTTGAGCATAGTTTCCATGATTTTCAAGTACATCAGACCATTGTATTTTGTTCTGAGACCAAACATTAAATAAAATAGTGAATAGAGAATCATATGCACAGCTGTGATTTACTGAATCCCATTTAAGTCCAAGTAATTTGTCTGAAATTTTAGTTACAGAATTTTCTTTTTTATTTCTTTTAGCTTTAGGCTGAGAACCTTCAACTTCTTCATTAGGATTGCATCTTTTATTGTTTGTTAATGCAACTGAGCCTTGAGCAGGTTGAAAGTGCTCTAATACAGTATTTTTTTTTTGTGTTGATTCCACTGTTTTTTTATTGACAATTGTCCATGGTGTATCTGTAACAACTGGTAAACTGTCCATTGGCTTGTCTTTTGACCATCGGATTGAGTTATCAACACATTTAGGACAATATTCTGCACCTTTCAACTTTCTATATTGTCTGATCATTATATTCCGCAACTTGCCATTGACTGCAGATGGAAGATTTTCATTATACTTAAGTAAGAGGACTTTACCCTCACCTACATACTCCATATGGATTCCAGCCATTTCCACCTGGAGGGGTGGAGTCCATGTGGAGTCCAGGCTTATATTCTGTGGCAGGTGTCTCAGCCAAAAATTGGTGGAGTCTCCATGTGGATTCCAGCTGGACTCCAGACAAAATGGGGTGGAACTCCACGTAGTCCACCTATTCCATCTGGATCTGGCTTTGGATAGCTAATCCATCTGGAATACATGGATTCCATGTGGACTCCATGTGGAATTTTATTATATAAAGGTGAATAACAGCTGACCTGATCAATTTTAAATGATTATTTTGAGTGGATTGTGTGAAAATATATATAATCTGATTTATGCATATTTTTTCATAATTTTAGGGCTTATGTAATAATACTTTATTGCAACATTGAAATTTTTAACTAGTGTTTTAAATGTAAAATAAGACTATTCATTTGAAATTAATAAATGATAAATATGAGAGTTTGTTAAGATGTTTTTTATGTGTTTTGTCTTATTTTTTTTCTTCCTCTTCAGGTCATTTTTTGAGTGATTTACCTGCTATTGTGATTAAAATGGGTTTCCTTTGTTTTGTTTTGGTTTATTTGGTTGTGTTATCTAACAAAAAATCAAACAATCAATTTATTTGTTTTTTAAGATTTATTTTGCAATTTTTCACCACAACAATTAATGTGTTTGCTTGAATTAATTGTAATTCTATTGAATATTGACCCTTTTCAGCTTATATTGAGTTAAAAATATTACTTTATTTCATATAAGTGCAAATATATTAATTAGATTAATTTTCCGCATTTTTATTGATTTTTTACGGATTTGTTTGGTTCAATTTCAGCCAGTTTACCCGAATTGGCTGAAACATCACGCGTGTCACGTCGCGTGCATGATCGTGACGGATGGTTCAAACGAGCCACGTCAACCTTCGTTTGTCTTCCCCCCACCACATTCACCCCTCCCCAGCTCCAGCTCCCGCTTCCCACCGTCTACCCCGTCGTCCACGCCGCCTTCAACGCACCCCATGGCCCCCAACACCCGCTCCCACGCCGCTCCGCCCTCCTCCGGCCAGGCGCAACGCCCCGCGCCGCCCTCGTCTGTTGGTGGCGGCAACCGGCGCAAGCGTGGGGAATCGAACCCCACCCAACCGGCAGGCAAACGAACCCGCCGCGGGACCAACGACGACGCCGACGACGCCGACGACGACCACCCCAACGCCTCCGACGATCTCGAGGAGGCCGCGACGAAGGGAAAAGGGGGGAAGGGAGGGAAAGGGCTGAAAAAAGGGCCGCCACGAGGCAGGTAAGTCGCCATACCCCGTCGACCGCTTCCCCCCCCACTCACAGCTTCCATTCAGGAAGCGTGGTGCTGACAGAGCGAGGGAGGACGCCGCCGCCGTCGACCCATCGGACGACGAACTCACCAGGTACGTCGGCGCCGTTCGCCCACCCTGCGCCCCCCCACTCACCTCGTTTTTTCCAGGACCGAGCGGGTGCTCGAAACCAGCGGGATCAGCGTCGCCCCGCCCGGCCGGCCCTCGACGCGCGTCGCAGCTGGTGCCACCAAAGGCACCCCGTCCACCGCTGCTGCCACCGCCGCTACTCGCACACCCGCTCCCTCGCTTCCCGCGGCCCCGTCTCGCAGACGCGCCGACGCCGACGACTACGTCGAGCGTCATGATGATGCTGCACCCGTCCCCTCGCCTCCCGCGGCCCCGTCTCGCAGACGCGCCGACGCCGACGACTACGTCGAGCGTCGTGATGATGCTGCACCCGCCCCCTCGCTTCCCGCGGCCCCATCTCGCAGACGCGCAGACGCCGACGACTACGTCGAGCGTCGTGACGATGCCGACGTGGCTTCTCCACCCCCTGCTCCCGCGGCCTCATCACGCCGCCACGTCGACGCCGACCGTTATGTCGGGCGTCGAGATGATGCTGACAAGCCCAACACCGCGTCCACTGCCTCTGCTGGTGGTCGCACACCTCGCCCCGCGTCTCCCGCTGCTCTGTCACGCCGACATGCGGACTCCGATCACCACGACGATCGTTACGAGATGAGGCGTGCCGTGTCACCCTCTCGTGGTCGTTCGGGATCCATCAACAGACCCCGTGCCGATGTTTCTCCCTCCCGCGGCCGTTCACGTTCCACCGGGAGGGCCCGCATCCATTCTGGATCTGCCAGGACACCCCGTGCTTCACCTGCCCGCGGTCGTTCGGAATCCACCCGGCGTGGTGAGAGGGAGGGGCATCCTGGCCAACGTGAAGACCGCGGGAGGGCTGTTGATGCCTCTCGCCTCCGTCGTGAGTCAGGTGAGACCCCTTGCCAGCGTCATGATTCACCTGGTCGCCATCGTGAGTGGTGTAAGTACCAATATTCATGAAGTTGTAATCTTATTAATCTCCTATAAATACAGCTCAACAACAATTCGATCGACAGCGAACACCTTCTCGCCACACTGCTGACAGAGGTAATCTTCTTCTACAATTTTATTTTATGCTTTTTAATATTTGATCAAGATGTTGAAATGGCGAGCCCACCGAAGTCAGTGCCAGCAAATGGATCATCTCGCTCAACAGGTGGTACTTTCCGAGGCAGGGCAAAAGGAAATCATGGAAACATTGCAGATCTAGCAGATAACTGGGATGATGTTAATCTCCATTCTCAGTTTCCAGCTGCTAAGCGAGAGAAAGGGAAAATTTTTTGCTATCTCTCAGATAAGAATCCATCGGATGTCGATCCCTCCAAGCTCAATGCATCATATGTGGCTCGTGTTATGGATATCAGCAAATATTTCACGATCCAAGATATAGTCAAAACAGCAGGGTCGAACTACACGGCAATCCAAAGTATGTGAAATTATAGTTTATTTTGCGTTTTCTGATAAATATCAATAGAGCCGTCGATTCACCTGTTTTTCCGAGATGAAGATGATTGGATTGCATGTGGTCGTTATGAAGCTATTATCCAGCGTAGACCACTACCTGATGACGATATTGAGTGGTCGCAAGTTGATAACAAAAATTCTTTTAGCATTTTGGGTGTAAGTTTGATTTTATTTAACCTATAACTCTTCTAAAATGTGCTCCAGACAACCTTTGAGCCTTCGCCTGGGTGTACTTTCTTTCCTCCTCATTTACGTTCTGTTTCTGGGCGATCGTCTTCCTCTCTTCCCAGCTCTTCGGGAATGCGGTCTGAGTCCCCACTCCGTCAGGATATCTCGGCTTCTGCTTTTGGGGGAAACTCTCAGTGGCTAACAGCTTCTGGAATTCCCACCCCTCTTTTCCGTAACCGCCTTGCAGAGGAGCTTGGTGTTGATCGTCGTTTTATGGATCGCGGTGCAAAAGGAATGCGATTTTACTATGGTCGCTACAAGGAGTGTAAGGCTGCACTTGAAAAGGCGAAGAATATCAACGAAGCTGGAAACTGGCCTATCGACATCCCTCATTATTGTGAAGAATATGTTATCGAGGTATTCATCGGCAAATCAGCATGGCATAGCAACTACTTCAAGCCGTTTTCACTCATTGAGAAAAATTTCGACGAGTTGAAAGACTGGCTGGAGAATCCTGATTCTTCTGTCGAGGACGATAAGAATGTTTGGGGTGTCCACAAGGGTGATTACACCTTTAACGACTTGCAGGAGCTGCTGATTACGGAGGGGTTAATGGATGACAAGAAGGGAAAGGGTGTAGTCAGATCTGCATCACGTCGAGTTTCATCGTCACCTGCTGGCCGAACTCAAGGAAAGCGTCGCATTAATGATACCAGGGGAAAGAGGTAGGTAGCTTGTGTATATAGTTTTCCGTTGTTTCTTTTTCTTAGTCTTCTTGCAAAAGAACACTAATATGCTTTTATATACTCATAGTTTCACCTTGGCTTCTTGGCTATTTACATCTGCTGCTCTGTTCATCTCATCACTATTCATGGTTGCTCTTCCATTGCTGTCTATTGCTGCTGCTGGTGCCAGGCTATTATATTGTTTATGCTGTGCAGTATTCCTGCTGTCTTCTATTTTGTTGCAATTCGTCCGGGACCAAAAATGGCTGGCATTGATTATATTCATACCAGCTGCATATGCAAAACCAACAACACAGCCTTTCCCAGAAATACCATTCAGTGTTTTCAGTGACTTTATTCTAGAGACCTTCAACTCAAAAGTGTCTTTAGCCACTGTCCTGATGGTATTATTTACAATGCTGGAGAATCCAGAATTGCTCAGTCTGCATGCCCGACAACAACATCCAGTATATCAAGATGAAGCTAGAGTTCAGGCTTCTGGATGGATCCGAGCATTAAGCCGTGGTGTTATGCATAAATTGGAATCAAATGCAAAACAACTGTTTCGTGACCGCGAATATCCTCCAACAGAAAACCATCGATCTGCAGTGTTATCAAATAAATTGGATGCATTTGCAAATGTGCTAAATCTTACACCATACAATGATAACAATGAATTCAAGGGAAAACTGCTTCCTGTGTCATATGATGCTATTCAAGCAGTCCTTACAATTTGTCCAAATTCTGTTGTCTGTATTGATGCCAGATGTCAAACTCGAGGACTTCTACAAACTACTCGCCCAGCAAACATTCCATTAGTCACTGTTGTAAAAGACGACAGGATCTATCAAGATGTTCCAGTTTTAACAGGAAAATGTTCAAGCTGCAATGCATCGTATTTTGCTGATCATGAACGCTTCCAAGAGCGCCTTCATGACCCAAATAGTCCTTGGAACCACTGCTATCTCAATTCGGCAAGATTTTTAAAGATTGGGACTAGTATGTGGGTTGATCGCAAATTTTCACATGCTGTTCTCAGTGGAATGTATAATTTCCATGCATCAGCAGCAGCCTATACTCAATTTTGGAATGATTGCAATTCAGTTACTGGATCTCAAGTTCAAGTTACCAGACGCTTAATTTGGCAAGCTTTTATCCAAGAGTCTATCAGGTCAATTGCAAGCACAAAGAATGAAAATTTGGAGCTACCAGAGCGACTCAACATCAAAGAAGTTGCCAAGGAAGCATTTGCTAGGTTAGGTGATTCAGGAGTTATAGAACCTGGCATGAATCATTCCTGTTCAGAATGCAGTCAGCCATATAAAATTACTGCAGACTTTGTTGCCAATGAGGATCCAGCAGCTGTTTTGGGAGCAGACGACAATAGTGCAGTACCTGCACTCCAAGGAGAAAATGCAGACATTGCAGCACAAGAAACTCAAGCTGCAAGAGCTGCTGCAAGAGCCAGAGCTAATGAAATTGGTGCCAGAGCCGCTACTGCTGCAGAGAATGACAATATGGACATGGATATTGATTATGAAGATTGCAACATGATTGTTATAGATGGAGTGGTAATGTCACCCACTGTAAGTAGTTTGATATCTGTTGTAGAAAAATACTAACTGTCAATGAAGCATTGTGCCTTCGATGGATGTATTCGTGATTGCAAGAATGCCAGAGGAGGAGCTTTCTGCGAGCAGCACGAAGTTGAATATGGTGATAAATGCCGTGTTCGTGGTTGTCAAACAATCAAAATTGAAGGAACCCAAGCTTGTCAGCGGCATCAACGTGAATGGAAAAAGTATAAGCTGGATCATAGTAGATCAGCTTTGGCAGGAGTTAGACGAATGCTTCAAAGACCTGATGAAAGAAATGCTTGGGAACCTGGACTTCGCCGCACAGAACAGCCTCATGACGATGATGATGATGTGGAAATACCCAAGAACAACTACTTTGGTCCTAGTCGATTCTATTGTGTTGAAACAATTACAGCACCTTGTGGTGCTGTTATTGCTTGGACAAAATTTGATAAATCAGAATCACCAACCAAAATTCTCAATTGGCTGCAATCTGTTTATCCAACAGAAGAATCAAGACCAAACTATATCTGCATTGACAAGAGCTGTCGGGTGCTTCGAACAAGTATCATTAACAGAAGCTGGGATTCATGGAAAAAAACAAGTCGCTTTGTTGTTGATTCTTATCATTATATCAATCATCGAACAAGTGACTATTTATGTCGCAAATGGTGTAATCCAGCTCCACTTGATGGTTCTGCTCCAAACCTTGTTATTTTGGCTGTGGACAAAAATGGTGAAGAATATTACAAACGAGCCTTCAATACACAAGCATGTGAACAGTTGAATGCTTGGTTGGGAGGATTTGAATCTATTTTGAAAAGAATGAAGACTGGAAACTTTGATTGGTTTATACACTCAATGCTTTTCTATCACACCCAACGTGTGATTAAGCGACAAACACAGCAAGACCAACCTGCTGATTTTGGTGATGAAGATGAAGATGAAGAAGAGCAGGCTGAAAGGCACTGGGATGTGGAAGATGATGATTAAATAAATTTCTATGTGGAAGAAGTGTGTTTTTAGTGTATTATTATATTTTATGGCCTATTTTTTGTTGTATTATTGTATTTTGCAGACTTTTTCTCATTATTTGTACCTGATTTTCTGTCAAATTTCTGTAGTATTTATGTGGATAAATAATTTTATTAAAAAACTAATGTCAAGATTAAAGTCTGAGTAAACTCCACATGGACTCCACATGGACTCCACATGGAGTCTTTCTAACTTCTACTCCAGGCTACATAGTGTCCACCTGGATTCCATCTGGATTCCATCTGGAGTCCATCTGGAGTACACCTCAAAGTATCTGGAATAGCTGCTTTTTAGTGGAGTCCAGTTGGAGTCCAGATGGACTCCACTGGAGTATATGCTCCCATATGGAGTCCATGTGGAGTATGTAGGCGGAGGTAAAGTACAGTTAAGTAATGTAATTTCATCGAGCAATTCAAGTTCACGGAACTCTTGACGAAGATATCCTGAAGCACCACATTTAATTTTATATGGATCAAAACCTTGAAGAATAATAGTCCCTTCTGCCGATGCACTTCGAGATATAGCTGTATAATATGCCATATGACTACGACAGCTATTCAAATTTACAACATTATATTGCCTTGTTTTACCTTGTGATGAATAATCTGTCATTGCAAAGTTTGGAAGAACAGAGACTTGTGAACGATTTATAGTTAAAGGCTGATTTAAACCTTTACAAAGAACCGATTTACTTGTTCGACTCAAAGGAATAACATTTTTGGGTAGACCTTGAAGTCTTATATTCTTAGCTGGTTTATCCAACTTGACAAATAAAGTATCTAGCACAAGTTTATTATCAATGCCTTGTGAAGCTTGCCAACCAACAACATGACCTTCTTGACCTTTTGTAATACACAATTCAGTTGCATCATTATTGCGGATCATTACAGGCATTCCATAGCAAAGAGATAGTTTTCCTGGTACTCCTTCAGTTAGAGAATGTCGGATATTCCATAATATTGTTTGTAGACGATGTGATAAGGAAATTTGTTTTTTTCTAACTGATTTTATACCTTTTTGTTTCAAGACTCTCAAAACTTCAGGCTGTACACTTTCACCAATTGTATCAACAGAATAGAAATGAGTCAGTTCCTGTCCAGTTTCTTTGGCAAATCTAGCACATCCAAGTTCATTAATCCGATCCTTTTCTGTGTTTAATCCAACTATAATTGAGACATTGCGGAATAACCGACTGGCTATATTTGGCTGATTTTTTCTATTACCAGCAATACGAGTCCGAAGGAAATTAATATCTTCATCTGTGCAAGCAGCATAACGCATGTTCTCCAAGGCCTTGCGGAGCTTTGCATCTTCTGGAGTTTGTGTTTTCTGTCTCATGTTTTCTCGAAGTATTACAACTGTGGTTACTTGATGCCACAAGGCCTTTCCAATTGCTGTTTTTTGGCCATTTTCAGTCATTGCTGCATTGACTGTTGTTCCAACACTGCCACTATAAAGTGCAGATCCTAAAACTGGTGCTAGTTGAGCAAAGTCACCAGCAAAAATCATATTCATTCCTCCAAAAGGGGCTTCTGGGTTATTTCTAATTTTAGCCAACTGTGCACTGATTTTATAAAGGTCAAGACATGATATCATTGAAACCTCATCTATAAATATATATTCAACACCATCCAGACGAGCTTTAACTTGAGCAATTGTTGAATGCTCATTTCCATAACGAATAGTATCACTTTGTATACCTAATGCTGAATGATAAGTTGACCCATTTAATAAAGCTGCAGCTGAACCAGTTGGAGCTAAAATCATGATACGATGAGATTCTTTACGCTTTTTAAAAAATGATATTAATGCTTTAATTACTTGGGATTTTCCAGTACCACCCATACCCCCAAGATACATCTTTAATGGATCTGTTTTATGAAGGCTTGCATGATTTGCAACAATACGGAATGCTCTTTCCTGTTCTTTATTTAAACTAAATTTAAGAACTGTACGATCAATAATTTGTTGTTTCTCTTTCCTCTCTGCTTTGAAGTTTTTTGTAATATAAGAGATATCTGATACTACAACTTTATCAGTATCCTGAGAGTTAATCTGGTCAAACTGATCAGCTAGTCCTGTATTTGATGGTAAGTTTTGTGAACGTTTCTGGAGAACTAGTTGCTTTGCAGTTTGTACAATAGTATTCCAAGCTGAACTTGTTATTGTTTGATCTGGTTGAAATGTATTAGCACTTAGTTCAGTTTTATCATCAGTTGAGTTATTCAACCAGCCGGCTGCCTTGACCACATTCTCAATTCGATCCATTTCTTGACTTTTTTCCATATCATTTAGAAGATGATATGTGTCATTCTCATCCTCTTCAGTCTCTATATTTTTGTCAATATTATCAAAAGTAGAATGATCATTATCAGTAGCCCAGGAAGCAAAAATTTTATTAGGATTTTTGTCTAATTTTGCAGAGTAGTCATCTCTTGCATCATTACACTCATATCGTAGATTAAAATTGTCCATGAATTTTTTCTGTTGTTGAGTAAATGAATATTCATTAAAAGCATCATCCCAGGTTTGGTTTTTATTTTTGAGATCATACCCAGTATGCCATGGCTTAAAAAGTGTTAACATTGTAGTGCAATAATATTCACGATTGCCTTGATCACGGCGGGGAAGTGATCCACCAATAAATAATGGAACAACCAGCAGATTATCTGGCTTATAAACTATCTGATGAGTATTAAACTGTGGGTGTTCAGGAAGAAAATTTGATTTATCAGGAATAGGATTATCATTGGTCAGTTCATTGTTTTCATTAATATTTAGCTCATCAGAAGATAGAGACTCATCGTTCCCCCCGCCAACTTGTCCTAGTAAATCCAACTCATCCAGATCATCATTATCATCATCAGAATACTTATTTAGATCAAGTCGGTCTTGTAAATCATCAAATTTTAGTTGTGCTTTTCTAGAACGTTTTACCTTTTCTGCACACCGAATCCATTCATACAATGAAACATTTCTATAAATATCTGGCCTGAAAGTATAATCCTGAACTTTAGATAAACCAATATAACGTCCAAGATTTTTATTTAAAACAACTTTTTCTGGCAGATTTTCAGCTTCATCAGTTTTCCATACACTTTGCACTTCACGAACATATGGTCTCCAATAAAACTGTTTGAATATATGCTGAGTGTAATGGTCTGGATTTCCAAGAAGATACAAGGATGCCATTGGACTTCCAATTTCTAGCTTGGATGTTAATGCATTAACCATTTTAGTCATCAAAGATCTTGCAACTTCTTGTCGATTAGTTGAGCCTCCAATCATTTCAGAATTTCGAGAAAAAACTTGCTTTACAGTATCAAATATTGAATATGTTGTCAAGCCAGGCTTTGTAACATAGTCTGTTACATATGCAACAATAGCTTTAATAGCTGTTCCTGATAATAAACTTGTTACATCTGTGTTGCATCTCATCAAATATGAGAGAGAAGGTGTAAATGTATTCATCCATGGTTCTCCTTTTTTAATCCGAAGAGCTCCAGTCAATGGCTCAACCATTGTTTTTTCTATAACTTCACGAGGAAAACGAGCTTTACATTCACCTTTGCTATTTAAGCAGCCCTTTTGAAGAGATCTGCCATCTTTTGTTTCAGTAGTTGCACGACAACTGTGATAATTTGAACGAGACAAAATATCATTGGTAGTGTGTTTAAAATAATCCCACCAAGTATTTATATTTTGACAATTTGAGCATGTAGGTCCTTGACAGGCAGTGCATAAGGGTGGAGGCATTTGAGGCATTGTTTTAGTTGGATCACAATAGTCTGCATCTTTTTCTTTTGCTTTAACTAAAGCCTGTACTTCAGCCAAAGTACTATCAACTGGTTCACCCATATGAACAGCTTCAAGATACTCAACCATTTTTCTTTGAAAGTCAGAAGATTTATCCATAATACGATCCCGAATTTCTTGAGGTGAAAGAGAACCTTTAATCCATAATAGTAGATGAAGATGTAAAGTCAATCTTCCTTGTTGTTCCACAGTGCCATAATAGCCTTCTGTTGTACCGTATAGACCTGGATGTTTTGTGTCAACGCCAAGAACATGCTTTATAAAATTTGTACACATAAAATGAAAGAATCGGGCAGCTGCAACAGGATTGCTTGCAACAAGTCGGTAAGCCTCATCTGGTAAATGAAGATCAGGTTTAAATTCAATATTTTTATCTGCAAAATATAAGCAGATTGGATGTTTGTTGTCTGCAGGTGATAGTGTGATAAACCATGATGGAGCACCAATATAAGATATCAATGACCAAATTTCATTACGCATATGTTTTTTTGCTGACAATGATCCCTTAACATGACCACTAATTGCATCCAAATCACTAATAAGCTGGTAACAGTCTTTTTCAGCATCACTTTCTGGCTTGACTCGCTCACCAGATGAAAGACGTTTGCTAAGGTCAGATAATACTGTAAGGTCAATATTCAGTAAACGTTTAGTAATTTCTTCAAAATAAGACTTTTCAGCAGTAAGAAAACTTCCAGTCGCACTTTGCTGAATTTGTTCATAATTGAAGGCAATTAATGGAAAATTTGGATCTGTCTGAAAACGTTTGTCATGATACATTAAAAAGTGACGTTTTTGTGTAATTGATGAGTGTTTTCCATGCATTAAATCTTGACCAATTCCACCATATCCATATGGAAACAGCCATGGCATCATTGAAGGAAATAATTGAGGATTTTTAAATATTGATAATGGGTCATTTGAATGTCCAATAAATAGAATTTTTCCATCACTTGTTAAATGTTCTAATGCTCTGGCTTTAATTGCTTCGATTGACAAGGTTGAAAATTCTTCACCGGTTAGACCTTGTACAGTAAAGGAACAAGGTCCTGATTCAACACCATCTTCATCTTCATTATCATGAACACTTGTGGCTTCTTTGTCTTTATTAATAATTGATTCACGATAGTCAATTACAACTGGGCAATCAGACTCAGGGTACTGTTTAAGGTTTTTTTCAGAAATGTCAATATCAGCATAATCAATATGATTAAGCTTTAACCAGTTTAATGCTTTCGCAACATAGTTCCGACGTACAAGTAATGGTGTACGCTGAATATCCTCTTTTGTTGGTCGACATGGCCCTGTAAAAATAAAAGCCAATACTTCATCAACTTCTTCAAGTGGAGGAGGCAAAACATCATATATTTTTGGAATAGGATTCTGAAAGGTAATTGCATTTGCTCGCATCTTATATCGTCCTGAGGCAACTTTAACAATACAGCGATTATGACGAACCTTAGAAATTAGAAGCTTTTCAACATAAGTCAAGTTTGATAAAACATCAGGAACTTCACCAATCCAGAAACCATTAGCCAATGCTTCGGGTGGTACTTTTTTTTTTTTTAAATAGGAAAGACAGTTCCGACATAATTTGGAGCACTTTAAGTCAATTATAGGACCTTTAATATCAACAATAGGATCTTTTGCTGTTGTGCGTTCTTGTCTACTCACTCCAGTCTTACATAATACTTTAAAGTCTACTTGGGAATCATCTTTAGAAATCAGATGTTTTAGTGGTTTTAATTGACCGCACACTGTACAACCAGCTTCCATAAGATTCTTAGGATCAGATGCTGCAGTAAATCCTTTGACAATAGTATGAATAAGGCGTTTGGTTAGTGGACGAGGAGGAAATACACAATTTGTAGATTTTTTCTTCATACTAGCTTGGTTTTTTTTTCGGCGTTCAGTGTCTTTTTTTTGTCTAATTTTTTTCTGAGATGGTCCTAAAAATTTATAGTACTTATTATTTGCTTTGCGTCTTACTGCAGTTATTCTGGATCGATAGACCCTTGCTTTTATGACTTTTTGTTCAAAAATTGTACAGTATGATGCACAATTTGAATTACATATATGTGCAGATAAAATGTTAACTAAAGATGATAAGGAAAGCTGGCTAATGCGATCAATTCCATGGAGTTTTGCAATTTTTTTTGCTTGATTAATAGTCAGGATGTCTTTCAGCATTTCAAAAGGAATTCGACAAACATACATATCTTTATTATCAACAAAGGAAATGGCCTCCTCATATGATACGTGTTTAATATATTGTATATTTGTATTCAAATCTATTGGTTGATTTATATGCTGATCCAGTAAGTAGGATTTAATATCCAAAAATGTCAAATGTTTTATTTCACCTCCACCAATGAAATGGTTATTAGTGATTCTTGGTATTTTTATGACAAAGTCATACCGGATTGGAAGTATATTGATTGAATTTGAAAGTATTAAATAGTCTGGTAACCAGCCATCAATATAATTTGACACACCATGTTCACGACAATACCAAAATGTAATTGATGATAATGAATCATCAAAATAATTGAAAGCTCTTTTAACAATAAACTGGGATATAATTGATATTTTTAGCAGCTCTGGACAGTTTATATGACCGAGAGAAATGTTTATATAAAGATTACAAAGTTTGTTGTGATAATCATGAGTCCGCATTTGATTTTGCATAAATTGTAACTGTAGAATATCCACCTGTACAGGAATGATATGAGAAGTAATATAAACTTGACAAGCAATCAGATAAAAATCAAGCCATATTTTAGCCCGCTTATTAAAATTGCTAGTTGATACTCTGATTTTTGATATTTGAATATTGTTTGTCAATATAATTCGCTTTGAACTCTTGTAAGCTGACAATAGAGGATTTAAAATAATATTGTTTAACATTTTATAATCAAATATGCTGGTATTCAAATCATTTATCACTTTAAACTCAATAGCAAACTTAATCAAGCTGTTTTCAGCCTCTAACTCTGATGATATTAACTCAGCTAGCATAGTAGTTGAGTACTTGCAGCATAACGATAATGATGATAATTGAGAGACTGTATTTATAGATAAGAATGTTGCCTATACCACCAAGGTAAATGGTACGTACCAAAAGAATGTACGTCTTGTTGATTAAAATCATTCAAGTTTTTTTCAGCTTCTGATATGTGCGATGTTGAACTTGAGTGATTGCAGTCTAAACATAGAGAGAGGGATTGATGACCTTTATTTAGATCTAAATGCACCATATATACCACAACATTCAAGTTGTGCATACCAAAAGTACATATCCCTCGCCGATCAAGATGAATTGAGTTATCTTCAGCCTTTAATAGAGACAAGGTAGTGATTGAGTAGTTCTGGTAAGTAGAAAAAAGTGTTTGATAATCTGTATTTGGCTATAAGAGTGCTGTATCTAATATCAAGTTCAAAAGAGACGCACCAGAATATATGTCTTGGTGATACAGGTTCTTCAGTGAACCATTACTCCGAGAGTAGCCATGAGACAAGGATGTGATCAGAACTATTGCTGCAATTGTGTAAGAGAGCACAAGCATCTTTTATGTGGATTGTGATATAAAAGAGTGAAAGGAGAAGCACAAGTTGAAAATGAACCATTTGTGACGTGTTTGTTGATTCTGGTACATAATAAAAACAAACAGTCAGAGTCACATGATTGATAAACATATTGCTTCCTTGATTTCAACCCAATGGTCACACATCAGTGATTGTCACACGTATACAAATCCACACTAGTAAAGTACATAGTGTTTGGAAGTTTGATTTTAAGACCACAAGAAGACTGAACCAAGATCGTACCAGGACCAGAAAAGACCAAGCTGTGCTGCCGAGTCTACTAATTTTTGTCTTAAATAAATATATATTATTTGGTCTAGGAGTGGTCCAAGAAAACGGTGGTCTTTAGCAGTTTTGGAACTAATACAAACTGGTTTCGGTCTTGATCTAGGCTCCAGACCGATCAAAGACTGAGCAGGACTGGACTTTCAATTACTCAAAGTGCATAGATAGTTGGTGTACGTATAGAATTTTGAAGAGTAAATTCAGATTAAATTTAATTCAGCACTGTTGTCTTTTATTAGTTTCACTGATTCAAAGCATATCTATCTACGCTAAGACAGAACATCAGAAAACTCAAAGATTTGACATATTAATAGACACAAAATTTAATTGATATTGATACAGGTAGCAGACATTCAATATGTAACAACTTGTTTACTTTTTCAAGTTTAGAATTTCTGCAATATAATCATATGAATGCTTATGTAGATTATCCATTGCATCGCGATGATTTTTTACACTTCGTTTACTTGCAGTCCAAGTCTTTCTTCGGAATGGCACAGGGTTGGTTTTGATCTTATTATGTCTGTCTTGGAAAAGATCCTCAGCAATAGCTGTCCACCGGCAATGGTTATCACCAGCTTTGTGCTGGACATTCTCAGGAGGATACCAAGACATGATCATGTCATGTTGACCTGGTTCTAATAATGATTGTTAGATAAAATAATTGAAAGTATAAGTTCATAGATATACCTTTAACAATGTATTCACCTAGTACTGTTTTCCCCTCATCTTCAGGCAAGACATCATCAACGTATTCCTCTTCAGGACAGTTTGGCACACGAAAGTAGAGGGAATTTACTGTATAATACAGTGGCCCAGCCAAGACTGTCTCAAAACTAATATTGTCTAGTGCAATTCGCCAAAGATAGCCTCCCTCCATTAAAGCTGCACGACCACGAGGATTATGGGCTAAAACAGCATGTGCTCTTTGAATACTCGACTGGTAGTCTTCATATTCAAATTTTCTTTTGCTTTCAGTGGTAGGCACCGCTGGAGGAGTATACCGATCCTCTTTGTACTCCAGAGTTGATTTCAGTCGAAATGTTCGGAAAAGCATACCATTTCCCAAAAGAAAAAGTGCGATGTCTTGTTCATTCATATTTGGATCAAGTCGGCATATTATCATTGCATGATAAGCAGAATAAACAGTTAAATTCCATTTAACCGTTGCTTTGTCTTTGAAATCAAACATAAAAAATGTCTGATAGTCTGAAGTATCAGGAATAGGAATATGCATAACCCGGAGATATTTGAGTCTTGGATGGACAATTAAACCTTGAGTCACAGACGTTCCTAAGTCCCACTCTTCTTTGTGTACATTATCTTCAGCTAAGCGGAAAACAAAATCAACAGCTTCTTTGATCTCCTGTTCCTTGAATACACCGTCTGAAATTATTTTGATTGGGATACCCAGGATACGAAGAAATTTTTTAATTTTTTTTTCATCAGAAACAGGAAGTTCCCTATATTCTCGCTTTGGTTGTGTATATCCAAAATACAACTTCAAAGTATTTATGATTTCATCGATGCTGCCTTCATATCTTTGAAAATAATATCCAGAGTTGTGTAGTTCAGTAGGAACTTCAATTTTTTCAGCAATAGGCATTGGATCAATATCTTCATTTAGCTCATAGAAACAGGTGCCGTTATCTAAGTCATCCGGTGTAGAGATATCATCCTCGAAGAACTCATCAAAGTAGTCCCATTCATTGGTGAAAGAATCATAATACGAATTATTATATCGGCCATGTTGTCGTATCATTTCTCGTTGATTGACTGGAACAACTTGACGAACAATGCGATTATTATAATCACGTTCCCAAACAAAAACCTTGGCTGTTGAGGGAGGATTATCGATACGATGTTTTCGGCATTGCTTCTCAAAGTCATTCTCGAACAAACTCTGGTGAGCATTTCGGAGATTGCGAGTAGCAAAGAATTGCTCCCAAGGCTTTTCTGCATCATGTGGAACAAGTTGAGGGTAAGGAATTTCAAAAACAGTTGTCGACTCTTGATTGTGATCAATTTGCGGTCCATAGTGTTGAATATGTTCAATTTTCATCTGTTCTGGACCCCATGGATACCATACCTCAATATTGTTCAATATGAACCAGTGTGGTGAGGGCTGATAAAGACTGTCATTTGGTAATTTGATAAAGATGCCTGCTCGTGGTACAGCCCTTGAGGATATTGACGATGTATAGAGAACATCAAGCCAATGAAGATTAAAGCCTTCTTGCTTCAAATATGAATACCAATCAAGTTTTGCCCGTAAAGCATATTGTTCAGATCCGAGCTCATCACTATTTGCTGATGCAATTATGTAAAACAAGTAGCCTAGCCAGATTTGAAACCAGTCTCTTGATCGGTACATAGCTTTTGTACACGTTGAATGATATTTGAATGCTCGCAAATATCCAGCAGCACGAGGAGCACGCGGCATAAAAGATGGTGCAGTATAATAACCTTTGAGAGCTATAACAGTCGCATACAGATCACTTTCAAGCTGTGACCATTGAACTGCAATATCATAAGGCATAAAATAGCCTTTTGACTCATCGAAATCGCAACGCGGTATATAGCGAAGCATTTTTGACAATTCATCATCAAAATCATACTTGAGGGGAACAAATGATTGCCAGCCCCAAGCAAGATTCCACCACTGTGGATTCTGAAAGACTGATAGCGGTGAATCATTTTGAATTAGATTATCGCTATTTGGGTTAGATGTTGGCAGCTGGGGTTTCCGAGAGGAATTTGGTGAAAAGTACCAATTGCCATCAATTAGGCAAAAACCAGCCTTGAGATGTCTGTGATTTGAATTTTAAACGTCGGCTTGAAATTGATTGAAAGCATGAAAACTTACTCGGTTGACATTGGAGATGCCATTTTAATTTTAAGCCACTTCAGAAACTCAACCACCTCAATTTTCTGCCAAATGGATCGATTCCAATCACCAGAAAATCAAAGCAGTAAGCAATGAACTTGGTCAGAGGCCATTGCTGCGCATGGCAAAAACAAGTTCTTACTTTGGGGTGAGGCAGTGCCTGAAGACTTACACTGTTATTAAACAAATACATATTAAATATGTAAATAACATGTAGTCCACTCAAATCTGAACCGATTGGGATGATCTTATACTCAAAAAAAGCAGAAAAACAAGGCGAATCTAACAAGCCTAAAACGGCCTGGTCACGTGACCAGGAAGGCCCTGATTTTTACGATTTTTTTGGTACCAAGATCATAAAAATTGGCCCAGTAATGGCTGAGATACAGAAACCATGCAGGGTCACTATAGCAGTGGGAGAATTTCCAACCATTGCGTTAGAAACCATTTCTGCCTGCTATGCAGGCCGGAAAACAAGTTCTTTTACTACGTAAGAACTTGTAACAAGATTAATTAATTGACTACAATAAGAACTTGTAACAAGATTAATTCTTACGTCACTTAGCTTTTATCGGATTGCCTTGAAACAAAGTGTGTAATTATCAGAAAAATCAGGGCTAAAAGATGGTGTCACATATGTATTGTCACATCTTTATGTGACTTACCAAATGCGGAATATTGTTGAAAACACAGTAAATAAGCTATATTGAGAGATTTTACAGGCAATAAAATAAAATAAAAATACTGATAATCTTTTTTTTACCTAACAGGTGGTCTGTGCGCACATATCACATGACATATCCCTGAGAATATTTTTGTCCAAGTTGGTGCATTACCAAATCCAAGGCAATTGCACAAAGTCCTGCTGTGAGTTTGATTATGTAAGGTTCTAGAACATTATTTTCATGTTATTTGGTCATGTTTTGCAATGTTTAGTGTGCCTTTTATGGGTTATCCAGTCAGTTTACCACCAATTTTCGGATTTTCACCAAGTTGAGCTGACTGTTTGCCAGATTTGGACACCATGACATCATTGCAAAACATATGTAAATATTTGTACATTATTCTAGATTTGTCTGGGCAACACATTTTAGCATATCTAGCTCACTGAAATCTGTTTTAAGTGTAAATTCACACAAATTTACACTTTTTGGGTCGTGTGAACAGGTCACATGACCTAATCAACCCTGGATACACATGCCACATGAAAGCCCTGATTTTTACGATTTTTTTGGTACCAAGATCATAAAAATTGGCCCAGTAATGGCTGAGATACAGAAACCATGCAGGGTCACTATAGCAGTGGGAGAATTTCCAACCATTGCGTTAGAAACCATTTCTGCCTGCTATGCAGGCCGGAAAACAAGTTCTTTTACTACGTAAGAACTTGTAAAGCAGAGTTCAATAACTCCAGCAGCACCTAAGCTGGTTATCTGCCAACTGGATCGATTCCAATCACCAGAAACCAGGCAATCAGCTAAGATATAACAAAATGCCTCAAATCTTTGAAATCAAAACTGATTAGTCTACAATAGCAGGGCAGGAAGAGGAGGCTGTCTCACTATTGCAAAGAGCAAAGCAATAAAACACTGAATATCAAGAAGAAAGCCTGAATATTGTTGCTAACCAGTAAGTGAGTCACAATGTTTAGCAAATAGTGGCAGACAATGACCTACAAGAGTTGAAGTTGAATGAAACAAGAGGGCTGGTCAGAAGGATAATGAAGGTGGAAAGCAAGAGTGTGATGTGGCAGATTAGAAATGACTCAGGCAGTTGCACATGACTGCTTATCTAATATTATTCATGACTCTCTCAGTCTCGGAGGTGGAAAGCATTTAATCCGTAACTTATTATTTCAACTGAATAATTAATAGGTAAAAGTATATAATTTACAGTCAAAAGATCTACAGAAGAAGCAAGTGCAAAAACAAACTAAATAAATAAGCAGGGTACCGTGAACGTTGCCAATCCTGGGCTTGGTGAAGAGGTCCAGGCAATGATGGTGAACAGAGGCGGGAGACTGGTAGCAGATGCAAACCAAGGCGAGTGACGTTTGCATTTCGATTGGGGAGCGGGGTGATAAGCGCGACAATTGATGACGCCGACGAACAGAGCAGAGCGAGGCGATCGTCGCCGAGCTTTGAATGGCATCAGGCAAGGTGAATGTCGCCATTGTCAATGGCGACATTCAGCCGTTGGTGATGCGGTCCAGGCGTTGATGATATAAACGGTGGATGGAAGGCGGGAGAGTGGAAACGGATGCGGAGCGAGCCGAACATCTCGTAGTGATGTTCGCGTTTCGATTGGGCGGCTGGCGGGGTGAAAAGGGTGGCAGTTGATGACGCCGACAAACGGAGCAGGGAGCCTTGAATGGGGTCAAGGTGGGGGCAAGATGAAAAGCAAGGCAGGACGTCACCACGACGTCCTGACGTTGGTGAAGCGGTCTGGGCGTTGGTGACACGAATGGTGGATGGATGTGTGAGCGGGAGTAGATGCAACGTGAGGCGAACATCTCATGGTGATGTTCGCGTTTCGATGGGGCGGCTGGCGGATGGAATGATCGAGAAAGCCATCGCGGCGAGGTCCCTGCGATGGTGATGCTGACGGCAGACAGCGTGGAGAGAGCGGGTGCGGATGCCGAGGCGAACATCGCCGTCAGCCAGCGAATATGTCGTTCGTGGTGGTGTTCGGGTTCCGAATGGTGGCTGGCAAGCTGGAGGTGTGGGTGATGCCGATAATGTAAGTAGGCGGGGTGGGCGGAGGACTCGGGGTAATGGGGCCACAGAGCCGGTCTCTTGGATGGCGCAGGCTGGAGGGCGGGCAAGGCGGGGCCGGGAGTTCGAGAGGCAGTCGCGAAGCCGACGGTGGGGCCGGGCGGGTGCGGGTGAGACGAACGTCAACGAGCGTACGGGGGAATGGCGAAGGCGAGATGCGGAGCAAGGTGAACGTCGCACGAGGGCGACGTTCGAAAGCTTGGTGAAGCGCCACGGTGGTGGCCGACGGGTGTGGTGACAAGCAAAGCGAATGTCGCCTTCGTGGCGAAGACATTCAAGGGGCAATGGCGCCAGGGGGCCCACCTCCCGGATGGCGCATGTTGAAGGGAGGGGAAGACAGACGCGTTCGAGTCTGAGTCTCGAAGGCGCCGCGTGGAAACTCAGGCCAACACCGCTGTGAGGGCGATGGTGTAACGCGAGAGGCGCTGCGGGACCTACGAAGTCGCATTGGAGATGCGAGTGAGTCAGCGTGATGAAAAGAAGTACCGTACAAGGTACTCACCTAGTGGGTCTCCCTCTAAAGGGTCTCCCCTCGCGTTACTTCGCACCCGGCGTCCAATAGTCGTACGGAGGGAGAAGGGAGGGGAAGGAAAGTCATGGAACAAAATGGAATGCGTCCACGTCATTCCGATGACAAATACATCGGATACCGGGACGCCGAGGTGCGCGCACGGACTGCACACAGCCTCACACGCTCGATCATGATCGAGCGTGGCCCGAGGACTTCTATGACGCACGCCGAGATCAAAAGAGGGTCGACTAAGGTCGTTTTTGATCTTGGCGTGCGTCATAGCCCTCGGAATTTTGGCCGTTCCGCCGGCTCACTGATTCGTACGCGCGGCTTAGGCCAAATCGGCATTTGCCGATCTTCCCAATGCGTCAACCGTTGATGCAACGGTTGACCTCCCACCTTCACCACCTCCACCTCCTCCCATCCCTCCTTCCTCCCTCCCCTTCCTTCCTCCCTGTCGTTGTCGAGCTCGCGGCTGCTCGACCGACGTTCCGCCTTCTACCCCACCTCCATTCGCCTTACGGCTCGCCTTCGACCCGCCGGCGCCACGTTGACTCCGCCCATCGCCATCGCCACGTCGCCGGCGTTCGTTTGCCCTCCGCTCGCTCTCGACCCGCTGGCGCTACGTCGACACCAACCGCCACAGCACTGCATGTGCTTCGTCGAATGAACGCCGACCCACCGTCCACAACCGTCGCCGTGTCGAGACGGCCACGTCACGGCGTTTGACTGGCCGGGGGCAAATTGTAAGGAGTGGGGATGCGGCCTAGAAGTGCCAGGTAAGTTCCAACAGCCTCACCCAGCCAACGCAGCCCCTGACCACCCACCATAGCCACTCCTCCTTGTTGTTGTCCTGCTCGACCGACGATTCGCCCTCCAGCTCCCCCCCTCGTTGCATCAGGGCTTGCCCTCGACCCGCTGGGGCCACGTCCACACGAACCGCCACCGCACTACCTGCTTCGCCGAGCGAACGCCTCCGGGTCGTAACTGCCACGTCACCGCTCTTGAAGGACGTGTTGTATGAAATAGGGATGGGTCCCGGAAGTGCCAGGTAAGCTCTAGACACCTCCTACACCCACCTTCGCTGAAAGCCTACCGTTGATGTAGAACGACCGCGGCTCTCGGAGCTACTGTCGCCCGCTTGAACCACCGACACCGCCGTCTGCTCCGTCATCGCCACGTCGTGTGCGTTTGTTCGACCGCCACTCTCTCTCGACCCGCTGGCGCCACGTGGACACCAACCGCCACAGCACGGCATGTGCTTTTCGAACGAACGCGGGCACCCCCACCGCGACCGTCGCCGTGTTTGTGAGTACCACGTCACGGCGTTTGAGAGACAAGACGGTTTATAGGGAGGGGCCGAGAACTGCAAGGTAAGCCCTACCAAGTACCTGCACCCACCCCACACGCTCACTGATCCCCCAGCGCCGACGTCGAATGACCGCAGCCATTCGAGCTGTTACCCGTTTGAACAACCTCCGCCCTTCGCGGGCTTCCCTACAACCGCCGTTCGCTCTCAACCCGCTGGCGCCACGTCGACACACCCACCACAGCACTGCTTGTGCAGGTCTACTGAACGCCGGAACGCCGGAACGCCCCCCCCAACCATCTCCGGATTGTGACTGCCACGCCAAGGCGCTTGAAACGAATGGTGTGTTGAAGGGAGTAGGGTCGAGGCCGAGAGGTACCTGGTAAGCCATACCACGTTCCTACACCCTCCCCACACCGTCACCTATTTTCTTTTTAACTTATATACATCTATCACCTAGGTTATAATGACGTGAATAACCGCGACCGACGCGCTGCCACGTCATGAGCCCTCCTTCAACTTGACGGCTGATGTTTGGGGGGTGGAATGGCGCGAAGGGGAGACAGTACAAGGGGAGACCCACCAGGTACGTCGTGAATGTGACACGTTTCACAACTCCAATCCCCCTGCTCCCTACTCACCCATCGACCCCAGGCCTACCCATCCCAGGCACGTTACCTCCACCGACCAGCACCTCATCGTTGCCGCCATCGCTTCTGATCAGCGCCAAGTTCGACGTCGATAGTGATGGGCAATCACTCACTTCGCCATCCCAACTAGCTCATCGCTGACCCCCGACACGATGCCGTCTTCACAAGTACCCCAATCTCCATCCCACCTTTTACCTTTGTTGAGATTGTGCAGCTCGACGACGACTGCATGAGCTGCATTTCTTAGATAGTTATATTACCAGTAGATTCATACTTATATCATTGTATTGAATGTAATGCTGAGTATTTAAGTCAATGGTTTCACTGCATTTGAAGGGCATTAAAATTGTAGAGTAATGTTTGAATAACCATATTGCCATGCCTGAGCGTGGGTAAACCAAGATTGTGAGATTATTCATCTGATTTCAACCTTGCTTTCTCCCCTTTCCTCCCTCTTGGTTGCTGCTGACCTTTTACAATCTACAATCAGGTAAAGCTAGGCCTTATTCACAAGCCTTATACATAATGCTGACAAGACAACCTAGTGAACCTTGCTCCAGTGGCTTTTCTCACACCTAGACCCACAACTTGTACACGTCATGTCCGGCAACGGATCGACCGTTGTTGACAATACGTCTGCAGATGGGGTTTATCCAGAGAACCGAGAAGATACAATGGATGTAAATGGCCCTGAAGTTGACTTCCAAGTTCCAAATGGCCGTTTACTTGCGCATCATGCACGCGATGCACGTTTTCCTTATATCTACGAAGTGGATGAGCATCCACTTGCTAAAAAGAACGATGCTGTGAAGCATCTATTCGTATATGTACATGATACATCGCAAGAAGCAGCTCAAGCAATGTTAGCATTTGAAGATTCACTCAGCGTCCCTCTTGGACCTGACAACACAATGCCCGGTCTTGGTAAGTCATATTTTAACATTAACAATATGACAATCTGAAGAGATTTCTAGGGCTTTTTGAGATACCAGATGGTGGAATATTGTATGCACGAGAACGCGGTGTCTCAGACCCAAATGAGGACATGCCAATTGCTTGGAGGCTTGATGCGTATGTTTAAATCTTTTAATTTTTGCGAATGACATATCTTAACTATAAGTGTTTAAGATCCAGACCTGGCCTTTTTCCTGAAGGTTTGATTGCTAGATCAACTGTAACAAGCAAGAAAGTGCTTGGTTCTAAAGAAGAAATGAGTAGTGAACGTCCAACACCCGACAGTAATGGAAATCTTGTTGGTGGAACAGCATTTGAACGTATGGGTCAACAAGGTGTCAAGGGTACAAGATGTTACTCTATGTCAATGACTCTTCAGCATCCTCGTGGTTTGGTTGGGCCAACTGCTGATGGAAAAGTATATGCCGAAGAACGAAAAGCCAACGCGGAAATTCGGCATGATGTTGTCAAGGTTTGAATATTTAATGTCATGATACTGAGGTGAATACTAACTTGTATACTAGGACAACATTGAATTGGCAATGGGAACGTTGAATTATTTTTTACCAGATAGTCATATTGCAATTTTAGAGGAAAATGCAACTTTCAATAATGTTCCAAGAATAGGCTGTCCTCATAATATTGCATTTTGCGCTTGCCAGATGAATTTGGCTCAAGCAATTGCACATGCAGAGTGTTCAAGTAAGTTTAAATATTGATTAATCCTTGCAATGCAAAAATTGATGAATTATTATAGAAAAAGGTCTCCAGGGCATGGGAACGTTTGGAACAATAAAAGGCCACAAGGACAAACAAGATTCAGTTGCTTCATATACAGAAATGATTTCTCATTCACAGCTTCCTAAGGATTATGAACATGGAAGATTTCATCTTCTTCGATTGGGAGTCTATATATCTCTTACACCCTTCACCGTATCAGGGTTTTGTGGCATTGATAAACATGGTGGTACACCGCCAATTGCTCCACCGGGTGTTATACCTAGTCCTGATGCTTACCGAATGATGGTGGTGTGCTATCCACCTCGGTTTGGTCTACATGGTGCAGGTGTTAAAAGTCTTCCTTTGGCATCGATGCCAAAAGGTCAACTTCTTACACTAGGACCGGAGTTTACAACCTACAGGTAAGATTAGCAATAGAATTTATAAAACAAAGTATTAACATTATATATAGAACACCGGTTCAGCAGGAATATACCAATGAAGCCAATTGGGCGCTTGATGGATCTGTTCTGATGACTCCAAAAAGCCATGTAGAATTCATGGGACGAGAGCTAATCAATCTCAGTCGATATATTCTAAACCAGCTTCCATCAAATGTAAAGCTTGATAGTCGAGCATTTATGAATGCTCTTAGCTATATTGATGAATCAGGACAACGAAAGACCGTGGCTGAAGGACTTGATCAATCTCATCTTGACTATCTTGATCAATGTGATGCGTTAAATGAGGAGGAGGCTGAAGCTGAACAAGAAGAACCAGCACACATTGTTTACCGACGTGAACAAATCATCCGAATGCTTGAGCATATACGTAAACGCTCAAAGTTTATACCTTCTGAATATAATGTGAATTTCGATAATGAAATTCAGCATGTTCGAAATGGTGCATTTGGTATTCGGTCGAACTACCAGCGATCAACAGGGTGTAAGTATATCACCAAACTTACATTTCAATATATTCTGACTATATTATAAAGCAAAACGCCCAGCTGCAGACAATACAGTAGCAGGTGATACCAATGTTCGTTCATCAAAACGTAGGTTATAAACTTATATTTAATGTAATAATTGACAAAATTATTAATAGGCCTTAAAACTGGTCATAGTGTGGTTAGCACAATAAAAAACATTGGTCGTCAATTTACTACTCCCAATACTCTTATCAACCCTGGCCAAGAATATCAAAGACCTTCAAGAAATGTAAGAACCATACATCTGAAGCATTCAATATCACAGAACATACTAATGACTATCATCCAGGAGCTTGAATCTTCTAGTGAGACTAGTAATGTTGCGCCTGCAGCTGCCAAACTTGCAAAGCAGCCATTGCTACGCATGGCAAATACGAGTTCTTACGTTTTTTTTTTTTTTAACTCGTTAATATATGTTCACACATAGGCCGGACTATTTTATCAGTCAGTCAAAATACTGCAGTGTGCTAAATTACTATCTTTCTAATATGAGACACTATTTTAACAAACTGCAATTGTATTTTATTTGACTGCTAAGATAGTCTAAGATAAAATTAATATTAATATTAACAATTATATACCATAGATTGCGACTACCGCCTGCCTAGAAATGCTATTTCCATTTTTACAATGCATCAGTGACTTCTCACTAAATGTATTCAAGTTGTTGTCCTTATAACAATGAATTCCAGTTTCAATCCCATCATGATACCAAACATTTTCATTGCCCAACACTACTCTTGCAGTAAAATGATGACCGCCACTATATATAATACCTCTTAATGGCAGGTGAGTTACACTTTTACCTTCAATAATTACTTTAATTTTTTTACTGATGCTTACATTTACTTCAAGAGAAAAACACACAAAATTTGGTTTGATATTGAATGTTCTAGTCTTAATTATCTTGCTATTACAGTCCAAGCAGTTATCCTCATTATTATACTGCCATTTTTCAAACATACGATTAGTTGATTTATGCTGTGAAGATGTCACAAATATCAGACTTCTAGAGGTTGAGTTCAATATTGCATTGTAATTGCAGCTCAAACATCTTGCTATCTGATCACAGTCTCCTTCATTTGACTGCTGAAACATATAGGTCAAAAGATCTCGGATATCAGTTCCAGTATTACCATTTGGGAAAACCTGTAATGCATCTCTTTGTAACTTATGTCTTACAGTGTTTCGGGCTTGCTGAAAGTTATTTCCTTCATTGTCAATTTTTTTAAAGCCCTCTAAAAGTGTTTGAGCATAGTTTCCATGACTTTCAAGTACATCAGACCATTGTATTTTGTTCTGAGACCAAACATTAAATAAAATAGTGAATAGAGAATCATATGCACAGCTGTGATTTACTGAATCCCATTTAAGTCCAAGTAATTTGTCTGAAATTTTAGTTACAGAATTTTCTTTTTTATTTCTTTTAGCTTTAGGCTGAGAACCTTCAACTTCTTCATTAGGATTGCATCTTTTATTGTTTGTTAATGCAACTGAGCCTTGAGCAGGTTGAAAGTGCTCTAATACAGTATTTTTTTTTTGTGTTGATTCCACTGTTTTTTTATTGACAATTGTCCATGGTGTATCTGTAACAACTGGTAAACTGTCCATTGGCTTGTCTTTTGACCATCGGATTGAGTTATCAACACATTTAGGACAATATTCTGCACCTTTCAGCTTTCTATATTGTCTAATCATTATATTCCGCAACTTGCCATTGACTGCAGATGGAAGATTTTCATTATACTTAAGTAATGTAATTTCATCAAGCAATTCAAGTTCACGGAACTCTTGACGAAGATATCCTGAAGCACCACATTTAATTTTGTATGGATCAAAACCTTGAAGAATAATAGTCCCTTCTGCCGATGCACTTCGAGATATAGCTGTATAATATGCCATATGACTACGACAGCTATTCAAATTTACAACATTATATTGCCTTGTTTTACCTTGTGATGAATAATCTGTCATTGCAAAGTTTGGAAGAACAGAGACTTGTGAACGATTTATAGTTAAAGGCTGATTTAAACCTTTACAAAGAACCGATTTACTTGTTCGACTCAAAGGAATAACATTTTTGGGTAGACCTTGAAGTCTTATATTCTTAGCTGGTTTATCCAACTTAACAAATAAAGTATCTAGCACAAGTTTATTATCAATGCCTTGTGAAGCTTGCCAACCAACAACATGACCTTTTTGACCTTTTGTAATACACAATTCAGTTGCATCATTATTGCGGATCATTACAGGCATTCCATAGCAAAGAGATAGTTTTCCTGGTACTCCTTCAGTTAGAGAATGTCGGATATTCCATAATATTGTCTGTAGACGATGTGATAAGGAAATTTGTTTTTTTCTAACTGATTTTATACCTTTTCGTTTCAAGACTCTTAAAACTTCAGGCTGTACACTTTCACCAATTGTATCAACAGAATAGAAATGAGTCAGTTCCTGTCCAGTTTCTTTGGCAAATCTAGCACATCCAAGTTCATTAATTCGATCCTTTTCTGTGTTTAATCCAACTATAATTGAGACATTGCGGAATAACCGACTGGCTATATTTGGCTGATTTTTTCTATTACCAGCAATACGAGTCCGAAGGAAATTAATATCCTCATCTGTGCAAGCAGCATAACGCATGTTCTCCAAGGCCTTGCGGAGCTTTGCATCTTCTGGAGTTTGTGTTTTCTGTCTCATGTTTTCTCGAAGTATTACAACTGTGGTTACTTGATGCCACAAGGCCTTTCCAACTGCTGTTTTTTGGCCATTTTCAGTCATTGCTGCATTGACTGTTGTTCCAACACTGCCGCTATATAGTGCAGATCCTAAAACTGGTGCTAGTTGAGCAAAGTCACCAGCAAAAATCATATTCATTCCTCCAAAAGGGGCTTCTGTGTTATTTCTGATTTTGGCCAACTGTGCACTGATTTTATAAAGGTCAAGACATGATATCATTGAAACCTCATCTATAAATATATATTCAACACCATCCAGACGAGCTTTAACTTGAGCAATTGTTGAATGCTCATTTCCATAACGAATAGTATCACTTTGTATACCTAATGCTGAATGATATGTTGACCCATTTAATAAAGCTGCAGCTGAGCCAGTTGGAGCTAAAATCATAATACGATGAGATTCTTTACGCTTTTTAAAAAATGATATTAATGCTTTAATTACTTGGGATTTTCCAGTACCACCCATACCTCCAAGATACATCTTTAATGGATCTGTTTTATGAAGGCTTGCATGATTTGCAACAATACGGAATGCTCTTTCCTGTTCTTTATTTAAACTAAATTTAAGAACTGTACGATCAATAATTTGTTGTTTCTCTTTCCTCTCTGCTTTGAAGTTTTTTGTAATATAAGAGATATCTGATACTACAACTTTATCAGTATCCTGAGAGTTAATCTGGTCTAACTGATCAGCTAGTCCTGTATTTGATGGTAAGTTTTGTGAACGTTTCTGGAGAACTAATTGCTTTGCAGTTTGTACAATAGTATTCCAAGCTGAACTTGTTATTGTTTGATCTGGTTGAAATGTATTAGCACTTAGTTCAGTTTTATCATCAGTTGAGTTATTCAACCAGCCGGCTGCCTTGACCACATTCTCAATTCGATCCATTTCTTGACTTTTTTCCATATCATTTAGAAGATGATATGTGTCATTCTCATCCTCTTCAGTTTCTATATTTTTGTCAATATTATCAAAAGTAGAATGATCATTATCAGTAGCCCAGGAAGCAAAAATTTTATTAGGATTTTTGTCTAATTTTGCAGAGTAGTCATCTCTTGCATCATTACACTCATATCGTAGATTAAAATTGTCCATGAATTTTTTCTGTTGTTGAGTAAATGAATATTCATTAAAAGCATCATCCCAGGTTTGGTTTTTATTTTTGAGATCATACCCAGTATGCCATGGCTTAAAAAGTGTTAACATTGTAGTGCAATAATATTCACGATCGCCTTGATCACGGCGGGGAAGTGATCCACCAATAAATAATGGAACAACTAGCGGATTATCTGGCTTATAAACTATCTGATGAGTATTAAACTGTGGGTGTTCAGGAAGAAAATTTGATTTATCAGGAATAGGATTATCATTGGTCAGTTCATTGTTTCCATTAATATTTAGCTCATCAGAAGATAGAGACTCATCATTTCCCCCGCCAACGTGTCCTAGTAAATCCAACTCATCCAGATCATCATTATCATCATCAGAATACTTATTTAGATCAAGTCGGTCTTGTAAATCATCAAATTTTAGTTGTGCTTTTCTAGAACGTTTTACCTTTTCTGCACACCGAATCCATTCATACAATGAAACATTTCTATAAATATCTGGCCTGAAAGTATAATCCTGAACTTTAGATAAACCAATATAACGTCCAAGATTTTTATTTAAAACAACTTTTTCTGGCAGATTTTCAGCTTCATCAGTTTTCCATACACTTTGCACTTCACGAACATATGGTCTCCAATAAAACTGTTTGAATATATGCTGAGTGTAATGGTCTGGATTTCCAAGAAGATACAAGGATGCCATTGGACTTCCAATTTCTAGCTTGGATGTTAATGCATTAACCATTTTAGTCATCAAAGATCTTGCAACTTCTTGTCGATTAGTTGAGCCTCCAATCATTTCAGAATTTCGAGAAAAAACTTGCTTTACAGTATCAAATATTGAATATGTTGTCAAGCCAGGCTTTGTAACATAGTCTGTTACATATGCAACAATAGCTTTAATAGCTGTTCCTGATAATAAACTTGTTACATCTGTGTTGCATCTCATCAAATATGAGAGAGAAGGTGTAAATGTATTCATCCATGGTTCTCCTTTTTTAATCCGAAGAGCTCCAGTCAATGGCTCAACCATTGTTTTTTCTATAACTTCACGAGGAAAACGAGCTTTACATTCACCTTTGCTATTTAAGCAGCCCTTTTGAAGAGATCTGCCATCTTTTGTTTCAGTAGTTGCACGACAACTGTGATAATTTGAACGAGACAAAATATCATTGGTAGTGTGTTTAAAATAATCCCACCAAGTATTTATATTTTGACAATTTGAGCATGTAGGTCCTTGACAGGCAGTGCATAAGGGTGGAGGCATTTGAGGCATTGTTTTAGTTGGATCACAATAGTTTGCATCTTTTTCTTTTGCTTTAACTAAAGCCTGTACTTCAGCCAAAGTACTATCAACTGGTTCACCCATATGAACGGCTTCAAGATACTCAACCATTTTTCTTTGAAAGTCAGAAGATTTATCCATAATACGATCCCGAATTTCTTGAGGTGAAAGAGAACCTTTAATCCATAATAGTAGATGAAGATGTAAAGTCAATCTTCCTTGTTGTTCCACAGTGCCATAATAGCCTTCAGTTGTACCGTATAGACCTGGATGTTTTGTGTCAACACCAAGAACATGCTTTATAAAATTTGTACACATGAAATGAAAGAATCGGGCAGCTGCAACAGGATTGCTTGCAACAAGTCGGTAAGCCTCATCTGGTAAGTGAAGATCAGGTTTAAATTCAATATTTTTATCTGCAAAATATAAGCAGATTGGATGTTTGTTGTCTGCGGGTGATAATGTGATAAACCATGATGGAGCACCAATATAAGATATCAATGACCAAATTTCATTACGCATGTGTTTTTTTGCTGACAACGACCCTTTAACATGACCACCAATTGCATCCAAATCACTAATAAGCTGGTAACAGTCTTTTTCAGCATCACTTTCAGGCTTGACTCGCTCGCCAGATGAAAGACGTTTGCTAAGGTCAGATAATACTGTAAGGTCAATATTCAGTAAACGTTTAGTAACTTCCTCAAAATAGGACTTTTCAGCAGTAAGAAAACTTCCAGTCGCACTTTGCTGAATTTGTTCATAATTGAAGGCAATTAATGGAAAATTTGGATCTGTCTGGAAACGTTTGTCATGATACATCAAAAAGTGACGTTTTTGTGTAATTGATGAGTGTTTTCCATGCATTAAATCTTGACCAATTCCACCATATCCATATGGAAACAGCCACGGCATCATTGAAGGAAATAATTGAGGATTTTTAAATATTGATAATGGGTCGTTTGAATGTCCAATAAACAGAATTTTTCCATCACTTGTTAGATGTTCTAATGCTCTGGCTTTAATTGCTTCTATTGACAAGGTTGAAAATTCTTCACCGGTTAAACCTTGTACAGTAAAGGAACACGGTCCTGATTCAACACCATCTTCATCTTCATTATCATGAACACTTGTAGCTTCTTTGTCTTTATTAATAATTGATTCACGATAGTCAATTACAACTGGGCAATCAGACTCAGGATACTGTTTAAGGTTTTCATCAGAAATGTCGATATTGGCATAATCAATATGATTGAGTTTTAACCAGTTCAGTGCTTTTGCAACATAGTTCCGACGTACAAGTAATGGTGTGCGCTGAATATCTTCTTTTGTTGGCCGGCATGGCCCTGTAAAAATAAAAGCCAGTACTTCATCAACTTCTTCAAGTGGAGGGGGCAAAACATTATATATCTTTGGAATAGGATTCTGAAAGGTAATTGCATTTGCTCGCATCTTATATCGTCCAGAGGCAACCTTAACAATACAACGATTATGACGAACCTTAGAAACAAGAAGCTTTTCAACATAAGTCAAGTTTGACAAAACATCAGGAACTTCACCAATCCAGAAACCATTAGCTAATGCTTCTGGTGGTACTTTTTTTTTTTTTAAATAGGAAAGACAGTTCCGACATAATTTAGAACACTTCAGATCAATTATTGGACCTTGAATATCAACAATAGGATCGTTTGCTGTTGTGCGTTCTTGTCTACTCACTCCAGTCTTACATAATACTTTAAAGTCTACTTGGGAATCATCTTTAGAAATAAGATGTTTTAGTGGTTTTAATTGACCGCACACTGTACAACCAGCTTCCATAAGATTCTTGGGATCAGATGCTGCAGTAAATCCTTTGACAATAGTATGAATAAGGCGTTTGGTTAGTGGACGAGGAGGAAATATACAATTTGTAGATTTTTTCATCATACTGGCTTGGTTTTTTTTTCGGCGTTCAGTGTCTTTTTTTTGTCTAATTTTTTTCTGAGATGGTCCTAAAAATTTATAATACTTGTTATTTGCTTTGCGTCTTACTACAGTTTTTCTGGATTGATGAGCTCTTGGTTTTATGACTTTTTGTTCAAAAATTGTACAATATGAAGCACAATTAGATGTGCATATATGTGAAGATAGAACTTCAATTAAAGCTGACAAGGAATGCCGGCTAACACATTCAATTCCATGGAGTTTTGCAATTATTTTTGCTTGATTAATAGTAAGGATGTCTTTTAGCATTTCAAAAGGAATTCGACAAACATACATATCTTTATTATCAACAAAGGAAATGGCTTCCTCATATGATACATGTTTAATATATTGCATATTTGTATTCAAATCTATTGGCCAATTTATATGCTGATCCAGTAAGTAAGATTTAATATCCAAAAATGACAAATGTTTTATTTCACCACCACCAACCAAATGATTATAATTGATTCTTGGTATGTTTATGGTAAAATCATACCAGGTTGGAAGTATATTGATTGAATTTGAAAGTATTAAATGGTCTGGTAACCGGCCATTAATATAATTTGACACACGATGTTCACTACAATACCAAAAAGTAATTGATAACAATGAATCATCAAAATAATTGAAACCCTCTTCAACAATAAACTGGGACATAATTGATATTTTAAACAGCTCAGGACAGTTTATATGACCAAGAGGAATATTGGTATAAAGATTACAAAGTCTGTTATGATAATCGTGAACTCGCATTTGATTTTGCATAAATTGTAACTGTAGAATATCAACCTGTATAGGAACAGTATGAGAAGTAATATAAACTTGAGAAGCAATCAGATAAAAATCAAGCCATATTTTAGTCTGCCCATTAAAATTGCTAGTTGATACTCTGATGTTTGATATTTGAATATAGTTTGTCAATATAATTCGCTTTGAACTCTTGTAAGCTGACAACAAAGGATTTAAAATAATATTGTTTAACATTTTATAATTAAATATGCTGGTATTCAAATCATTTATCACTTTAAACTCAATAGCAAACTGAATCGAGCTGTTTTCAGCCTCTAACTCTGATGATATTAACTCGGCTAGCATAGTAGTTGAGTACTTGCAGCATAACGATAATGATGATAATTGAGAGACTGTATTTATAGATAAGAATATTGCCTATACTGCCAAGATAAATGGTACGTACCAGAAGAATGTATGTCTTGTTGAATGAAATCATTCAAGTTCTTTTCAGCTTCTGATAAGTGCAATGTTGAACTTGAGTGATTGCAGTCTAAACATGAAGAGAGTGATTGATGACCTTTATTTAGATCTAAATGCACCATATATACCACAACATTCAAGTTGTACATACCAAAATTATATATCTCTTGTTGATCAGGATGAATTGAGTTATTTTCAGCCTTTAATAGAGACAAGGTAGTAATTGAGTAGTTCCGGTGAGTAGAAGAAGGTGTTTGATAATCTGTATTCGGCTATAAGAGTGCTGTATATAATATCAAGTTCAAAAGATACGCACCAGAGTATATGTCTTGTTGATACACGTTCTTCAGTGAAACATTACTCCGAGAGTAGCCATGAGACAAGGATGTGATCAGAACTACTGCTGCAATTGTGTAAGAGAGTATGAGCATCTTTTATACGGATTGTGATATAAAAGAGTGAAAGTAGAAGCACAAGTTGAAAATGAACCATTCGTGACGTGTTTGTTGATTCTGGTACATAATAAAAACAAACAGTCAGAGTCACATGATTGATAAACATATTGCTTCCTTGATTTGAAGCCAATGGTCACACATCAGTGTTTGTCACATGTATACAAATTCAAGACGACAAGAAAACTGAACCAAGACCGTACCAGGACCGAAAAAGACCAAGCAGTGCTACCGAGTCTTCTAATTTTTGTCCCAAATAAATTATGTATTATTTGGTCCAGGACTGGTCCAAGAAAACGGTGGTCTTTAGCAGTCTTAGAACTATTAATAAACTAGTTTCGGTCTTGATCTAGGCTCCAGACGGATCAAAGACTGAGCAGGACTGGACTTTCAATTACTCAAAATGCATAGATAGTTGGTGTGCGTATAGAATTTTAAAGAGTAAATTCAGATTAAATTTAATTCAACATTACTGTCTTTTATTAGTTTCACTGATTTAAAGCATATCTACTGTAAGACAGAACATCAGAAAACTCAAGGATTTGACATATTAATAGACTCAAAATTTAATTGATATTAATACAGGTAGCAGACATTCAATATGTAACAACTTGTTTACTTTTTCAAGTTTAGAATTTCTGCAATATAATCATATGAATGCTTATGTAGATTATCCATTGCGTCGCGATGATTTTTGACACTTCGTTTACTTGCAGTCCAAGTCTTTCTTCGGAATGGCACAGGGTTGGTTTTGATCTTATTATGTCTGTCTTGGAAAAGATCCTCAGCAATAGCTGTCCACCGGCAATGGTTATCACCAGCTTTGTGCTGGACATTCTCAGGAGGATACCAAGACATGATCATGTCATGTTGACCTGGATCTAATAACGATTGTTAGATAAAATAATTGAAAGTATAAGTTCAAAGATATACCTTTAACAATGTATTCACCTAGTACTGTTTTCCCCTCATCTTCAGGCAAGACATCATCAACGTATTCCTCTTCAGGACAGTTTGGCACACGAAAGTAGAGGGAATTTACTGTATAATATAGTGGCCCAGCCAAGACTGTCTCAAAACTAATATTGTCTAGTGCAATTCGCCAAAGATAGCCTCCCTCCATTAAAGCTGCACGACCACGAGGATTATGAGCTAAAACAGCATGTGCTCTTTGAATACTTGACTGGTAGTCTTCATATTCAAATTTTCTTTTGCTTTCAGTAGTAGGCACTGCTGGAGGAGTATACCGATCCTCTTTGTACTCCAGAGTTGATTTCAGTCGAAATGTTCGGAAAAGCATACCATTTCCCAAAAGAAAAAGTGCGATGTCCTCTTCATTCATATTTGGATCAAGTCGGCATATTATCATTGCATGATAAGCAGAATAAACAGTTAAATTCCATTTAACCGTTGCTTTGTCTTTGAAATCAAACATAAAAAATGTCTGATAGTCTGAAGTATCAGGAATAGGAATATGCATAACCCGGAGATATTTGAGTCTTGGATGGACAATTAAACCTTGAGTCACAGAAGTTCCTAAGTCCCACTCTTCTTTGTGTACATTATCTTCAGCTAAGCGGAAAACAAAATCAACAGCTTCTTTGATCTCCTGTTCCTTGAATACACCGTCTGAAATTATTTTGATTGGGATACCCAGGATACGAAGAAATTTTTTAATTTTTTTTTCATCAGAAACAGGAAGTTCCCTATATTCTCGCTTTGGTTGTGTATATCCAAAATACAACTTCAAAGTATTTATGATTTCATCGATGCTGCCTTCATATCTTTGAAAATAATATCCAGAGTTGTGTAGTTCAGTAGGAACTTCAATTTTTTCAGCAATAGGCATTGGATCAATATCTTCATTTAGCTTATAGAAACAGGTGCCGTTATCTAAGTCATCCGGTGTAGAGATATCATCCTCGAAGAACTCATCAAAGTAGTCCCATTCATTGGTGAAAGAATCATAATACGAATTATTATATCGGCCATGTTGTCGTATCATTTCTCGTTGATTGACTGGAACAACTTGACGAACAATGCAATTATTATAATCGCGTTCCCAAACAAAAACCTTGGCTGTTGAAGGAGGATTATCAATACGATGTTTTCTGCATTGCTTCTCAAAGTCACTTTCAAACAAACTCTGGTGAGCATTTCGAAGATTGCGAGTAGCGAAGAATCGCTCCCAAGGCTTTTTGTCATCATGTGGAACAAGTTGAGGATAAGGAATTTCAAAAACAATTGTCGACTCTTGATTGTGATCGATTTGCGGTCCATAGTGTTGAATATGTTCAATTTTCATCTGTTCTGGACCCCATGGATACCATACCTCAATATTATTCGATATGAACCAGTGTGGTGAGGGCTGATAAATACCATCATTTGGTAACTTGATAAAGACACCTGCTCGTGGTACAGCTCTTGAGAATATTGAAGATGTATAGAGAACATCAAGCCAATGAAGATTAAAGCCTTTTTGCTTTAAGTATGAATACCAATCCAGCTTAGCCCGTAAAGCATATGGTTCAGAACTGAGCTCATCACTATTGGCTGATGCAATTATATAAAACAAGTAGCCTAGCCAGATTTGAAACCAGTCTCTTGAACGGTACATAGCTTTTGTGCATGTTGAATGATATTTGAATGCTCGCAAATATCCAGCAGCACGAGGAGCACGCGGCATAAGAGATGGTGCGGTATAGTAACCCTTGAGAGCTATAACAGTTGCATATAGATCACTTTCAAGCTGTGACCATTGAACTGCAATATCATAAGGCATAAAATAGCCTTTTGACTCATCAAAATCGCAACGCGGTATATAGCGAAGCATTTTTGACAATTCATCATCAAAATCATACTTGAGGGGAACAAACGATTGCCAGCCCCAAGCAAGATTCCACCACTGTGGATTCTGAAAGACTGATAGCGGTGAATCATTTTGAATTAGATTATCGCTATTTGGGTTAGATGTTGGCAGCTGGGGTTTCCGAGAGGAATTTGGTGAAAAGTACCAATTGCCATCAATTAGGCAAAAACCAGCCTTGAGATGTCTGTGATTTGAATTTTAAACGTCGGCTTGAAATTGATTAAAAGCATGAAAACTTACTCGGTTGACATTGGAGATGCCATTTTAATTTTAAGCCACTTCAGAAACTCAACCACCTCAATTTTCTGCCAAATGGATCGATTCCAATCACCAGAAAATCAAAGCAGTAAGCAATGAAAGCAGAGTTCAATAACTCCAGCAGCACCTAAGCTGGTTATCTGCCAACTGGATCGATTCCAATCACCAGAAACCAGGCAATCAGCTAAGATATAACAAAATGCCTCAAATCTTTGAAATCAAAACTGATTAGTCTACAATAGCCAGGCAGGAAGAGAAGGCAGTCTCACTATTGCAAAGTGCAAAGCAATAAAACACTGAATATCAAGAAGGAAGCCTGAATATGGTTGCTAACCAGTAAGTGAGTCACAATGTTTAGCAAATAGTGGCAGACAATGACCTACAAGAGTTGAAGTTGAATGAAACAAGAGGGCTGGTCAGAAGGACAATGAAGGTGGAAAGCAAGAGTGTGATGTGGCAGATTAGAAATGACCCAGGCAGTTGCACATGACTGCTTATCTAATATTATTCATGACTCTCAGAGAGTCAGTGTCAGATAAAGCAATTAACCGGGTAACTTATATTTGAACTGAATAATCATAGATTGGTAAAAGTATATAATTTACAGTAAAAGATCTACAGAAGGAGCAAGTGCAAAAAAAACTCAGTAAATAAGCAGGGTACCATGAATATCACCAATCCAGACCTAGGAAGATGTCCAGGTGATGATGGCGAGCAGAGGGCGGGAGAGCCGGAGCGGATGCAAACCAAGGCGAATATTTCTATGAGAGTCGGATTTCAATTGGGCAGCCGGGTGATAAGGGCGGCAATTGATGATGCCGATGAACAGAGCGAGGCGATCGTCGACGAGCTTTGAATGGCATCGACGAGGGCAAAATGAGAAGCAAGGTGAACGAAGGCAACGTTCAGCCGTTGGTGATGCTTGATGATACAAACAGTGATGGAAGGGGGCGAGCGGGAGCAGGTGCGGAGCGAGGCGAACATGTTCGCGTTTCGATGGGGCGGCTGGCAGGGTGAAAAGGGGGGCAGTCGATGATGCCGATGAACGGCGCAAGGAGCGTTGAAGGGCGTTGGCGAGGGCGAGATGAGAAGCGAGGTAGAGTCGCCACGAGGGCGACGTTGTGGGTGGTGAAGCGGTCCAGGCGTTGTTGACGCCAACGGTGGACGGAAGGCGGGTGTGAGCGGGGGCGGATGCAGATGAGGCGAACATCTCTTGGTGATGTTCGCGTTTAGATGGAGCGGCTAGCTGGCGGGGTGAAAGGCGACGGCAACATTGATGCAGTCGCGGATGGACTGAGCATGAATGGTCGCCTTCGTGGCGTGGTACCAGGGACGGAGACGCGGATGGCGGACGGCGTGGAGAGAGCCAGTACGGACCTCGTGGCCACCTTCGTCGCAATCGCCTTGCTCGCTTTTGCCTCCCGTCGCGGTAACCGTCGTTGTCGTTGTCGTAGTGGCGTGGGCACTGAGGCCATGTTGAAGACGAATGGGTGTTGAATGAGGTGGCGGACGAGGTGCGGGCGTGAATGCTGGGCTGGTATCGGCCGCCAACTCCTCGGAGGGCGGATGATGAGGGTGTGGTGTGGGCTGAAAGGGATGGCGCTGGCGCTGGTATTGGCAGGTGGGTGGGCTGAGCGGTTTCTGTACCACTGCCACCCAGTCAACAACGACATGCTCCAGCAGGACGGCAGCAGCAGCACTGGGACTGCTGCTGCTGCCTCCGAGACTGGAGTTTTCGTGTCGTTGGAGGAGCGGACTGGCCGTGGGTGAAGGGCGAGGGCGGCCTTGAGGTGCGCTGACGCTGACGGGGTCGGTATCCGCATAGGCAGCGGAAGTGGGCTACGAACCAGCCTATCGTGGGGCGAATGAGCTGCGGCCGTGCGGAGTAGGAAGAAAAGCGAACGAGTCGAAAGACGACTCGTCTCGCGACGTACCAGGCGGGCCTCCCTCTCTAGGGTCACCCCTCGTTGTCCTTCACCCCGATTCCACCCGGATCCGATGGAACGTCGGCCCACAGCCCTCGACGTGAGGGGGGGCTCGCGACGCGCGGCACGCTATTGTTCGTGCGGTAGAATACCTGTTAGTTAATAATATAAGTGATATAACAGTAAATTTTTGATAATATAACTCACCAAAAGAATTCTTGAGGCGTTGAGGGGCGGAAACGGGCCAGGAGGGAGAGAGGGTGGTCGGTGGTGGCGGTGGAAAGCAAGATCAACGCGTGTTGATGGCGGTTGAACTGGCGTTCGGCCTTTTCGGCCATTACTAAGCTTTTGAGGTGCACACAGCCTCACACGCTCGATCATGATCGAGCGTGGCCCGATGACGCACGCCGAGAGTTCGATGACGCACGCCGAGATCAAAAGTGGGTCGACTAAGGTCGTTTTTGATCTTGGCGTGCGTCATAGCCCTCGCCGTTCCGCCGGCTCGCTGAATTCTTGTTCGCGCAGCTCGGGCCAAATCGGCATTTACCGATGTCCCAATGCGATCAACCGTTTGATGCATTGGTTGATCTCCCACCTTCGCCACCTCCACCTCCGCCCTTCCTTCCTTCCTCCCTCTCCTCCACTTCCCCGTCGTTGTCGAGCTCGCGGCTGCTCGACCGACGTTCCGCCTTCCACCCCACCTTCGTTCGCCTTACGGCTCGCCTTCGACCCGCCGGCCCCACGTTGACTCCGCCCATCGCCATCGCCACGTCGCCGGCGTTCGTTTGCCCTCCGCTCGCTCTCGACCCGCTGGCGCTACGTCGACACCAACCGCCACAGCACTACATGTGCTTCGTCGAACGAACGCCGACCCACCGTCCACAACCGTCGCCATATCAAGACGGCCACGTCACGGCGTTTGACCGACCAGGGGGAAGTGGGGATGCGGCCTAGAAGTGCCAGGTAAGTTCTACCAGCCTCATCCAGCCAACGCAGCCCCTCACCACCTACCTTAGCCACTCCTCCTTGTCGTTGTCGTGCTCGACCGACGTTTCGCCCTCCAGCTCCCCCCCTCGTTGCCTCAGGGCTTGCCCTCGACCCGCTGGGGCCACGTCCACACGAACCACCACCGCACTACCTGCTTCGCCTAACGAACGCCTCCGGATCGTAACCGCCACGTCACCGCTCTTGAAGGACTTGTTGTACGGAATAGGGATGGGTCCCAGAAGTGCCAGGTAAGCCCTAGACACCTCCTACACCCATCTTCGCTGAAAGCCTACCGTTGATGTAGAACGACCGCGGCTCTCGGAGCTACTGTCGCCCGCTTGAACCACCGACACCGCCGTCCACTCCGTCATCACCACGTCGTGTGCGTTCGTTTGACCGCCGCTCTCTCTCGACCCGCTGGCGCCACGTCGACACCAACTGCCGCAGCACTGCATGTGCTTTTTCGAACGAACGCGGGCACCCCCACCGCGACCGTCGCCGGGTTGTGAGTACCACGTCACGGCGTTTGAGAGACGAGACGGTTTATAGGGAGGGGCCGAGAACTGCAAGGTAAGCCCTACCAAGTACCTGCACCCACCCCACACGCTCACTGATCCCCCAGCGCCGACGTCGAATGACCGCAGCCATTCGAGCTGTTACCCGTTTGAACAACTTCCGCCCTTCGCGGGCTTCCCTACAACCGCCGTTCGCTCTCAACCCGCTGGCGCCACGTCGACACACCCACTACAGCACTGCTTGTGCAGGTCTAATGAACGCCGGAACGCCCCCCCAACCGTCTCCGGATCGCGACAGCCACGCCAAGGCGCTTGAAACAAATGGCGTGTTGTAGGGAGTAGGGTCGAGGCCGAGAGGTACCTGGTAAGCCGTACCACGTTCCTACACCCTCCCCACACCGTCACATATTTTCTTTTTAACTTATATACATCTATTACCTAGGTTATAACGACGTGAATAACCGCGACCGACGCGCTGCCACGTCATGAGCCCTCCTTCAACTTGAGGGCTGAGGTTTGGGGGGTGGAATGGCGCAAAGGGGAGACAGTGCAAGGGAAGACCCACCAGGTACGTCGTGAATGCGACACGTTTCACAAGTCCAATCCCCCTGCTCCCTACTCACCCATCGACCCCAGGCCTACCCATCCCAGGCACGTTACCTCCACGGACCAGCACCTCATCGTTGCCGCCATCGCTTCTGATCGGCGCCAAGCTCGACGTCGATAGTAATGGGCAATCACTCACTTCGCCATCCCAAGTAGCTCATCGCTGACCCCCGACATGACGCCGTCTTCACAAGTACCCCCCAATCTCTATCTCACCTTTTACCTTTGTTGAGATTGTGCAGCTCAACGACGACTGCATAAGCTGCATTTGTTAGATAGTTATATTACCAGTAGATTCATACTTATATCATTGTATTGAATGTAATGCTGAGTATTTAAATCAACAGTTTCACTGCATTTGAAGGGCATTAAAATTGTAGAGTAATGTTTGAATAACCGTATTGCCATGCCTGAGCGTGGGTAAACCAAGATTGTGAGATTATTCATCTGATTTCAACCTTGCTTTCTCCCATTTCCTCCCTCTGGGTGGCTGCTGACCTTGTACAATCTACAAACAGGTAAATCTAGGCCTTATTCATAAGCCTTATACATAATGCTGACAAGACAACCTAGTGAACCTTGCTCCAGTGGCTTTTCTCACACCTAGACCCACAACTTGTACTCGTCATGTCTGGCAACGGATCGACCGTTGTTGACAATACGTCTGCAGGTGGGGTTTATCCAGAAGACCAAGAAGATACAATGGATGTAAATGGCCCTGAAGTTGACTTCCAAGTTCCAAATGGCCGTTTACTTGCGCATCATACACGCGATGCACGTTTTCCTTATATCTACGAAGTGGATGAGCATCCACTTGCTAAAAAGAACGATGCTGTGAAGCATCTATTCGTATATGTACATGATACATCGCAAGAAGCAGCTCAAGCAATGTTAGCATTTGAAGATTCACTCAGCGTCCCTCTTGGACCTGACAACACAATGCCCGGTCTTGGTAAGTCATATTTTAACATTAACAATATGACAATCTGAAGAGATTTCTAGGGCTTTTTGAGATACCAGATGGTGGAATATTGTATGCACGAGAACGCGGTGTCTCAGACCCAAATGAGGACATGCCAATTGCTTGGAGGCTTGATGCGTATGTTTAAATCTTTTAATTTTTGCGAATGACATATCTTAATTATAAGTGTTTAAGATCCAGACCTGGCCTTTTTCCTGAAGGTTTGATTGCTAGATCAACTGTAACAAGCAAGAAAGTGCTTGGTTCTAAAGAAGAAATGAGTAGTGAACGTCCAACACCCGACAGTAATGGAAATCTTGTTGGTGGAACAGCATTTGAACGTATGGGTCAACAAGGTGTCAAGGGTACAAGATGTTACTCTATGTCAATGACTCTTCAGCATCCTCGTGGTTTGGTTGGGCCAACTGCTGATGGAAAAGTATATGCCGAAGAACGAAAAGCCAACGCGGAAATTCGGCATGATGTTGTCAAGGTTTGAATATTTAATGTCATGATACTGAGGTGAATACTAACTTGTACACTAGGACAACATTGAATTGGCAATGGGAACGTTGAATTATTTTTTACCAGATAGTCATATTGCAATTTTAGAGGAAAATGCAACTTTCAATAATGTTCCAAGAATAGGCTGTCCTCATAATATTGCATTTTGCGCTTGCCAGATGAATTTGGCTCAAGCAATTGCACATGCAGAGTGTTCAAGTAAGTTTAAATATTGATTAATCCTTGCAATGCAAAAATTGATGAATTATTATAGAAAAAGGTCTCCAGGGCATGGGAACGTTTGGAACAATAAAAGGCCACAAGGACAAACAAGATTCAGTTGCTTCATATACAGAAATGATTTCTCATTCACAGCTTCCTAAGGATTATGAACATGGAAGATTTCATCTTCTTCGATTGGGAGTCTATATATCTCTTACACCCTTCACCGTATCAGGGTTTTGTGGCATTGATAAACATGGTGGTACACCGCCAATTGCTCCACCGGGTGTTATACCTAGTTCTGATGCTTACCGAATGATGGTGGTGTGCTATCCACCTCGGTTTGGTCTACATGGTGCCGGTGTTAAAAGTCTTCCTTTGGCATCGATGCCAAAAGGTCAACTTCTTACACTAGGACCGGAGTTTACAACCTACAGGTAAGATTAGCAATAGAATTTATAAAACAAAGTATTAACATTATATATAGAACACCGGTTCAGCAGGAATATACCAATGAAGCCAATTGGGCGCTTGATGGATCTGTTCTGATGACTCCAAAAAGCCATGTAGAATTCATGGGACGAGAGCTAATCAATCTCAGTCGATATATTCTAAACCAGCTTCCATCAAATGTAAAGCTTGATAGTCGAGCATTTATGAATGCTCTTAGCTATATTGATGAATCAGGACAACGAAAGACCGTGGCTGAAGGACTTGATCAATCTCATCTTGACTATCTTGATCAATGTGATGCGTTAAATGAGGAGGAGGCTGAAGCTGAACAAGAAGAACCAGCACACATTGTTTACCGACGTGAACAAATCGTCCGAATGCTTGAGCATATACGTAAACGCTCAAAGTTTATACCTTCTGAATATAATGTGAATTTCGATAATGAAATTCAGCATGTTCGAAATGGTGCATTTGGTATTCGGTCAAACTACCAGCGATCAACAGGAAGTAAGTATATCACCAAACTTATGTTTCAATATATTCTGACTATATTATAAAGCAAAACGCCCAGCTGCAGACAATACAGTAGCAGGTGATACCAATGTTCATTCATCAAAACGTAGGTTATAAACTTATATCTAATGTAATAATTGACATAATTATTAATAGGCCTTAAAACTGGTCATAGTGTGGTTAGCACAATAAAAAACATTGGTCGTCAATTTACTGCTCCCAATACTCTTATCAACCCTGGCCAAGAATATCAAAGACCTTCAAGAAATGTAAGAACCATACATCTGAAGCATTCAATATCACAGAACATACTAATGACTATCATCCAGGAGCTTGAATCTTCTAGTGAGACTAGTAATGTTGCGCCTGCAGCTGCCAAACAGGGTAAGTGTATCAAATTTTAACCAAAATTTAAGAAAAATAACAGTAATCATCATGTATAGGTCCAACTACGAGAAAGCAGTTAAAAGATCAGTCTCAACAAGTAGCAAGTACCTCAAAAACTGGCAAGATGCAAGTTTACGTTGAAATCTCTACAAGAAAGACATCCATGACTGGTCAAGCTGGTAGGCGTTAATAGAGTATCATGTAATGTTTATTTTCAAATTATATATAAACAATCAGTCAGCAACTCAAATATCGATAATGGAAGTGGCAATGACACTGATGAAGATCAAAATGGCAATATTGACAGCGAAGATGAAAATGGCATAAACAACCAAGAAAATGAAACCGATGAAACCGACAACGAAGATAGTATCTATAAAGATAACGATGCTAACAGCGATGAATCAACTGATAGTGATGATGATGAATATATTGAAACAATGGCAAAAAAAAATAAGGCAGAAAGAAAAAAAGAACTGAAAACACAACCAAAACCTCAAGTTAATCTTTCAACTACGATTGGATCCAGGATGTGCCTTACTTCAATTTTAAATCCAACTGCAGATAACGATGTTGATGATACTATTGATATGGATAGCGATGATGCAAATAGTGATAATCTACTCATATCAATAAAACAAGGTAAATTTCCCTTTATATATTATCAAAATAAAAGCTGATTTTGTTTGTTTTACAAAGATGAGATCTTAAATGCTTTTCTAGGCTCGTTGGACAGCCGGTCACTTCTAAATGTCATCATTGACTTTGAGCATGGCATCAGCAGTCGCAAAAATCGGAATATAAAAGCTGTTGATTCTGCTTTTGCATCAAAGATTTGTATGCAAGCACTTAATCAAATTGATAAATCTGCAAGCGATATCAACACAACAGCCTCAGTTGCTAAATTTTGGACCATATCAAAAGATTTACATGACTACATTGATCATAGTGCTGTTGAAGTCCGAACAGCCCGTGCTTTGCTTATGTATTCCTACTGGAAAGTCTGTGATTGGGTCACGCAGCTGGTCAACCAAGGAAAGCGGCTCGAAATCAAAGATACCTGGGTCAATAGTCTGCTTAGTGATATCGAAAACAAGATTTCAAGGCCTGGTCAGGGAACTCAAACGTTTGAGCTCGAGTCAATTAAATATCTGCCTAACAATCCTCCTCAAGTTTACACTTTTCAGTCAACATTCACCTATTACTTGGACAAAGCTGATAATTTTGTGATAAACATTGCAGCATTGGCAATTAAAAAATGGCTAGGGTTTCCTGAAGGAAATACAGCACTTGCTAGTGCTTTAATTGTGGATGTTATGCTGACTTGCGGACGGTCAATGTTATATCTTGATGAAGTATGGCATGCTTTCAAGGATCCTTTTACCATTATTCCAAGTCCACGATTAATCAAAGAAACAATTGTGCGGTTGCACAAGGCATGGCTGAAGCACTCTTTTTTACAAGTCACATCATCAAATCATGATAATATTAAACATATTGAATACTTGATTAATGAATGGGGTCGCACAAAGTTCAAAGAGCCTACAGAAGTTGCTCATCGTATTCAAGAAATTCCACCGATCAATCAGGTAAATTACATACAAAATAAATTTTAGTCAATGCTGACATTATATTTACAGATTCAAGCGCAACCACTTGATGACGATACGATCAAAGAGAAAAAAATGCAAGTGTTTGTTGACTATCTAGAGGAACTGGCGCCACTTGTTGGCTTGGGTATAAAAGCATTCACAAAATCCAAGATCAAACACTTGAAACAAGTAGCTGGAAGACCTGATTATTTGATGCCTTTCCGTCAAAAGGCTCCTACTATGATGCAAGCCATGGAAACAATTTATAAAGACCCAGATAACTTGCTTACTCCTGCTGGGATTATCAACACATTGTGTTTCCGGGGTGTATTTTATGGTTCTACTTTTGCAAAAGAAGATTTACGATGGTTTAATAATCTACAAGAGTGGACCAAATTCTATAATGAACATAAGCTTTCTGGAGACGCCAAAAAGAAATATTTTGTTAACAAAAGTGCTTATGGAAACCCCTCAGACAAGCGAACTGTTGACCTTGTTCCTCTATACTGGAAGGAATATGGAAGGATACAAATGTTTCTTAAACAACATACGGATAATAATGGCAAGATACATATTGAAGCAAAGAAAATGTACGATTTTATGCTTACAATGTACAACATTGGTCCACTCTCTGCATTATTGGCTGTTGGTGATCTTATTGAAGCCACAGCTCTTGCCATACCAACGTCACAAGTATGGGGAAACTTGGTTGCTGAGCTGAGCAAAGGTGCACTTGCTGGTCTGCAAAATCTTGGACTTATACCTGCACATTATGGTATCAATGCAAATAACAATTCTCGTGCATTAACAGTTGATGAAAGAGCACATGTAACCAATGCATTTGTGGAGTTGCATGACTATGTCGAAGCTAAAATGCACAAAACATATAAAGACATGGTTGGATATTCAATTATCACACTTGAACACGGTCTTTGCAAACGCAATCGAATTCTCTTGAAGTCAGAAAAGCTTGTTCACCGACAAAGTAAACCAATCAAACGGAAAGGCAAAGAAAAAGCATAGGCACAATGATACATGTATATTCAAAGTGCATTATAATAGTAAACATGTCAATTTAAAAGTGAATTTTTTGGAACGACATTGTCATATGTAACAATGAATAGAAAAAAAAGGACAGTTGAATGTCAAGTGCTAACTCGATATAATCAAGTTAGATTCTAGGTTCTCGGTCTTCAATCATTTTAAACAGCGGATCGTCATGCCAAAGAGAGCGAGGAAATTCGTGAGATTTACTATCTAATCAAAGGCAATTTAGCATAAACTAACTTTTCACTGAGATTGAAAGGACTTACACATCAGGAACTGCCAAAACTGCCAACCAGCAAAGATTAGACCCAATCGTTATTTCATTGGGATCTGTGGACGACTTGGCATAGTATCCAAGAGTGGTATATGCGACCAAACCCAAAGAGCCTGGAGGAATTTCACCAGCAAAAGCGGGAAAGTCCAATGGAACATTGCGTAATCCCCCAGGTAGAACAATCGGCGTTGAGCAAGCATCAAGGACAGGGACTAGAGAAATAGGTTAGCAAATGCAATTAATAGAATATAAGAAAAAACACACTTTGCTCATCAAAAGTATAGCCTTGTTTCCAACAGACCGATCTGGAATTGCCCGATGATGAGAAATTAGCAGGGCTAGGTGTTGCAGCCGATTTAGCAAAACGGCGACGATTGGGAGTAACTGTTCAATATATTAGTAAGTCAAAAACACTTAAGAAAGTAAAAAGAAAAAAACTAACAGTTGGTAGTCGATTGCTTAGTCCCAGGACGCGACGTGAATGACCAACGATTGTCATTAACAAAGGTTTTCACATAGCCAACGCCATATAGGACACAAAGCATTGCAATAAGACGTTCATATTCAAGTGAATGAAGAACGCCAGACACAAGCTTGTACTCTTGATTGCGAATAACCTTGATTGATCTTGAGAAATCTTCGTCGATTTCAATAAAGGAGATACACAAGGCCGGAATGCCCTGATTCCTAATATGAACTAAATTGTAAAGGCTTGCAGAACCGTCAATTCTTTTTGCAATGAGGTCGGCAGGATCAACACGTGACAGATTGACAACACTGGTTTTCTTGTCCAAGTCGAAAGATATCAAGTCAATAAGATATCTTAGGACTAATTAATTGAATTCAACGGTATCAAAAGCTTAAACGTACTTCAACTTGGTTTTCAACTTTGGATAAAAACCAATGATTTCTGAAAGGCGAATCATAGGACTTTCTGTTTCGCCATTTGCAAGAAAGCGTTTGTTCTTCAGGCCACTGCAAACAGTGTTGTTAGAATGACCAATAAATCTTATGCCACAACATACCCGGGTAGCTTTGGAAGTCCTTTATAAGTTGAAGCCAAAAGAGGATCAACTAGAGACTTATGAAAGACCCCACACCTCCTCAGGCTCAACGATCTAATAATCAAATGAATTTCAATGTTTAAGATATCTGAGGAATACGTACTTTGCTTTAGGATCTGCATGTGTATCCTCAAGATAAACAGATGCCTTAGAATCAGACTTATCATTGTCTGATTCTGATGATACGACTTTCTTCACAGCAGATTTTGCCTTCATTTTGCCTTTTGAAGAAGTAGTTGGCTGCTTTGGCTGCTTAGCTTTTTTGCTAATACGATAAATGTCAGACATTGCATATTATTTTAAAATCAGATGACTTACATGGCATCATCAAGAACCTTCTGTCGAGAAGCATTTCTGGATTATTGAGTTGTAATGAGCAATTGACCAACAATTAAAGAAAACTGGAAGTACCGAATACGCTTTACTTTTTTATCATCCTCTTCCTCCTCTTCCTCCTCCTCTTCTTCCTCTTCCTCCTCTTCCTCCTCTTCCTCCTCCTCCTCTGCCTCCTCATCTTCATCCTCATCCTCCTCATCCTCCTCCTCATTCTCATCACTTTCCAACGTCCTAAAAACAAATCATCAGAAATAGATCAAGTCAGTCAGACATTTGACTTACAATTCATCATCGCTAACATTTTGCTGGACTCTTTTTGATTTCCTAGCACTGATCTCTTTTTCTTTGCTGTTATAAAGCTTTAACTCGAAAGGTGAGCGCAGTGGCATCTTCGAACCACGAGTTGGAGTTTGATTTGCTGATGCTTTCCCTATTTTGACCTTCTTAGGGCTGATATCATCAGGACTAGATTGTTATTTCAGCACAAAACAACTATTATATGTGGAGAGTGTAAACACCTATGTTCATACTTATCGCCAGTACGCTTGGAGTCAGCTGACGAAGCAGTTGTTCTCTTCTTTCCACTGAAAAACAGGCCATTAGCAATGAGCTTTGCTTGGAACAAAATATCATACCGGGTTGAAGGAGTAACAGGAGGAGGTATAACCTTAACTTTTCGACGTTGAGGTGTCACTCTAAAGAAGCAGTCATTAAAATGAAAATGATAAAAAAGGAAACACATACGGCTCCTCATCGGGCTCATCACCATCATCGGCAAAGTCAGAGTCCTGACTAAAGATTTATTTATTAATATCAAGCAAACCAATAGAAAGAATTCAATTCACCTCTCAACATAGTCTTCTTCACCGTCGTCACAACTATCAGAAACAATCGTTGGAGTTTTGGGAGCTTTCTTCTTTCTCTGAGCACGGGGCATCGTACTCAAGAGTAGGGGTAAATTTTTTGGTGTTGTATTGGAGCTGTAGAGGCAGTATTTATATCAGCTCTAACAAACAATAGACCAAAAAAGGCTGTCATATTACCCATGAAACAGGCACTTTAGTGGAAGTTCGATCAGAAAATTCTGCTTGCCGATATTGCAATTTTTTTTTTTACTGCGGCGGCGGCCATGTATCTGAACCAGGGTCAGGACAAGCGATTGAATGGAAATCAAGGGACCAACCTTGAGTTGTGATTTAAAAAATACCGTTGATCATGCAGGACAAGGGATGTAAACAGTTGAGTCGATAAATATCCAGGGAAAGAAACATCTGGACACCATAATTTGTCGGCCAACACTGATAAACACAAAATATTGGATGATAGGGAATTGTATTTCAAGCAGGGTCAGGAGGAAATCACAAGGCAGATATTAGGACTGAATTCAAAATGATTGTTTGCTGCCTAGAAGCAGAATTGAGAGGCAGGGTTATGATCCGAAGAGTAAATGAGATCTCATTGACAACTATCATTATTCAAATGAAATAGAAAACACAAGACACGAAATAACAAGGGCACATCTACCAAAATAAAAGATGAACGTTGACTGGATTTTATCGGGCTAAAAAGTTATATTTGGGTAATGGGTAAAAACGAAAAGAAAAAAACAAAATTTTAATCAGAGAATAGCAAATTTCCAGCGTAAACTTCACAGCCAATACTAACAAAGTAGCAACAGTATACAGTGGGACAGTGGCGAAATGCAGATGGATCTAGGCATGGAGGCGCACCTAAGACCCAAAAAATGGTCGCAGGCAAAGGGCGACCACTGAAAGTAATGCGGTGCCTTTGAAACACACGCGGCCCTATAGAGTTTACCACACCAACTGGCACAACCCGCATAAATACGCTATAGGCATCGTTGGTTGAGCGCAAGGTTGTTGGACAAGTAGGGCTACGGTCACAAACATGACTGTTGCCTTCGAGAATACCAACATCAACAAATTCAAATCCTCGTGATTCGTATTTGCCACGTATTCTTTGGAGTTGATAAGTAGATTGAGCGATGTTGAAACCTTGACGTCGCTGGTTTTTAGTAAAAGCAGCTGCTGGATTGGTTAAGCCATAGTGAAGGCTGGTTAATCGAGAGTAGGCAGAATAAATGCCAGTGTCGGTGATTGCGTTCATGGTGAGCGTAGTAGTCGAATAAAAGAGGGATTCAATAGGTGGAGAGTGACTACGAGCAACCAGCAAGTTGACAAGCAGGTCACTGGCATTACGATAAGTGTTGGATGTTTCAAGAGCAGCGTTTAAGGTGAATGGTGTTCGGAGGTGGAAAGCATGATAAGATGTCCCATCGAAGAGTGCGCTTGTCATTTTGCTGTATTGGTCTGCAGGCACAACAAAATCAAGATTGTCAATCTTGAACCGCTCTGCCCAGGGTAGTACAAGCAGAAGAGCGGCAGAACCAACAAGAATCGCATTGTGTGTCTTGAGGATCTCGTGTACGTCCTTGAAGCTGAAGCCAAATGGCTGTACTTGGTGTGGGCCATTGCTTCACATGGCATGTATGAGTCCTTTTCAATTTCAAAAGTTAAAGCTTTTAAATTTTAGAATTGATTTTAAAATTTTTATCTATTATTTTTTTAAGTAGTATTCACAATTACAAGTTAATAAAATATAAAGTACTTTTTTGGATTTTTATCTAACTATCTAGCTATCATGATTAAATCATTAATATTTTTTACTCCAAGTATAATTTAATTATCTAGAATAGTATGAGAATTTATTTTTTCTAAATTATTATATCAAAAACTATAAGTTATTTTAATCAGATGTATTTTTTATTAGGCCAACCCACCCACCCAATTACTAAGTTAATTAATTTAAGCATATACTGCAAGTACAAGATTTTGACTTTTGCAATTTCTCAAGTCTTTATCAGCTATTGTTGACAAATGACCATCTTCAATAAAATTTTTACCTGTTTCTATTCCATCATTATACCAAATTGTTCTATCTGAATCTATAAATCTAGATGTAAAATGATTTTGTCCATGATAAACTATACCTTTCAACTGAAGACAAGTAACTTCATTGCCAATTTTTATTTTGATCTAATGACTTGACTTGATATTTGTAAATGGATACTCAAGCACTAGAATCTTGGGTGCTTCTGTATAGTCAATCTGATGTGTCAATATCTCAGAACATTCAGGACATTTTTCTACACAAGGTTGATTCAAAGTTGATATCCATTTTTGTGTTGAAGTCGCTCTTCTGAAAGACAAGTCAAAAATAAATCCAAGTTGATCTGAATATTCTGCATGAATAAAATCACAATTAGCACAGAATATCTGGGATAAAGCATTATTAGAATTAGACTTCATAATTTCAAATGCAAGTTCAGCCACACTAGCATTATTTTTACCCATTGGAAATTTTTCTAAGTCATTGATATGCAAAATTTCTCTAATATTATCTCTAACATTTTCAAGTGTTGAGTTTCTTTGGAAAACATCTTTAAATCCATTAGCTAGTTTACTCATGTATTCATCATTTATATCTTCAAAAATCTCAGACCATTCATCTGGATTTGATTGCCAAATATTATATAAAATCCCAAATAGACTGTCATATGCACAGCTATAATTTTTACTATTCCATTTAAGTCCAAGAAGTGCATTGGAATTTGAAGTTGATGAAATTTTTTCAATTTTTTTAATATTAATAGGTTTATCATCACAATCATCAAGTTTATGTTTCAAAGGATTAGTCCCTTTGGCTGGAACATAAGATGTAGAAATTACTGAGTTGGAAGCATTTTTTTCTTTTGACTTGATAATTATTTGCCAAGGACTATCAGTTACAACTGGAAGAATATCAAATGGATCTTTGGCTGACCATCTTAGAGGTTGATCAACTTTTTCTGGTACAAAGTCAGCACCTTTCCAATTTTGAAATGCTCTAATCAAAGTATTTCTTGTAATTCCTTGAATGTGGTCTGGTAATTCACCTTCATATCTAAGTTTAGTAATTTCATCAAGCAGCTCATGTTCTCTAAATTCCTGTCTAAGATATCCAGAACATCCCATAGTAATAACTCTAGGATCAAATCCTTGTATAATAATAGTACCTGCTGCAGTTGAACTTCTTGAAAGACAAGTATAATATGACATGTGTGAATGACAACTATTCAAGTGAACAACATTATATAGTCTGGTTTTTCCTTGACTTGCATAATCTGTCATAGCAAAATTTGGTAAAACATTGACTTGTGAACGTTCAATGCTTTCTTTGTTATCACTTGGTAAAATACACTCAATAGTTCTAGAGCTTTTTACCAAAGGTACTACATTTTTTGGCAGACCTGGAATTTTAATAGTTTTTGCAGGTTTATAAAGCTTGACAAATAATGTATCCAATACTTGTTTTCCATGTGGACCTCTTTCAGCCTGCCAGCCAACTACAAATCCTTCTTGACCTTTAGTAATACAAAGTTCAGTTGCATCATTATTTCTGATCATAACAGGCATGCCAAGACACAAAGATAATTTTCCAGCAAAGTTATCAGTTGCTCCATGTCTAAGTTTCCAAATTTCAAGTTGTTCATCAAATGGAATTTCATTGGATTTATGTTTTGACTTTGGTGCAGACTTAGATTTTCCCCACTTGGATTTAAAAGCTGGATCTTTTTCTTTGCCCCACTTGTCAATTGAATAAAAATGTGTTAATTTTTGTCCAGTTTCATCTGCAAATCTTTGACATCCAAGTGTATTAATTTCATCTTTCTGGGTATGTCTTCCACAAATAATTGCTATGTTTCTAAATTCTTTGGCTGAGACTTTGGGTTGATTTTCTCTTTTGCCAGCCTGAAGAGTTCTCAAAAATTTAATGTCTTCAGGTGTACATTTTCCATATCTCATATTTACAAGTGCTTTTCTTAAAGCTGCATCTTCTTGACTTTGAGATTTTTGGCGCATATTTTCTCTAAGTATTACCACAGTTGTAACTTGATGCCATAATGCTTTTCCAAGTGTAGCTTCTTGACCACTTGGTTTAAGACCTGAATGAAGTTGTGTACCAACAAATCCACTGAATAATGATTGACCTCCAACTGGTGGTAATTGTGCAAAATCACCAGCAAAAATTATATTCATTCCACCAAATGGCTGATTAAAATTATTTAAAGCCTTTCCTAGCTGAGCTGAAATTTTATATTGATCATTACAAGATAGCATTGAAACTTCATCAATAAAAATATAATCAATACCCTCAAGTTTGCCATTAAGTTGTGCAATTTTATTCACAGTATTTCCAGCAGAATTTATACCAAGAAATGAATGATAAGTTGAGCCATTGATTAATGCTGCTGAAGTTCCAGTTGGACCAAGAACAACTATGCGATGGGATTCATTTTTCTTCTTAAAGAATTTAATCAAAGCTTTAATGACTTGTGATTTTCCAGTTCCACCCATACCACCCAAGTACATTTTTAGCTGTTCAGATTGAGGTTCAACTGAATGATTTGCAATAATTCTGAAAGCTCTTTCTTGTTCAGTATTAAGTGAAAAATCATCCACAATTTTTTTTATTAATGTTCTATCAGCTTTTAACTTTGCTTTAAAATTTTTCTGCAAATATGATCTATCAACAACTTGGACATTATTTTCATTTGGATCAGAAATATTTCTTTGTGACTTGGGTGGAATATTTTTTGCCTTTTTAGTCAAAACTTTTTGTCTTTCTTGATCAACACTGGCTTTCCACTTTGAGCCTTGTTGAATAATATCTGGTTGAATAGGATTTTTGTCAATGTTTTCAAGACCATTAGGTGAATTATCAAGCCAACCAGCTTCAGTTACACTAATTCTAGTAGCTTCCATTTCTGCCAAATTACGTTTTCCAGTTTTTCCAAGTTCAGAATATTTATTTGCAATATGTTCTTCATTATCTGGTTCATCATCACCAAATTCAGCACCTTCAAAGTCATGATCACTATCAATATCATCAAGAGCATCAGAGTTCATCCACTGAGGTAATAATTCTTGAGTATTGTCTTTTTTAAGTTGAGCAGAAAAATCATCTCTAGCATCATTGCACTCATATCTCACATTAAAATTTTTCATGTACAGCTCTTGCTGCTCAGTAAATTTATAAGTATTAAAAGTCTCATCCCAAGAATAATTTTCAAGTTTCAAGTCTTTTCCAGATCTCCAAGATTTAAATAAAGTCAACATAGTTGCACAATAATATTCTCTATCACTGCGATCACATCTGGGTAGTGAACCACCCACAAAATTAGGAATAATATTATTTTTCTTGTCATCAAAGTGAGCTTTGTGAGTTTTATACAGTGGATGTTCCTTTAAAAACAAGTATGAATTTTTACTAGTATCATTTTCAATTTCTGACTTTATATCAGTTTCAGATTCATTATCTGATAAATTTTCTTCATCAATAAATTCATCATCAGAATGAATATTAAGTTCATCTTCATCTTCACTGTATTCACTAGCAGTTTCATCAAAGTTGGAATTAATAATTTTAAATTTATCAGACTCTTGATTAAAAAGATCCAATTCATCTTCAGATGTAATTTTATCATGTTTGACTGAGCTTGGAGCTTTAAATCTTGAACTTTTTTGAACCCATTCATATAAGGTTATATTTTCAAATATTTTTGGTCTATACATATAATCATGAACTGTTGAAAATCCAATATATTTACCATCTTTATTTTTCTGAATCACAAGTTTTTCTTCAATAGTATCCTCCAAGTCTTCTTCAGATCTCCAAGATTTTAGGACTTCTCTGACATAATTTTTCCAGTATACTGGTACAAATTTATGGCTGGTATAATGGTCTGGATTGCCTAATAAATAAAGTGCAGCCATTGGACCACCAATTTCCATTTTTCCTGTCAAACTATTGACTGTCTGTGTGATAAGTCTTCTAGCTTTTTCTTTCTGATCCAATGAACCACCAAGCATCTCAGTATTTCTAGTAAACACACTTTTGATAGTGTCAAAAATGCTATAGGTCTTTAATCCAGGCTTAGACACATAGTCTGAAATATAAGCTACAATAGCTTTTACAGCAGTACCAGATAAAAGACTTGTTACATCAGTATTGCATCTTAATAAATATGTTAAAGCAGGAGTTAGAGTATTAATCCAAGCTTCACCTTTTTTTATATTCAAAGCTCCAGTTTTAGGATCAACTTCAGTTTGCTTTACAATTTTTCTAGGAAATCTAGCTTTACAGTTTCCATGTTTATTGATGCATCCAGGTCTATCCTTCTTATCTGATTTTTTGTCTGACTGTTTTCTACAAGTATGAACATTAGATTTGAAGATCAAGTCATCTGTGATTTTTCTGAATTTTTTCCACCAAGATTCTAGAGCTTCACAGTCTGAACAATTATCACAAGCCTTGTTCTTACAAAGTGATGGTGGTGCATCAGGCAAAGTTTGGGTGGGATCTTGGTATTTTTTATTCTCAGATTTTTCAATATTAATTTGATCTTCAACTTCATCTTTTGAGCCTGTTAAAAATTCACCAATGTGTACACTTTCCAAATATTCTACTATTTGACGTTGAAATTCTGAAGTTGGATCCATGATTTTGTCTCTGATTTCTTGTGGAGATAAGGCATTTTTTAACCAAAGTAACATATGCATGTGTAAAGTTACACGGCCTTGTTGCTCAACAGCTCCATAATATGCATTGGTATTTCCATATAAACCAGGATGATTTTTACCAACACCAAGTACATGTTTAATAAACATCTCACAGATAAAATGAAAAAATCTAGCACCAGCTACTGGATTGTGTGCAATTAGCTTAAATCTTTCATTTTCATCTCTAAGCAATGGACTAAATTTTTCATTCTGATCTGCAAAATAAAGACAAATTGGATGTTTAATATCTGCAGGTGCAAAAGTAATAAACCATGAAGGTGCTCCAAAATATGAAATCAAAGCCCAAATTTCATTTCTCATATATTTCTTAGTAGTAATTGAGCCTTTAACATTCTGACCAACATGATCCAAGTCTTTAATTAACTGAAAGCAAAGTTTTTCTTCATCTGACTCTGGACTAACTCTTTCACCATCTTCCATTCTTTTGATTAACTTTGTAAGAACATTAATATCAATGTCTAAAAGTCTTTTAGAAATATTATCAAACTTGGGTTTGGCTGCAAGCAAATATCCAGCTGAAGTACTTTCTTTAATTTGTTCATGATTAAATGCTATAAGTGGAAAATGAGGATCCAGTTGAAATCGTTTATCATGATACATAAGCAAATGTTTTTTATATGCAATGTCTGAGATAGATTTTCCTTGTTGAAGATTATTGCCAATTCCACCAAGTCCATATGGAAAAAGCCAAGGTAACATTTGAGGAAAAAGCTGAGGATTATTAAAAATTGACTCTGGATTTTTTGCATGTCCAACTGCAAGTATTTTTTTATTATCAGTAAGATGTTTTAATGCAATAGCCTTTAATGCTTTTAAACTTTTAGTTGAATATTCTTCACCAGTTAAGCCATGAACAATAAATGGACAAGGGCCAGTTTCTGTACCAGTTTCATCTTCCATATCATTAACTGCAGTTGATTCTGGATCTTTATTTGAAGTTGATTCTTTATAGTCAATTACAACTGGAGGAGTATCTTCTGGATATTTTTTAAGATTTTCATATGAAATTTCCAAGTCAAAATAATCAGAATGATTTAACTTTAACCATTCAAGTGCAGCTGCTACTTTTTTATGACGGACTAGCAAAGGAATTCTTTCAAAGTCTGATTTTGTAGGCTTGCATGGTCCAGTATATATAAATGCCAGAATTTCATCCATTTCTTCAACTGGAGGAGGAAGAATATTATAAATTTTTGGAGTAGGATTTGCAAAAGAAATAGCATTAGCTCTCATTTTATGCATTCCAGATGAAACTCTAACAAGACATCTGTTATGACGAACACGTGCAACTAGTAATTGTTCAGCATATGATAAGTTTTGAAGTTCAGGTGGTACTTTTCCTAACCATTTTCCATTTGCCAAAGCAAGTGCAGGAATTTTTCCTTTTGAAACAGACTTATAGCAAGTTTGACAAATACTATCCAAGTCATTTTCAAGCACAGGGCCTTGAATTTCTTCAAGTGGATCATTTGATGATTTTCTTTCAACTTGAGTTACACCTGGTTGATATAAAATATCAAGATTCAAATTTAAATTAGCTAATTTTAGTAATTCTGTAAGTAAAGTTAATTTTCCACAGACTGCACAGCCAGCTTCTTCAAATTTGTTAGGTTTGATATCATTACAAAAATCAGATATAATGGTATATTGAAGTTTATCTGTTAAAGGATGAGGTGGAAATTGAGTTGCTAATTTTATCTGATGTTTTTTCACTGCTTTCAGATTGTTAGATTTATATTTTTCAGGATTAGCCATTTGGTTTTTTTTGACTGCTATCAAATGATCAGATTTATATTTTTCAGAATGTAAAGTTTGGTAATTTTTTACTGCTTTTAAATTATCATTTTTCGATTTTTCAGGACTTGACATTTGGTGCTTTTTTACTGCTTTCAAATTATCAGATTTATATTTTTCAGAGTGTAAAGCCTGGTAATTTTTTACTGCTTTTAAGTTGTCATTTTTGGATTTTTCAGGACTTGACATTTGGTGTTTTTTCACTGCCTTTAAATGACTAGCCTTTCTTTTTTCAGATTTTTCAGTTTGATTTTTACATTTGAAAATACAAGTATATAAAGCACAGGAATAACATATATGTGAGCTAATCATAGTTTGAATTTCCTGATTTTTCATTTTTGAATGAACTTTCAATCCATGAGCATTTGCAATTATCTTCAAGTTAGAAATACTTAAATGACAAAGAATATTTTTCAACGGTATGCCTGAAATAAAAACAAGATCTGATGAATCAGCTGATTTTTCTGATTCAAGTACATATGACTCAAATAAGTATTTTTCTTCAGGTTTGATCTCTGATGAATATAATTCAAGTTCACTGGAGCTAAATTCATATGCAGGTCCACCTCCTAAAATCCTATCCTTGGAAATTTGATGCTTTTGCATGTCTAAAAAAAAATTTATAATCTGAAGTTTTGTGTCAGAAATTAATAAATTTATAGGTTTAGCTAGGCAATATAATATCCTCAAAATTGGTTTTAGAAGCAATTTATAAATCAACTTCAATGTAAATAAATGTGGAAAAACAATAGCTCTCAAGATTGGAAATGGATAAATAGTAATAACATGACCTCTGAATTTACTCATTTTAGCTCTATAATCATGTTTGTAATAGCAATTTCTTTGAAATTTTAAGTTTAATATTTGACACTGAATAAAAGGTAAATTGTCTTTTGATATCATATCAGATATTTGCAAAATTGAAAGCATAAATCTAACATAAAATTCAAGAATAAAAGAGTTATTAAGTTGTGATATTTTTTTTTCAAAGACTGACTTGATTTTTTGCCAATAAAAAATACCTGGATTTTGGCATTGAATATTATGAATTTTAGATTGAATGTTAACACTGGTTCCATATAAAATTTGATGCAAATGCCAATAATTTTTTTCAATTTTAAACTCAATGCCAATGTCAAACTCAATGCTGGTATCAAACTCAATGCCAGTGTCAAACTCAATGCTGGTATCAAATGTGTTATTGTCAAATGTATCAGATATGTCAAATGCCAAGATAGTTTCAAAAGATATTGCCTTTTGAACTGCAAAATCAACATTAGAAAAAATGAAGTTCAAAATTAAAGGATCAAACTTACTTGTTTCAACCTCAGAATCATGCCAGAATTCAAATATCAAGTTTTCTACATCAAAATAGAATCAGATATCAATTCTACTTTATTAAGAACCAAACTGACTTGGAGGACTTGAGGATTCTGATGTAATAACATCAGTGTAAAGGATTTCCTGGCACAACCAGATGCTTTGGAGGCCAGGAGAGTGTCTCAGATGATAGTAGAGAGTAGCCAGAGGCCATAGCAAAAAGAACCAAGTCAATAGCTGCATTGGTGATGGAGGAAAAGAAGAAAGAAGTTTCAGAGTTCAACATGTTATATACAGTGGGAACTTTAGGGCAGGTGTCAATTTTGTGGCTGTGTATTCCATGGAATGCTTAGAAAGCTACCCAATTTGGCAATTACCATTTTGGGAAAAAAAAAAACAAAGTTGTGGGAAATGATTTGAGGACCCTGAATCTGTTGAAATCATGTGATTAGCTGCCTTCCTTATTGAGAAAAATGCAAAAAAGTCGAAAAAAGCCGGCGCTTTTGTGATTTTTGGACTTAAAAGATCAATATCTCAGGAACAGGAATAGCTAGTCACATGATTTTTCGAGATTTATAGTTAAAAAACTGAAATCTATCATTTGGTCAAAAATTTCCTTTTTGGGAAATTTTTTTCCGCGGTGTTGAATGATCAATGAATGAATGAATCAATGAAAATTTCAACTAAGTTCTGGGTTTATAAAGAATGAGTCTTTGATAAATCAAAGGACTCATAAAAATGCAGTTGATTTTGCTATTGGTGTATTGAAGAAGACGAAGGCGAGAACGATGAGAGGTCAACGCAAGCCGATTGCGGGAGTGAAGTGGAAGAAAATCGATAAAGTGGTCAATGATCTCTGGGGCAAAGCGATCAAAGATATCTGTTTTAGGATGAACTAAATTTGAAGATCAACACATTGTATAAAATAAACAGTCAACCAACATACGCACACTCGGTGATTGGGATACCATAAAAGGCCCCCAGATGTTGCAAATTTAATAAAAGCATCTGGTGACGCTCCTCAAACTGATCGAACTGTATCTCAACCCTGGGATTAAACACTAATAACGATAATAAGTATACATGTAACTGGTTAGAAAACCTGGCGACTCTTACTTTGAGGTGTTAAGACACATGGCAGAGGTGAATAGGATCGTTGGAGGGTTGAGGGATGGGGAACTGCTTATGACTATTGTAAGTTTGAATCTCAGTCCAGTAATATCGTGCTCACGTTGTGGGTAGTCATTGGTTTTGTCAGAATTGAACATGGTGGGGAATTGGGAATCCATTGGACAAAGACAGTGAACGTTGCCCAGAATATAAGATATTTGGGGCAATGATAAGCGCAGGGTCTTGGATTGATGGTGTCAAAAGAAGAATGATCGCTTTTAGACGCTAGCCGAAAACAGTTGACTACAATCTTACAATTCAACTTTGAGCACAACCCTTAAGCCAGCGGAATCCAAGCCCTGTCAGCCCTGATCAGGATGCTTGTTTGGTAAGGAACCAACTATATCAACACCGTACTTATACTCACCTAAAGTAGCTTGTCATTCCACAAAGTCCAAAAACCGCAAAATGGACCAGTTCTATGATATTGAAGCAACGAGTACGTCTGCACTATTTTATTATTCAGCCATTCCCTTTACTAATTCACTCCCAATAAAGAAACATTGCTTGAGCGTATTGCCAATGAGCGTCTCCCACGTAGAATGCAATTGCAAGCATTTAAAACAGTATGTTCCTCAGGCAATTTTACAAACGCAACATCTAACTGTGGGATATAGGTGGAGGGTATCAAACAATACTGCCAGATTTCACATGACCCAATAGCCAAATGTTGGAGACTTACTGAACGTGTTGGAGATGAGTTGGAGGAGGCGGTGCTTCGGTTTCAAGGCGTTTTAACAACCAAAACCCTTCCTCCCATTCGATCGCCTTTCCAAATGTATGTATTAATAAACTAAAGAAATTCTACTGCTGTCTGACAGACTATAATAGCGAGCCTCGACAGCGTGTTTTCTTTCGCCAGAATGTCACAATTACTGGTCTTGGCACTCCAGCTTCAGAAACTGCAGTTCAATCAATTGACGATATTAATGAGATGTTCCAGAGAGACTTGCCACAAGGCTCACTGGAAGACTGGTCGCCATCTCTCTTTGACAACTATACCGCTGTTGATGCGTCCAATCGTTATTTTACTCGACGAACTGACACAAGTGCTGATCAAATTATACCTTTCTCCAATATGGTAGACCCCGATGGAATTCTTGATGCTGCAGGTGGAGAGCACTTTGTTCATACGGTTGACAATCGTGTGGAGTACTATGAGATGATACAGATTGGAAATGAAGGCATAAGGTATGTTAAATGTTGATCACACGGTACAATATTTGACTAATATTTTTTAATTTGCTTGAAGCTATAACGAAATCAATCCACTTCGATTCCGTATAGGAGATATTGTTGAAGCACAGGTTTCGTTTATCAGCGTACCAATGCGTGATCGACGCTACAAGATGCTCACTGTTTTACGTGCACTTACTGTGCTAGATATGTCGCCTCTTCGTGTAAGATACTGCTCATTTATAAGAAAACAAATTGCTAATATCATATGACTAGAATGCGGCTATTGCACGTAATCGATATAAAAATGAAACTATCACAACATCTGTTGTTGGGACATTAAAGCGCAAAGTTTAGCAGGTCCGATGACCCACCCGTGATAAAGTCGGTGATCAAGCCAGGTATTTCATGAATTGTCAGAGCAGAGTGTGGCATATTGATGTTGTTGAGGTGGATGAACAATATGATTAACTTTGTGATTCGTATTTAATTATCTTATTTACTTTTGTTTATCACCTGACTTGGAATAAGCTGTGCACATTGAATTTATGCTAGCAAATTGACCAGCAATGAATTAACAAAATGGACGCTGCGCGTCCATAGAGGTGTGAATGACATGGCAGGTAACAATATGTACACTGATTAAATTCAAAATGCATGGCTTATTCCAGTCAGGTGGTAAGTAAAAGTAAGATGATAATTATATACGAATCACAAAGTTAATCATATCGTTCATCCACCTTAAAAACACCAAAATGCCACACTCTGCTTTGACAATTTATGAGATATCTGGCTTGATACACAGATTTAACCGAGGAGGGACTAACAGAGCTGCATAACTTGTCATTTCTGGAAAATCATTCAATGAACAAATGACCGTTGCGAATTGATTAGGAGAGTGAAGAAAGGCAGGCCGTATATGACTGTGTGAAGGACAGGAATAGATATCAATCAGCAGGCACAATCTGTAAGCAGACTAATTCCAAATTTAGATTAATTTGATTCGGAGTTGATTCGGACATTGACCCGATGAAGCCGATCACTGAGGTTGCTAAGGAAATTGATTGATCAAAAAGAAGGCACTTATAAATGATGGCATCAAAACTGTTCCCACAGTTTCATTTTTTGAATTAAAAGACTACAAAAATTTGTAGTAGCTAGGAACAACAACTACCAAAAAAATGAAACCGTGAGAGAAAATGAACGAAAAATGTGGTCGCACTGCAAGGAAAATGAGTGGAAGTCAGAATAAGAACGAGTTCTTTACTAACGTAAGAACTCGTAACTTCATTTCGGAACTGTTTATGTCCGATACGTGGGGGTTGTGCATCGGGGTGGACGCTAGTGTTTTCACTAACCCCGCCTCCAAGAAGGCTACTCAGGCTGTTGCAGCAGGGGTCCTTTATTCGCAAGGCGCCGAAGTTAATCGCTTCAGGTGGCTTGTAGGCCGTGCTACTGCGCCTGACGCGGAGCTGTCGGCTGTCGTCCGTGCCATCGAGCTCGCCACCAAGCGCGCTTGTGAGCACATTGCAATCTTCACGGACTCGATCGCGGCTGCGAAACAAGCCCTTGACCCCTCCTTGCACTCGTCGCAGGCTCACTCCCTGCGCGCTTGCAAACTCATCGAGACCTGGCTGGCGGGCGATCCGCTGCGCTGGTTGTCTTTCCACCACGTCCCCTCTAAACTCAAGTGGGGTATGCAACATGAGGCGCACAAGCACGCTGCTGGCGCCTATCACCGGCCTGTGGACCACGGTTCACGGGTCACTCTCGATCGCCTCCGTTCGGAGGCGGACGCCACCGCGGCGCGTCGTTGGGCTAAGGCCGCAATGGATCGTCCGCAAGATCTCGGTCACGACTTCCTCCAGCTTCGCAAGCTGGGCAAGAAAGTTGTTACTATAACTCCGGATACTCGCAAGGGTGGTCCATGGATTCGCAAAGCAGGAGGTGACAATACCTCCTTTGCGCGCTTGTGCAGGTGTATACTGAATCATGCGCCAATCGGTGCGTACTACCGCCGGTTTAACATACAAGAGCCTCACGGCTGCCCCCGATGCGGTGCTCCTCGAGAGACCCGCTCGCATATCCTCTCGTACTGTCCAGGCTACGAGAGACCCGCTCCGACGGACCGGTTGCACGGTCTTTTGGAATTCTTGTTGGAGAATCCCACCGCATTCTCCTTTGAACGCCCCGCCGCAGGCATAGGCTAACTGTGTCCGCGCGGTTCTCTTCGCCCAGAGAGGCCTTGATACCCGCTTCGGGTTGCTGCAGGCAAGGGAAGTCCAATCCCCAAGTCGGCAGAGGTTGACAGGCCAAGGACGGGGTCGTCGTGCCCGCGCGTTCTTCACTCCTCGTACCCGGTTGCATTCGCTACGACCGGTGGTTACAGAGTCGCCCGCATCTCGAGCGTTAGCGACATTTTTGGTTTGGGCGGTCGCGGTTCGTTTATTCGTTCTCGCGATCGGTTGGGTACCTTAACCTCCCGCTCTGCCTTTGTTAATATGCTGGTATGGGTTTCGGGTCGTCAAGGCGCGGGTGGGTGAAGGTTTTCGGGTTGGGTCTGGGTTCTGAAGTGGACATCGGGTGTGGAAGGCGGAGAGAGTGCAGCAGCTGCGGCTGCCAGGAGATGTGCGGGCGGGCTTCGGCTCGTCCAAACGTGGATGTGCGGCGCTTCTGGGTGGTGGTCCGTCCCCCTCGGCTAAGGCCTGGCGCACGAAGGACGCCGTTGGAAGGATTCGAAGAAGCGGATGGGTTCGGGTCTGGTTCGGGGATTTAGTAGTTTACTGCGCGCTTTCGACCGGGGGTTTGTATTAGTTAGGCGACCGGACTGCTTTCGCGCACCGGTATATAAATTGTTGATTAAAAAAAAAAAAAAAAAAAAAAAAACTGGGGATTGAACCCAGGACCTTCTGGACATATACCAAATGCTCTGCCAACTGAGCTATCCGGCCGTACCAGTAGAACCAACTATCTAACTGATACCCTAAACCCTGGGAGATATACTCCGTGCAAGACTTATGCCACCTTTGGCTGCTTAGGTCGAGGTGCATGCCTAGCTAGTTGACCAGCCAGTCCTGCAAGATTCTGTGGTCAGATTACAAATTCCAACAAAGTGTTCATCAAGGTGAATTGTTAAATGAAAAGCCATTAGCTGATATCCTTGCATCTTTCAAATCTAAGCAAGAACAGACTGGTTACTCAGATCCAACAAAAACAATGCCAAAACCTCCACCAGAGTTATGTAAATCAAAAAATTGTACAGATTGTTCCAAATACAAGGAATTAAATGAATGGTGGGTTAAATTTGAAGAAGAGACCAATGATATACTTGCAAGATATAATAGACATGACTGTAGAACTGATATTGAAACCAAAGATGGTAGATCTGTAAGAAAAGGCTGCAAAAATAGCAAAGGTGAATGTAAAGCAAGATTTCCTAGAGATATTGTTGAGAATACTATGGTTGAACCTCTTACAGGTGCTCTAAAATTGAAAAAAGGTGAAAGTTGGATGAATACATTTACACCAGCTCTGTCTTATCTTATTAGAGCAAATACAGATGTAACAAGTCTTTTGTCTGGAACTTCAGTCAAAGCTGTTGTTGCTTATGTTACAGATTATGTTACTAAACCAGGTCTTACAACTTATTCGATCTTCGATACAGTGCGCCAAATATTCTCTAAAAATTCAGAGTTACTAGGTGGTAGCAGTAGTCGCCAAGAAACTGCTAGAGCTTTAATGACTAAAATGGTCAACTCACTTACATCTAAAATGGAAATAGGAAGTCCAATGGCATCTTTATATCTATTAGGAAATCCAGATCATTATACTCAGCACAAATTTATAAAGTTTTACTGGAGACTCTATGTCCGCAAAGTCAGAAATGCATGGGGTGATAATGATAAAAAAGAAAGTCCAGAAAAAGTTGTTCTTGATAAAAATCTTGGAGACTATGTTGGTCTTTCTAAAGTTGATGATTATATTTATCGCCCAAACATACACAAAAATATCACTTTATATGAATGGATTCGCAGATCAGAAACTACAAGACGCTCAAAAAAGAACTTGAAAAAATTTGATTCTTTACAAGATATACTTAATGGACAGCTTGATAACATAGAAGAAGAAGAATTCAATGAGCAGCTGGATTCAAATGATGAGCTAGATATTATCTCACAAGTTGGTGGTGGCAAATCCAGCCAGTCAGATGATGGATTAAATATTCAAAATAGTACTATCAATAAAATTACTGAAACAAGTCTTAATATAAAGTATAACTTCTTACCTGGTCATCCTCTGTATAGAACACATGAGGTAGTTTATAAAACCAATGATCCTTTAGTAGTTCCAGTGTTTTTAGGTGGCATTCTTCCTAGAAGTGATCAAGGTGATAGAGAATATTATTGTTCAACAATGTTAACACTTTTTAAACCATGGAGAACTGGAAGAGATCTTAAGCTTGAAAATCAAACCTGGGATGAAGCTTTTAATGCTTTCAAATTTGCTAAACATCAAAACCAGTTGATGAAGAATTTCAATTTAAGATATGAATGCAATGATGCCAGAGATGATTACTCTGCTAAATTGAAAAAAGGTGCAGCTCAAAAGAATAGTATATTTGGATCTTGGATTAATAATGAACAAACTCTTAATGAACTAGATCAGACAGCATTAGATTATACAAATGATGGTCCACTAGCATCTTTTGATAATGAACAAGACATGTCTGAACTTCTTATCAATGATGCAGCTAAAACTGAAGAAATGGCTCAGATTGAAAAAGTAGTTCAAAATATAGGCTGGCTGGATAGCTCCAAAGACAATATTATAAAACCTGATAGCACTTTTAAACCTACTGAGAATTTCAATAGCAGTGAATGGAATTCTATAGTTGATGCTGCTAAAAAAGATGTTATTGCTCAAAGAATGAAGGATCTGCCATCAGGTATTAATAAATCTACTGATAACCATGAGTCTCATGATGAAGTTGTAGTATCAGATATATCATATATTAATAAGGATTTCCAGGCTGAGAAATTGAATGAACAGAAATTCATTGATGATACTGTTAGTAAATTTAGTTTGAATACAGAACAAGAGCGTGCATTCCGCATTGTGGCTAATCATGCAACTCTTCATAAATAAAACTGAACCTCTTAAAATGTATCTAGATGGAATGGGTGGAACTGGTAAATCTCAGGTTATTAAAGCTTTAATTGCTTTTTTTGAACTAAGAAAAGAAAAACATCGCATTATGATTCTGGCTCCTACTGGTTCAGCAGCTGCTTTACTCAAAGGATCTACATATCATTCAGCTCTAGGTATTCAAACTGAGGCAATAAAAAAAAATGAACAAACCAATTTAGCTCAGGTTTATACTAGACTTGAAGGTGTTGAATATATTTTTCTTGATGAAGTTTCAATGTTATCATGTCTTGATCTTTATTAAATCAGTGCTCAGCTTGCTAAACTTAAAAATATTGTTGATAATCCATTTGGTGGTATGAATATGATTTTTGCTGGAGATTTTGCTCAACTAGCACCTGTTAAAGGTGCTTCTCTTTACAGTGGAGGAGTTGGTACTACAATTAATGCTGCTATGACAGAACCTGGCCAGCAAACTGCAATAGGCAAAGCTTTATGGCATCAGATAACTACAGTTGTGATTTTGCGACAAAACATGAGACAAAGATTCCAATCTCCTGCAGGTACTAAACTTCGCACTGCTTTAGAAAATATGCGCTATGCAGCCTGTACAGCTTCTGATATTCAGTTTCTCAGAACAAGAATAGCTGGAAAAAGAAAGGATCAGCCTAATATTGCTAGTTCATTATTCCGAAATGTCTCAATCATTCTAGGTTTAAATTCTGAAAAGGATAAAATCAATGATCTGGGATGTCAGAGGTTTGCAAAAGACACTGGTCAGACTTTAACTGATTTTTATTCTGTGGATACTATTGGTGAAAGTGTTCCACCTGAAACACTTAGACTTTTAAAAAGAAAAAATCCTCAAGCTAAAACAATCAGAAAAAAACAAGTTTCTCTTCCTTCAAAACTTCAAAATATTCTATGGAATATGAGATATTCAATGACTGAAACTGTTCCTGGAAAATTGTTTTTATGTTTTGGAATGCCAGTTATGATCCGCAATAATGATGCTACAGAATTATGTATCACACGTGGTCAAGAAGCTCATGTTGTAGGCTGGCAAGCTTCAAAAGGTGCTGAAAATCATTTGGTTCTTGATGTTTTATTTGTCAAACTTGATTCACCAGCTAAGACAATTCAACTCAAAGGTCTTCCTCAAAATGTTGTTCCTTTAACTCGCTCTAGCAAGAGTGTTCTTTGTTCAGGTTTAAAATCTCCTATTTCAATTAATAGATCTCAAGTTTCTGTGCTTCCAAATTTTGCAATGACTGATTATGCTTCACAAGGAAAAACAAGAGAATACAATGTTGTAAATTTGAATAGTTGTAGAAGTCACTTGGTCAGAGGCCATTGCTGCGCATGGCAAAAACAAGTTCTTACTTTTAAGGTAAGTCCGACTATAAATAAAGGTTAAATAAGTAAATAATGCATAGTCTGCTCAGTTCTGAAGCTATTGGGATGATCTTATACTCAAAAAAAGCAGAAAAATGAGGCGGATCTAACAAGCCTAAAACGGCCTGGTCACGTGACCAGGAAGGCCCATAAGACACCATGACATCATTGCAAAACATATGTAAATATTTGTACATTATTTTAGATTGGTCTGGGCAACATATTTTAGCATATTTAGCTCACTGAAATCTGCTTCAAGTGTAAATTCACACAAATTTCCGCTTTTTGGGTTGTGTGAACACATCACATGACCGAATCGTCCCTGGATACCCATGCCACATGAAAGCCCTGATTTTTACGAATTTTTTGATACCAAAATCATCAAAATTGGCTGAGTAATGGCTGAGATACAGAAACCATGCAGGGTCACTGTATGAGTGGGAGAATTTCCAACCATTGCGTTAGGAATGTTTTCTGCCTGCTATGCAGGCCGGAAAACAAGTTCTTTTACTACGTAAGAACTTGTAATATGGCTTATTACACTGCATTATCTAGAGGTTCAACTGCAGAAGGCACAATTATTCTTCAAGGCTTTGATGATCATAAAATTACATGTGGTATATCTGGTTATCTAAGACAAGAATTCAGAGAACTTGAGTTATTAGATGAGATTACTAGACTCAAATATCTTGATCAACTTCCTACTTCAATTACTGGAAATCTTAGAAATATTATCATAAGACAGTATCAACAAATCAAAGGCACAGGTTATTGTCCACCTTGTATAGATAAAGCACTACAATGGTCTAAAGAAAAGCCAATGGAAAATACAGCAGCTGTTAAAGATAGTCCATGGACTATTATCAATAAGAAGCCTGTGGTTTCAAAAGCTAAAACATTTGTTGCACAACATTTTCAGCCTGCCAAAGGTTCAATCCCAGTTAAAGTAAACAATTTAAAGAGAAAAATAGAAGATACTGAAATACCTATAGTTCCATTAGAGGCTAAAAAAATCATTAAGACCAAAAAACCCAAAATTACTTATGATATTGAACTTCAAGGCTTAAAATGGGATTCAGTCAATTATAGCTGTTCTTATGACTCATTATTTACAACATTGTTCAATTTATGGTCTCAAAACAAAAAACAATGGACCAAAGAGCTTAGTCAATATGGAGAATTTACACAAACTTTGGTAAAGGGATATAAAAATGTTCAAACTGGATCTCAAACATTATCTGCAGTTAGAGATTTGGTTAGACATGAATTAAAAACATCTCAACCAGATAAATTCCCTATAGGGCATACAGGAACTGATATCCGTGATCTTTTACAATCAATGTTCCAAAAGCCCAATCAGAAAGATATCAGTTATGAAAAGTGCAGTGATTGTAATTATGAAGCAACTTCTCAAATTCAATCTCAATCTTTGATATTTATTACATGTTCTTCACATAAATCTACTCAGTCAAACTTTAAACACTGGCAAAACCAAAAGAAATATTGTAGACTATGTACTAAAAAAGTTTGTATCACAAGATATTTTACTATTTCACCAGGTTTTATATGTTTTAGTTTGGAAGTTAAAAAGATTATAAGTAAATATATTAAAATTGAAAACCAAGACAAGAGTATAACTAGATTATCATTAAAAGGTATTATATATAGTGGAAGCAATCATTTTACATCAAGATTTATAGTTAATAATGAAATCTGGTACCATGATGGTATTTCTACTGGTGCTAAATGTATAAAAGAAGGACAGTTAGATGATTTTGAAGGAGATTTATTATTTAAATGCAAAAAGAAAGAAGCAGTGGTTGTTATATATGGAGTATGAATTGATAATAATTATACAGAGCTGATAATATACTGGTAGTTTGTAGAGTAATTTAGTTTAATTGCTAATTAGCTTTTTTCTAACTAATGTAGTTTAATTCAAACAGTTAAAAGGGTATTTGTAACAAGTGTACTATTATAGATAAGAAGCAGCAAAGAAAAAGAACTCGTTTTTGCCATGCGAAGCAATGGCCTCTAAACAAGTCTTCGATGAGCGCATCGCGGATATTGCATACGCCAACAAGCGCCCCTGGGATCTCATGAACTGGGTCCAGAAGCGCGTGTTACCTGCCTGCGAGGCCCTCTCTTATCAGGGGGCCCTGTGTATCTCTCTCGAGTCCCTCTGGGACGCACTTCATGGAACGTACAACTCGGCCTCTGGCCGCGCTCACGATCTATCCGACATTGACTGTATCCCCCCCTTGCCGGTGAGGGAATGGCTTCCTTTTTCCATGTTCGAACTCACCGAGGCCCTCTCGGCGTGTTCGAGCAGGTCCGCACCGGGCCCTGACCATATTGGTTGGGATCACCTGAAGTGGTTCATCTCCGAGTCGAAAAGCTCTGCTGCGACTTTCCTCCGGATTGCCAATGGGTGCCTTGAGCATTCCTATTGGCCCTCCTTGTTCAAGGAGAGCAAGTCGGTTATCATTCCGAAACCGGGCAAGCCCTCCTACACTACCCCCAAGTCATTCAGGCCAATTGTGCTTTTGAATACTCTGGGAAAACTCATCGAGAAGATGATCTCGAACCGCATTCAGTTTGACGCGATCAAACATGATGTTTTCCATCCAAATCAGGTTGGGGGCGTTCGTCAACACTCCACCGAGGATGCTGGCCTCTACCTCACTCACATTGTGCGAGCGGGGTGGGCTAAGGGACTTAAAACGAGCGTTCTGGCGTTCGATCTGGCCCAATTCTTTCCCTCGATAAATCATAATGTTTTATTGGCGGTCCTATCCCGGCTTGGCTTTCCACCGAATGTGGTGAAGTTTTTTGCCTCGTATCTCGTTGGGCGTCACACGCGATATGCGTGGAATGCCTTTACATCTCCGCCTCGGTCTGCGGACGTGGGGGTAGGGCAGGGCTCTGCTCTGTCTTCCGTTCTGTTGGCCTTGTGCTTGGTGCTGATTATGCGCCTCTTCGAGCTGCACCCGGATGCGTGCTGGCTCCTCTCCTATGTTGACGACGGTACACTGATCGTACAGTCGAAGTCGCTCGACATAAATTGTTTGCTCCTTAAAAAAGCTTACAAGGTTATCTTCAAACTTTTCACTAAGTTCGCTCTTGTCCTCAAACACGACAAGTCGGAGATTTATCACTTCGACAGGTCGTTCTCGAATTACAACCCTCCGATTGATCTGGGCTTTGCCCCATACACCGGAGCCACTCCCCTGAAGCCTAAGCCGTTCTGGCGGTATTTGGGCTTCTTCTTTGATCGTAAGCTCACCTTCCATGAGCACGTTCGCTTTTACTCGACTTGTTAAGAGGCCATTGCTCTACATGGCAAATACGAGTTCTTTTTCTTCTTAATTCTCTTTATCAAAGATTTTTCAATATATTATTGGGTTGTATATCAAAGATAGATTTTATCATATTTTTACCTGCATAGAGTAGCAGTACATGGCAAAAACAAGTCCTCATGTACTATGTCTCAGTAATTGATTAATAACAAAGTGAGATGTTATCTGATTGGACTAGTGTTTTGAAGTCTGGTCTAGTCTGGTTTTTTCGCATTTTTGGCAAGGACCAGGACTGTAACTGGTTCTAGAAATTTATAAATGTTCAAAAAACTGGACTGGACTGATGACAACCGGTCCTCATCGGTTTTTTTGCGGTCCTGGACCAGTCTTGGTCTTAACTGGTTGCCAGCCGGTCTCAACTGGTTTTTTGATACATTAACATCAAAATTTAGTGTAGATATATGAATATAATTTGTAAAGATCATATATATCTTTAAAACAAGTCTAAGAACATTAAATTCTGTTGAGAATTGCCAATTATACAGAAATATTCACCATTTCCTACTCTTGTGGGAGTTTCAAAATGGTTTGTTTTATTTTTCAGTGTGATGAACTTTGTCTAAAATTATAATACATAGTGCGTTTTAAAGGGAAAAATAAGGGCCACAAAACTACTGGTTTGGACTGGTCCTAGGACCAAAAACTGGTTCTCAAAGATTGGTCTTTTTCTGGTTTTTCATTCTCAAATATCAAAAGACCAGACTGCTGGTCCAGTATTTTTGCAGTTTGGTCCAGTCTTTTTGCAGTCTTTTCCAGTCTTAGGACCGGACTTCAAAACACTAGATTGGGCTGATCCTGAACTCATTGGAAAGGTAATAAAAAGATGCATTTTATGGTATAAACCAGAAAATCACTAGTTTAGCTTGTACACAGTACTTATGCTTGCTATGCATTTGTAAAAGTAGTCTAAAGATATAAATCTAGTAAGTTATTGCTTTATATCAAGTTTTAATCCACACAGAAAGCAAAAAAAAAGGATAAAAAAGCGCCAGCAAAGCACTTTTCTAGCCCACACACAGTCAACTGACATGACCTGTGCTAGAAAAGAAAACTATCTACAGATAAAAGTGCCCTAAAAACATATATCTAGCTATATACTACTGTCTATCAAGGTTTACTTTACACAAAAAGGTAAAAAAGAGGTAAAAAAGCGCCAGCAAAGCACTTTTCTAGCCCACACACAGTCAACTGACATGACCTGTGCTAGAAAAGAAAGCTATCTACAGATAAAAGTGCCCTAAAAACATATATCTAGCTATATACTACTGTCTATCAAGGTTTACTTTACACAAAAAGGTAAAAAAGAGGTAAAAAAGCGCCAGCAAAGCACTTTTCTAGCCCACACACAGTCAACTGACATGACTTGTGAAGCAGCCATTGCTGCGCATGGCAAATACGAGTTCTTTCTATTTTTTTCTTTTTTCAATAAGTTTACATAATAAATGGGCCAGACTAATTTATCATACAGTAGGTTGATGAGGTGAAGTACTTATTAATAAAATTAGTTACTGAATTAATAAATATATCTCAATATACTCATTTTAGCTGGTCAATAGTCACATAATATTGTGAGAAGAGCATCATGCCAAATATACATGCTATTCAGGACTATTAGTTTGGCTAAAAGTAAGCTAAATATGTAACTGCAAAACATCAATGTTGGCTTTATAGGCTTCTTGGTATCAACTACCCCATTATTAAAGATAATTTGTAGATTAACAACATCAAGAAATATTTAAAGTACGAGTACAACAAAATGAATGATTTAAATATTAAATCAAAGTATTTTAGGAATGTTGCAAATATTTGCAAATATTTGTCAGTATAAATATAAGCAGTGGGTTATCAAGAATTTCCAAATTTTATAATATAAACTTCACAATATTTTGAGCAGAATTCAGAAACCTGTGATGGTATAATATATTTATACTCCTATCTTTGTTATTTTTTGAACAAAAAAGTTGCCAGATTATATAGTATAATATTTTTGGACTCCAAAAAATATCTTTTATTTTACAGATTTATTTTTGTATTCCAGAACTTTCCTACCCATAGATGCAAAATACTTATTTCTTGAATAAAACAAACAAAGCCAAATATTTGCAAATAGGTATCCAGCTATTTAATTGTGCTGAATCTTCTGGTCTTTTTAATATTAAATTTGTGCAATTTGAATCAGATTTGAGCATATTACAGCTTGATTACTCTTGTGTCCAAAAGCTATTTCTCAATGAAGAAATTACCTGGTCACATGATATTAATATATTTGTAATCAGAAAAGTACTACATTTATAAGACTTGAATTTTACAATTTCTCTGATATTATTTTTGCAAGAATTAACTGAGTAACAAATAAAATACACTAAAAGTGATAATTTGGTGTGGCTGTGCAGATTACTTTGTGGCTGTGCATAATACTATTAGAAAGGCCTGAATTTTACAAATTTTTTGAGATTAATTTCGTGAGAATTGACCCAGTAATTGATGTTTTAAATGTAAATTGATGATTTTGTTTTTTAGGGTTAGGGTTCCAATGTGGCTGTGAGACCTCCGTCGCGAAGGAGGTCTCACAGCCACACCAAAATATTGTTTTCAGTGTATCTCAATCATTACTGGGTCAATTCTCACAAAAATAATGTCAAAAAATTTGTAAAATTCAGGCCTTTCAAATGTCATTATGCACAGCCACAAAGTATTCTGCACAGCCACAATCAAATCACTACAACTTATGTTATTCACTCTATTGAGCTGAGTTTTTCATGGATTTCTTTAAAATAAAATGTATAAAAAGCAGAAAATTCAGGGCTATAGAATGATGGTCTGTGCGTAAAGGTCACATGACTGCAAAATTGCAAAATTTGAAGATTTTGATATTTTAATTGTTTAAAGTAGAGGAATTTGGTAATTTAAGAAAGTTAAACACTTTGGTGGATGGCTATACACCTATAAATATTGATCTCTGGGTTCAATAACATTAAAAGTGCATTTTTTGAGTGATTTGACTTCTTTTTCATGTGATTTCTGCAATCTGAGCCACTTTTATCATGTTTAAGACATTTGGGAAATGATTTCAAACTCAAATGCACCAAATCTTACTCCCAATATTACCAGAGCAATGTTTTTTAACCAAGTGAGGGGAAAGTAGAAGAACATGAAGCAGAGCACTACAATTATATGCATTTCCTAACATATTACCTAATTTGATGGATTTTTTTCAACTTTCTGTCTATTGATATGAAACCATCTGATTTTACCCTTTTATTGGTGTTAGAATCATTGGATTTGATTGAAAAATCAGTGAAATATGGCTAAAATACAAAATAAACCTAACCTTAGGTGTTATTTGGTGGCTGTGAGGCCTCCGTCGCGACGGAGGCCTCACAGCCACATTGGAACCTTAACCCTAAAAAAAACAAAATCACATGACACATTTCACACTGTCATAAACTGCCAGCTCATCGCTTCTTTCTTTCTTCTTTACCAGCATGCCAGTCATTCCGGATAGGATGATAGTGTACCTCTCTCTTGAGAGGACTACCATGGTATGCTGGTCAAGGTATCCTACTAACTGTTGTTCCTCTTTCTCTAGGTTTCTTTTGCCTTAGTTCTAGGCTATACTAGTGCTTTGCTGGCACTTTTTGTGGCCTTTTACATGGTTTGTTGTTACAAGTTCTTACGTAGTAAAAGAACTTGTTTTCCGGCCTGCATAGCAGGCAGAAATGGTTTCTAACGCAATGGTTGGAAATTCTCCCACTCATACAGTGACCCTGCATGGTTTCTGTATCTCAGCCATTACTGGGCCAATTTTGATGATCTTGGTATCAAAAAATTCGTAAAAATCAGGGCTTTCATGTGGCATGTGTATCCAGGGTTGATTAGGTCATGTGACCTGTTCACACAAGCCAAAAAGCGCAAATTTGTGTGAATTCACACTTGATACAGATTTCAGTGAGCTAGATATGCTAAAATATGTTGCCCAGACAAATCTAGAATAATGTACAAATATTTACATATGTTTTGCAAATGATGTCATGGTGTCCAAATCAGGCAAACAGTCAGTTCAACTTGGTGAAAATCCGAAAATTGGTGTTAAACTGACTGGATAACCCATAAAAGGCACACCAAACATTGCAAAACATGACCAAATAACATGGAAATAATGTTCTAGAAGCTTACATAATCAAACTCACAGCAGGACTTTGTGCAAATCCCTTGAAATCAATTGAGGCACCGAGTTAGACCAAAATATTCTCAGGGATATGTCATGTGATATGTGTGCACAGACCATCCCTTAGGTAAAAAAAACATCATCTGTATTTTTATTTTATTTTAATGCCTTTAAATCTCCCAATATAGTGTATTTCAAACAATATTCCGCATTTGGTAAGTCACATAAAGGTGTGACAATACATATGTGACACCATCTTTTAGCCCTGATTTTTCTGATAATTACACACTTTGTTTCAAGGCAATCCGATAAAAACTAAGCGACGTAAGAATTAATCTTATTACAAGTTCTTATTGTAGTCTAATAATTAATCTTGTTACAAGTTCTTACGTAGTAAAAGAACTTGTTTTCCGGCCTGCATAGCAGGCAGAAATGGTTTCTAACGCAATGGTTGGAAATTCTCCCACTCATACAGTGACCCTGCATGGTTTCTGTATCTCAGCCATTACTGGGCCAATTTTGATGATCTTGGTATCAAAAAATTCGTAAAAATCAGGGCCTTCCTGGTCACGTGACCAGGCCGTTTTTGGCTTGTTAGAACCGCCTCATTTTTCTGCTTTTTTTGAGTATATGATCATCCAAATCCGTTCAGATTTGAGCGGACTACATATTATTTACTTATTTAACCTTTATTTATAGTCGGACTTACCTTAAAAGTAAGAACTTGTTTTTGCCATGCGCAGCAATGGCCTCTGACCAAGTCTTTGTTGTGTCTTCTATGTAGTTATAGGCAGAACTTAGTAGAAAAACCTAAGTTCTGAGTACTTTTACAGGTAAATATCTTCTTTTCCTAGTGTAACATATTAGTTCATTGTTTATAGGCTAGAATAGGGTTTCTAGTGTGTTTTTCTAGTGTTTTGGTAGGCTAGAGTATTGTAAGCAGTCTATAGTAGTTAATTTAGAACTTATATTTGCTTTGTAAAAGAACACTTGCCATAGTGCTCAGTAACGCTGTACAAAAGATCTAACCCTAACTTAGGTTTTTAGACACAAAAGCTAAAAATAGCCTATAGCAACGCACATCACACAACCATTCTCACTGTCAAAAAAAATTCCCACTATTACAAAATTTGTAGACTTTTAATTCAGGGTCAATCACAAAAAATAAAGCAGTGGGAGAATTTCCATTGTTCGCGTTAGGAATCATTTGTTTCTGCTATCAAGTGTGGAAAACGAGTTCTTTTACTACGTAAGAACTCGTAACCTGTGCTAGAAAAGAAAGCTATCTACAAATAAAAGTGCCCTAAAAACATATATCTAGCTATATACTACTGTCTATCAAGTTTTACTCTACATAAAAAGGTAAAAAAGAGGTAAAAAAGCGCCAGCAAAGCACTCTTCCAGCCTCATAATCTATACTAGGGAAGAAAGCTATCTACTAATATAAGTACATTAAAGACTCATATTTAGCTAGTTAGTATTGAGTCTATTAAGTTTTAAACTACATAAAAGGCACAGAAAAAAAGGGGGAAAAGTGCCAGCAAAGCACCTTTCTGCTTTATACAAACTTATAATGAATCTAAAAAGAAAGAGACAACAGTTAGTAAGCTTTGACCAGCATGTCATGGTATCCCCTCAGCGAGGGGTACACTATCGGCCTATCTGGGTGGACTAACATGCTGGTAAAGAAGAAAGAAAGAAGTGATGAGCTGGCAGTTTATAACTATGTGACATATGTTACAAGTCACACAAATTTATCTAATCCAATAAGATAAGATAAGATAAGATAAGATAAAAAGATAACTCTGGTATTGTATATACTGATTGTATATAGTTGATTTTCAGGATTCTCCATACTTAATTGATAATTGATCTAATAAGCAATAAAACATCCAATATTTTGAGAATTGTGGTAGTAGTGACTGAGACAAACTTCTATCAGATTTGTTGTGGCTACATAGAGTACTATTACAAAGCCTTGAATTTTATAATTTTTGTATGAATTGACTAAGTACTAACATTTTAAATGTAAATTTAGAGATTTTTTTTTTTTTTGGGTGGCTGTGCAGAGTACCTACGCGTCGGTGCTCTGCACAGCCACAGAAAATATTGTTTTCAGTGTCTCTCAACCATCACTGCCTCAATTCTTATGAAAATAATATTAAAAAAATTGCAAAATTCAGGCCTTTCCAATGGTATTTTGCACAGCCACAGAATATACCAGCTAGCCACAATCAAACAACAACAAAATATTTTATTCAATCTATTAAGCTGAGTTCTTCATGGATTCCTTTAAAATAAAATGTATAATTAGTAGAAAATTCAGGACTATCAAATAGTAAACTATTAGCAAAGGTCATATGACTTTAAAATTGCCAAATTTTGATATTTTCAAATTTTAGTTATTTAAATTGAAGGAAATTGATGATTTGACTGTGCTGAACACCTTGATGTGTTGGCATACCTATCCAAATAATTATCTCATGGTTTAATATTATCCAAATTATTGGTTTTTCAATGTAATTGACTTCTATTTCCATTACTTAAACCAAGTTTATCACATTTAAAGGATGTGGGAAATAATTTTAAACTCAGGAACAGCAAAGATTTATTCCTTACATAATCTAGTCCCTCCACCTTCACTAAAGCTGAGGAGCCCCCAAAAAAGGCTATATTGATTAAAAAGATATAGATGTAACAGTGATATAATATTAGATAAGAAAAAGTGATTGATGACTAAAATATATAGGAAACACATGCATAGCTACCTAAAGAAACAACCAGCATAACTTGCTTTTAAAAGCATTTTAGAATTTTGTGATTTGTGGCTGTGCAGAGTACCGACACGTCGGTACTCTGCACAGCCACAATAGGAACCGCAGATTTTTATTTAAAAGGCATTTTAGAAGTTTTAAAGCTTTATATGTACATAATGTTAGACTTTCAAAATAAAGTGTGTTACTAGTGATTTACACTAATAAGAGCACAATAAGCTTAATTTACACAAGGGATTACATGTTGGTACATATGTGATTATCTTACAGAGTGAGATATGACCATAGTTGTTCACAATATTGTGTTTGAAATAATTGTGATACAGAACTCCAAATTACTGTTAATAAGAAGATGACCAAACAGTAAAACTTTTTACATAATATCATTTTTATCTTCTGATTAAAAGTTGTAATGTTGTTGTTATACATATGTTTTCATCCAATATAGCCTCTTGGGGGCCTTTCTGAGCTTTCGCTATATTGGATGAAAACATATATGTATAACAACAGCATTACAACTTTTATCAAAAAGAAAGAGCTCAGTAAATAAAGTGTAAAATGCTCAGTTCTGTAGAATGTTCAAGCAAAGTAGAATTTTAAATTATTAGAAATATATTTCAAGAGTTGTAGCTGTGCAGATTCAAAGGTAGATTTTTAAGATATTATTGAATTGAAGGCCTTTAGACTTTCAATCACATTTGTTTAGAGGGGAACATATAGAGAAATATAGAGGAAAAGTTAAACAAGTCCTACAAATAGTATTATTTATTACTTGGATATAGTGGAAGTGATATAGAAGTATGTAAATAGATATACAATTGACGTAAATAGGGTTTCATCATATAAGCTATATATAAACCATAGCAACCAGAGTAAGAGCATGTAACTGACTGCAAAGTCAAAGAAATGATATTTGATCACGTTACTGGCAAGACCTAACCTTAGTTTAGGTGTCCAGGAACCAAAGCTAAAAATAGACCCTAGCAACGGACATCAGACAACCATTCCCATGATCAATAATAATTTTGAAACTATTAGAAAAGTTTGTAGACTTTTAATTCAGGGTCGGTCACAAAAAGTGAAGCAGTGGGAGAATTTCCATCGTTTTTGTTAGGAACCATTTGCTTCTGCTATTGAGTGTAGAAAACGAGTTCTTTTACTACGTAAGAACTCGTAATGCAAGGTTACTGTATGAGTGAGAGAATTTCCATTGTCTGCATTAGAAACCATTTCTGCCTGCTATGAAGGTCGGAAAACAAGTTCTTTTACCACGTAAGAACTTGTAACAAGATTAATTATTAGACTACATTAAGAACTTGTAAAAAGATTAATTCATATGTCACTTAGTTTTTATCAGATTGCCTTGAAACAAAGTGTGTAATGATCAGAAAAATCAGGGCTAAAAGATGGTGTCACATATGTATTGTCACATCTCTATGTGACTTACAAAATGCGGAATATTGTTTGAAATACATAGTAAATAAGCCATATTGAGGGTTCTTAAGGGTTTTAAAACAAAATAAAAATATTAATTATTTTTCTTTACCTAATAGGTGGTCTGTGCACACATATCACATGACATATCCATGAGAATATTTTTGTCCAAGTGGGTGCATTACCAAATCCAAGGCAATTGCACAAAGTTCTGCTGTCAGTTGAAAGGTACAAGGCATTTGATGGGTGCAATGCAAGATATCTAGTTTGCAGACATGGCTTGGGAGTTGTCCAGGATTTCCAATTCAATGGAGTAGTCAGGGACGCTGAGGCGCTGAAGGATGACTCTGATGATGGTCTGGAGGTTGTCTGTTTCTCAAAAGGTTTTATTAAGCATTTCGTTGATGCATCGCGGGTCGGAGAGGTAGCCATAGTTGAACAGAAACCACCATAAGGACTAAAAATAATGGACTTCAAATGAATAGAAGATGGGGATGAGGCAGTTAGCATCTTGCGTGATATTGATCCCATGGTAGTGGACATAGGACCATAAGCCGTTTTCATAACCATATCATTTGACAAGTTCTTCTGCTGAGAATTACAAGTTCTTACATAGTAAAAGAACTTGTTTTCCGGCCTGCATAGCAGGCAGAAATAGTTTCTAACACAACCATTGGAAATTCTCCCACTGCTATAGTGACCCTGCATGGTTTCTGTATCTCAGCCATTACTGGGCCAATTTTTATGATCTTGGTATCAAAAAATTTGTAAAAATCAGGGTCTTCCTGGTCACATGACCAGTTGATTTTAGGCTTGCTAGAACTGCCTCATTTTTCTGCTTTTTTTGAGTCTAAGAACATCTTAATTGGTTCAGATTTGAGCGGACTACCCATTATTTACTTATTTAACATGTATTTATTTCATAAAAGTGTCGGTCTCTAGGCACTGTCTCACCCCCAAAGTAAGAACTTGTTTTTGCCATGTGCAACAATGGCCTCTGACCAAGTAAGGTGAGTCGAATAGACCTACAAAGCCTAAGGAGGTTGTTGACTTAGCCTTGCCAGTGATTAGTCTCCCCAGAATGGCGATTCCGGATGTTAAGTTCAAGATCAGCATGGTTGGCATAGTCATGAAATATGGCCTCAAATCTATTGATGGGTATCACGTCATGTAGGCTCGCAGGGTTACATTTGCTTCGTCAATTTCCAAACCAGATGTGTGAGGTAAAGTGTATAAGTTGAGTAGTTGAGCCTAGGTTTTGAGTAAAGCGAGTATAGCAATATTCTTGAATGAGGAGCCTCATAGTGGTGAGGGGCTGGTAGTTGTCATCGTCGGTGCAGACCCATCGTGATTTGTCATGGTGATCTGCAAATGTTGGCGGTACGAAATCGGGTATGTAGTAGTTATATTTTGATGGTTATGATTTAGACTCATTCTTTATAAACCCAGAACTTAGTTGAAATTTTGATTGATTCATCATTCAACACCACGGAAAAAAATTTCTTAAAAAGGAAATTTTGACCAAATCATAGATTTAGGTCCCTTAACTACAAATCTCAAAAAATCATGTGACTAGCTATTTTTGTTCCTGAGATATTGACCTTTTAAGTCCAAAAATCACAAAAGCACTGACTTTTTTCGAATTTTTTGCATTTTTGTCAATAAGGAAGGCACCTAGTCACATGATTTCAACAGATCCAGGGTCCTCACGTCATTTCCCACAACTTTGTTTTTTTTTTCTAAAATAGTAATTGCCAAATTAAGCAGCTTTCTAAGCATTCCATGGAATACACAGCCACAAAATAGACACCTGCCCTAAAGTTCCCACCCTATATAACATGTTGAACTCTGAAACTTCTTTCTTTCTTTTCTCCATCACCAATGCAGCTATTGACCTGGTTCTTTTTGCTATGGCCTCTGACTACTTTTTACTATCATCTAGGACACTCTCCTGGCCTCCAAGGCATCTGGTTGTGCCAGAAAATGCTCTACACTGGTGTGATTACATCAGAATCCTCAATTCTTTCAAGTTGGTCTGGTTTTTAGTTACAAGTTCTTACATAGTAAAAGAACTTGTTTTCCGGCCTGCATAGCAGGCAGAAATGGTTTCTAACGCAATGGTTGGAAATTCTCCCACTGCTATAGTGACCCTGCATGGTTTCTGTATCTCAGCCATTACTGGGCCAATTTTGATGATCTTGGTATCAAAAAAATCGTAAAAATCAGGGCTTTCATGTGGCATGTGTATCCAGGGTTGATTAGGTCATGTGACTTGTTCACACAACCCAAAAAATGCAAATTTGTGTAAATCTACACTTAAAATGAATTTCAGTGAGCTAGATAAACTAAAATATGTTACCCAGACCAATCTAGAATAATGTACAAATATTTACATATGTTTTGCAATGATGTCATGGTGTCCAAATCTGGCAAACAGCCAGCTTAACTCAGTAAAAATTGCAAAATTCATGTTAAACTGACTGGATAACCCATGAAAGACACACCTAACATTGCAAAACATGACCAAATGACTCGAATATAATGTTCTAGATGCTTACATAATCAAACTCACAGCAGGACTTTGTGCAATTGCCTTGGAATCAGTTGATGCACCAAGTTAGACCAAAATATTCTCAGGGATATGTCATGTAATATGTGTGCACAGACCATCTCTTAGGTAAAAAAAACATCATTAGTATTTTTATTTTATTTTAATGCCTTTAAAATGTCTTAAAATGGCTTATTTACTGTGTATTTCAAACAATATTCCGCATTTGGTAAGTCACATGAAAATGTGACAATACATATGTGACACCATTTTATAGCCCTGATCTTTCTGATAATTACACACTGCATTTCAAGGCAATCCGATAAAAACTAAGCGACGTATGAATTAATCTTGTTACAAGTTCTTACGTAGTAAAAGAACTTGTTTTCTACACTTGATAGCAGAAGGAAATGGTTCCTAACGCGATCGTTCGAAATTCTCCCACTGCTATAGTGACCCTGCATGATTTCTGTATCTCAGCCATTACTGGGCCAATTTTTATGATCTTGGTATCAAAAAAATCGTAAAAATCAGGGCCTTCCTGGTCACATGACCAGGTGATTTTAGGCTTGCCAGAACCGCCCCATTTTTCTGCTTTTTTTGAGTATAAGATCATTCCAATCGGTTCAGATTTCAGCGGACTACATATTATTTATGTATTTAATATATATTTATTTAATAACAGTGTAAGTCTTCTGGCACTGCCTCACCCCAAAGTAAGAACTTGTTTTTGCCATGCGCAGCAATGGCCTCTGACCAAGTGGAATAAAAAGGCGCATTTTTGGGTAATAAAACGGCCTGGTCATGTGACCAGGTTGGCCCTGAATTGCACTTCAGTGGCCCCCGACCAGGTACCTGGAAGGTAGGTACATTATATGTAAACAACCTACCTAATGGAGGCCCTGCACGACAAAAAACTAAAATAAAAACTCCGCCAAAAAAAAATAAAATTGTAAATAATTGTTGTAACCCTAGGCGTATTAGTTGAAAATTTCTGAAAAATATCAAAAACAAAAGCAAAATTTATAAACAAGTTGAAATATAAAACTTGTGATTTGAAATAAAAATGCAAAGTTTAAACAATTTGTTTGAAAGATAACAACTATTTGTAAATTATTATAAAATGAGGGGTGCCAGGGGTCTTTTTTCCCAAATATTAAATCTGGGCTAGCGGGCCATCCAGGATAGATAGCAGGAATCTATAAAAAGATCTTGAGATGCAATGTAGAGTACTATCTATTGCCAAAAGATTGAAGCAATCCAATGTCATCAAATCTTCCAGCCATAAAAAATATTTTGCAATTTCAGGCCAGCCAGAAAGCAGAGCTGAGATCCATGAGAGTGCTATTCAGTAAAAGCACTCCCCAGAAAGCAGAAATATCAATATATATATATATATATATATATATATTTGCTAAATATGATGAATTCACTACAGTCTAGTGGACTATAGAAGAGATGTTAAAGTTTAAAGAAAGTCACCAGAGCATTGACCTAGTCACAACAATTCTACAGCATCAGTTTAGTCACCGGAAGTCAATTGGAAATGAAAATCAATTCATCGGAGCATCAAACAAGTCACTGCAAGTCATCCGCAAGGGATACAATGAATTTGCTCCAGCTTCATCCAAGTCACCGCAAGTCATTCGCAAATGAAATTCCACCCATCGGAGGTCACCGCAAGCCATAGAAAGGATACAATGAATTTGCTCCAGCTTCATCCAAGTCACCACAAGTCATTCGCAAATGAAATTCAACTCATAAGACCATCAAACAAGTCATTTCAAGTCACCGCAAGTCACCGCAAGCCATAGAAAGGATACGATGAATTTGCTCCAGCTTTATCCTTTTTTTTTTTTTTTTTTAAATCAACAATTTATATACCGGTGTGCGAAAGCAGTCCGGTCGCCTAACTAATACAAATCCCCGGTCGAAAGCGCGCAATAAACTACTAATCCCCGAACCAGATCCGAACCCATCCGCTTCTTCCGAATCCTTCCAACGGCGTCCTTCGTGCGCCAGGCCTTAGCTGAGGGGGACAGACCACCACCCAGAGGCGCCGCACATCCACGTTTGGGCAAACCGAAGCCTGCCCACACATCTCCTGGCAGCCGCAGCTGCTGCACTCTCTCCGCCTTCCAAACCCGACGCCCACTTCAAGACCCAAACCCGACCCGAAGACCCTCACCCACCCGCGCCTTGACGACCCGAAACCCATACCAGCCATATGAACAAAGGCAGAGTGGGAGGTTAAGGCACCCAACCGATCGCGAGAACGAATGAACGAACCGCGACCGCCCAAGCCAAAAATGTTGCTAACGCTCGGGATGCGGGCGACTTTGTAACCACCGGTCGTAGCGAATGCAACCGGGTACGAGGAGTGAAGAACGCGCGGGCACGACAACCCCGTCCTTGGCCTGTCAACCTCTGCCAACTTGGGGATTGGACTTCCCTCGCCTGCAGCAACCCGAAGCGGGTATCAAGGCCTCTCTGGGCGAAGAGAACCGCGCGGACACAGTTAGCCTATGCCTGCAGCGGGGCGTTCAAAGGAGAAAGCGGTAGGATTCTCCAACAAGAATTCCAAAAGACTGTGTAACCGGTCCGTTGGAGCGGGTCTCTCGTAGCCTGGACAGTACGAGAGGATGTGCGAGCGGGTCTCGCGAGGAGCACCGCATCGGGGGCAGCCGTGAGGCTCTGGTATGTTAAACCGGCGGTAATACGCACCGATTGGCGCATGATTCAGTATACACCTGCACAAGCGCGCAAAGGAAGTGTTGTCACCTCCTGCTTTGCGAATCCATGGACCACCCTTGCGAGTATCCGGGGTTATGGTGACGACTTTCCTGCCCAGCTTGCGAAGCTGGAGGAAGTCGCGACCGAGATCTTGCGGACGATCCGTTGCAGCCTTAGCCCAACGACGCGCGGCGGCGGCGTCCGCCTCCGAGCGGAGGCGATCGAGAGTGACCCGTGAACCATGGTCCACAGGCCGGTGATAGGAGCCAGCAGCGTGCTTGTGCGCCTCATGTTGCATACCCCACTTAAGTTTAGAAGGGACGTGGTGGAATGATAACCAGCGTAACGGATTGCCCGCCAGCCAGGTCTCGATGAGTTTGCACGCCCGCAGGGAGTGAGCCTGCGACGAGTGCAAGGAGGGATCAAGGGCTCGTTTTGCAGCCGCGATCGAGTCCGTGAAAATTGCAATGTGCTCGCAAGCGCGCTGGGTGGCAAGCTCGAGGGCACGGATGACAGCCGACAGCTCCGCGTCGGGCGCGGTAGCACGGCCTACAAGCCACCTGAAGCGATTAACTTTGGCGCCTTGTGAGTAAAGGACCCCTGCTGCAACAGCCTGAGTGGCCTTCTTGGAGGCAGGGTTAGTGAAAACACTAGCGTCCACCCCGATACATAACCCCCACGTATCGGACATAAAGAGTTCCGAGATGAAGTCGAGGTAGAGAATACGATCACCCTTCTCCCAGGGAGAAAGGGAGTCATCAAAGTGAATGCGCGACCAATTACAAGTTCTTACGTAGTAAAAGAACTCGTTTTCTACACTCAATAGCAGAAGCAAATGGTTCCTAACAAAAACGATGGAAATTCTCCCACTGCTTCATTTTTTGTGACTGACCCTGAATTAAAAGTCTACAAATTTTGTAATAGTGGGAATTTTTTTTGACAGTGAGAATGGTTGTGTGATGCGCGTTGCTATGGGCTATTTTTAGCTTTTGTGTCTCAAAACCTAAGTTAGGGTTAGATCTTTTGTGCAGCGCTACTGACCACTATGGCTAGTGTTTTTTTACAAAGCAAATATAAGTTTTAAACTAACTACTATAGACCGCTTGGAATTCTCTAGTCTACCAAAACACTAGAAAAGCACACTAAAACCCCTATTCTAGCCTATAAACAATCAACTAATATGCTCTACTAGGAAAAGAAGATATTTACCTGTAAAAGTACTCAAAACTTAGGTTTCTCTGCTAAATTCTGCCTATAACTACATAAAAGACACAATAAAGACAACAAACCATGTAAAAGACCACAAAAAGCGCCAGCAAGGCACTGGTATAGCCTAGAACTAAGGTAAAAGAAACCTAAAGAAAGAGGAACAACAGTTAGTAGGATACTTTGACCAGCATACCATGGTAGTCCTCTCAAGAGAGGTACACTATCATCCTATCTGGAATGACTGGCATGCTGGTAAAGAAGAAAGAAAGAAGCGATGAGCTGGCAGTTTATGACAGTGTGAAATGTGTCATGTGATTTTGTTTTTTTAGGGTTAAGGTTCCAATGTGGCTGTGAGAGCTCCGTCGCGACGGAGGCCTCACAGCCACCAAATAACACCTAAGGTTAGGTTTATTTTGTATTTTAGCGATATCTCACTGATTTTTTGATCAAATCCAATGATTCTAACACCAATAAAAGAGGAAAAATCAGATGGTTTCATATCAACAGACAGAAAGTTGAAAAAAAATTCATCAAATTAGATAATATATTAGGAAATGCATATAATTCTACTGCTCTGCTTTATGTTCTTCTACTTTCCTTTTAGTTAGTTAAAAAACATTGCTCTAGTAAGATTAGAAGTAAGATTTGGTACATCTGAGTTTGAAATCATTTCCCACAAGCCTCAAATATGATAAAAGTGGCTCAGATTGCAGAAATCACATGAAAGGAAAGTCAAATCACTCAAAAAATGCACTTTTAATGTTATTGAACCCAGAGATCAATATTTATAGGTGTATGACCATCCACCAAAGTCTTTAACTTTCTTAAATTACCAAATTTCTTTAATTTAAACGATTAGAATACCAAAATCTCCAAATTTTGCAATTTTGCAGTCATGTGACCTTTGTGCACAGACCACCATTCTAAAGCCCTGAATTTTCTGCTTTTTATACATTTTATTTTAAAGAAATCCATGGATAATTCAGCTCAATAGAGTGCATAACATAAGTTGTAATGATTTGATTGTGGCTATGCAGAATACTTTGTGGCTGTGCATAATTTCATTTGAAAGGCCTGAATTTTACAAATTTTTTGACATTATTTTTGTGAGAATTGACCCAGTAATGACTGAGATACACTGAAAACGATATTTTGGTGTGGCTGTGAGACCTCCGTCGCGAAGAAGGTCTCACAGCCACATTGGAACCCTAACCCTAAAAAACAAAATCACCAATTTACCTTTAAAACATCAATTACTGGGTCAATTCTCACAAAATTAATGTCAAAAAATTTGTAAAATTCAGGCCTTGCAAATGGCATTTCGCACAGCCACAAGGTATTCTGCACAGCCACACCAAATTATTATTTTTAGTGTATTTTATTCATTACTCAGTCAATTCTTGCAAAAATGATATCAGAAAAATTGTAAAATTCAAGCCTTATAAATGTAGTACTTTTCTGATTACAAATATATTAATATCATGTGACCAGGTAATTTCTTTATTGAGAAATAGCTTTTGGACACAAGTCTCCAAATCAGTAATCAGGCTGTAATATGCTCAAATCTGATTCAATTTGCACAAATTTAATATTAAAAAAACCAGAATATTCAGGGTAATTAATTAGCTGGATAACTGTTTGCAAATATTTGGCTTTGCTTGTTTTATTCAAGAAATAAGAATTTTGCATACATGAGTAGGAAAGTTCTGGAATGAGAAAAAAATCTGTAAAATAAAAGATATTTTTTGGGGTCCAAATATATTATACTATGTCATCTGGCAACTTTCTTGTTCAGAAAATGAGAAAGATAGGAGTATAAATATATTATACCATCACAGCTTTCTGAATGCTGGTCAAAATATTGTGAATTTTATATCATAAAATTGGGAAAATTCTTGATGATCCACTGCTTATATTTATACTGACAAATATTTACAAATATTTGCAACATTCCCAAAATACTTTGATTTAATATTCAAATTATTCATTTTGTTGTATTGTAAACGCTGAGCTATGATTACAATTTCTTTGGGTCTTTAAATATTTCTTAATGTTTTTAATCTACAAATTATCTTTAATAATGGGGTAGTTGATACCAAAAAGCCTATAAAGCCAACATTGATTTTTTTTTACATATTTAGCTTACTTTGAGCCAAACTGATAGTCCTGAATAGCATGTATATTTGACATGATACTCTTCTCACAATATTATATGACTATTGAGTGGCTAAAATGAGTATACTGTCCGATTTCATTCAATTGTACAAAGGGTAGACCTGTGACCTGACTGTCTAAAATTTTGGTTTTGTACACCTTCTAAATTAAGGAGGACTCTGAAGTTTTGGCGCTTATTTTGGACCCTATATTCCCTTATTTGGGTTGATTTTTGGCCAGAGGTTTGGGACAAAAGCCTTGGGACATGGGACAGGTGTGACATTTAGGACAAATCTGAGGTCCCTGTGATGCAGGACATCCAAATTGAAGGAAATTGGACAGTATTGGGATATATTTATTAAATCAGTAACTAATTTTATCAATAAGCGCCAATCTACTGTATGATAAATTAGTCTGGCCCATTGATTATATAAACTTATTGAGAAAAGAAAAAAGAAAATGATATAAAGAACTCGTATTTGCCATGCGCAGCAATGGCTGCTTCACAAGTTATTTACTGAGCTCTTTCTTTTTGATAAAAGTTGTAATGCTGTTGTTATACATATATGTTTTCATCCAATATAGCGAAAGCTCAGAAAGGCCCCCAAGAGGCTATATTGGATGAAAACATATGTATAACAACAACATTACAACTTTTAATCAGAAGATAAAAATGATATTATGTAAAAAGTTTTACTGTTTGGTCATCTTCTTATTAACAGTAATTTGGAGTTCTGTATCACAATTATTTCAAACACAATATTGTGAACAACTATGGTCATATCTCACTCTGTAAGATAATCACATATGTACCAACATGTAATCCCTTGTGTAAATTAAGCTTATTGTGCTCTTATTAGTGTAAATCACTAGTAACACACTTTATTTTGAAAGTCTAACATTATGTACATATAAAGCTTTAAAACTTCTAAAATGCCTTTTAAATAAAAATCTGCGGTTCCTATTGTGGCTGTGCAGAGTACCGACGTGTCGGTACTCTGCACAGCCACAAATCACAAAATTCTAAAATGCTTTTAAAAGCAAGTTATGCTGGTTGTTTCTTTAGGTAGCTATGCATGTGTTTCCTATATATTTTAGTCATCAATCACTTTTTCTTATCTAATATTATATCACTGTTACATCTATATCTTTTTAATCAATATAGCCTTTTTTGGGGGCTCCTCAGCTTTAGTGAAGGTGGAGGGACTAGATTATGTAAGGAATAAATCTTTGCTGTTCCTGAGTTTAAAATTATTTCCCACATCCTTTAAATGTGATAAACTTGGTTTAAGTAATGGAAATAGAAGTCAATTACATTGAAAAACCAATAATTTGGATAATATTAAACCATGAGATAATTATTTGGATAGGTATGCCAACACATCAAGGTGTTCAGCACAGTCAAATCATCAATTTCCTTCAATTTAAATAACTAAAATTTGAAAATATCAAAATTTGGCAATTTTAAAGTCATATGACCTTTGCTAATAGTTTACTATTTGATAGTCCTGAATTTTCTACTAATTATACATTTTATTTTAAAGGAATCCATGAAGAACTCAGCTTAATAGATTGAATAAAATATTTTGTTGTTGTTTGATTGTGGCTAGCTGGTATATTCTGTGGCTGTGCAAAATACCATTGGAAAGGCCTGAATTTTGCAATTTTTTTAATATTATTTTCATAAGAATTGAGGCAGTGATGGTTGAGAGACACTGAAAACAATATTTTCTGTGGCTGTGCAGAGCACCGACGCGTAGGTACTCTGCACAGCCACCCAAAAAAAAAAAAAATCTCTAAATTTACATTTAAAATGTTAGTACTTAGTCAATTCATACAAAAATTATAAAATTCAAGGCTTTGTAATAGTACTCTATGTAGCCACAACAAATCTGATAGAAGTTTGTCTCAGTCACTACTACCACAATTCTCAAAATATTGGATGTTTTATTGCTTATTAGATCAATTATCAATTAAGTATGGAGAATCCTGAAAATCAACTATATACAATCAGTATATACAATACCAGAGTTATCTTTTTATCTTATCTTATCTTATCTTATCTTATTGGATTAGATAAATTTGTGTGACTTGTAACATATGTCACATAGTTATAAACTGCCAGCTCATCACTTCTTTCTTTCTTCTTTACCAGCATGTTAGTCCACCCAGATAGGCCGATAGTGTACCCCTCGCTGAGGGGATACCATGACATGCTGGTCAAAGCTTACTAACTGTTGTCTCTTTCTTTTTAGATTCATTATAAGTTTGTATAAAGCAGAAAGGTGCTTTGCTGGCACTTTTCCCCCTTTTTTTCTGTGCCTTTTATGTAGTTTAAAACTTAATAGACTCAATACTAACTAGCTAAATATGAGTCTTTAATGTACTTATATTAGTAGATAGCTTTCTTCCCTAGTATAGATTATGAGGCTGGAAGAGTGCTTTGCTGGCGCTTTTTTACCTCTTTTTTACCTTTTTATGTAGAGTAAAACTTGATAGACAGTAGTATATAGCTAGATATATGTTTTTAGGGCACTTTTATTTGTAGATAGCTTTCTTTTCTAGCACAGGTCATGTCAGTTGACTGTGTGTGGGCTAGAAAAGTGCTTTGCTGGCGCTTTTTTACCTCTTTTTTACCTTTTTGTGTAAAGTAAACCTTGATAGACAGTAGTATATAGCTAGATATATGTTTTTAGGGCACTTTTATCTGTAGATAGCTTTCTTTTCTAGCACAGGTCATGTCAGTTGACTGTGGGTGGGCTAGAAAAGTGCTTTGCTGGCGCTTTTTTATCCTTTTTTTTTGCTTTCTGTGTGGATTAAAACTTGATATAAAGCAATAACTTACTAGATTTATATCTTTAGACTACTTTTACAAATGCATAGCAAGCATAAGTACTGTGTACAAGCTAAACTAGTGATTTTCTGGTTTATACCATAAAATGCATCTTTTTATTACCTTTCCAATGAGTTCAGGATCAGCCCAATCTAGTGTTTTGAAGTCCGGTCCTAAGACTGGAAAAGACTGCAAAAAGACTGGACCAAACTGCAAAAATACTGGACCAGCAGTCTGGTCTTTTGATATTTGAGAATGAAAAACCAGAAAAAGACCAATCTTTGAGAACCAGTTTTTGGTCCTAGGACCAGTCCAAACCAGTAGTTTTGTGGCCCTTATTTTTCCCTTTAAAACGCACTATGTATTATAATTTTAGACAAAGTTCATCACACTGAAAAATAAAACAAACCATTTTGAAACTCCCACAAGAGTAGGAAATGGTGAATATTTCTGTATAATTGGCAATTCTCAACAGAATTTAATGTTCTTAGACTTGTTTTAAAGATATATATGATCTTTACAAATTATATTCATATATCTACACTAAATTTTGATGTTAATGTATCAAAAAACCAGTTGAGACCGGCTGGCAACCAGTTAAGACCAAGACTGGTCCAGGACCGCAAAAAAACCGATGAGGACCGGTTGTCATCAGTCCAGTCCAGTTTTTTGAACATTTATAAATTTCTAGAACCAGTTACAGTCCTGGTCCTTGCCAAAAATGCGAAAAAACCAGACTAGACCAGACTTCAAAACACTAGTCCAATCAGATAACATCTCACTTTGTTATTAATCAATTACTGAGACATAGTACATGAGGACTTGTTTTTGCCATGTACTGCTACTCTATGCAGGTAAAAATATGATAAAATCTATCTTTGATATACAACCCAATAATATATTGAAAAATCTTTGATAAAGAGAATTAAGAAGAAAAAGAACTCGTATTTGCCATGTAGAGCAATGGCCTCTTAACAAGTAGTTTCTGTATCTCAGCCATTACTAGGCCAATTTTTATGATCTTGGTATCAAAAAAATTGTAAAAATCAGGGCTTTTATGTGGCATGTGTATCCAGGGAGTTTGAGCAGACTGTCCATTATTTGCTTATTTAACATCTATTTATTTAATTCCTTATTTCACATGCATTATTCAATAACAGGTCTCTAGGTACTGACTCACCCCAAAGTAAGAACTTGTTTTTGCCATGTGCAGCAATGGCCTCTGACCAAGTATTTCTAAATGGACAACATTTTTGCTGGTCAAATTGGTGTGACAATAGTCCAGTCCGAGATCAACAAATCTTAAAGGTTGAATTCCAAGTAAGACATTGACGAAGGTTTATACCTTTCAGAAGGCTGCCCACTGACTTAAAACAAGACTTAAAATTCATCAAGTCCCCCACGCGAGACATAGACATTAGATTTATCAAGTCCCCCGCGGCCCATAATAATCTTAATCAAGTTGAGAACTGATGTGACACTAATTCATCAGCCTCCTTTCGATTTATCAGGTTCCCTGCGGACTACCATAGGAATCAAGTCCGCAAGATGTTAATAAAGCAGGAGCACAAGCTAATACTCTGCGACATTAATACCTTGACATTCAATTAAAGTCCTAAAATACGACCATTTATAAACCACAAAATGTACAATTTCATTCCCACATCTCCCTCATTTACCTCCACTCAAATCTGTGAAGAAGAAATACTTTTCAACCCTCCTTTTGAAGCTGAGGACAACAACATACATATCCTTCAACCAGACAAACTCACCAATACAAACTGTTTTACGTTTACTGCTTATAAATGTGTTGACAAGAAAATTCACCCTATCTCTACAAGTTTCCCAGAAGATTGCTGAGTAAACCGACAAATTCCAGAAGATCCTTTACTTTCTTTATCTTCACTACCTCAAAAACCTCCGAAGTTTGAACCTACCAAAAAGATAACTGAAGTGCGAATGGCCAAATTAAACATAAACTCCCAGGGCTTCCATTGGCCAGAGGAGGAAAAATTATTCAAGCACATAATGGTGTTAAATGAAGAAGGAATTGCATTCGAAGACATGGAATGCGGTACTCTAAAAGAATCATATCACCTTACATAATTCCAACTGTACCGCACATACCTTGGGAAGAATGAAACATACCAATACCACCTGGGCTCAAGGACATCCCTTCTTGCTTTCTACCATATTGGTACACAGCGTGAGAAAATCTTGATGTCGCTTAACTCATTCACCACGCAACAACCACTTGTTCGATCTTATCAAAACTTGGTACACCGCTTCACTGCAACCCATCGATTATGCTTCCCAAGCCTGGGGAAGAGCGCCTGTGTGGCGCCCAAGATACGGGCCAGACAAGTTGAAACACCCCTCCGGTCTTTACTGCAGCTCCTGCAGTTGGATCTTCCGGTTCTGCTGCATCTTCTGCAGCCAGAGCTTGCTATACCCCCGATGTCCCTGCTCAGGAACGTTGAGGACCTTCCAGGCTGTCCTCTAGGGCGTCCAATACTACGGTTACTGCCTCTGCGCACGGACCACCCCCCTCTGATTTGGAGATGGCTGACTTTGAGCCCTCCTCAGATGATCAAGATGGCGATGAAGCAGTCACTGAAGGGAGTGTAACTGCGGCATCCATTGCTGTCACCATTGAACGCGCCACTAGGGCTCTCCCTAGCGGGAGGCCGAGGGCCGACACCAATCTCGCCGGTTCTCAATGGCTTGCATCCGGGGTTGTTGATTTTGTCGCAGCCCTCAACAATACTGGGTGGATAGATGTTTCCACCGGTGCCCCCCATGGATTCGTCAGTTTATCCAAGGCAATCCTCCCTTTTGTTCAGCTTCCCTGGGGAATGGATGTTGACGATCAGACAATCCGTCGCCTTGTTGCAGCTGCTCCATCCGCCCCAGCCCTCTTCCCTCCGGAGAGGTCTGGACCCCCAGACATTCCCCCTCCTCCCGATAAAAAAGGTAAGGGGAATGCCGACCATCCGAAAGGAGGTCGGAAACCCCAACCGCAACCGCGGCCTGCAAAGGCCAAGGAGGTGGTTCCTTTTCAGAGGCCTCTCCCGCCGGTTCCTCTACACACCAAGCCCGGTAGGGCGCAGAAACCTGTTTGTATGGGCTATGCAGCTGCCACGGCTAAGCCAGCTGCTCTGGTGGTTGGTCCCTCCAAAAGGCCACTTACGCCTTCTGTTCCCCAGGGCAATCCCGCTCCTGCTAAGAAGCAGAAGAGGGAAACCCCTTTTTTCACGTCGTCGGGTCCCTCGCGCAAACAGGTTCTCGTCAACTTTGCCTTGCCTTCACCCTCTGCGGTTGAGGGTGATCGTCTCTTGGACATCATCATGAAGTCCTTGTCCGCTCACAGAGCCAGCATCAAGGCTGAATCTGTCTCTCAGGCCTATGGAGGTTACTTGATTGCCACCTCCGGCGTTCCTCGCAAAAAGGATATTGATATCATTCGCGGGTGCGTTCACAATTTCTTCCCAGATGATATCGGTGATAAAATCTGGGTTGGCCTCCCGGCCTCAAAGTCTTATCTTCGTGTGCTTGATGTCCCCATGTACCAGCCCAACCAGGCAGGTCCCACTCATCCAGATCATATAAGGCAAGTGATGTATAAGTCTGCCCTCACTGATCTCCTTCATCTCGACGGCCCCGTGCAGCTTGTCCACAACACCAAGACCAGTACTACTAGTACTGTGTACTTTAACATCTGGGATTCCAAGACGGGATCTCGTCCCCAGGCACTGATTGGGCATTCTTTCATGCTCAGTCCGCACACCTTGATCATCAAGGAGTCCAACCGCAAAGCCGGCATTCCCCAATGTCAGCGCTGCTGGCACTGGGGCCACGCCATTGCAGCGTGCAAGGCTCTGTCCTCGCGCTGCCCTATCTGCTTGGGTCCTCACCTGGAAGAGCAACACCGAGACCATGCGGCTTGCTGCAAGGGCTCTACCAAGAGCAACCCGCCCATCCCTGCCACGCCAGTGGGTGAGCCGTGCCCACACCACCACCGGTGCTCCAACTGCAAGAAGGAGCACTCTGCTACCTCAAACAAGTGTCGGTTCTGGGGCCTCTGCTTCAATCGCCCGGCGATTGACACTCTCTATGCGCAGGTACGTGAATGCGTTGTCATTTGTCGTCCGGCTTCTTCCTCTAACCCGTTGTCCCTAGCTTGATGCCAAGGACACCCGACGAGATTAGAGTACTTTCATACAACGTAGCTAAGAATTCTTTAGCACTCGATGTATGTCTCTCCACGCTCGTTGAAATATACAACGTTATCTTTGTCCAAGAACCGCCCTGGCGTATCGTAAGACAAGCTCCCAGCACCATTTCAAAAGAAGGTGATGATGTTATTGGGACTGCAAATCATCTGGACTGGATTCCGATGTTTTGTCCCCAGCCCGCAGGAGTATCCCCCTGTTGTATCGCTTTTGTGAACAAAGGGCTTGGGCTGCTTCGGCCTTCTCTGCGACGTGATCTTATTGACAGTCGCAATATTGTCCTGCTTTTCCTTTACTTGGGAAAGAAAATCTTTAACATCATGGGTGTTTACTCAGATGCTGAACATACGGCTATTAAGCTCTTTGCTGAAAAAGCCAATTCTCTTCCACCTATGGTCTACATGGGCGGGGACTTCAACTGTCACTCTTTGGAGTGGGATCCTGACTGCCGCTCCCATGGCACAACAGCTATCTTGCTGCTGGACACAGCAGCTACCCTCGGCCTCGAGTTAGCCATTCCTAGCAACCTGGGACCGACTTTCATTTTGCACAATCCAGATCTCAGGCCCTCGGTCATCGATCTGGTGTTTGTCCCACTGGCTCAAGCTGTGTCTCTCATGACATGCCTTGAACCGGAACTTAAGATGCAATCGGACCATGTTCTGATTAGCACTTTTGTCCCCATCAGATCTTCCTGGTTAGATGCCGGTAAAAGATCAGTACTGCTTGTCAATCAGCATCAATACCTGACCGGCATTCTTGCACAGATCTGGGGTCTTCCGATCACAGATCTCACTTCTCCGGAACTCGTCAAAGCTGCAGCTAACACCGTTGCTGAGATCTTCACAGAAGCATTCAATCGCTTCTCAAAGCCAAAATCTGTTACCTCCCGGTCCTCCTCTTGGTGGACTCCCGAGTGTGCCAACTCCCTGGCTACCTATCGCGCCTCCCTCTCAAGGCACAATTGGAAGTCTTTCCGCAAACTCTGTAAAGAGGTTAAACGCAAGTTCTTTGAGGAATGCATTGTGGATATTGCATACTCCAACAAACGCCCCTGGGATCTGATGAATTGGACCTAGAAGCGTACGTTACCAGCCTGCGAGGCTCTTTCTTACCAGAGGGCCCCGTGCATTTCACTTGATTCCCTTTGGGACACCCTTCACGGAACGTATAACTTGGCCTCTGGCCGAGAGCATGATCTCTCTCCTTTGGACCAAATCCTGCCATGCCGGTTAGGGATTGGGTTCCTTTTTCCATGTTCAAACTCACGGAGGCACTCACTGCGTGCTCGAGCAGATCCGCTCCGGGCCCTGACCACATTACACTTGGTCAGAGGCCATTGCTACGCATGGCAAAAACAAGTTCTTACTTTGGGGTGGGGCAGTGGCTGAAGACTTACACTGTTATTAAATAAATACATATTTAATACATAAATAATATGTAGTCCGCTGAAATCTGAACCGATTGGGATGATCTTATACTCAAAAAAAGCAGAAAAATGGGGCGGTTCTGGCAAGCCTAAAATCACCTGGTCATGTGACCAGGAAGGCCCTGAATTTTAGGATTTCTTTGATACCAAGATCATAAAAATTGGCCCAGTAATGGCTGAGATACAGAAACCATGCAGGGTCACTATAGCAGTGGGAGAATTTCGAATGTTCGTGTTAGGAACCATTTCCTTCTGCTATCAAGTGTAGAAAACAAGTTCTTTTACTATGTAAGAACTTGTCCGCTCTGGGCCCCAACCATATTACAAGTTCTTACATAGTAAAAGAACTTGTTTTCCGGCCTGCATAGCAGGCAGAAATGGTTCCTAACGCAATCATTCGAAATTCTCCCACTCATACAGTGACCCTGCATGGTTTCTGTATCTCAGCCATTACTAGGCCAATTTTTATGATCTTGGTATCAAAAAAATCCTAAAATTCAGGGCCTTCCTGGTCACATGACCAGGTGATTTTAGGCTTGCCAGAACCGCCCCATTTTTCTGCTTTTTTTGAGTATAAGATCATCCTAATAGCTTCAGATTTGAGCAGACTATGCATTATTTACTTATTTAATCTTCATTTATAGTTGCACTTACCTTGAAAGTAAGAACTTGTTTTTGCCATGTGCAGCAATGGCCTCTGACCAAGTCTTGAAGTGGGCGTCAGGTTTGGAAGGCGGAGAGAGTGCAGCAGCTGTGGCTGCCAGGAGATGTTTGGGCTTCGGTCCTTACATGGTATTGGCGTAGCGATGGGGGCCGTCCCTCTCTTGCAGGACTGGGCGGTTAGGTGGTCCATCCCCCCTAGCAAAGGCCTGGCGCACGAAGGACGCTGTTGGAAGGATTCGGAAGAAGCGGATGGGTTTGGGTCTAGTTCGGAGATTAGTAGTTTATTGTGCACTTTCGACCAGGGATTTGTATTAGTTAGGCGACCAGACTGCTTTCACGCACCGGTATATAAATTGTTGACTTAAAAGAAAAAAAAAAGCTTTATCCAGATGGGGGTCCCCTTTACCAAACACGAAATGGTTCATGCCATACTCTCTGGTCTCCCTTCCTCATCCCACTGGCCTCACTTCCATCAGCTTATGACACAAATGGTCCAAGATCATATTGACCGGGAGAGCGTCGCTGTCACTCCTGCTATTCCCAATGCCCTCCTCAATCATGTCATTGCTTGTCTGGTCATTGAGTGCCAGCGTCTTCAATCTGCACCTCCTGTGCCTCCTTATTCCAACACCAATCCTATTCCTTCCTTTTCCGTCACTGTGCAGCCTGAGATTGCTGCAAGTGCCTCGCTTTCTTTGTCCCTGACCACCCAATATCTTGGTGATCTCTCTTGTTGACTTATTTTTCATCACTGTCTCTTACTTGACCCCTCCATATTTCGAGCCTGAGATACATTCTTTCATAAGTACTTTCCCTTTCTTCATTGGATTGTTGTTGAGGGGGGGTGTTGGGTTCTGTCAGTGCTACCTCTTTTTTCTTTCTCCGCCATTGCCGCTTTTCTTTCATTTTCCAAGTCCATGCAAATCTCTTTGAGGGGGCGTGTTGGAATCTTTGACTCACGTGTCAAATCGACGCGCACCATGGACTTGCTTGTGTATGTAGTGGTCATGTTCTCTAAATACAACGCCTGTACTTCCTCTCTTCCTTACCTCAAATCATCATCATCATCCCTCCGTATTCTTTGAACTCCAACAGGGTACGGGTTGCTGGCACAATACCTGCGGGTTTACCCGTGCCATTGCCTATGTACCGTAGACTACAAAATAATCATCTGATAATAACCAGGTGTTCATTGCCACATTGTGCATGCTCACACAGGCACACAATATTCCAATATGAAATAGTACAGTATTTGCAAAATACCTACACCCATGCTGTGCTCTAGTTGGCTCTAGTGCTAGCACTCTTGACTGTGTTCCAGACAGATGGATAGAAAAGTAAGTCAACTACAAACTACTGAATTACTAACAGAATAATAGAACATAGGTTTAAAACACTTTGAATCTTCTAATTAAAAAATACCCAATCCCAGCTAAAATTCCCCCAATATGACCTACAGTATCTGTTGTGCCATTCTAAAGTTTTTAAATATCAGACATGACTCTCAGGCCACCCAAAAAATGTGCATACCTTGTTGGACATTGTTGAATATAAATCATATGCAAAAAAACCACTTACAGCTAGCCAGGCTGGAACTGGAATTATACCATATAGTTGAAAAGTCAATGTTGGGGCTATACATGCAAGGAGGCTAACAACAGAATAAATTGCACCTAGTATATTTATTAGAATATAAAGTTTAGCCAGAAACAGCATGTAAGACAAACCACTAGCACCATGTGATGCATAATCATTTTTTCCAACCCATTTTGCATAAGTTGTGCTTGCAAATGAAGAAACCAAGCCTCCTGTGACCTAGTTAGTCAACCCACAAATATAGAATTTGCAACAAACCTCCAAAATAGAGAAAAATAAATTGACGACTTCCCAGCATTTGAAGAACAGGTGGAGCCATAAAGAAGAAGGTGAACCCATTCAAGAGTATATGTGACCAATCACGGTGGGAGAAACACGAGGCTAAAGGTGTCCATCTGAACAAGGCCATTGAGAATCAGCGGCAATTTAGAGCACTCCAGGCAGGACTCACATTCTCCCAGAAGAGATATTTTTCCAGCTGTTGGTAAAGTTTTCCTGCATCCAAATTATGGCTGATGGATCCCCTTCTTGTTTCTAACACTTGAGGTAAGCAGATTGCCAAGACATAACTATGTTGACATACATATTTTTGTACCGCCATAAACCACATTATGAACACCACAGAATTGAGTCCAATAACTCCATAAAAGATGGTATTTTCTGGAATTTTGTCGAGAAAGCCGAGGAAGGGAGGTTTTCGGGGATTTTCACGGGCATGATAAGAACGAAGAGAAGTAGACAGCCAATGTTGAAGATTTGTCGTAGGAGGAGCTCTTCTTACATTCACCATTAGCAAGGTGTGCCGCAACATAATGCGCGGTTGCTCTGTGAAATACCTCATCTGAGGTAGTCCTCGCACTGACAACCGACCGAAGCCACTCTTCCTACTCAAGGGGCCTATTTGAGTGTGAAAGAAACCGCAAACGGCCCGCGGACTGAGCGAGAGTCGAAGAAGCGTGTTTTGCATGCTGAGGCGGGCAACGAGCGTGCAGTGTGTTGGCTGTACGTGTAACGGGATGCAGCGAGCCACTTTGCCCGGACTTAAAAAGCGCACGCTGTTTGTTTCCGGAGCCCACCGCCTGCTGGCTTCCCTTTTCCTCACTTACCATTCCTTTCTTCCTGCTCCTATATTCTGGCCGACGGAACCACCAATACATCCTCGACTGCGACTCCCTTAACTCGATCCAACGAATCCACCCGTCGAGAAACATATGAGCAATGTGGGGCAACAATTGGTCTCAGGCATGTTCAAGCACCTTCCGTCCCGAACGTGTTTTAAAGATTTCCTACGTCTCCAGGCGCGCTGTCGGGCTTCGCAACGACTATCTGCCTCCAACCCTGTGCGCGTTTTCCGGTTATGAACGCGCTTTCTCTCCTTAATACTGGAGAGTAGTTGATCTTCTCAAGACACGACTTCAGCAGGGAGACGGGTCACTGAGGTTGCAAAAGTATGTCAGCATCCTCCTCGTTTCCCCTGGTTGAGCGTTAACCTCTTCCTTTTTGCCCCGGGGTGCAGCCCTCAGTCGTCCATCGTCTTGCACACCGCGCGTGATGTCGTTTCACAACACGGTTTAAAGGGACTTTGGAGAGGTACCCTTCCCTCGTTAGTTCGGTAAGCAGATCAAGGCAGACCTCTAATTTGCCCTGCGCACCCATATATCCGTACCCTTTTTCACGTTAGAAATGTTCCAGGCGTTGCGATGTATATGACAAGCCTTACGCAACTGCGGACCGTCATGGCTCGATCCCCATACTTCGCCGTCGTCAAAAAACACCCTAGCGCACTGCCAGCAAACAAGAACAGCTCCGTTCTCCCTACTCTTTCGAGTCAAGGGAACCTCCTCGCGGGCGCTACAACGCGTGTCACGGTCGGTTTCTTATTAAACCCTTTCTCGGTGCTGAAAGCACGTTTCGAGGTAAGCACATTTTGTCGTGTCCTTATTGCATTTCCAACATAACCGTTGACAGAGCAACATTTACGTGTATCAATCCTTTTCTGGGGCCTTTGTCTCCATCGTTCGCCAAGGCCCATCCGAACTCTTTCGCGGTTTCTTGCCGTCGTCTCTTCGTGATGCACCCTACGCCGGCTTATTCATCGTCCTTTACGAGAGAATCAAAAGAGAAACATGTGCGCAAATTACCTACTTTGTTGTGCCTTCTGACAACCTTTGCAGCCTACCTCATGCCAGCTACGTCCAGTAGCCATGCGGCTCTAATACATAGCATGTCAGCAGCCTCTGCAGGCGCTATTGCGACGTTAGCAACTCACCCATTTGATGTCATCAAGGTAAGAGGCCTTACCATCGCTCGCCTTGTCCTGTGCTCAAAATTCATTCAGACAAAGATGCAAGTGCGGACTGAAGACCGATATCATGGATTTCTGAGAACGATTCGCACAATATGGAGGGTGGGTTCATATCTCTCCTGTCGTCGAATTCCCTGAACCATTTGCAACCACAGCAACGCGGAGTGGTAGGTTATTTTGACGGTGCTTCACTGCGTTTATCGCGCAAGATTTTGAGCTCAGCAATCGGCTGGGCCGTGTATGAAGGTGTATTGATGCTCATGAGGACGTCGTAGCACCTTGGAACCTTTACTCGTCTTAAGTTCCATATATTGCATTGGACCATTACAATACTCACAAGTATACCTGTCCTGTTTCCCAACTCATCTGTGTAGTTGATATTTACAGTGTAAGCACCAAGATGTGCCCTAATAATATCCACAGTTATTTACCGGAGTACTATTGCAATTCATGTACCATTTGTCTTCCTGACAACTACATAATGCCATAGTCCATAATCTGAATATGCCGAGTGTCAGCAGAGGCCATTATGCCTGAGCACAGGCTATGAATATTCTTTCTGAATGAACTTGGCAATAGTCTGTAATTGAATGTTGGATGTGCCCTCGTAAATTGCTCCCTGAATACAACACACATACATTGAGCAAGGTTTAAATACTAGAGAATAAGAGGCAACACTGACAATCTTCGAGTCCCTCCAGTACTTTTCGATACCAGTCTCCCTCGTGAATCCAACCCCTCCTGCCCATTCAATTGCAGATCCGGAAACTTTCTGAGCAACGACGCTGCTCCAGTACTTGGCCATAGCCGCCTCTTTGGTAAATGGCAATCCTTCCTCCTTAAGACGCGCAGCATTGTAGGTGAGTAATCTTGCCGACTCAATCTCAATCGCGGCCTGAGCAATCTGGAAGGCCATCCCTTGGAAGGTACCGATGGGTTGTCCGAATTGCTGACGTTGGTAGGTGTAGGGAACTGATTTATCGAAGGCTCCCTGAGCAAGGCCCAGCATTTGGGCAGCAATTCCAATTCGCCCTGAGGAAATGTGGTTAAAAAATTAAGGAGATTACTCGTCTCCAAAATTCACCTTCATTGAGAATTTCAATGGCGATCTTGAGAGGGTCACGGTCAAACTGGAGACGAACAGAAGTAGACGCAGCTGCTATTTACCTTGTACCCCTTGCCTTCGCCACCAATGACATTCTCCTCGGGGATCTTAAGGTCATCGAAGTCGAGGGTGCAAGTCGACGAGGCACGAATACCGAGTTTCTGCTCCTTCTTGGCAATCTTGATTCCCATATCCTTAGTCGCAAGGAAGCATGTGATGCCCTTATAACCCTTGCTGGGGTCAATCTACGATTTGATATAGTAAGCAGTGAGAGGGACGGAATAAAAGTAAGACGTACATTGGCAAAAATGAGGAAAATTTCGGCCTCATACGAATTGGTGATCCACATTTTAGATCCATTCAATACCCAGTGGTTGCCATCTTTCTTGGCGCGAGTTTTGAGAGCAAATGCATCCGAGCCTGATGATGTTTCTGACAAACAGAAGGAACCGAGCTATGCAATTGGAAGTTGTTTAAAAAGTCTTCTAATCAACGATGCCTTTATTCACAAACCTTGGACTCTGATAATTGGGGTAACCACTTCTCTGACTGCTCGGCCGTGCCATACTTCCGAATTACAGTGTTAACCAGAGTATTATGCACATCACAAAGGACGGATACAGAAGGATCGATTTTGGCAAGTTCCTCAATTGCAATGATAGCGGAGGTAAAGGAGGAGCCAGCGCCTCCATGATCCGGGTTAGTTTCAATGCCCATGAGCTGCGAGTGAAATGTTGTTATTGAGTTAAATGGCTAGGTCAGGCATCCGAAAAATCTTACTCCTTGCTCAAATAGACCTCGAATTACTGAAGGATCCATATTCTCGTTCTCGTCCATTTCCCGGACCTTGGGAGCGACAACGTCCGTCGCAAACCGCTTAACTAGACAAAGTCTGGTGTTGGGAAATACTCAACAATCAGAGAGAAGGGAAATACGGACCTACTTCGCGCAGCATCTGCTCCTCGTCCGTGAACGTGTTCAGCGATGCCGGCTGCAAGCCTTCTTCTCTCCTGCATATCGAGGAAGCGAACGATCTACTCCAAGGGTTAATGAGATATAGTTTTCGGGTGAATAATATGGCACACCTCGACGCAAGAATTGGCCTGAAGTGAAGAGTTTTTAATGCACGACCTGCAGTACTTAGCATAGTTGGTAGTGGTTAAGAACCAAGGGAGGAGGCCGGGTTTAGTTCTTAAGGTCAACTTTTGCGCGCATGTGTTTATAGCCGGTCATGTGACCTAAGCCAGTTCATTGCCTCCAGTCCTTGACTTGCGCGCAGTCTCGACCGACAAAATGGCTGCTCGCTTCCTCGTCGTCGCTGCCGTCGTCAACGCTGTTCTCGCATATTCCAGCACATCTCCCGTAGTTGCATGGTCTTCTCTTAGGTTTGTTACTGCACCTTCGCCAGAATCCAAAACAAAACTAACACGCAAGTAGCTCTTTTGCTCTCGACTCATTGCCTTCACGACTCGACAGCGACATCCATTCCGCTTCTGTCCTGGAGAGCATACTCAACGCGGAAGATGTATGCAATCACGATGCAATTGTCATCGTTGACCAACCAGGGGTAAGTCGTCCAACGTCATCTCGTCCCAACTGTCTCCCAACCTCGTCACTTCACCTGGTCCAGCTTCATGCCTCTGATCTCCGAAGCCTTTCACCCAACACCCATCTCGCCAGAAGTCTCTCTTCGTCTCCATCTGCTCGCCAATACCCATACCTCCCAGCTCACCCATCACTGGACATAACGTCGCTCGCCGAATCAGTGTCCTCGAAATGCCGCTCTCAACTTCTGCAGTATGTACCTGGCCAGAGCGACGTTACTCTCGAGCACGGTTCTAAACACGTCATATTCATGAACATGCCCCATCTCGCCGAATCAGGGAAAGAACGTAAAAACGCGATGGTCAAACACGGTTCGTATCATTCCCTGTCATTCGGCTTGTAATAACTCAAATAAAACCTTCGTTTTTATCCAGAATCCCTCCTTGGAATCGAACTCTCTACTCTCGCATCCATCTTCCCGGATCACCTAGTCATTTACACCGGCTCTCCGTTGCACTCGTCCCCCTCTAAGCGTCAATCCCCCAACACACCAGACCGACCCGTCCTGGACCTCTCAATCTCTGCCGATACGCTCGCTCCTGCCAACACCACTCTCCCCACCGGCGGAATCTTGAAGAAGTACCAGCTTCTCACCCCAGGCCTGATCACCTCGCTCCTGGTGACATTCTTTATTCTGATCCCTGTGGTGCTCATGGGTATGAACGCACTTGCAAGCATTCAGACTCCTATTAGATCAGACATGGGCAAGACCTTCAACGCTCAGGAAAGGAAGAACCAGTAGTGATGGTGGCGCATGGCTTTCTTTTCTCTAACACATCGAATTTGTTGCTTAATAGTGTTTGAGGACTTTGCAATTAATTTTATTCAGCTTTCTTGGCTCGGTAGATTATGATGAGAGTGAAAATCAGATCGAACAAATGGTAGTTATTACATATGCCTAGGATATACAAATGCAAGCGAGAGAATATGAACACGAGACTATGCGAATGAGTGCGAGGACATGAACTGGACATGATGTGTAAAAGATGCGACAAAAGTACTAGGAGCATTACGACAACAACGATGATAGAGAGAGAAAGATGAAAAAGGATATACGAACGAAAGACAAAAATTCCAGCCTTACAAATTATCCAAGATATATCCAAAACCAGAACCACCAAAGAAGCCTACGATTCCCCACCAGCCTCTAACCGTTCCCAATCTCTATCCAACGACATCCGCATAGCATCCACAGCCGCCAAGTGGAACGGCAGTCCCTCATGTCCGCCTGTCCCATCCAATTTCCACCTCACCCTAGCCAGCACCGCCAGCTCGTGATAGTTCTTTGTCACGTCGACCAACAGCTGCTTATCATCCGGCACCTTCGCCGAGGACGACGCCTGTTCCGAGTGTGTATAAGAGGTGGAATGTGATGTGCGAAGAAGGTGTGTGTGTGTCATTGAAGCTGAGCTGGAGGACGAGGACGAATGTGGAACGCGGATTAGGATGGAGCTCGCTTGCGGTAAGAATGTGACTGGATGTGGTAGATATGTCGTAGAAGGCAAGATTGAAGAACAATCTGTAGATGCTATTGCTTGAGAAGACGAATTACCTGCGTTGGACTGCGGATTTGGTGATGGAGGGGATGACAACGTGGACGCGGATGATGCCACCTCAGGTATAAATGACTGGGACAGCCCCAAATCGCTCAGCGACGGCGGAACAGAGATAGAAATCCGGTTCTTAGGGTAAACAGCATACGTCGTCGCCGAAACATCCGTAAAAACAGAATGTTGCTTGGCAGCTGACGAGGACGAGGACGACCGACTCGAAGCCGGAGCAGTAGGACGCGGAATAGGCAAAGGAAAAAGCGAGGCGCCTGACTTGGATGGGAGGAAAAGCCAAGACGCATCAGGCACAACACACACCACAGAATGGTGCAACGGCGGCTGCTCTCGCGACGCAACAACTTTGTCGTTCAACAAAGCCGACCAAGCTACAATTTTTTTTACAAAAAAGGCATAAGCAAAAAAAAAAAAAAAACACAAACAACCTTATCGAACATACCATTCATCTCCTTCTCACCCATCACCCCAAGCCTCGCAAAAACAACCCTCCATTCCACATTCGCCTTCCTCGCAGACTCCATCCCAAAATCCCACACCTTCCTCACCGCATACTCCTCGTCCGAAAGAGGCCTCTCCACCCCATCCTCGCCCTCCTCGCCCTGCCCACCCACACCCACACCTACACTCACACCTCTTTCACCAGCATCCTCGCCCTCGCCCTCCTGCTCCTGCCCCGGCGTCTGCATCTGCGTCAACCACACCCCCAGATCATACGCCTCCCCTCGCTGGTCCACACAGCAAGCCAGGATCCACTTCCCACACGCGGTCAGGTGGTACCCCACATGCAGCAGCGTTCCTCGGTCCATCACGTCCAGCGACGTGTGCGCAGCGCGGACGTACGACACCCGGCTGTGCAGCGGCCGCGCGAGCGTGAAGGACGGCGCCATGAACAGCCTGCGCACCCTGTCTAGGTCCGCGTCGAGCAGCAGCGGGGAACGAGGGGCGCCTCCGCCGTCGCTGCGTGGTCGTAATCGATCAACCGGTACCAAGATCCTGTTATACACAGATGAAGCGAGCACGTCGTAGGCCGACCCGTGTGTAGGCGTCCGTTCGAGCGCACAGAAGATGTGGTTCTCGGGTACGAACTGGAAGAAGATCTGGCTGGCGGAATACGTGCCCAGCACTTTCTTAGAAACAGACAGAATCTGTCGCAAGACGGGAGAAGAAAGCGACATGATAGTCATAGGCACGACGAGGAAGATGACGAGGGTGGGCTGAGGAGGGACAAGACTCCCTACGAAAGCCGCTGTAAAGTAGCTTCTTATTAGTCACTAGAAAGAATCAAAGAAAACCACATACTTAAACTCTTGCGGAAAGTTGCATCGTACCGCAAAGGAACAACCCCGTCCTTCAAACATACACCCGACTTCCCAAGGCTCATCGTCCCATAATGCTTCGCCTGAAGACACCATCAATCCCTGACATACTTGGAAAAAAGCTAAACCCACCTGATAAACAGCCATCACACCCCTCAACCACCCCTCTACATGGCCCTGTCTCTGGTCACCAGCACCACCCGTGTCCTCCTCAAAAAGCACAAACGCTGATAAATTTTTCCGTCCGCCCTTGGGGTCTAGTCCAAGCTTCTCCCAAAAGCGCAGCGCAGGCGGCTTCATCTGCACCACCGCATCGCCCTTCCCGATAGAGATGTAGGGTTCTTCTAGAGGCTGGAGGTGCTCTAATACGTCGGTCAATATACGTATTTCACGAATAAAGGACGAAAATACCTTCACCCAACCCAAACACCTCCGCCAACCCCAGCGGGCCCTGCACCTGCACCCCATCACCCAACTTGATCCCCCCCAACAGCCCCGCCACAACCTTCGCATCCGCACTCCACACCCTCGCACCCACCCCCGCACCAATAGGCACCCCCGCCCCCATCCCCGGCCCCATCCCAGCGCCCACACCCACACCAGCACCAGCACCAGCATTACCATTAACATTAACATTACCACCACCCCCACCACCACCCCCAGGCGCATTCGCCGCCTTCCACGTCTCCGCCCACACCGCATTCTCCACCACCTCCGCCGCAACCGCAAACGCCGCCGCCTCCAAACTCCTCGACCTCTCACTCGCAGCGCCCATCGTCGCCGCAGGCGACACCGGCGTCGGCACAGACAGCATCGGCTGCATCTGCATCTGCATCTGCATCTGCATCTGAGAGTGCGGATGGAGGTGCACCGGTGTGAGACCCAGCTCCATTGCCACGGCTGCTCCGGGAGGCCGCAGGGGTACGCTGAGCGGGAGGAGCTGTGCGTGTTGGAATTGCGTGTGGAGGAGCGTCGGCCCGAGGGGGAGGTACGCAGGCGGCGGGGTAGTGGGGCGGGAGAGCATCGGGCTGTCCACGTCTTCCTCCTCTTCCTCCTCCTCTTCCCCCTCCTCCTCCTCAGAGTCCACAGGCTCCTTCTCATCCACCCCCTCCCCCAGCTCTCCACCCTCAGTCTTCACATCCTTCCCACCCCTCCGCTCCTCCCACTCCCAATCATCATAGCTCATCCTCCTCCGCCCCATATACCCAACACCAGGCGCAGACCCAGGCGGCACCTTCCTCTTAACCCCAATCAACTTCCTCACAACTCCAACCCGCGGATCCGTAACCGCATCATACCGCACCCTCCACCCCGGCGAACTCGCCTCCTTCACCACGCCCACGTCCTCATCGTCCCCGCCAAAATATCCATCCTCCGCCGGCGGGCTGGGCAGCGAAAACGCGAATTTCCCCACTGCGTATTTCCCGTCCGCCCGTCGATGGTACTCCGCGAACGGGATGGGCTCGAACGCGCTCGGCGCGTGCGCATGGCTTGATTTGGTAATAGAGTCGCGAGTTCCCGCGCCTCCGTGTCCCAATCGGGAGTGCAGATCGGGTGCAGGCTCTAGATACACATTCGGCGTCATAGGGGCTGGCGTTTCTGGTGTCTGATGCATGGGGGTCGTTAAGGATAACGAGACGGAAGGCATGAGCTCAGGCGGCACCGATTCGTGTTCGTTTAATGAACGCGGGGTGAACCCGTCCAGAGCTCCGCCAGGGGTCCATGTATGGTGCACACCCACCGAGCTGAGGGAGGAAGAAAGACCCCCGCTTGCGGAGTGCAGGTCCCCAAAATTCGGAGGCGACATGCCCGTTCCAATGACAGAAGGTGACGTGAGGTTATGCAACCCCGACCCACTTGCCACACGACTGTGAGTTCCAGCAGAAACCGGGACAGCAGCAGGCCTCGACGGCCGATCGAAGAAACTAAAATCATCATCCGTAAACGCATCGTCAAACCCCATGCTCCCCGCACCGCTCCTAGCAGCGAACCCGCCCCCGCCGGTGTTCCCACTTCCTCCACCGCCAGACGTCGGGTCGACCATGTTCATATTCATGTCCATCCCGAAGCTCATACCCATGCCGATATCGTCCATCCCGAAATCCATGTCCATGTCCATGCCGAGGTAGGACGACTGGGCCCACGACTCGGTGTCCATGCTGTAGGGGTCGTAGGATGTGGATGGCGGGGGTGGTACGTCTACAGGCAGAGGCGTAGGTTCAGGCTTTACAGGGGCGGATTCAACCACTGGTGAGGTATTTCCGGGGACAGCAGCGGCTGGTACCGAATGCGGAGGCGAGGGATAAAAATTCTGTACCGATGTCGAAGGCTGCACCGTTGGGGGCACGACAGCAACAGCAGGGGCAGCGGGTGTCGGGGCAGGGGTCTCCGCTACAGACACAGGTGTGGGTGCAGAAGCCGCGGCGGATGCTGGGGTAGACACGGAAGCAGAGGTGCGGGACATCTTGGGCGAGGAGGCTGTACCGCTCTCGCGTTCCTTCTTGAGTCTTTCCCGTTCTCGGTCGCGCTCGCGGGTGACGGCGTCGACGAACCCGCCGACCTCTGTTGCTACCTGGCGAATATCCTTTGTTTTGGACACGGTTAGGGCACGGAAGGTGTGTAGGGCCTCGGAGGTGGGGGAGGAGAGGATGGATGGTCGTGTTGGGGGCAAGGCTATTTTGGGAGGGGGTGATGGCTGGAGCGGAATAGGCAGTTCGGGTATGTAGTCGAGCGGTAGACGGGGTGTTGATGACGAAAGGTAGGAGAGGCATAGAGCGGAGGGGTATATAATTGTTATGCCCTTGTCTTCGCCTTGTTTATTTTCTACTTTGATCCATGCAATGAGAAATGATGGGTTTTCAGCCCAGCGGCCTGCGCCTAGCCCTTGTAGAGACGCCTGAAATTGTTTAACGAGCCCAGAGGTAGGACCAGAGTATGCAGCAAGAAAGTAAGCAGGTGTGCCGTAAGGCAGGAGGGTGATTGGAGTGCCAGCAGGGAGGGACAGGGATATATCCAAGAGGGGTGTTGGGATGAGCATGGGATGGACGAGCAGATGCGTCGGTGTGCCATCGGGGCCGTAGGACAAGTGGATCTGCAGCTGGCAAAAGATGAGGGGTCTAGAGGGGTTAACGTAGGCAGGAGCTATTTATGGAAGGAGGATACCTCGTTATAGGATTGTAAGCCCAGTCGATGGGGGTGCGGTGGTGGGCGAGGAGGAAGCCGTTCTTGAAGCGACGTACTGGAGCGTCGAGAGTGATGCGGTGGATGACGGCGCAGCGGACGGCGTGGAGAAAGTGGGCGACGAGGGGCTGGTTGTCGGGGAGCAAGCTGGTGGCGGTCAGTGGATCAGAAGTCACGGTGAACGACGATGACTCGAGCACTATAAAGAATCAGCAGACGAAAGCAGTAGAGAGTAAACTGACCTTGTAGACCGTCGTGGGCAGTGTCGACGGGCCCTGATAAGGAAAAGAGATAGAGAGACTGCTCTGGACCGAGACTGGCGAACTGGGCGACTCTGCGGACGTGCTCTATGGCATCGTTTGAGCCAGCGAGTCGTGCATACCAAAGAGCAGCGAGGGGGACAGCGGCCATAGTGGTTTGTGGTCAAACGGCGGGAGATGCCGAAGCCCTTCTCTCTGCACCATGTCCACCCGCCCGTCCACTCGCCCGCCCATATCGCCCCTCCCCCGCGCTGTCAACACACACACCACCGTCCTCGACACCGCCCACGGCCGTATTCTTTGCATCGCCGACATCCGTGGTCGTCTCTCAGCCCTCAACGACCTCGCTCGCGACAGCAATGCAAAGGCCATACTGCACACTGGCGATTTTGGCTTTTTCGGTCAGTCAAACACACATTTTTCTCTTTCGCGTCTGACGCCCTCCCCCCGCAGAGGCCAACAGTCTAGAGCGTATAAATGACCGCACCCTTCGCCACCTCACCATGTACTCGCCACTCATCCCAGCAGCGCAGCGCACCCACCTCCTCGCACCAGAAAACCCACCAGCCGTCATCCGCTCAACCGTCAACATCGAGCTTCTCTCAGAGTTCCCTCTCCTCCTCGCAGGCCAGATCAAGCTCACCGTCCCCGTCTACACCGTCTGGGGCGCCTGCGAAGACGTCCAGGTCCTCGAAAAGTTTCGCTCCCAGGCTTACCACATCGACAACCTCCACGTCCTCGACGAAGCCACCACCCGCTGCCTCGACCTCGGTGGCGTCAAGCTCCGTCTCCTCGGTCTCGGCGGCGCTCTCGTACCACACAAGCTCTTTGACAACGGCGACGGCTCAGCCACCATAGCAGGCGCTCAGGGCACCATGTGGGCCACCGCCCTCCAGCTTGGTGAACTCGTCGACACCGCACAACGCGTCTTTGACCCCTCCGAGACCCGTCTCCTCCTCTCACACGCCTCACCCGGCCGCGAGGGCATCATCGCACAGCTCGCCCTAGTTCTCAAGGCCGACCTCACCGTCTCCGCCGGCCTCCACTTCCGCTACGCCTCCTCCTACAACGAGTTTTCCGTCCAAGCAGACTTTGACGGCTTCCGCCACAAACTCCAGCTCGGAAAAGACGCCTTTGACAAGGTCTGGGACAGCGTCAAGGGCCAGGTCGACGCCGTCATCGACGACAACCAGCGCGTCCTCCTCGACAAGGCCCTCTCCGTCGTCGAGCGTATCCCTCCCCCCCAGCCCTCCTCCGGCCCCGGCTCAACAGCCACAGGCGAAGAGCCCGCATGGAAGAACTGCTGGAACTGGAACCTCTGCGACGCAGCTTACGGCTCCCTCGTCCTCGACGTCAAAGACGGCCGCATCAGCGCAGAGCTCAAGAGCCAGGGCTTCAACTTTGCCTACCGCCGCACAGCCACCGTCGCCCCAACCCCAAGCACCCACCCCGCCGCCCTGCCCCCTACAAAAGGCTCCACCCCCGTCCCAGGAGAGAACAGGCCCATCCCCGCACACCTCGCCAACAAGTCTAACGCGTCGACGCCCCCGCCCCCTGAGCAGCAGCCAGCAGCAGGAGGCAAAGAGAGCCCCGCGCCCAAAGTCAACGGGTCCTCCCCCGCCGACAAGGACAAAGGCAAGCGCAAGGACAAGAAAGACAAAAAAGGCACCAGCACACCCGAGCCTGCCGCATCTGCCTCTGCCTCCGCCTCCACCCCCGCCTCAGCCTCCACCCCCGCACCCCCCGCCACCGACGCGCCCAAACCCGACACACCCACGCCCGCAGGCGACGACACCAAGTCCCCCGTGCTCGACGCCAGCCCCGGCACGCGCACCCCCAAGACCGGCAAGCCCCCCCGCCACCCCTGGACCATCTTCATGCGCATGGCGCCCCACCTCCAGATCTCCGAGCCCGAGATCAGGGAGTTCTTCGCCGACGCCAAGGACGGCGTACGTCTTTTGTTCTTTCTTCCATGCCAAAAACTAACATTCCCCTAGATCACACGAGTAAACCTCCCCCATCCCTTCGCAGGCAAAGCCCGTCTCGCATACGTCGAGTTCGGCGACGAAGAAGCCATGAAAGCCGGGCTCGAGAAACACAATCAGGTAAGCGACCCTCTACCCTTCCCAAAACGACCAACCAACCGCTAACCGCCCCATCAACAGACACTCAAAGACACAACTCCAGACGTAAAACAAGCCACCGACCGCGAATCGCGCGGCGAGCCGCCCTACGCCGGGCAGCACCCGCACCCGCACGCCAACCGCGGCGCGTTCGGCGGGCGTGGACGCGGACGCGGTGGGCCTGGTGGAAGTGGGTTCGCCGCGCGTGGGCTGTCGGCTGCGGGCCTGACGAGAGGTACAGGACGCGGTTCGGGCTCAGGCTCAGGCGCTAATGGAGATGCGGGTAATAAAGGAGGGAACGAGGCGTCTTCTGCTGGGGCTGGGGCTGGAGGTGCTTAGAGTTTAGATTGACTGATCTTCCAGACCCTCTTAAAAGTGCACCATATATCCAACCTGTCGATAATTCACCCCTCCGCTAACTCATGCTATCCCTGCTTTTTTTCTTCTTTTACTCTACCTTTGACAACGCCTTTTATGCTTTTATACTCTTCTCTTCTCTTTCTTTCCTTCTGGGGGCAAATGTGCCATACACTTTCAATTCTTGGTTTGACCCATTTCTCTTCCCACTCTTGCGCACTCTCCACCTTCCCTTCGCCTTCACATGCACATGCACATGCAAAGATACCTCGCACACTGCCATTGTCATTGCCATCGATTGTCACATACTTATTACCTACTACCCAAAAAAAATTGCCATCGTGCTAATCCCTTCCTCGACCTGGTCCTTCCCCCCTCCCTCCAAGTCCACGCAATACTTACGGATGCATTGGTCGTAGCTACATACAGTGGCTAGTTAATTCGGTACATAGTCTATTATGCTATCCCGTGGTTTTTTGAATCGTCGACAGGACCATGAAGAGCCTGCACGTTTGTGGTGTATATATCCTAAGCATTTGGGCTTCAGATTCAGCTGAGATATACAGATGGTATGGAATGGTATGGTATGACAAATAGCAATACAAATTCTGCAGATACTGCACACCATGTGGAGATGGGATTACAAGTATGAAGGTCCAAATGAACACCTGAACCGAAATATGACCATGAGCGATGGATGGAATGGGGCTTCAAGAAAACTGTCGTTGGATTCTTGAGCAAACGCAAGCTCACGAGCTCGGCAAAGCCCCAGCATTGCCAACGGGAGGCACCGCCCTCCCAGGCGAACTCTTCCTGGCCGTCGTAGGAGGCGGGTTAATCTTGTTCGGAACGTCTAGCATACTACAAAACGCCTCCGTCTGCGGGTTCGTATACCACGGTGCTACAATACAACGTTAACTAAAATCCTCCTCAAAGCCAAGAAAACTCACGTTGCTGATTCATCCTCGTCCCCTCTGACCCCGGCCCAGGCGCCGTCATCACAAAAGTCTGGTACTCCCCCACTGGGATCTCGCCCCCCGCGTCCGCCTTCACGTTCGCCCTAACCCACTCAAGCTCCTTTGCGACCATCCCGCGCGCCTCCGCCTCGTCCGGGAACTGGCGCTGCAGCCGCGTCGTCGACAACCACGGGTGGAAGGCGCGGCAGATCGCGAGCCACTCCGGGTCGAACGAGAGGAGCGGCGTCGCGCGTTGGCTTGCTTCGGTCGGGGGTGTGCTTGTGTCATTGGCCTCGATATCGATGACCTGTTTGTTAATTGAGAGTCGTCAACCCGGGCCATGGTAGTAAGTGACCAAACTCACCTCCATAAATTGACGTCTTGGTAGACATTTATCAAGCGCCAGAAAATTGGTCACAGAAGCAGGCTGGGGCGGAGGCGGCGGAGGTGGCGGAGGTGCTTCCACTGCATCCTCTTCATCATCCAACGTAATCTCGTCTGGATTCCTAGAAGTGGAAGGCTGCGCTACAGGCGGGGCAGCTTCGTCCTCATCCTCAATCTGAATCTCGTCCGGATTCAAAGCCTGAACAGGCTCAGGTGCGTCACCTTCATGAGGCACCTGAGCCTCAAACCGCACGTGCATATGCGCAGCGAACCACCATTTCGGTTTCACAGTTTGCAATAGACCCATGAGCGGTGGAGAGCCCAAAGTGCCTTTCTCCACATCCTCTCTGAAAAAAGTCTTTCGCTGTAGCAGGCCTTTCAAGTCGCCGTAGTGCTCAATCGATTGGGGCCAGTCGTGCGACAGGAAAATGTCGCTAGAGGTAGGCGAGAGCTAGTGATCGACAAGCCACCGTCAACCGACTTTGTCAATAAAAAGAAAAGATTAACAAAGACCACGAACGAGAGACAGTTTGCGGACACTGTATTCACGGATATGATAAATACTGTGCATAGCCCCTTTGTCATAAGGAAGCTTTTCGTAGTGGCCTGGGCATCGTCTTCAGCAATATTATTAAATGGAAGTTGGGATGATGTACCTTGTCGGAAGTCATGGGTTTTGAATATTCCAGAGGCACCAGCTATGCGAATGCCATTCAGCCGTACGCTTCCCGCATGCCCCAAGAAATAAATATTGGGAGCCAGCCATCCTCCGTGATATCTGCACCGCGTTTTCAGCCAACGACTCCTCAACAACGGTGTGGATAGAACTCACAGCTCCCACATATAGTTCGACGCTTCATGGTTTCCGCCAATAACGAGCGTCAGTACAGGTGCTTTCTTCTGACCGGTATAGTACCTAAATAGCCGGGCTCATGGTAAGAACGATAAAAAAAATATTCCATCCATGGAGACACGCACTTATGGAAATCGTGAAGCTGCCTATATTTAGGAGGACACGACATGCATTGGAGGTCCTGGTGGTTCCTCATAGCCTGAAAGTCGCCGCAGATCAGCAGGGCATCGACCTTGTACCCATTTCTCGTCTCTAGATGTCCGATATGGTTGTAGATCGCGTCCAGTTCGCCATGGCAGCATCCTTCAACAGCGATCTAATGACAACCAAGGAGTGCTTCAGATCCTCGTGCAAATGAGTGGATACGGATGGATAGATGCCTTCATGGTTTTGAGCTTGCGAGGTAGGCAGTAGAGGGCGGTCTTGATAGTTGGATTTACAGTTGTAGAGATTCTGGAGAGCATTCGGCAGCGGCGCTAAGAAAGGGCGTGATCACAATTTCTGGAATTAGTCAGTGATTGATCTCAAACCACAACCACCACTACAATGGCAGCAATTCCACCAGTAGCACGCTCAAAAAATCTCCGTGCATGTCTACTTTGCTCCATTATCCAAACACCTGCCGAGTTTAAGAAGGCTGGCTGCCCAAATTGCGAGGAAATTCTGCAGGTTCGCCTCTAGCCTCATCATACTAGTATTCCATCGTCTTACACCCTGGTTGAAAGATGAAAAGCTCTCCTGACCGCATTCAAGTGTGCACAACAACGCAGTTCGACGGTGTTATTGCCGTCATTGACGCTGACCAGAGCTGGGTAGCCCGGTGGCAGCGAACAGGTCCGTCATCTGCTTTCTAACGCAGCCGATGGAACGACAAGCGCTCATATGAAACTCATAGCCAAATATGTTCGTGGAATGTACGCAGTCCGTGTAACTGGGCGTATACCCGAAGACGTCGAAGTGGAGCTCGAACGAAGAAACATTAAATACCGCCCCAGAGACCAGACCGATCAAGACTGAATCTACGTGTCTTTTTATTGTCCATGACGCAACCCCCTTCATAATTCCGAGTCCGTTAACAACGACTTGCCCCAGTCACTCGGCATCCTTTAGCTTGCCCCCTTCGAGCTGGGAGAAGCGATGGAGAAGCTTACTCTGTTAATTTTAATGGCTCCCCATAATCATTTGGATTGCACTTTTTATTGAATGTCAGTACTTCATTCAAATAGTTTATCTTGAACAGTGATACACTGTGTAATTTCATACTAGCTACGACAGCCGACTTGCAAATAGAATCTTCTGTTTGGTTACCCGGAAAACGAGCCCTTCAATCTGCAATATTTTCTCTTGAGAAGCTATTAAATCTTACCATCATCTAATATTGAGTCAGATAACCTGACATCGTCTTCAAGTCTTCGATGAATTGCTGCATACATTAAAGCGCGGCAAAGAGAGCTAGGTGGGGTAAACTTCAATAACAAGGAGTCGGTCTTGCTTCTGTTAGATGTTTCGCCTGACAAAGTGCAGCGTTCTCGAGAGGTGGACGTGGTGAATATCAATCCTTCCATAATGGTGTGCGATAGTCTAATATAGATACATCCGGGGATTAGACAATTACAATAGTTAGTACGGCTCTAATCCAAGGAGCCCTTGACAGGCTCCTTCTATGTCAACGATCTTGGTACAAAGTTTCAGGAAATTAATATTCAAGAAGAGATGGACGGCATACCTCCTTTGGAGCTGATACCGACAACACAACAGGATGTTCTGCACCAACGAGAACTTCGTCCTTCATATCTTGAATAAGTAAATGAAGCCGAGAGATTATTGAAGTGCTTACTTCGATCCTGACACCTATGTTGTGGAAGTGTTTTGGGAAGTTAGCGGTCGGTGGAACGTAGATGCCTGAAAATGATTTGGTCAGTAGAAGTCGGTGAGTGAATTGAGCACATACCGGGTTCAATGGTGACAACCATGTCTTCCTTCAACCTATACCACGCAATGAGATACACATGGCAAAACCTTGAGTCGAATGAGAGACATACGGCGCTGATCTATCTATGTGTGCTGATTCATGCAGATCTAATACCGGAGAGGTTAATGAAAGTTTGACCGATCAAATGAATGCGGCCATACCAATTCCAATTGGATGGCTCAAATAATGAGGGTATAATACCCTCTCTAAGTCGCCTTCATTGCGAAGGTTAAACCCGATTTGGTTAAGCTCCTCTTTAAGGAGAACGCAAGATTTCCGGTGCAGCTCCTGCAAGGAGAATCCATGCTGAGCTGAACACAGGTTTACTATTTGCTTTTGGGCAGAGAGGACTGCGCTGTAAAGTTCGCGCTGAGGAGGGGAGAATGTGCCTGAGGCTGGGAACGTGCGAGCTGAGGATGATATTATGATTATTTGGAAGGTATGGATCACAAAACGGTCTCACTGATGTCAGAAGCGTATCCGCTGTTCAAAGCAAGTCAATGATTGGAATGGCTGATGACGTCGAAGGACATACTTATATTCGCATCCGGCGTCCATAAGAATGAGCTCGTCCGGAGCAACTAATTGATTATTGGCAGTATAATGTAGGATAAGAGAATTCGGCCTGGGGTTCAATGAGTGCCAATTAATTCTGAATATGAAGCAAGACTAACCCAGATGCCACGACGGGCACGTATGCGAGGCGTTGAGCACCACCCAGTGAACAAAGATACTCAAAGTGTGCGGCAAGTGCGCCTTCTGACAGACCAGGTTGAGCGAATCGCATTGTCTATATTCCATTCAGTCATCACATAATTTTAAGATAAAGATCAATCGAATATGATGATAAATACCTTAGCATGCGCCCGAGCACTGATATCTGCCGCTGCACGCATTACCGACTGCTCCGCCTTACTTTTGATTGACCGCAGCTTCCCCATTTGCGGTGACAGTGGTCTTCGCATTGAGCCCGAGATGCTTTCAATAAGATTGTCGTGCTCTGTTTCTGATGGTCCGGCGAGGTACTTGAGTAAAGATTTTGGCTTCTTCCGCGCTGCTTTGGGTATGGGATTAGGTAGATCGACGTAGACATGAGAGGAAGTTAAGAGGAGGGATTTTAGGTGGGAGCCAAAGTTGTCTATTAGCATGGTATCATCGGCACGAAAGAGCGTTTTGGCAGAAGATAGACTCGTGCTTCATTGTCAAGCAAATTCTATCAAAGACGGTCGTGGTAAAGTGGTATTAAACAGACTTACCTAGCGCCATCCCATTTCTCTTTAGCCAGGTCCTTTCCGGAGCAAAACAGCGTCATTTTGTATCCCCTCGACGAGGAATTCTTTTCTGAAGTAAAAGGTCAACAGGGAAACCGACGGACACGGGAAGAAATGTCGTACCGAGAATGACCGCCGAGTCAGGCTCTTCGAATCCGGTAAGATACCAGAAGTCGGATGCCTGTCGATACTTGTAGCTTCATACATATAAACCCCTCTTTATTCGTGGCATATTCGAATACAAAAAACTTACAAGATATCTGGAGAGATGCGAGCAAAGATGAAAGCAAGTCAGCACAAGTACGACACGTAATGGCGGTCTGGCCTTACTTCCTGACATATATTTCATCGGAGCAGACACAGAAACTGCTAGGCTCTTGTCAGGGAGCAATTCCATGAGGTTCCGGCGCCTCTGCTCGTAGTCCGAGCTCGGAATTCCAGGAGTGACTTCATTCTGTTGAACTATATCGGATGAGCATGAGAAATGTCGACATTCACTAAGAGAAAGAAACCGACTTAGATGTGGATGAGAGAAAAATACGGGCTGTCCGTATTCCGAAGGTTTTGTGACTATGTTTCGCGTTGAAAAGCGCGTTCCTGCGCGTCGGAATGACTTGAACATGGAGGAGACATGGTAAGAACAGAATCTAGACCCTAACCCGTGATCTAGACAAGCCCTAACCCAACTACCCAAGCCTTTTGCTTGGGAGGCTGCGGATTGATTCTACATGTTTAAATACGGTCTATGTTGACTTGGGACAGGACATAACGTTTGAAGGGCAAGCATCAAGTAAACCAGCATCGTAAGCGTAATCTACTCATCAATTGCTGATTACCCATGTTCCCATATTCCAAATGCGAAATATGGACTACAATCGTGCATCTCGGGGCATCTTCTTCAGTGCCTGGCGAACCCCAAGATCTCCCAAGACATCCTCTGCCCCAGCAAGAACTGTGAGAAGGAAAAGTCAGTAAACAGCCTCTAAGACTCTCAGGATATAAAGTTACTAACTGGCATCGAAGCCCGAGGTTCTGTGGTACTATGAGACGCGCAATACAAGTTAGACCAAGACGATCGCGAGGACCACAAGCATCGGTGGTGATAAAGCTACAATCGAAAGACTTACATTCTCGATAAATTTACCCATTCCAGTTACTGTGAGAGCTCGTCCGCCGAACACTTGGGTAGCATCTATGATCGACACGAAGCATTAGAGAAAAGGCGGCAGATTGCGACAGTCGAAGGGGTATACCTTCCGCTGTTTCACGTCCTGCTCTGGAAATAAATCTAGAGTTGAATGGAGTCTCAACAAGACTTCCGAAATAGCTGAGAAAGAACACACTGTTTGAGAAGACCAATAGGCCCCGCCAGTCTGTCGGACTGCTGGCTATAGCTCATCTGTTCGAATTCAACAGATGAATCTGGTTCTCGGATAAAGCCATCACTCGCTGAAAATCAATTGCACCTTGTTCATTTGGTATGTGACACTTTCGAACCAATTCTGACAGGCTTCTGCTCGAGACATCATGCTTGCAAGTTTGGCCCGGATGACCGCCTGTGAAGTCAAGGGCTTTCCGAAGACGATACGCTGTGTTGACCACCTGATTGAAGTCGTTGATAAACAAGGAATGGTAATTCAATACAGTGAACTCACTTCAAACTTTCCTCGACCACCAATCGGTGTGCAGCGATTGAAGTGGCGCAAACCATCCACCGCTCGTGATTAAAGTTGGAGAGAATAACCGACATTCCATTACCAATTTTGCCTAATGTGTTGGAAATCGGAACGCGGACCTATTGCCGATATTATCACAATACCCCACGTATATTTAAAAACCATACCTTATCGAATGTCACATAAGCCGTTCCAGCCACCGATGAATAGGCGGTTTTGATGGGTTTTGTCTCCACTCCGGGGCCTCTTTCGATTAAAATAACTGTGAATCCGGTCTGAACCAGGACAGTAAGGAAAATCCGAAGCAATGGAGCCATTACTGACCTCAGTTTTACATCCGGTGGTGAAATAATCTGCAAAGGTTCCATTGGTGATCCACCTAAAAGTAAAACTTTAATGAGCCCGTTCGAAGGTCACAAAGTTGAAAGGTACTTTTTAGTGCCGGTGACAACCCAATAGTCGCCGTCTCGCACAGCGGTCGTCTGCAAGCCACCTACGTCGCTGCCAGCAAATGCTTCAGAAATGGCGAGAGCAACATATTTCTTGCCAGCAAGAGCCTGGACAACCAGTTAACGAGAAATCGACAATCAAGACAGCACGAAGACGTACGTCGGGGACAACCCTTGCGTAGAGCTCAGGTGAACCATAGTTCAGAACTGGTGGCAATCCGATAACCAAGCCCGCCAACAGACCATCCACAACAGCTCTGCTGCTGACACGAGCAAGTTCGGCATGAATTATTCCCTGGATAAATGTTTGAGCCACAATTCAATTCGTGCGTATGCCGAAATCTTCACCTCATGGAAATAATCGAACTCTTCAGGCTTTACGATGCCGCCGATCAACGAACGTCCATGGAGGTGCTTTCCTGGACCAAGACGCATTGCAATGATATTCGCTTCGCTGTCTACCGGTAAGCGCTCGAAAGACATGAAATAACGGGACATACGCCATCTTATTGACAACTTCTTGCGAGATTTTCTTTCCACTTTCTTCGCATTTGATAGACTCGGGTTTGACAACAGTCTCGAAGAACTCTCGGACAGCAGTTTGAAATTTCCGGTGATTATCTGAGTAATACGGGCTATAGTATCCTTCGATGAGCCAGGTCGGTTCAGCGTATGGCACCTTGCTCAACTCTCCAGGTGTGGGAGCCTTGATCTGTTCTTTTTGGCCATGAACTGTACCAATTTGGAGCCGTTGGTATTGTGGGCGTAACAAGACTTCGTGTCTATGAAGACCGAAGAACGCCTGTGTGGCATCCTTTCCGGCTAGAAGGAGATTGTCCAGCCGTCCAACTTCAGGCTCAAACGAAAATGCTCACCGACAGATTCTGCGTACAGGACATTCGCTCCACCTGGGTGGAGAGCAGCAAACTTAGAGACATCGAAGACCTTCGCATCAATTACAATCCACTAGAACACCAGAAGTAAGGCCATGTCGACGCATGTGGTGTTCAAAGCAACTTACCGCATCCCCTTCTTTGTTGTGCTATGCGAGTAACTTAGGAGCGTTCGGTCTGCCATCAAGAGGTGCATACATACCTGTGCAATCTCCTCCCAAGTATACTCCTTCGAAGATTTCGACATGTTAGAGTGACTGGGTGTAAGAATAATACGACCTGCGTTGTAGCGACGAAGTGTTGAATGCCAAGAAGCGGGGTACCGGCTATCCAAGAACAGCAGTTCCGGTTTTACAGCACCATTGCACGTGTTATTTTTATTTCTTGTTCCCCTCCTCCATGGACCATTGGGCTTTTTCGACAACCGCAGACTCGTTCAAGGCTCAACTTCAAGCCAATCGACCGCAACCGTGACGTGCTCTCTATGATGCTGATGTGAATTGGCCGCAAGCTGTCTTTGCATCGAACATCAAATCAACCGCGAAACCGCAGACACTGCTGGACAACGGACTATCTTTCAGGTTCCCATCCTCTCGGCAAGCGACGCCCATCTCTTGAAACCTTCCAATGTAGCAAATGACAATCGATTTGTAGTGAAATAACGCCCATCTACCCTCCTGGTCTTCAATCCGAATCTCAGCTTTTAAAAACACTTACGAACTTCCAAAAAGTTCGCCCTCTCGTTGTGTTTATGCTCCACCTTTTCAGGACAGTAACAATGTTCTCTCTGTCTGGAACTCATACAATCTGCTGACTGGTTCATGGGAGAGGGAACTTGCGCAACTATCCAGACCATTCGCTGTATCCGAAAGAACTAAAGTTAGACGCGAGAAAACGGACATGCACGACTCACGATTGAATGTTTATTGCACTGACTGGTTCATTGGCAAATCGTAGTGGATTATTACAAATAATGGGTTTCATAAATTTGGAAAGCTTCTACTGTTCAACATGAGCTTTAGTGGTTTAGCATTGGCGACGGAAGTCAAGGATAAAGGGTCATATGGGCTTCGATGTAGACAACCAGCCGTTCGTATACAATACAATTTAAAAGGTCATATAGATGAGACACAGAGGAATATGGTATCAGCGGCAAATAACGCCAATTATAACTGGGGATCACAATTAGCAAACCAAGAGGATCTCGGGCAATAAATCAGACTTACTCTAAACAAGAAGCCCAGCTAGAGAAATGGAAAGTCAGAACAGTAATACAGGTAGATGGGGACACCACGCACATCTTCTGGAGTGAGTCGACCCATGGCCTACACATGACTTTTGAATTTCATTGCGGTGTATGAAAAGAAAGGTACGTACCGAGTCATCAGTCGACAAGGTGGCATCAACCATTGCGCTTTTCTTCTCCTGGAGCTTTGGCCGACATTAGTATGTGCTTCAGGTTGAACGAGAACAGCAAGCTTACCTGAACAATACGGCTCTCGATACTATCCTCAACAACAAGTTTGATAGCCTGTACAGGTCGTCGTTGACCCAAACGATGGATGCGGTCCATCGCCTCTGTATAGCCGATGAGTTATGCCTTAAGTCAAAAAGGAGGGTTTGTGACATACGGTATTCAACCTAAGTGTAAGTAACATCAACCACAGACTCAGCAAAGTAATTTGAGTAGAAACTCACAGCAGGGTTCCACCAGCTATCCATAAGATATACACGAGAAGCTTCAGTCAAGTTGAGGGCGACGCCTCCGGCCTTCAAGCTGACAAGGAACACAGTCACGTTGACATTGTTCACTGCAAGACACAAGTAAGGTCAAAACATTCGTGTAGTAAACATAGTCTCCATACTGAAATGTTTAATAGTGGCATCGCGAGCTTGTGGAGACATCGATCCTTCCAATCGACAAACCTATTGATTCAGGAATGAGGCTTCATTGGTAAAACACGTAGTAATCGACTCACGCTAAACCCAGCCCTTTGCAGCCTAAACGCGATGAGGTCCAAAAAGTTGACAAACTGGCTAAAGACAATGCTCTTTGTAGTAGCTTCCTGAAGGCGTAGGTTGGTCAACTCTTCAACCAACGCCTCTATTTTTGATGACGATCGCCAATTATCGAGATTGAGTCGACCAAGAATGCCTTGACGGACATTCGCGGTATTTTCTTCGAGAACCATTGCTGGCGCTTCCAGGTCTATGGTCAAAGGCAGATGGCAAACAGGGCAAGCCGGCTGACAAACGGGTTCATGTACTGGAGGAAAAAAATGAGATACGGGGTACGTACCGTTTCTTCCTCGCTCGCGATTTCAAGGTACTGCTTAATACATTCGCGGTCGAAGATGTGTCGGCATCTAGATTGAATGGCGTCTTCGGCTATGTCGTTGCAAATACGGCAAACTGTGGTATCGTCTGATATATCTTGAACGAATTTGGTAGCATTAGTCTTGCTGCGAAGAACGAGGTCCGGATGGCACGCCATCTGCCTCATTCGGGTAAGTCTGTTAGATAGAAGTTAGCGTGGTGTTGATATGAACAAAAGTAAGTCGAGCTTACAAGCTGAAGATGTTAGAATAGTCTGAAATTCGGACATAAAATAAGTAGAGGCAGCAAGAAGAAGAAAAGCTACAAACTATTCAAAACGGTGCCATTGTCGAGGTAAGTGCTGAACTGTCGTTTCGCGTCTGAGAACAACGAAAGGTAAAGTTCTTTTTCTTCTGGACTGAAGTAGTCTCGGCGAACGATGACAGTCCTTGGCGGTAAGCCTAGATCGTCTGCTTTTTGGAGCTATTCAAATCCACATTCAATTGCGTTCAGGAATTCTGATGAAAATTGTTGCCAACCTTTGTCCTCCTGAGCATCATTCTGTCGAGCAGAATCTTCAATTTCTTGAACGCGTCCTTTCCTGGACCCGACATTCCACTTTTCTGGATCGGCGTAAGAATTTCCGTGTTCCAGAAGCAGGTCTGAAAATCAATTAGCTAAAAGCCTTTAGGAGTCTGAGGGCTGAGACTAACATGTTGCATGGGACTATGACCACAGTCTACATATATAGGAAATAGTTAAAGAAGGAGTTGCTGGTGAAAGGACAACAACATACCGTCGCAAGTTCTCTTGTCACTGAAAGTCCAGTGGAGTGATTTGCATTCGCACAGTTTACCTAGACCGTAGGGTAAGAAACAAATGTGAAAATAAAGGATTTGAACATACAGAAGTAGTAGGAAAACGGATCGCCACCCAAGAATCGGATAAGACTATAGAGCTCTCCGACGCGATTTTGGAGTGGGGTGCCAGAAAGGCACCATTTATAGGCGGACTTTAGTTGAAAAGCTGCTTTGGCAGTGTTGGTTTGGCGTTCCTTGATGTTATGAGCTTCGTCAAGAATGATTCTATGCCAATCGACCTGGTGGATTGGCGACTTCTCCTTAACAATCATCCCCTTGCGCTTGAATCCACTTTGTTGTTTACGGAAGCAACTAGTCATGTATATGAATTTAGAAGCTGCTTATGCGAAGAGGCTGTTAAGACTGTACCTCTCAAGAACTGCATAAGTCGTCAAAACCTGACCAACGATAGTAAGCAAAGTTTGAAAATATGTCAAATTCATTTACGTACCACGTCGTATTTTTTCAGTTCTGCTACATCTGACTCGCGCGAGTTGCCATGCCATACGAGGACCTTCATACCGTCTGTGTGGGTCGCAATTTCGTTCCTCCATTGCATGATAGCAACTGTCGGTCTACAAAGAAAGGAACGTCAATGGGGCACAACAAGGTAAAGAACGTGTTCACACACGCGACTACAAGGTTGGGCTTTGAGCCGTCAGTTACAAGTAGTGATATGACCTGAATTGTCTTCCCCATTCTGAAGTAAAAAGCAGTCAGTTGACTAAAAGAGGAATCAAGCCGCTGAAACGTCGTACCCCATCTCGTCCTGGAGGAACAGATGATTAGATTATAAGACATCTTTAAAACGACAGTTACTTGCCGCAAGCATACCGCCATGCCATATGCCTTTTTCTTGTTCACGCATCCAGTATAAGCTTTCTTGCTGGAAAGGCAGTAGCGTCAATTTGAGATTAGCAGGCTGCTCCGCCTTCTTGGGCGCGACGATAGGGATATCTTTCTCTAGATCACCCCAAACATCCCTAAGCTCGGGATGGTTCCTACGCAAAGCGACGGACGTCCTTTCGGCCTAATTAAAACAGTGAAAACAATAAGTGACCATCTATCTTCAAAGAAACCAGAACCCACATGCGTCAACTGCCTCCCCAATTTCAACATCAGTGCACGTTCCTCTTTCTTGTTTGCATTACGTCCAATAGCGGAAGCCTTCCGATTTTCCTTTTGAGACCGCCTCAACTCCGATAAAGTCATTGATTTCTTGAGAGAGACGGAGAGCTGGATAGGGATGTCATCGTCAGACGACGCGTCAAGGTCCTCGCTGTCGGGGTCCTGGTAGTCGTCGACATCGACGTTCTTATTTTTTCGCGCAAGTCGTCGTTCAGCGGCAGCAGCGCGCAAGATCGCAGCGGGACTTGCCCCAGTCGTACGGTTAGAAGAACTAGCTCCATTCGCTGATGCTGTTCGCAACGACAGTCGCACAGCAGCGTCGAGCATGATTGCCTCGTCTTCTTCCTCGTCTTCAGAAACCTTGAATTCGGAGCCACTGCCGTCGGACTCATCAATTTCCATGGGCTCATCTTCGTTGTATTCCAATTCTTCTTCTGCGTCGTCGTCAGAAGGCAGGGGAGTTTCCACGGCTTTTGCTTTGCCTTTTCCCTTGCTCTTAGTAGCAACCGTAGCCTGTAAATTTCTTAGACAATTGTTCCTTAGTTATTGACCAGTATTTTCGGACCTTCTGCTTTCCCTTGTTCAAGGTGACGGGAGCCGACACGTATACCTTGCTAGAAACGGCGCGTCTTTTTGATGCAGGGGCTCTTGAAGGGGAATCATCTGCATCATCTTCACTTTGAGCGGGGCGCTTGGGTCTTCCTCGCGCACTTGCAGAGCGCATCTTGACGACAACCACGTCCTCAGTATCTGACGTGATTGGAGTTTCAGTTCCAGTCACGATGGACTCTGGTCGTGAACTAAAAGGAGATGCATTGGAGGAAGGAGTGGCCGTCGCCGACAGCGATGCGACTCTCCTGGACGACTGGCGAGTTACTCTATCCATGACATGAAAGATGGGGGAGAAAAGTAACTATTGATGGCAAAGAACAAAGGAGCAATTTTTAAAGGTGGCTGCGTGACTGATAAATTAGGTAGTAACATCACGGGATCGCGCGCCGCGTTTCATGACTCGACCTGGGACGCGAATTCAAGGTACAACGCGGTTAACTCGTTTCGTATACCACGATGCCACCTGTACTGATAATCATTGATCTACAAAACGATTTCGTTGCGCCAGACGGTGTCCTCAAAAAGAGCCATATCCCTCTCGAGCCCATCCTGAACAACCTGAGGCCAATCTGTCAGCTATTTCATGATCAAGGATGGCCCATCATTGCCATCCGCTCAGAGTATGGTCATGAACGCACCTCGGAAGATGTTTCTGACTCTACATCTTACCTATCTGGTACCCATACCGGAAAACGACCCTTCTGCGTCCCAGGTTCTGAAGGCGCCAATTTTCATCCCGATTTCGAGGCTCTCCTCTCAACCGTTTCCCATCGTGTGGTGATCAAATCACAATACTCCGCATTCACAAACACAGACCTCGAACAGATACTAGGACCCCCACAGCCCACGTCGCCCTCAGGTGTCACTCTACTAGGAACACCCCTCTACTTCGCCGGCGTTACAGCCAATAACTGCGTCCTCGCAAGCCTCGTCTCAGCCTTCCGCGCCGGCTACCAATGCTTCGCTCTATCCGACTGCCTTGGCTCCACTTCTCCAAATCTGCTCACCGCCTCCCTTGCAGTCATTGAGAAATACTACGGAACCGTTCTTCCCTCCACATCTGCGACTGTCGGTACCATCAGCGCCGCAGCGCAGACGAGCAGACGCATCCTTTATTATGTGAACGGGAGCATCCCCTCCTGGCGCGTAATGATGGCTCTTCATCTCAAGGGAATCACATACACCCGCAAACGCCTGCATGTGATGACGACTCCGAAAGAGACGCGTACTGCAGAGTTCCTGGCTATAAATCATCGCGGCAAGACACCCACCCTTATAGAGCCAGACGGCAACATTCTCATCGAAAGTATGGCGATCCTGGAGTACCTCCACGCCGATGACAAGTCACGTCACGATCCTACTGCGCGAAAAGCTTGGATCCTCGAGAACCAGCGCTTCCATGAGACGGAGAACATTCACAACGTCTTTGAAGATATTGAGCTTCTCTACAAAGAATCTCGCAATGAACCGCACACCAGGAAAAGAGTCTACGACGCATACGTCGCCACGATCACCGAGCTCAGGATTTGGGAGCGATATCTCGAACATTCAACCTTTATTGCAGGGGAAGAATTTGGGCTCGCCGACTGCGCTTTCTTCCCGTGCTTGGCGTATCTGGTTCATCGTGGATTTGATTTGCAGGAAGAGGATGAAGGCTTTCCGAGGCTGAAAGCCTATTACGACCGTGTGGATGCATTGCCGTGTGCAAAGGATGCACGGCCGAAGGGGTACGATAAGCTTGGGAAGAGTCTGTTCAACGAGGTGCATGAAATTGCGGAGGAGCTGAAGGAACGTGAGTCGAATGAGCCTCCGGGAAGTTTTCTTGAGGCGAAAATGAGGCGAGCGTAGCTATCTTGAAAAGTGGACGTCTGTGTCGAGCAAAATATTTGCACAATATCCCTGCGGGTCTGGCTGGTAAATAAAGGTGCAATGTTGTCCTTAAAGAATGGCTGTTCGGGTGTTTAGGTGGCAGGTTGAGTGGGAGATCGGCGTTGGCCTGTGGAACATCAAAGGGGAAGCTTGTGACGCTGAAGCCTTGAAGTTCATGAATTTGACAAATGACGAACAGCCACTTCTTGCCGTGAAGAATTTACAAGAACACACTTGACTCTGTTGGACAGAGATATTCCCTCCACGGATTGGCACTCTTGATGTGTTCAAACATCGACATCGTCGCCAACTTCAATGGTAATGTAAGGACATATCCAATGTCCTTCGCCAGGAGAGCTAGCCAATGTCACCTTCAAGTGCTTCCACCTGCCATGTTGAGGTAGGATATTTCCTGGCATAACAAGCCCGATAAGCCTGAAGTAAGCCTGAAGCCGACGAGTGGGAGAAGAAATTGACCATCTGTTGGTGGGGGTCGGATAACATATTAAATAACAAGAGGAACGGAAGCAGTCTTCAACTGTGGGAAAATTCACGTGCGGCTACTCAACTCAGTCAGAAATATCCTTTTCCGAACTCCTCACCTTTCTAATGCCCACAACCACAGACAAGCGTCGCAGAGCCCGCTCACCTTCCCCTGTATACAAGCTCGACGACGAAGACGACTCGTATGAGCCATATGTGCCCGTAGCGCAGCGACGGCAGGCCAAATTGGCCAAACTCTCCTCCTTGGGCATAACAGCGGACAAGACGGCCAGCACAAAGAATGCGCAGGAGGTCATTGACGAACGGGAGGATGCTCAGCGGGAAGAAGAAAATCGGAGGGAGCGGGCACGAAAGGAGCGTACCCTGTTAGTGGAAGCGCAGGAGGTTCATCTGAAGAAAGCAGCGGAAGGTGAGGTTCTTTTGTATGTGGAAAATGGAAGGAGGTGCTGACCGATGCATGTAGACTCCAAGAAGACTGCTGGGGAAAAAGCTCTAGAGGTCGACGCGGAGATACTGGAAGCTATCAAAAGCAGGCGGAAGCTTGCATCCGATATGGAGTTGGCTAAAGGGATTCAATATACCGAGCCATTGACAGCGAGGTAAGCCAGGCCGTCTATGCAAGCCGGTTTGATTCCTAAACCTTTCTGTTAGCTGGAGGCCTCCTCGGTATATTCGAGAGCAGTCAGAAGGCCAAGATAAGAGGCTTCGTGACAAATATCATATTATGGTAGAAGGCGAGGACATTCCACGGCCGATTGAACACTTCGAAGTGAGTTCATTTTTCCTCAATGTCTAATTACTCGACGCTCACTCATTTTCAGGACATGAAAATCCCTGGACCTATCTTGGAATATCTACGCTCACAACGCATCGTCAGCCCCACCCCCATCCAACTCCAAGGCATCCCCGTGGCGTAAGGCCCCCTTCCTCTCCCAAATAGAACTTATAACAAATTCTTTAGCTTCTCAGGGCGGGACATCATCGGGATCGCGTTCACCGGGTCCGGCAAGACTCTCGCCTTCTGCCTGCCACTCATCATGATGGCACTAGAAGAGGAAACGAAACTGCCCTTCATACGCGGCGAGGGCCCCGTCGGCATCATCCTCTGCCCCTCGCGTGAGCTCGCGAACCAGACATACGACAACGTCGTCACGTGGTGCGCGGCACTCGCGAAGGAAGGCAAGTACCCGCAGCTGAACGCGCTGCTGTGCATCGGCGGCATCTCCATGAACGAGCAGAGCCACGTGATGAGCAAAGGCCTGCACATCGTCGTCGCCACCCCCGGTCGGCTGATTGATATGCTAGAGAAGAAGCGGTTTACATTTAATAATTGCAAATACCTATGCATGGACGAGGCGGATCGGATGATTGACCTTGGGTTCGAAGATGATGTGCGGAACGTCATGAGTTTTTTCAAGGTACCTGCCAGTCACAGATGTCCCTAGAATTGTTATTTACCTCATTTGTCGCAGAACCAGAGGCAGACGCTGCTCTTCTCCGCGACGATGCCGAAAAAGATCCAAGACTTCGCGCGGGAGTCGCTCATAAAACCGGTGCTCGTCAACGTCGGTCGTGCTGGTGCAGCAAATTTAGACGTGCTGCAAGTTGTGGAATACGTCAAGCAAGAGGCGAAGATGGTTTATCTCCTAGAATGCCTCCAAAAGACACCACCGCCGGTCATCATCTTCAGTGAAAATAAGAACGAGGTCGATGGTTGGTATTTCTTTTGCCCCCCCGAATGTGTTTACGAATCATTTCTACAGATATTCAAGAATACCTTCTACTAAAAGGCGTTGAGGCCGTCGCAATCCACGGCTCCAAAAGTAAGTCTTTCCCCCCTTTTCTCATTCCTTTAATCTCATTCCATCCTTCTTCAGGCCAAGAAGAACGTCGCTACGCCATCACCTCCTTCAAGTCCGGGGCCAAAGACGTGATGGTCGCCTCAGGCGTCGCGTCCAAGGGACTCGACTTCAACGACATCCAGCATGTCATCATTTTCTCGATGCCCAAGGAGATCGAGGACTACGTGCACCAGATCGGACGCACGGGGCGCAGTGGCAAGACAGGCATAGCGACGACGTTTGTCAATATGAACACGCCTGAGCAGACGCTGTTGGACTTGAAGTATTTGTTGATGGAGGCAGGGCAGAAGTGCGTTTCGTCACATTTTTTTCTGCGTACTGGTTTTAATGTTTTTTGTTACGAAGGGTACCACCGTTCCTGTCGACCATCGATGACCCACGAGCAGCACAAGGAACCTCGACGTCGTTAACGGGCTGTCCTGTTTGTGGAGGTACGTTGTCTGACACTACTTGTGCTGTCAATAAGTGTCTGATGATAGTGTCATCTCAGGGCTTGGCCATGGTATCTCAAATTGCCCCAAACTGGAGGACGCGCAGAGGCGGCAGATGGCGTCGCATCGCACTGCAGACGAAGGTGGTGGATATTAGAAGTATTTTCTGCATCTCCATCTACTGCATTCTCTTGTATTGATTATACTGCGGGCATTGGCTTCTTTACGAGCAGAATAGATCCTGAAATAAATTCAGATTAAGTTCACACTGACCGAGAGTGTGAATAGATTCCCAATTTCGGTCACAATCACGCCTGAGTATACGCCATCGCGTCGCGCGGCTTTCTATGTGATGTCTTTCTCTTGCTGCAATCCGAGTTTCCGTAATGTTGTACGGTTTTCGGTACGTCATGTACATGTCTCCGTTCTTGGTGCTATGCATTCACTTCCGAATGCAGAATATAAGCTGTGTCTCGGTTTCGTCTTCTCTTTCACATGTGGAATGTTCTTGCGGCACGTTGTGCGGACAGGCTTCGTGCAATGTTTTCTTTGATTATCTGCTCTCCAACAATTTGGACTCTTATGCACATCTGTATCCATGGGCTGGATGGGAGGACTTTAATATGTTATCCACGGCACCCTCCCGTCTGCAAGGTCGATCAGATCGCAAGTTGAAAGATTGATAGAGCGTTTTCCCTTTATTCGGATCGCATTGCCCTCACCTGGGTCCGCAAATCGGTTCTTAGGCCTTCCATTGTTTATTCATTCATACTTACAGAAGTAACAGAACTTGCTATTTGAGCGACATGTGCGTTTTTTATCCGTAAAACTGATGAAATGAAGGTTGACAGGTCTTTCAATGTCCTTCAGAGCTTCCAACTCACCTGCCGTTGAGCGAGTTCACAGCTCGTAATCTCACCTATCTGATCTAGCATGCCTCAATTTCCTCAAGAGCTCGTCAATGCATTCATTGAATGCCTCATAATCGATAGATCACACGCTTTACAAATGCCGCCTCTCGTCTTCACCACTCTCTTATCCTGCGCTCTGGTGTCCCAATCATTCAGCGCTCCAGCTCGGAAACACCTCTTCTCCTCGATTTCCCTTGACCTATCTAAACCTATTGGTAAATCCCAAGGGAACAAGGTTCCTCGCAGCCCGGAAGACGTATCCCGACGACTCAAGGTTCTGGGAGAGCTCTTAGCCAATGAAGAATCGGATTTAAGACGTCTGATAACCAGCCTCAGCATGGAGGTAGACGAGGCCCAAACCATTTTTGATGATAGTTCGGGTGTACACACCATCTTAAGGTTACTATCGACGGCTTGCAATCTCAAATCCTTTAAATTGACCTCAACAATCCAACCAGAGCTTTCATGGACCAATCTCAGGATGGAGGTCAGAGAATCGCTCACCACCTTTTGTTGTTCCCCATCGATCAAGAGCCTTTCCGTCTCGCATTTTTCTGATGTCCCCGTTGACTTGGTCCTCGGAAACCCGCGTATAGCCTCACTATGGCTCGTCCAGACAACATTTTCGAAGTCTCCTGGTTTCATTACTTCCCCCGTCGAAGTCACCCCCCCTACCACCATCAAGCGCCTAAATATCAGTTTCTATCTTGCAGAGTTCTGGGAACATTTCTCGTCAGTAGATCGAATCTTTTCCGATATTGAGGACTTCGGTACGAGCATCTATAGTCAAACGGAAGTAGGGATCTTCAAGACTGTTCTGGAACGGATGCCTCGATCTCTTAAATCGCTCGACTTGTACGTTAAAGCTCCCCAGCGGTAAAATTATATTCACATTTCTTTTTTTATTCACAGACTTTTTTGGGGGCATACATTCGAAGATCTTATCCGATCACTAGACATGCGTATCCTCCGTTGCCTCCGCACCATTACCTTCTGCCTTGTTCTTGGTAGTGAGTGGCAACCGACTTCAGTGTACAATATAAGGCCAAGCAGATGGTTCACATTTCTCAACGAGGTCAATATCGCAGCCGGGGTAGTGAATATCACTGTTCTTCTGCAATTATCCCTCACACACGACGAAATACTCACATTCCAAGCGCTCAACGACTTTGACGAAGAACGCGCAAAAGTTGAACTCTCCGTTTTTAAACATGAGGAGTTTCCTCTGATGAAGAGAATCTTGTTCTACTTATGTGAATATTACCATACGAGATGCTCCTGGGCAGCAGATTGCCACGTTTAATGCCGAGGAAACTCGAAGCAACATTGAAGCGCGAATGTTGTCCCTTTTGGTTCCCCGGCAAGCTGGGAGGATTGAAGCGACGATTATCTGTAATCTGGTATAATACACGAGTTCTTAATATTTTTGATATGGAATATTTATTGTTCTTTCTATCTGAGCGGAGGTATCTGGTGAGTACCACATTGGCATATAAGTAGTCCATAAACTGGAGCGGTAATTGGTCTTCACCTTGATCCTCACCTTGCTGCTCGTTCAAGGACCCCATAAGAACAGGTAAGGCACATCTGCCAGGAATCGAACAGCCAATCCAGTTGGAGCCCCGGCAGATGAGGGCGTCTCTCCTGGTCCCAATGGGCCCGGGGGAGTGTGTACCGACGCCCGACGCAGCTGGCGCACATAGTCGCGCAGGGCCAGCGCAACGCAGAACAGCTGCAAAGGAGAGAGTCCCGCTCAGATTTTGTCAAGCCTGGTGCCTTCTATTTTTTCAGCACACTGTATCCACGTTCGCGGTCGTCTTATATATAGCGCCGGACGAGAGGCACAGGGACGGGCGTGTGCGAACGCGCGAGATCCAGGCCAAGGTTTACACGAAGCCTTTCCAAGCTGGGTGCAGAATTGGGACGACTTTGACGGCGTCGTCGGATAGAGTGCAGATATTGCCTGCTATTAAAGAGTCGCGGTAGAGGGAGAGACGGGAAGCTGCTTTGAGTCGTTGGAGAATCTCTGCGTCGTCAGTGACAGAGCGTGAGGACCCGGTTACATGGGGCTCAAGGCAGGGTGGCTGCTTGAATGACGCGGAGGGTATCGTCCAGAAGCGCCTTCGCCATTAACCTTTCAAGCTTTAAGGTTCGTGTCAGCCTCGCCCAGCGCCTAATGGGGACAGGGTCAAGGAACATCCAAAAAACACGCTTTCAATGAAACTACACAACGATGACAACATATTGTATAAAAAATTACCCAAACACATGTAGTACATCCTGCAATAAGTAATTACCCTGCGTCCAAGCAAGAGAATAGCGCATGTATGTACATATATGACAAACAACTGACACCGCGCAATGCGTCAAGAATATGGGAAAGGGACGTATGGATGCATATGGTAGGTTGGCTTGTAAAAGTGGCCCTACGTATACGGTAATATAGAAGCAGTATGGGTGACAGGGATTATAGCTGGAGTTAGGGTAGATGTGAAAGACAGATGGAAAAGAGTGATAATGCAATGGTAGAATGAACCAAGGAGAGAGGAGAGATAGAGGATAAAGCCAGAAGCGTACATGAATAGATAGGCTACACCCACAGGTTACAGCATCATCACCGAGTTCCACGTTGTATCGGCGAGAGAGACGTTATTTTGGTTTATCGTCGGTCGAGCCACCGGTCATGCCCTCGAGTTCTTTTTGCTTTTCTGTTCCTTCTCCTTAGGCTGCACCGACGCGCCACGTCGTTTCTTAGGAGCGGGAGGCTTCTCCTCTTCCTCCTCTTCCTCGCTGGAGGACTCTGTATCAGGAGTGGACTTTCTACCCGCGGTCTTCGCCGCAGGCCGGTGAACCTCCTCGTCGTCGGAGTCATCCTCCTCTGAACTGTCTGAGCTGGGTGAGGCAGCCTCCTCCGCGGTAGGCGGGGGGCGTGCCTTGACGGCCGTCGCGGCGGCGACTGCAGCAGCAGCAGCAGGCTTTGGGCCACGAGGTTTGGCATTTGCCTTTTTGGCCTAGATTGAAAAGATTGAATTAGTATTGAATTGGACAGGGATCAACCGCCAGCCTGCGGTGCGGATGCAGTGCAGTGTGTGGCGGGAGGCGAATATGCAAGTCAAGGGATGCTCACCTTCAACGCGGCAGCGGCAGCGACATTGGCAGACTCGATCTCTTCGGGGGTGCGATTGTCGTACGCCTTTTTCTCTTCGGAGTACTGGGCCTTCGCGGTCTTCATCGCGTTATTGTAGGTCTGAGCGCGTGGTTAGTTAGCACGGGGGGCCGAACAGGGACGCGACGAAGACATGGAATGGACTTGCCTCTTTCTGCGCGTCTGACATGTTCTTCCACTGCTCCGAGATGAGGCCCAGGAGGTCCGAGTTGGAGAGGGTGGGGTGCTGCTCCTTGAGCTCTTTACGGACCTCGTTCTGGAAGAGGATATAGGACGAGGCGGGGCGTTTGGGAGCGTTGGGGTCCTTGGGCTTTACGTTGCGCTTGCGCTTCTTGGGCCCGTCGCCGTCCTCGGGGGAGAGCGCGGCCTTGCGCTTGCCTTTTGCATGGTCGTCGGACGCGCCTGGGCCGGGGTGAGGATCGACGCGTGGTAAAAAGGAGTGGCACGTACCGTGGAGAAGGTCAGCGGCCTCCTGGGAGTCCTTGATGATCTTTGCAAAGGCCTCTGCGACCTGGGCGCAGTTCCGCATCGAGTCTGCGACGGCGGTGAGGGACTCTTCGAGCTGTGGCACACAAAAAATAAAAATGAGAAGAGAAAAAAAAGAAAGAGAGAACATAAAAGACCTTTGCTCTGTGGAAATCGAACTTGGAGGACATGGCAGACGGAGGAGGGAAAGGGCGTTTAGAAATGTATTGCGGAAAAAAAGGGCTTTGATTGTTGTTCTTTCTTTTGTTGTAGGGACTGTGTCTCAGTGACCGTGGGAACGCGGAGACTGAAAAATCACAGCCCACGGGCAGACTCTTCGCTCGTCGCCCACCACGGACTGAAAGGGAGACAGTGAGCAGCGCAGAGCACCGTCCGTGCGCAACAGTGAACAGAGCCCGTGCTCGCCATGGATTCCAGTATGTACACCCAGTGGGTCCAGTCTCCCATACAAGAGTCGCCCCAGGACGACTGGCCCAAAGACCGCCCGCCCACCGCCAATTCCGCCAGCACAAACCTCGACATCAGCGATTTTGCCACCCTCGCCGACCTCGCAGGTGAATTGTCCACCAGCGCACGCCCATCCGCCCGCAATCTGATCTCTTTTTTTCTCCCAGGCCCGAGCACCTCGTCCATCACCCAGCCCTTTTACAATCCCTATCCACCATACTACATGGCGTCGCCGTACACAACAATGGCGTACGGCACGCCCTGGCCGAGCACCGTGCCCCTCTCCAACTACTCCAGTCTCAATGGTGCCACCACCACCGCCAGCTCCGCGTCCCAGGGCCAGCAGCAGCACTCGCCCCAACAACAGCACGCCCAGCCTTCGTCTCAGCAACAACAGCAGCAACAGCAACAGCAACAGCAGATCCAGCAGCAGCAGCAGCAGCAGGTCCAACAGCAGTCGCATTCGTCCACGTCGCACCAAATGATGATCGAGTATGTCTTTTTTGCCTCTTCCTTTCACCGGCTGACACCTCGCCAGCCCGGCTTTGACCATGAACGGTGGCTCGAGTTCAAGTACAGGCTCGAACTCGTTTTCGCATACTCCGCCATTTCTGTCCCAGCCTAACCAGCAGCAACAGCAACAACCTCAGCAAGCACAATCTTCACCACAACTTCAGCATCAACGGCCTCAATATTACAACCAGCATATCATCTACCCCTCGCCTTATTACCGCCAGCAGCCCCAGTCCGCTCCCCAGGGCACTCTCTCGCCCCAAGCGCTGCTTTCACCCTCAAATAACATGATGACCATCAGCTCGAGTTCCTTTTACTCGCATCCGACCCAGTCACAGCAACTACAGCCGGGTCCGTCGCAGCAGCAACAACTGCAACTGCAACACCCCCAACCACAATCCATCGCAACCCCTCAAGCATCTACCTCCCAGGCTTCCACCCCGACGGACCCCCCGGCCCCCCGGCTCACAGAAGAACAACGCGAGGAGCGAAAACGGACCTTCCAGATCGCCATCCGGCCCTTCCTGCTGCCCACGGCCTTTACCGGCGCCCAGGCCGTCAACCAGCTCACTAACCTCATTGCAGAGTACGGCGCGACTGATGTGGAGGCTGCCTCTCGCCTCGAAATTCTTGCTCGCATACGCGACGGCGCGGGAAATCACTACTACCGGGCGTGGTCTGAGAATACGACCGCCATCGACATCACTCGCGAGTGGATCAAGGCTGCCGCGAAGGGCAATAACGCCGCGCTGGTGGAGACGACCATGCCTCTTCTGCATGTGAGTTTCTCGATATTCCCAAGACCCTGAAGTTTTTGACATGACTACGAAATAATTTTCCCAGCTCATTGACCGACTGCCCTTTACCGTCGAGTCGTTAATGTCCTCCAAGCTTGGCAAGATCATCAAGAAACTAGTGAAGGATGAACCCTCTTCCGGTGAGTTCCTTTTCCCCATCTTCCCCTCTGTTGTTGCAGCCTGTGGCTCCATGTGGTAAAACGACCGAACTGCTGTCTGTCTGTGTGCTTGTCTACTCACGTAGGGCCTCCCTGAGACACCTGCTCTTGCCTGCCTGCCTGCTTTTCTCTTATTCTCGTACTCTGAAAAATCCGAAAAGGAAAAACGGAAAACATCACCGAGAGTAACGGACCGGACCTAAATTCAAATTTTTCTCTCTTGAGACTCGCGTACAATAATAGATGTATCTAACTATCATTCCGCCGCTTTTTCTTGTGTAATGCAGCGATCAAGGACATGGCTTCCAACCTCGAACGCAGATGGCGAAACATGATACTCGATATCGAAGGGAGCGCGAAAGCCCCGCCAGAAAATAAAGGAAACGAGGGTCGGTCACGTCACTCCGTCGTTCTGTACCTGCGCGCTAACCGTGTTCGCGCTTTCCCCACAGATCCAAAGACGAAGAAGCGGAAGCTCAATGACCCCGCCACCGCACGCCCGTCGTCCCTGTCCGTCAAAAAAGCCGCCGTCGGCAGCGCGTCCTCTACCAAGCCCGTCGTGGTCAAGAAGGAACCCTCCGTGATCTCTCTATCCGGGCTCTCCAAGCACACCGCGCCTGCGGTCAAAGACGCGAAAGCGGACTCGTCCTTCTTCTCCGCGCCGAAGCCCAAAGCGAAGCTGCCGTCCTTTAAGAAGGCGCCGCCCGTGCAAGTCAAGAAGGAGGACTTCGCGTTGCCCTCTTCGTTTGACCCGTTCCAGGAGGCGCTCAAGTCGATGAAGGTCGCCGCAAGGCGCGACTCGCCTGCCGTGTCGACACCGCCACATATGTCGTCGGCTGCGTCCTCTGCGGACAGTCAGGCGGGCACAGGCGCAGGGACCGGGCTCGTGAAAAACGGCCGGAAGCGCAAGAGCGTTACCTGGGCCTCGGAAAGCCAACTGGTGTCGATAAAGCTCATCGAGCGTGCGGTCTATGATGACGATCCTGTAGATGTCAGCCCTTTTTCCTTCTCCTTGGTTGTCGTACTGTACATTGATTGTGTTTTGTTTCTTTCTTGTTGTTCGCTTTTTGCGTTTCGTTTTTTGTTTTTGTTTCAGGGTACACATATTGGGCACAGCATCCGCGATTTGGACAGAGGAGAGGGCGCGGCGATGCATGCACATTTGTTTGAAGAAGCGATTGATTGGACAGAACCTATCCGTAAGCACACCGCCATTAAACTCTATTTCCGCATCGGATTCACCCATGCGCATTACCAAAACTATTTGTTTACCCATTTGCACATTTTACCACAGTCGTCGAGATGCCTACAGAGCTCGAAAACTCAACGCGCACGACGCGCGGCGCAAGCAGCGAAGAAAAGGTAACACAGGAAGAGCGCGAGCAGACCGCGCTTGGGGCGCTCTACATGTCGCCCAATCAGATCCCGGAGTCGCCGGCGGAACCCACGACCGTGATATCCGAAGAGGAAGCCGACAAGAATGTCAAACAGATGCAAGTTGGGGCCGAGACGGATGCCATTTTCTGGAGCACTGAGCCTGTCGCAGCTGTGCCTTCAACCGTCGCGGACCTCGTGAGCCAGCTGGCGATGAGTGGGAGTGCTATGATGGTGGACCCGACGCTAGGTGGTGGCGTCGGTGGAACGCCGGGCATTGACATTGGCGGGATCCCCCAGGATCAGCTGCAGCAGCTTCTAAATGCGCTTGCCTCGCCCTATGCTGCTGGAGAGGGAGGTTGGTCCGGGGCTGCAGGAATGAGTTTCGGAGCCGAGTACGGACAAGGACAACCGGCAACCGGCGCCGGTGCCGGGGGTTATCCGGCCGATGCGGACGACGCAAACACGCACCACCCACGGTGGGACGGGACGAGCCGGGGGCGCGGTCGCGGCGGTCGGGGCAGCCGAGGGCGGGGGCGGGGGGACGAGGGTGGCTTTAGACCGTACATTAAAAGAAAACCTTGCAGTTTCTTTGCACTCGGAAGGCGAGCATTGAATCTAAATTTGTGTCGCTCGCGATAAGACGGAGAACTGATATGATGTCCGGAATTAACAGATGCAAATACGGAGATCAATGTGACTATGCGCATGACCTGCCCTTGCCCGACCACTGACTCGGAGGCCCCGCAAGAAGACAGGCGCCAGCGAGGTTGGCGGGCGCTGTGCGAGAGAGAGAAAAATACATTGTATACCTACTTATTCACCCTCATTATCGTATCATCCGAGGACACTCTGGGCTAATTATATAATCATCAATATACATGCATCCTCCACAGTTCCTGTTCAGTTTGACTCGACATGAGAGAGTTCTGGCCAAGGGATGGCACCTTCGACGGCCAATCGCTGTCCACGTCATGTTCATTGTTCACTTGTAGTGTCGGGGGTATGTCTCGCTAGATCTTCGGCAAGAACCAGAACCCAACTAGCGCACGAAGCCCCTCGCAAGCCGTTGCGAAACTCACCGAAGACGACGCTAGCTTTTTAAATGAATTCAAGAAGGCTGAAGCAAAGCGACACCGGTGGTTGTTCGGATATACAAGTACAGGAGGGGGGGAACTATATGGCTCACTGAATAAAAAACATTCATCTCTCGAGCAAGAGATCCAAAGTGGAGATAAGTAGCGTAATAGGGTACAATCTAGTGAGCAAGCCAGCAAACAAAAAAATACGAGTGGCAGAAGCGGGGGTAAGAGTAGGTATGAATGAATAATACTCGGATGAGCCATTGAGCACCCTTGGCTATAGATGGGATGACATGGAAAGCAAGATACTTCATATACTAGGTCAAACACAGCAGCGGAGAAGATGGGTGGCAGTGGACATGGTAGAAGCACAAATAAAATAAAATCCCCAACAAAGTCCCCGGGGTCGGACCTTATCCCGCCCCCGTCGTCCCCGTCCGTCCTCTCTTTTTTTGCAAGCGTTTTGCGGGCTGGTGCTCGTTGCCCACCGTCGGCGACGACGCATCGCCCTGCTTCCGCTTCAGCGACGAGTTGGCCATCGCCGGCGTGTTCGTCGTGCCTCCGGACGAGACGGCGGGCGAGGACGCAGGCCCAGACTGGGGTGTCTGGGCCTGCTGGGGGATGGTCTTTGGCTGCTTTTCTGGAGAATTTGTGGACGAAGAAGACGTGTTTTGCGGTGAGTTGATGGACGACGGGGGGTTTGGGGGCTGGGGGTTGGTGATGGACGACGGCGCGCTAGAATATAATGTTACAGATGAATGGCCGGTATAGGACGGAAACGAGGTCGATAGCGTAGTATTAGTGTTGTTCAGGGGCATGTTGTTCATGGGTTGGGGGTGTTGGCCGCCCAGTGGCTGCGAGTCGCGGATTTTAGCAGCATATCGCTTCAACGCATCTGAAAGGCGTTGTCTGCTTAGTACATTGAACTTACATGCGAACTCGACAGAGTCCAAAGCTCACCTAGCGGCCCAAGATTCGTCTCGCCCGCAAAGGCGATGAGATCCGCCATGGAACTGACGCTCTCCGCAAGCTCTAGACACCGCATGGTGGCTTGAGGGATGCCGAACGCGTTCACTGGCTCGCCGGGTATTGATGCATGCTCAATCCGCACCCGAGGTTCCTCCCATCTCTTGTCCTCCTCCATCTGCTGCTGCTGCTGGCCTGATCCTGGCGTAGGCGTTGTGTTCCGTAATTTTGGCGACTCTATTGTTCTAGGTCCCAAAATAGCCTCCAAAGCGATGTACTTGTCGTGGATGTTGGCGTCGAATTGAAAGTCGTCGAATTTAAGAGTATACTGGGGTGCTTGAGTGTTGCCGGGAGGGACGGTTGCTGTAACGATGACGTGCACCGTTAGAGGGCCTCGCAGAGTTACAGTGTATCCATTGGTGTACTTGTATGTCCAAATAGCAGAAACGCATTCGACGACCGTGTGACCTTGTCCTCCTGGCGCATAACTTCGCTCTCGTGCGCCATCAAGGGAGAAGGTCATGGACTTCACGCCAGACTGTGTTGTGACAAGGAAGAACCGAGGTAAGATTGGAACACCGATCTCTGTAGTGTTTCAATAAGCAAGTGATTCCTACCAACATGAACAAGATACACGTACCAAAGGGCTTTGCCTCAGTCCGTTGGCTATCTCTCCACAGCGTCAGTTTCATCATTGCCTTGGGGGTGAAGTATTCCTTGACTAGATCATTCCACCAAGATAGCTGCAGTTTCTAAACATCGGATTTAAAAACCATAATTTGACCATATGAAGTGCTACGGAACTCACGGTTTTCGTTTCGTTCGATAGAACACCGCTGAATTGCAACAATCGAACAAGGCCTGGAGTCATGCTACAAAGTTTTGAGAAATTAACATGACACGGTCTGTGATGGGCAGTCAAAAAAAACAAGGCTCACCTAGTAGATGGTAATGTTGTCCGCTGTACAGGCGCAACTGACGGTGGCGCATCAGCTGCCATTTGTGCGGAGGCAGCTGGAGGTGCTGGTACGCCTCCCATTGCCAGTGGTGGCCGAGGGGCAATAGGTAGCATCCCTGAACCTGGAGTCAGTGGTGTTTGCTGAGTCATTGGTAGCCTGCCGGTAGTGGTAAGGGGCCCAGGCAGAACGCCGCCTGGAAGAGGTAGTTGCATGGAACGAGGCGTACGCGTCGTTCCCATTTGTGATGGCGGTCGACCAGGCATCATTTGCTGTGGCTGTGACGGCGGTCTTTGTGGGTGTACATGTATTTGGTCGGACGGAGGAGATTGATGATGGGTTTGGGGCTGTTGCGGTTGTTGAGGTGGCTGTGGATTCGATTGCTGTTGTGGAGGTTGGTGAGGATTTGTACTATGTGAGGGCGGTCGAGGTGGAGGGACGGCGGAGGGGGGAGGCATGCCGAAACTTGGAGAAGAATAGAGGTCCATTGAAGAGTTGCTGTTCATCAACTCGAACTGTTGAGCCGGAGTTGCCATAAAAGTAGGACGATTGGGTGTGCCCCCCTGAGAGTGCATCATGCCCGAAGAAGGTTGAGAGAGATCCATTTGCATATTAGGTGATGTAGAGGAGGGGGGAACGAACGGGTATCCGGGGGAACTGGCGTTCGACGGAACGCGGGCAAGGTTATTGCTAGAGAATTGAGATCCTGTATAGCCCATAAACGACATGTTGGAGTTATCGGGAGTCGTACGGGCCCGGTTGATGGGGGTATGAGATGGTTCGGGGGTGCCCATGGACATGCTGGGGGTATGGTTCTGTGAGGGACGAGGTGACGAAGGGAGCTGAGCTGGCGGATGCTGTGAGGGTATGGGACCGCCATTCTGAAATGGATTTTGATGATGGGGGGGCTGCATCCCGCTCGGATGTGACATTGAGCCGATAGACGAGGGTTGTCCCAGACTGCTCATCGCCTGGCTCTGCAACGAGGGTGTCCGAGTCATGTTCGGGGGCATACTCTGGTTTGGGCCAGGACCTCTCCTCATCTCCGCTTGGTGCATGATTGCTTGCTGCTGGTGCTGCTGCTGTAGGCGGAGCTGGTGTTGATGAGCCTGTGCTTGTCGAAGGTGAGCCGGCATGCTCGTCTGTGGGTTCAAGCCCATTGGCATGGGCCCCACAGAGCCCGGCATGCCGCTGAGCGGATTTATCTGAGGTTGGGACTGGGCACGGCGGACGGCGTTGTTCGACCCTTGAGGTTGCTGCAGCGCGTTGCCGGGAAATTGCAGACCCTGGTGCTGGGCCTGGACATGAGCGGCTGATGCCCCACCTGCAGCGGAGGTGAGCTGAGGAGGGTTTGGGCCCTGTCGCATGAGCATCTGACGCTGAGGCTGCAGCTGGTGCTGAGGCATGGGGCTCTGCTGCATGGTATATCGCTGGGTAACGGGAGGAGCTGGGCCGCCACTGAGCATGCCCATCGGGGGGTTGGGGGCGTTCATGTTCTGAGGCAGCCCCATAGACTGCTGGCTCATGTGGACGGGATTTTGCATGAAGGGAGGGTTACCGATGGCAAGCATGTTGCTGTTCGCTATACCACCTGGTATACCTGGACGAACGGGGCCGTTCATCGGCTAGAGGTCACTGTCAGATGTGTGTTCGGTGGGCGAACGGTGGCGAGCATGAAAGACAACAAGCGCACCGACGGCGACGAGGAGAATCTCGGCAGATCGCTGGCGGATGGAGGAGAGAGAAAAGAGTGGAATGAAAGTTGAACGCTGTGAACGAACGCAGCTCTCCCACACGTGGCTTCCCTCCCCCAACCACCTCATTCGGGAACTCTCACCATCCATGGTCAGAAAACTCAAGTACCACGAGCAAAAGCTCCTCAAAAAAGTCGATTTTCTCAACGTATGTCCTTTACTTCCTAATCATCCTCCCAGCTCACTCGCCCAAGTGGAAACAAGATGCAAACCTCCGCGAAATCAAAGTTATGCGTCGGTATCACATCCAGGATCGGGAAGACTACCACAAGTGATCTGCTTCTGTTGTCCATACGACCCCCGCCACTCACCATATCCTAGATACAACAAGTTGTGCGGATCATTACGCTCCTACGCACACAGGGTCTCTCTCTTGCCTGCCCAAGACCCTTTCCGAAGTCGAATGGAGGGCCAACTCTTGTCCAAGCTTTACGACATGGGCGTTTTAAATTCCGCGGCAAAACTCAGCGACATCGAAAACAAGCTCACTGTCTCCGCATTCTGCAGAAGACGGCTGGCCGTCTTCATGTGCATGTCAAAAATGGCAGAGACAGTTAGTGCAGTAAGTAGTCCTCGATTGTCGCCAGCTTTTTTTTTCTCAGTTGACACATCCATACAGGCCGTCAAGTTTATCGAGCAAGGTCATGTTCGCGTCGGGCCCGATACCGTCACAGATCCTGCCTTCCTGGTAACTAGGTAGCTTTTTTTTGTCCATCCTCCTCATTCGGTATTGACTGGTGCTGCCAGACATATGGAAGACTACGTTACATGGGTCGACACCTCTAAACTTAAACGCACGATCATGCAATATAATGACGAGGTACTTTTGTCCCATCCATATCCGGCTCTTGTCTGATATTTTCTCAGCTCGACGACTTTGATCTATTATGAACGACTTTCGGTCGTGGTCCGATACTCTTGGGGTTTGTGTTTATCCCCCACGGACGTAATATGACAGAAAGACCTCCAAATGGACTCTTTCGACTATTCTTCTGAATTTCATTTCATGAATTGACCGCGGTATTAACAGGTTTTCTACCCTCACTCAATTAATTTTTCCCTCACCCCCAACACGCCTTCCTTGTTCCTCGGCCGAAGCGACTATTTAAAGACAACACCAGGTGTATAATGTAATTCGATTGGATCCCTTGGAACTGACATACCTTGAGAGCCTTTCGGCGCCTAATTTCTTTTGTAACAAACTTATTGTAGCTGAAAATACACACCGCAAGGGTCGCTTACTGGAACAATCCGTAATTGTGGATAGCAAAAGAAATATGTCTTCGAACCCTGTTTACCCTTGTTCTCTCGTCCCAGCATGTCATGGAACCCAACGAGAGCTGCCTTTTCAACCGAGGAGTCAGTCCGCACCACATACGGATATCGCTGCAGCATCTGTCTTAACAACACTCCCAAGGAAGGCTGCTTCAGTGTGTACCAATCTAATCGAACATCCCTAGGTACGATACGAAGTTCTCTTTTCTTAGACACCTACTTATCCCTACCTAGTTCGAGTGCTGTGTTCTCTTAGCACTTCTGTCGCCGACATACAGAAGAAACTTCGAGGAGAACGCATCAGTCCGTAAGCACTGCCATTTTCCGCTTCGTGGTTATGGGTCCCTCTCAGATTTCCATACTTACTCCTTGACTGAGTCCTCACTGGCTGGCTCTTGTCACACACAAGGTCATTCGGGACAAATGTGCCAGAGGACCTACCGGACCCAACTTCAATCCTCCCATACATCAACCTCTTTTCCCTGGTCAGAATACACCCAGGAGATGCACAAAGCCCGTATTGCACTCGACGAGCAGCCTCAGACGCAGCAGATTCACGTCTACCCCGCCAGGGACACCTCTAGACACCCTAGGCCCAGCCGTCTCCTTGGCCGGTACCCACCCACCCCGATCCACCCTGGGCGTATTTATTTACCTGACACGACCAAGGTCTAACAAGCAATCCCAGTCAAAATCTGTGGCTACACTTGTCTTGATTTTTCGACTTCCGATAACCCTACCTATAGACTGCTGCGAGGAATAGGGTTTCCTTACCCCATCCACGCCATTCTCAGCCTACAAAATAGTAACCTTGAAGGGGATTTTCCCGAGGCGTTGCAGGCGTGCAGGCATTGGATCAAATGACTTCTATGCAATAGGTTTGGATGAAGGACCTGAAGATCGATTCAAAGCGAAGTGAAAACGACCACGCCGACGAACACGAACCGCCTCCCAAGAAGACCGGGATTGAACCTGAAGACGATGCAGATAGTGAAGAATGATTTTGTGCAGCCTGAAATAGTTCCAGTGACTGAGAATTTTTTCATGACTTCCCGCAGAAAATGTTACCTGAACTTTAACATTCTGACGAGACTCCTATAAACAAATAAATTTGTATTTTGGTATCCGGAGCATTTTCGCTCTCACTTAGTAGAGTATGCTATGAAGTATAATATATTGTACACAGTACTGCCATAGAACCATTTCATTGCAACAGTGCACTTTTAACCAGACATGTGTACATTTCCTAATCAGCTCGTTACGCGTGAGCTACAGTTGTGTTGTCAAGCGCAAGTCCCGCACGCGTTCCTTGTAATCTCGGCCCTTTTGCACACCGACTACCACCACCAGCCCTCGCACAGAGATCCCTCCCTTGCCAGTTGTCACATAGCCACCACTCGCCCTGCGAGCGTCGCGTCGGCTTTGGCTGCTCTACAACCGGAATTCAGTGACCCCTCAACATGGCCGAGGCTGGCGATGGGAACATCAAAGTCGTCGTTCGATGTCGACCGCTCAACTCTCGAGGTGCGCACGGTCTTGCTCATGCACAGCGGACTCGCTTTGACCAGTGACATTCTCTGCGCCCTATTATTCTCTTTCTCCATCGTGCACTTTCACAGAGCTTGCGCGAGGGGCGAAGCCACTTATCCGCATGCAAGGGAACCAGACCTTCCTCGACCCACCGGAGACAGGCTCTAACCAGGACTCGAAACGTGCGACGGAGCGCAAGACCATGCCTTTCAGCTTCGACAAGAGCTACTGGTCGGCTGGGCCACGAGACGAGCCTGGATACTGTTCGCAGCAGACTCTCTACGACGACTTGGGAAAGGAGCTGTTGGATCACGGGTTTTCTGGGTTTAATGCTTGTATTCTAGCTTGTGAGTTCCCCTTGCTTGACACTGATTTGATAATGTCTAACGTGTTCATTGGACGTTCTGCAATTCAGATGGTCAAACTGGTATGTTGTGCTGCAAAACGCAGTTTTTTAAGTGGAAGGTTCCTGACATGACGACGCTTTGTGTATAGGATCTGGGAAATCTTATAGGTAAGAATCAGAAGCCGCATTCAAAAAAATGTTTCATGAACTGACGAGGACTACAGTATGATGGGCTGTACGTTGTCCCCTGTTCCGGTCATATCTTCCATTCTCATGCACCATATCTCATCCTGGCAGACGGGCCCGACAAGGGTATCATCCCGCTTACCTGCTCTGAGCTATTTGAGCGTGTAAGGGACAAGAGAGAGCAAGATTCAAATCTGAGTTTTACCGTCGAAGTCTCTTACATTGAGGTAGGCACATCATTCTTTCAGGTCCCTAAAGTATCTATATCCGGACCTTAGATTTACAACGAGAAAGTGCGCGACTTGCTCAATCCAAAGAACACGGGGAACCTCAGGGTTCGCGAGCATCCGAGTTTGGGACCTTACGTCGAGGATTTGAGCAAGTTGGTGGTTGGAAATTACGATGAGATGATGACCCTCATGGACGAAGGTAATAAGGCACGTACAGTCGCTGCGACAAACATGAACGAGACGTACGTGATGCATCTTTCTTTCTTCGTCTGAGGCGCAGCGCCGACTTCGTTGTATCTTTATTAAAATGTTGGGCTGACCTTATCTCCTCCTTTCAGCTCTTCCCGTTCGCATGCCGTATTTACCCTTCTTTTAACGATGAAAAGACGCGATGAGAACACGAACTTGGACACAGAGAAAGTATCTCGAATCAGGTGAGCACGACGCGAACCACGCACTCCGCATTCCCCGCTAATTCTCCACAACGCTCCTGCTAAGCTTGGTCGATCTCGCCGGATCTGAACGTGCGAACTCAACTGGCGCTACCGGCCAGCGACTCAAAGAAGGAGCGAACATCAACAAATCGTTGACCACCCTCGGAAAGGTCATCTCGGCGCTCGCTATGGCAAGTCAGAACGACGGCAAGAAGGGAAAGAAGGGCAAGGCCGACGAGTTTGTCCCTTATCGCGATTCAGTGCGTGATTGTCGCACTTTGCGGGACCTAATAGCTGATCTATAACTTTTGAATCTTGCTCGGCTTTTAGGTCCTCACCTGGCTGCTCAAGGATAGTCTCGGCGGTAATTCAAAGACCGCCATGATTGCAGCCATCTCGCCAGCTGATTACGAGGAGACTTTGAGTACGCTGCGGTATGCCGATCAGGCCAAGAAGATTAAGAACAAGGCGGTGGTAAACGAGGATCCTAATGCGAAGCTTGTGCGCGAACTTAAAGAAGAGTTGGAGATGCTGCGAGGTACGATTCAAACGCACTCTGCTCAGAGTTATACATCTCATATGACAATGATCTCCTTTGCTTTTTATCTGGTTCATTTTCCATGATTTAGCCCGCGTTTCTGGTGCCACCACCGAATCAACATATGACCCCTCAGTACCTCCAGAGAAGCAGAAAGTTACATATAAAACCAAAGACGGACGAATCAAAACCGTGACCAAAGCAGAGCTCCAAGAACAGATGGACGCCAGCGAGAAACTTATGCAAAGTCTGAACGAAACTTGGGAGGAGAAACTGCAGAGAACGCAAGAGGTGCAGAAGGAACGGGAGAAGGCGCTAGAGGAACTAGGCATTACAGTGGAGAAGAATCTCGTCGGCGTCCATACCCCAAAGAATGTAAGGCCGGGTCACTGTATTTCCAATTATCAAATACACCCAACTAATCACTTGGTCATTAGATGCCTCATCTTGTTAATTTGGTGGGTCATTCAATGTTTACCGCGTGTATGTGGTCTGGCGAAGCTCACACGCATTTTAATATCTCTAGAATGAAGGTACGATTGCACGAGTGACCATGCTCTTTCGACCGGCCTCCTAAGCGACGCTTTACCCTTTTTTTTCTAAAGATCCTCTCATGAGCGAATGCCTCATATACCAACTCAAACTCGGGAAGACTGTGGTACGTATGTTGAACTTGCTATTTCTTGCCAGCGCTCAAGCTTTCTCTCTTTTGCTCCATAAGATTGGCCGACTAGATAGTGACGTGCCTGCTGCCATCAGGCTGAGCGGGGACAACATCCTTGAAGAGCACTGTTATTTTGATAACACGGATGGCAAAGTTGTGATTGTATGCATGCCAAACAGCGTTACAGTGCGATCCTTTTTTATTCAGCGATCTTGAGTGTAATACTGATTACGCTTATCGTTGCCCAGTTTTTGAATGGAAAGCAGCTTGAACCAGGACAAGTAAGTCTCCTTCTGATCGACATTCTAGCAAAGATCTTGCTTCTCATTACCTCGACGGTTTAGCCTCATAAACTCCGTTCTGGATTCCGGATCATTCTCGGTCCGTACTTTCTAGTCTCTTTGACTCTTTTGACTACGCTTTCTTACCCCAAGATCCTTTGTTCTTTCATTGTTGGGGAAGTAGGTGATAACCATGTCTTCAGATTCAACAATCCGGAGGAAGTTCGCAAGCAACGCGATCGCGCGACCATGAAAACCAATATGCATCTGAGCATCTCTGCAAGCGACACGAGCGAAAATTCACCGCGACCGCATTCACCAACGTCGTCAACTGATGAGCAATTCGACGTTGATTGGAATTTCGCCAAGCGCGAGGCTGCATTAGCCCGCCTGGGTTTGGATCCAACCCTAGACAATTTGCCAGATGATGACTTAAACAAGCTATTTGAGAAGATCACAAAAGTGAAGACGATGCGGGACCACAACTCGAAATCACGTCCGGAGAGTAGCCTAAGCCAAGCAGACGATGTTTGGAGTGAGACAAGTCGGCCACAAACGAGCGATGTGAATACGGACGACACCAGCGTATACGCCATGCCCAGTTATGGTGGGAGTCCAGCTATTGATGGCGAACTCAAAGACGTGCAAAATCAGCTGGAGAGCAGGTTACAGGAGATTAGAGGTGACTCTACTGAAGCTGAGGACCTGAAAATCGAGAAGGAACACATGGAGCACCAACTTCGACTTGTGCGGACTCAAATGAAGCGTCTTATTGATGCGCGCTCTCGGGGGGATACTGACGAGGCTGGCTTGGAGTTTGAACCCGTCATCTTCTCCGCCCGCCAATTGAGGTTGATCAGGAAGGTCCTAGACCGATGGCGGGCTCACAGGTCGTTTTCTATGGCGGAGATGATATTGACACACGCGGTAGCAATCAAAGAGGCCAACATCATTGGGTAATGTTTCTTTAGTTTGATCTCCCAGGTTCATTTAACTGATACACATGATTAGCAAAGAACTCCGGAAAGAAGTGTCATATAATTTTACGATAGCCTCTGGGGGCTCACTGGCGGCCCCGACGTCAGCCGTTGATACGATTGCTGGTCTGGACGAATTCGGCGACGTATCCGATCCCATTTTGGCCTCGGCGACCCAACCATCCGTAGCCGTCAAAGTTCTAGACAAGAGGCATAACGCTATCTATGCCTGGTCTTTGGATCGCATGCAGCAGCAATTACAGCGCATGAGAAATTTGACGACATACATCGACCGCCCTTCCTATACACAGCATTTTTCTTCTGATGAACCCTTCTTCGATTCTCCGCCTCCAGAGTATTCGTTTATTGGAAACGCATTGATATCTCTGGCAACACTCTCACGCAGGTTATCGTCCACTTCCACTGTCCCTATCTTTTGTCGGTACACTTCCGAAGCAATTGGTTCATGTCGGGTTGACATCAAAGTCGTAAATGTGGTCCTTTCGCCCAAATACCTCAGCAACTCATCTCCATCTACCCGATCTCCTTCTCCGGTCCCCGGAACTGTACCACCAGGGAGCAAGTTAAGCTTCTTTCTCACAATCGACCAAGTCAAGGGTCTATCGTCGCATGACTTTCGTGGTGTGCACTTCCAAGTACGGCTTTCTTCATTTGTGGGATCATCTGTGGCTGCCGAAGAAGTCTTCCCATCCGCCGCCCTCGACATGGATGAATCTTCTCTGTCGGAACTCAAATTTAGGCGTAACTTCTCTATCGTTACAACATCCAGAGTCCTGAATCACCTACGGCAGGGTTATGCTCCAATCGAATTTTTTGCTGCGCTCAAGCCCACTTACTTGGAGCGGATGGAGCGATGGGACGAAATGCGAGAGCTGAAGCAATACGCACGACCCAACCCAGTGTCTCCTTCACAAGAGCCCCGGCCGGCCACGTTGCCTCCAATGCGCCGTTCTGAAACCGATTTTGTGGTAGAGCAAGTACATGACGTCGTCGCGTGGCTTCAAGTCTGTGAACTAGGACCAGATGGCTCATATATCCCAGTTCCCGTAATTTCACAGGGGAGCCTCGACCCAGGCGTTTTCTCATTGCATCAAGGATTACAACGAAGAATCATCATTTCATTATCCTCTAATTCTGGCCTTCAGCTTCCGTGGCAGGACTTCACCAAGATCCGTATTGGAAATGTTCGGCTTTTAGATGCCAAAGGCCGGATTCACGATTCGTCGTCCAAATCACTGATCACACTTCCACTCCTGAAAGACCAAGTTGTGGAATTCAAACCCGACGGCTCAGGAGCGCTCACTGGCGAGGCGCTCTGGGACTCCAGTGTTCATGACTCCGTCCTTCTCAATCGCGTTACTGCATCGAATCAGCGTGTCATGCTTCAACTAACCTGGTCCGTTGCCGTTGAGACATGCAGCGATCCAGTACAGTTTAGCATGGACGTTGCAGTTGCTATGCAAACTCGAGACGCTGGTCCACCCTCCAAGCTTCTCACGTTCTTTGGGGCGAACAAGATCCTTTCCAAAACCAGCACTCTTTTCAACGTGCGCTTATCACCTCCTCTAACGCGTTCTGCCAAAGACCTATGGCGACTGGACACATCCGAGAAGTATGTTAGGGGGGAGGAATCTCTTGGAATATGGAAACCTCGGGGCATTTCAGTCGTCGAAGATTATACCAGATTAATCACGACTGAACGACGAGCAGCTGATGTGCAGGCCATCAGAGTTATCCTTGCCGCATCCCCCCCTAGACCTATACCCCTAGACGCACTTGCTTGGCGCGCAGATGATATTTTGCGCAAGTCCATTGGCTTGTGGCAAAAACAATTTGGGCATCGTGGAAAGGTTTGCCATGACTTTCTATCGGCTATAACGGTTTTACTGACCTCCGACATGTTTTCATAGATTGTTTTAAGTCAAGACCCGACTGACCCTGAGGATAACGGTACCTCTAAACAACCATTAGACATCGGATCTCTTGATGGCTTGAAGTTAATCTCCGAAACCAAAGTCGTGCCCCGGAGGTATTATTATCTCTCCTTCGTGGTTTGCTGGGATTGAAATTAATTATTGCATTGTCAGCGACGGAGCAACGAAGAAAGGTCATCTGATGATCCTTTCGGACGCGAGTCAAGATATCTGGGAACGAAAGTGGTTCGTTTTGAAGAGGTAAGTGCAATGAGTGCCTTTATCGAGACATTCTATTAACACTACAGCAGACCATATCTTCACGTATTTGCGCACTCCAATGAGTTGGAAGAGACGGGTATCATCAGTCTCACAGGTGTAAATGTGGAAAACGATCCTCATAAGGAGTCACTACTCGGCGTGAGTGTACAACGTATTTAGATTCGCATATTATCTCAACGATTTTTTCAAGAAACCTCACTCATTCACCCTTTTCACGTCGTCCAACTCTCATGCACTCGCTGCCCCTAATATTAAGGAACTACAATCTTGGATATCTAAACTGGATCCCACTCGGATACCCTCTTAATCTATGCCCCCATCACCTCTACATTTCTAATCCTAATTATTTCCGGTATTGCTCTGTCGTAACAACTACGTGTCCTCTCATTCCATCCACTAGATATTTAAACATCATGTATATTCAAACTGCCGCCATGGGTGGTGCCCGCTGTCCTTTTTATTCAGATCAGGGAATATACCCTGCAATCCATCGAACCGATTTTTCGAGCATAGATAAACTGCACCCCTATCGACGAAGTAATGTCGATGCAGTCTCAGTCAACTGACATTTATGTAACCTATTTATATTACGGAATTCCCATAAAAGACGAGGGACCTTCCATAAAAGGAATCCCAACATCTAGCCGAACCCCTGATAACTGAAAGCGCGTTAAAGGCGATGCTTCGGGGCCTAGAAAACAAGACAGACCTCGTGAAATACATAGTTTACGAGTTCCCACCGGGCCTATTTATTGTGTCAAATTTTTAATAGCAATCAACCACAGGAAAGTATTCCCTAAACGAGGAAATTTCTGGACTTAGACCGACGCCGTTCGTTTCAGCTGTCAGTATCTGGAATGGCACACGCTTCCCGAGGCTGCATACAAGGTTCAATGTTGAGTAGATAAAGAAAAATAGAGTCGATTGCGTGTGATATAATACATGTGATCTAAAATGCGGTTCCACAGTGCTGACATGATGCTAAGTATTCTACTATCTAATGTATGAAACCAAGACATAGCGATAATAATACAACGTCGATAGTAGATGTGTGTGGTGGTATGCGTCCTCAGTGGGTTATTTTTGGGGTAGGGGTTATTGGGTATCCAGGTGGACGATATCAATCGCACGCTACTGCTGGTGTATCATTCTGTCGGATTTCAGGGGTTCGTCAGTTTAAAAATCGACCAAAAATATGGCAACAAGTACTGACCTCACGAATAAATGTAATCATGTGGCAGGTGATGTAGCCCTTCGAGAATCCGGCACCGGCGTATGCGAAGAGGTATTGCCATTTGCGTTTAAAAGCTGCGTAATCCGCCGGGTCACGTAAAGCTGGGTAGTCTTTTGCGATCAACTCCTGGGTTAGATTGGCATCCAATCTCCTTCCCCATTCCCTGAGAGTTCGAGGGTAGTCTGATAGGAAGACCTTCAGCATCAACTTGCCAATACTGAGATTGCAGTGACTTACGGGCAGCATGGTTTTCAACACCTTCTAAGGTGAAGCGACCTTGTGACGAAGTGTGAGCGGCAGTGATAAGAGCGGTTGCGCTTGGCAGGCAAGAGTTTGGCCACATATATTTTCGCATGAAGTCTTCCGCTCTAATTTTGGAACGTTCAATAAATCTCATGGCCGACTGGGTTTGGTACTTACTGATAACCTGAGTATCTTGATTCTGGAAAGGTGGAAGCGGTGACGACGGCAGTGGCATTCTTTGACTTGAGAGCGAAATCGACGAGCTTGAAGTACAAATTGTAATATTTCGCTCCGACATGCTAATCAATGACGTTGTCAGTGGCTATGGGGCTATTGAACGGATGGAATCTCACCTCTAGCATCTCCACACTGACGAAAGCGTCGAAAGCTTTCTCAAAATCAGCAGGAATCTCTCGGTAGTCGAGAAGGTGCACCCGGATACGGCTTTCCAGGCCCGCCTCTCTGATGCGCTCTTCGGCGAGCTTTTTCTGTTCTATTGATAGCGTCAATGTGTCAACCTCGCAGCCGAAGGATCGTGCGGCCTTTTGAAAAAAAACTGTTCTGAACAAAAAAAAACGACATGGGAGTTGTGATAGTGCATACCTCAATGGCAAGACCACCCCATCCACTGCCAAATTCTAGAATTCGGTGTCCGGGCTTGACACGGGCAGCACGAAGTACATGGCGGATTTTACGAAGCTGTGCAGCTTCCAGGTCGCCAGGACTAGGGCCCATGTCTAAATCGCCTCGCACGCCACCTTCTGCTTCACTCCATAGAGCGCAGGAGTACATCATCTCTTTACTGAGGAATGCCTAACGTAGCAAGTCAGCGAAATAGATGAAACCACTATAAATTTGCTTGCCTTGAATAACTCGTTGGATTGGTCGTAGCTGGCGATGGCGTTAAGACGTGCTTGCGACCGTGTTTGACCAAGGAAGCTATTGTACAGACTGGAGATAGCCGACGAGATTTTTGCCACCGTGGAGGAGAGCGTGTTTTCCATGCCAGCTTGGTTTTCCAGCCACAGCTGAGTTAAAAATGCAGATAAGCATTCTGGGGTTCGAGTTACAAAGGACAAACTTACATCCATTGCACCCTTGAGGGATGATACATCAACGTCACCAATCATGTACGCCTCGCTAACTATATTGCAATAATTGTAAATGAGTTCATTTAATGGAGTCTCGGAATGTGGCTTACATCCAAGGTCACCCGAACTATTTGACCAAGTAAGCAAGCCATCCGTTGAACAAGCGAAAGGGGCTTACAGTAGTATGCGAAACCAGAAGTTGTCGTTGACGATATTGAGGTGGACGTCATTGCAGCCCTTTTTGTATTTCCCATAGTAGTGGGTCCCTTCGGAATCGGAGATAGTCAAGTGCCCGACCGTGATCGCGTCTTCAAGGACAGATAGTATGGATGAACGAGCTAGAATTCGGGCGAAATATTTGAGAAAAGTGTTGGAGGATATGGAAGAGGTAGACAAGGTATTACCGAAGGAGACTGCCCACGATCTTGGGCTTAGAGTCGACATGGACAACAGTGATGACGTTTTGAGAGCACTTTTGGATGGTGAAGGGAACTGAACGCAAATTGGAGATTGCGGGGACGGCATTGTGGCAAAGTCTAGCTATGGATGCGACAAGGGTTGCGGAGCGTAGTGAAGAAAGAATGAAGCGGAAACGGTTGGGCCTTATATGCTGAGAGCTAAAGGCGCGACGGATGAAATTGGACATCTTCCCGTGGTCTAGGGATGAAGATCGGCAAATTGGCAGATAAATCTGTGTCAAACCGAAGGGGAGGAAAGATTCGCGAGTAGTCAGATGAATCATAACCAACGCGAATGGAAATGCATGAAAGCGTGTCCAAGGTTTGCGCATCCTACAGGGTTGTTTCTTGAGTCTCGATATGGGAGGAGCTTAATGGGGCAGTCTCCGTAGAAAGGAAGCCGTACTCACAAGAACTTGAGAGAGAAGTCTTCCACACGCGAACCGTGATCACATCACAGACTCTCAGCGCAGAATACAGAATTTCCAGATCCCCTTACCTGACCAGCCTCCCAGCGCCCGACAGCACGGCGTAATAGCAAGGAGACTCGCCTAGGGAAGGTGGCTCGGGATAAATGAGCCCCACGCTTCTGCGATCTATTCAGGTGCGACTGGACGCTGCAAAACCTTACAGCCTAGATTAGCCTCAAGGACGGAAATCTGAACTGGAGTACCCACAATTACTTCCACGTGGTAGGCAGGCTCGACCTTCCCTTTCTATAAGATTGTAATCTCACTGAAATAAGTCGAAATCACGAAGATAGACAGAGAGACCCACGGTGCCAATCAGAATCCAAGATTGCACTCGGATTTGCTCACTTACCCAGCAGAGATTTCCACCACCCAGGTTCCAATACCCATCAGATCTATAAAAACACCGCTGGGGCTCTCGGCAAACTGATCTCGATAGCCTTTTGACTCCTCCACCAAACACACTTCGCCGTTCCGCAAATAACATTAGAAAATATCTCCTGCCTCCCGAATGTGCCCCAAAATGGGGCCGTCTTTCGTTCCCTCTTCGAGACACGTTTCCGAGTTTACCTTTAAAGTATCGCGGTCATGTCTGTGCGAACGAATTGTTTTCTCTTTCGTATGGGAGCCAGTGATTACAACGAATTGCCGTCATGCCACTGCTTCGTCGTACACGCTTTCAAAATTCCAGGTGTTTTACCATTGGTTTTACCCTGACCGTGAACGCGAGGAGCATCCATGATCCTTAACTGTCCATTCCGTCCCATGAAGACTTTAACTGGGTGAGGTGTTTGTTGAATTCCTTTGCGCCGTTAAAGTTCTCACTTGAGCGGTACCTATTGCAATCGACGTCAACTCGAGGGAGACAGAGAGAGGGTGGACATGACATCTATTTTGATTTCATGTTACCAGATAACTCTTTCACCGACTCGGCGAGCCACGGGATGCTTCCGTCCAAGCATTTTCAATTAAACCAAGGATCTGCGATGACGATGCCGAGGCGATATTCCATGTTCGTCGAAAGTTGACCCTGACTTAACGGCACCCTTTAACTGACCTGGGTGGGCATCTGCACCTACACGGAGCTCGTCCGTCCAGCGATAACACAGTTGTCGCCGCTTCCTCCGTTTTGCCTAAACGGAATATTCTGTTGCGCAGTGTCCTCGGCTTAGTTGACGGGTTGTCAGAAGCGATGGTTTATCGATGCGATGCGGACAGTCACCTCGATCCAGGCTGTAAGCGTTAGATAAACAAGTTCACGAACTGCCCATCAGATAAGGTTGATATGTCGGGAAATTTGGTACGCCAGAGCCACGTTTTTCATGCCAATTTTAGGTAGGGGCAGTCGTCGCCGGTCGATCTTTAATAATAAACATACGCAGTCGACTACTCCTGGCGCCGGTTTCGCAACGTTCGTCAACAATAAACGCGGCAGAATAATGAGCACCATACTTCAAAACCTTCGATTATGGAGCCTTACCTTATAGAAACCCAAGGCGATGCCGGTGAAGATATATGGAGGTTAACAAACATTTCCTGTCAGATAGAAAATTAGAGGTCCAGCGTGTTAAGCTCCAGATCTAGTGCTGGTGTGCTGTGAATCGGTGAGGTGTATTAGACTTTTTGTTGGTCAGAGTATAAGCAAAATAGAAGGGACTAGACATGGGAAATAGGGTAGAACGAGTCGAGCAGGCTGTAAAGAATAAAGTCAACATCTCTTCGGATTGCAAGAGAATAGGAAATGTCCGGATCCAAACTCCCATGCTTTCTTTTCGTTCAAGAAAAGAACAGAAATGAAAGGACTGGAGTTGATGGCATACAAACCCCCAGGAGTTTATTCCTGCGTTATGGGAAACGGAAAGGCTAGAAACATACCAACACGTAATTCCGACGTATTGTTAGCTTTTTGAAAGCGAGATCCCGTTGTGTGAATGAATCTATACCGATGTAGCATGGCACCTCTGTCAGTTCAGCCTTAGTGATGACAGACGTCTGTATCCTCGAGGAACTTCAACCATACGATCTCTCCCCGCCGCTTTGCGATGGTTTACGCTTCGTCAATGAGAATTGGAGTAAACGACGTGCAGAGAGAGGTTTGGCAATCAGATCGGGCAACTATATTCCGCAAAACACCGGAGTGAAAAGAACGAATTAAGCATTTTAAGCATGAACACCGGTTTGAACGTAAAAAAGCCGGAGCTTGAGCTTGGATTCGCAAAAATGTTTGGTGGTCCGTACACGAACTTGACGGGAATGCTTGTAGGAGATAGCGGTTGAAGTTACTGGATGAGATGGATTATGATACAAGGCTAATGGTATAAGGGCGCCATCGACAGTGATGAAATTTACAGTCAGAAATGGCGTGCGTGGAAAGTGGGACGGAATCGAAATGGGAAGGCTTGGCTCGCATTATCCATTCAAGTGGCTTGCGGACTTCCAGAAGTTGCACAGAAATGCGTAACAAAAAACGCAGTTTCAGACCCCCACGGCCGCCTTGTGTTGGGTACTGAGTTGTGGCGTTGTGGTGCTGTAGTAAAGTCTTCCAGCGACGTCGTTTACAACCCAGTCTAATCCAGAAACAAGATTGGCCCCAGTCACAGCGCTACATGGCCAAATCTTCCAACGATGTGTTGTAATCGAGGTCAAATTCAATGCCTGTAACCATCCTGAGCACCAAACCAGAATAGGGAAAAGATAGGTGGGTCTTACGTCTCGAATTTCTGCGTCAGTCATCGAACCTTGCAGATCCTGTTTATTAGCAAATACAAGTAAAGAGGCGCCTGCCAAACGCTAAATGGAACGTGATATCCGTGAGTGAGGTCAGAAACGAGCTGCCATATTACTGGTAGGATCAAAGTCTTACATCTTCTGTTAGCAGGCTGTGGAGTTCTAACTTGCAATCCTGCATGCGGGTCCTGTCTCCCGAGTCGACTACCCAGACTAGAGCATCTGTTTGTTCGAAATAGTTTCGCCAATATGGCCGAAGAGTCCGTTGACCACCAACGTCCCCTGGAAGTGTAAAGTCGGATGTCAGTGGCGGAGTAGCAAAAGAAACATCCGAGCTCACAGATGTTTAGAGTGTAACTTCCGAGAAGAATAAGAATACATCAGCCTGGTATGGTTGTTGGGAATTCTGAATTTACGAACTTTCCATGCACGAACGTCTTGATATTGAATCCTAACGTGGGACTGATGCTGCTAATATCCTCTCCGTTGAGCTTCTTCAGAATCGTTGTCTTCCCCGCGTTATCTAGGCCGCTGAGGTCGATCAGCCATTCGGTTCGATTCTGGTAAAATAGCTGCTCATCTACAGAAAGAGCAGCCGCATCTCTTTCTCTTTCTGACGGTTTTTCCTAATAATGGTGAGGAGACCCATGGTGGATAGGACAGAAATGAGACTCAAGTGACTAGTGACTCAAGTTGATGGATGATAGCCGTGACTCCGAGCACGCGTCGTCACAGATCGTCACAGGAAAGCTGCATGGATGCAACCGCAAACATCTTCAGCTCTGCCTTCAACTTTCAAGTCGGACGAACATAGATACTCTCAGAGCCTGCAATCGCCCAGGTCTTGGACAAGCTCGTTTTGATCTGCTTTGTCCTGGCTGGTCACATGGATCCAAAGCTACTTCTGACGGTAGGATACCAAGTTACTCCGAGTCATCAATGTCTGAATGGCTGTTGTTGTTGTTTCGTACCATACCACTGGATGATGCGCAATTTATATCCGATCGGGACATCCTCGTTGCAGGAAGTCGAGCTTTTTCTGTGGCTGCGGCGTGACTGGTCCAGAACTGACTTGTTAAAGATCAACATGCTTTTCCATACCTTTCATGGGATGCGCCATCACCATTCCAAGCTCCACTTCAAGGTCTAATTTGGAACAGGCTTGTTGCCTCATGTCCCCGCTTCAATCTCCAGCCATCCATCCTCAAGAATTCTGCTGGAAGTGTGGCGCAGGAACACATTCTTTCTTCATACTTCTATTCCCGCTTCATTCTGGCACGAATTTGGCTCTGCCGTGATATAGTTTGGACGACACTCAGATTTTTGTTGTGACGCACGTATTGCTCCCATGTTAACAGTTTAGGGAGATAATGATTCGTTCGGATATATACCACCTATATTGTATGGCTATTTCGCTGTACAATTTTTTTTATTCAAGCGTTTTTTTGATCCTTTCGAAAAATTTGATACAAATGTTTTGAAACTGGCAGTGGTAGCAGAAAAAGCTGGGGTAAGAGCTTCGGCTTGGTTTCAGTAACTGGTCGGGCGTCTAAGTATATACGCTGACGTAATGTTTAAATTATACGGCCACTTTCTCACGATCCGCATCTACGCGATAGTAATCAAGCTCACCGGCACCGATTTTGTCCTCTTGATAATTGTCGACGGCACCAACGACGGCCATTTCACTGCACCTCAGCCTCGGTTTCTTGCATAGAGTCTCAGCTCTTCATATCCATTTAATATGGCTCCAAAAGTAAAGGGCAAGAAAGGCAAGAAGGGCGATGATGACTTTTGGTATGTTTTATCGACTAATCCAAACCTTCAAGCGAATTGCTAATCACTTTGGATTTCTAGGGATAAAGCAGGCGAAGTTGTTGAGCCCAGTAAACTACTTTCTGAGGATGTGGGGGATGAAGATACATTTGCCACCAAACCGAAAGCAGCCGGTTTCTCTGCATTCGCTGCTGCGGGGTTTATGGACGACATCCCAGACAACGATGACGAGGGCGGTGGTGGAGGGTTGATGGTAAGATTGCCATGCGTCTACCCCGGTTTTGTTCCTCACCGTTCAATGTCATAGTCTCTGATCTCAAATACAGGGAAAAAGAAAGAGAAGAAAAAGACTAAAGGCGGCGCGAAGGATCAGGCCGAGTCGCTGGATCAAAATGATACTCCAGTCGAGGTCTCCAAGAAACCAATAGAGGTTACGGCGGAGGATCTTGCAGATGAAGAATGGGGACCGGTCAAAGAGAAGAAAAAGAAAGATAAGAAAGGAAAAGGCAAGAAAGGCAAGAAAGTCGACGAAGAGGACGAGGACGAGGAGGACAAAGGTACGCCGAACTCTCACCTCTCATTTCACTGAAGCTCTTTCTCATGGTTTATCACCAGAAAATGTCGAAATTGCTCCTACACCAACGGTTGCTCCTGCACCAGAGCCAGAGCCTGAGCCAGCATCCGCTACCAAGGATCACGGTGACGATGAAGAACCAGAAGAACCAGGAACGAAAGTCCTTTCCAAAAAAGAAAAAGAGAAGCTAAAGAAAGAACGAGAGAAGGTTTTTAATTTATTTCACTTTTCTTAGATATTAACGGAACTCATTCTATTGCATTTCATAGGCCAAGAAAAAAGCCCAAGCAGCAGCGAAGAAGGTAGCTGAAGGCGGTGATGCTGCCCCACCATCGATTGCTCCAGAACCTGTGGCCCCACCCCCTCCAGCTGCCGGTCAAGAAGAAAATGATGAGGAAGGAGAGGACGCCCCGGGGGCCAAAACTGATTCCAAGAAGAAGAAGAAGAAGAAAGGAGCCAAGAAAGAGGAAGAATCTGCACCGACTCCTGGCCCGTCGGCTGCCCCTTCGAAGAAGAAAGGGGGCCTTAGTGCTTTGAAAGCTCTTATGGACGAAAAGAAACGCTTGGAGGAAGAGGCTAGACAGCGGGAGGAAGAGGAGAGGAAACGAATTGAGGAAGAGGAGCGGCTCGCTGAGGAGGAGGATCGAAGGCGTGAAGAAGAAAAACAGCGGAGAAAAGAGAAGGAGAAGGTAACTTCGTTCGCTTTTCTCCGTTAACGTTTGTGATACTAATCATCGTTGTATCCAGGCCAAGCGCGAACTCGCGAAGAAGGAGGGCCGGCTACTCACAAAGAAACAAAAAGAGGAGAGACAGATGGCCGAAATTCGAAAGCAAGCACTTTTGGCTTCTGGGGTGCAAATTGAGGGTTTGCAGCAAGCTTCGGGTAGTGGTCCGCCGGCAGTAAAGAAGGTCGTTTATGGAAGCCGCAAGAAAAAAGGTCCAGGCGCGAAGGAGGAATCACCTGCACCAGAATCACGCCCACGATCGCCAGAACCCGTGGAGGTTTCCAAAGCACCTACCCAACTTCCTGCTGCAGAAATAACCCCCGAGCCGACAAACGGAGACGCGAAGTCAGATTGGGAAGCCAGCTCTGATGAGGAAGCAGCTAAACCCACGACTGCAGAAGGTGTCAAAGACTCATGGGACGCATCGAGCAACGACGAAGACGAGAAAGAAGGTATGTAAATTCGCATTTTGTTCGAATACCTCATTAATTTTGGCAGCACAAAATCCAGCTCCAAAAGCGGCTGCCAAACCCGACGGGACCGCGACGGCCAAGACGGCTACATCGAAAGCTCCCTCGAATGGCAAAGTCGAAAAACCAGCAGCCGGAAAACCCCAACCTTCGACTGCCCCATCAAAATCTGTACCCGCGAAACAAACCAAGGAAGAGTCATCGTCTGAGGAAGAGGGGTCTGACGATAGTGCTGATTCGTTAGATGAAAGCTCTGACGATTCCTCGTCGGAAGAGGAATTGACTGCTGTTCAGAAACAGGCTGCGCAACGGAAAGCTGAAGCCGCCGTACGCCGCGCGAAAGCACATGAGGAGGCGTTGGCAGCACGCAGTAAAGATGATCTGCGCAGCCCCATCTGCTGTATCCTGGGACATGTCGATACTGGTAAGACAAAGTTGCTGGACAAGGTTTGTTTATTCAATATCTTATTGGCCTTGCTATCCTCTAAACGCGTTACATAAAGATTCGTCAAACAAATGTCCAGGAGGGTGAAGCTGGGGGTATCACCCAACAAATTGGTGCCACATATTTCCCCGCCGATGCTATCAAAACAAAGACAGCTGTTCTGAATAAGGTATGTAAAACTTTTATTCCAAGGTTGCTTTTATGCATGCTGAATGCCGCATGTGGCTTAGGATGGCACACAAGAATACAAAATTCCTGGTCTTTTGGTCATTGATACCCCTGGTCACGAATCGTTCACGAATTTGCGATCCCGAGGCAGTTCTTTGTGTAACATTGCTATCTTGGTTGTTGATATTATGCATGGCTTGGAAGCCCAGACGCTGGAATCCCTACGGCTGCTAAGGGATCGCAAAACACCGTTTATTGTGGCCCTGAATAAGGTGTGTTCATGTGATACCTATTCTGTTGCCTTGAAATCAATTATTTTGTAGATCGATCGTATCTATGGCTGGGATCCCACTCCTGACGGTGCTTTCCAGGAGTCTATGGCCAAGCAAAATCGTTCAGTCCAACGCGAGTTCGAAGATCGAGTGGCCAAGACAATTCTCGCATTCGCAGAGGAAGGTCTGAATGCCTGCCTCTATTACGATAACAAGAACTTCGCTCGCAACGTCTCGCTGGTACCAACCTCCGCTATAACCGGAGAAGGAATACCGGACATGATAATGCTTCTCGTCAATCTGACCCAGCAACGCATGAGTGACCGCCTAATGTATCTCTCGGAACTTGAGTGCACTGTCCTTGAGGTCAAAGTGGTCGAAGGATTAGGCACAACCATTGATGTGGTGCTCTCAAACGGCATCCTTCACGAAGGAGATCGAATTGTAGTTTGCGGACTTAATGGTCCTATCGTAACGCAAATCAGGGCATTACTGACCCCACAACCACTGCGAGAACTCCGTATCAAGGTTGGTCGAACTTTCTGCTGTAATACTCCTCTTTGACATGTTTCACCAGTCTGCCTATGTTCACCATAAAGAGGTTAAAGCAGCCCTGGGTGTCAAGATCACCGCGCCAGATTTGGAAAAGGCTATCGCAGGTTCTCGTCTGCTGGTTGTTGGTCCTGACGATGACGAAGATGAACTCAAGGAAGAAGTCATGTCTGACCTAACAACGCTCTTCGAGAACATCGACAAGTCTGGTCGGGGTGTTTGTGTTCAGGCATCGACTCTCGGGTCTCTGGAGGCTTTGTTGGACTTTTTGAAGAGCAGCAAGATCCCAGTGTCTGGCATCAACATTGGCCCAGTCTTCAAACGGGACGTTATGCGTTCAGCGACCATGTTGGAGAAAGCCAAGGAGCTTGCATGTATTCTCTGTTTCGACGTTCCAGTTGACAAAGAAGCAGAGCGACTTGCTGATGAAATGGGGATTCGTCTCTTCCGTGGTATGTCATAATTGGTTCTCACAGAAAATGTCTGTTTATAAGTCTCACGAATCAGCGGATATCATTTATCATTTGTTCGACTCGTTCAAGGCATATAATGCGGAGATAACAGAAGCCAAGAGGAAAGATGCCGCACCACAGGCTGTGTGGCCCTGTCGTCTCAAAGTCATTGCAGCGTTCTGTAAGAGAGACCCGATTATCCTAGGCGTGGACATTCTAGACGGTACATTGCGGGTGGGCACGCCTTTGGCTGTGGTCAAAATTGATCCTGTAACCGGGAAGAAGGAGACTATTGACTTAGGGAAAATGTAAGGCTGCTGATCTTATAAGGTGTAGTCCACGCTCACCGAAACCTCAGCACATCGCTTGAAATCAACCATAAAACATTCGACGTAAGCAATGTCCTACTAAAATACTTATTTTCTAAGCTCATGATACATCCTACCAGATTGTAAAAAAATCCCAAGCTGGAGGAGGTGTTGCTGTCAAAATCGAACACGCTGTTTATCAGTCTGCCAAGATGTTTGGGCGGCACTTCGATGAGAAAGACGAACTCCTCAGCCACATTACTCGACAGAGTATTGATGTCCTAAAGGTATGTTGGCTGTTAATTTATCTTCGCAAAAACCTACTAAACGATCCAAAAGACTTCCTTCAAGGCTGATGTCTCCAACGAGGAGTGGCTCCTCATTCGTGCGCTGAAACTGGTATGTCTAGTCTTTTTTTCCGCCGTAGCACCTCCTTACTCCGATGCACAAAGCGCTTTGGGATTCCTTGAGACCCTTTCGGCTTCGCGAATACATGCATGCGATAATGTGTTTCAACTTTGTCAAATCGTGCTTAAAACCGTAAACGATGCTCATTGCTGACAAATAAATCGATTTTATTGATATGAAAATTTATTTGTTTCTTGTTTGGTCGCTATCTTTTCTCTTCCTCCCGTTACTATCTATACTTTGCACCTATCTAAATATGTCCGCCGACGGTAAATCTGTCAAAGACGACGGAGCAGAAACCACCATACTCCCTGCGCAAGACGAAGACGAAATACAGCTGGTGATTACTGGCATGACCGGGAGATGACCTACGAACTTTGGGGCTGTTTCATCGGTAATGTCCAACTAGTGACAACTGGCATGGCTGCGGGTATCCGAATGATTTCTTTGCTCGCATGTACTTATGCAGTGCGAGCGAGATCTCAGGAGGATTGAGATCATACCGCCTGAACCTGAACAGCGCTCATACCTGCGTAGGGAAGCCTCCCAGTGTCATCGTTCACTTTCTTATCCCCTCCTGGGGGTTATTGCTCGCGTTACTGACCGTTTATGTTTATCAGCAAAGCCTTGGATACAAGAAAGTATGTATTCAGCGTTTTGTTGTGGAAAAACCTTTTATCTTTTCCGTATAACAGCAACTGCATCGAACATGGCATTTAGTCGAAAGTTTTGCTGCAAGCTTCTGCGCCTTAAATTTTATTGGAGGCGTTAGGTCTGTACCCCATCTTATACATCTTACATGAACGTCCTCTTAAACCACCTTTTCAGGTCTGCCCTATTTCTAGGGCTCTTAGCTGGCGGACCTGCTGCCATTTGGTCTGTATCTTACCTTTTTCATCTCCAACTCGTTAACCCCGTTCTAGGTCATCTTATTTAATCACGATCGTTTTCATGATGATTTCTGCGGCTGTCCTGGCCGAGATTTGTTCTGCTCTCCCTTTGAGTGGTTCAATCTACATTTGGGCAGCGGAAAGCGCAGGTCCGAAGTATGCCAGATTCTTTGGCTTTATAGTGGCTTGGTGGTCCTGTACCGCTTGGATGACATTCGCCGCAGGAAATTGCCAGGTTAATCTAAAGCTGCTTTTCCATTCCTTTCGTTTCTAAACCGTTTTTAGACCACCGCAAATTACATCGTTTCACAACTCAATGTCTGGGAGATTGACTTCCCTGGAGGAGCGTCCAACGACAATATCAAGTTCCGGGCACTTATCTGGGCCATTTCCGAGGGACTTCTTATTGTATCTGTTGCTATCAACTATCTTCCTCCCCGACTATATTCAGGCGTTTTCCGGTTTTCACTCTTCATTATGATGCTCGACTTTTTCCTGTGCCTCATCTGGCTTCCAATTGGAGTTTCCAAGACATACGGCTTTCGCTCTGCAAAAGATGTATTCACAATGACTTGTCCGTCTGCTTTTACTCTGGGATTGTTTCGAAATGCTCATTTATGCGCAGATAATGGAACTGGTGCTCCTGCAGGATGGAATTGGATCCTCTCATTGTAAGCACTTTTGCGATGTACTTGGCCACCGCACAGCCATTCTGACCTTCGTTGCTATCAGCCTGTTTACTGCAGGAACTATGACTGGCTTCGATGCTTCGGGTCATATCGCAGAGGAGACAAAAAATGCGAGGTTCGAACTTTCGAGACCACTTTGTCCAGTCTCCCAATTTATGTACCCTTTTTTCCAGGATAGTCGCGGGCAAAGGCATCTTATCCAGTGCCATTGCAACAGGCGTCCTGGGCTTTATAACGGCCATTCTCTTCCTTTTTTGCACCCCAGATCTTGGGACTCTTTTCGCACTCGACGCTCCTCAACCTTTTGTTCAGCTTTACGCACTCGCTTTGGGCAAAAAGGCAAGTATCTTTATGACCATGATTGCGGTCATTGGTCTTATCCTGGTATGTGGCTTTACATGCTCATTGGAGTAATAATAACTTTAATGACATTTTTTTGCCTTTCAGAATACCAGTATCGCCATTGTTGCCGCATCTCGACTGGTATTTGCTGTTGCTCGAGATGGTGTACTACCGATGTCGCACTGGATAGGCCAGGTTGATTCACAGGGTCAACCCAAGCGTGCGGTCACTGTTATATACGTTTTCGGTGCCATCATTCTCTGCACGATTTTGCCTAGCCAAGTCGCTTTTACCTCGCTCGTCTCGGCTGGTGGCGTTCCTACCATCGCTGCCTACGGCTTGATTGCTCTCCTTCGCTTTACAATGACGCCGAATAATTTCAAGTCATCTTACTTTTACCTCGGCCGATTTGCAAAATCATTCTATTTCGTCGCTGTGTTGTTCAATGCGTTGATTGTGGCGGTATGTCATGATTATCGTTAATCATCAGCGACGTTGCTTATTCGTAATACAGGTCATGTTGTCTCCTTTTTTCTTCCCGGTTACAGCGGATACCTTCAACTTTGTGAGTCATCCTTTGCCATCTCGCGCTTATCTTTTTCGTTAATTTCATGACAGGCCTCTGTCATTTTTGGCAGCATCACGCTGTTCGGAATCCTTTCGTGGTATTTTACCCCGGCAGACAAATGGTTGCGCCGCGAGCAGGTTCTACAGGCGCTTCACGCGGCCGATGTACCAGAGCATGAACGGCTGGACTCCAGTTTATAGGCTATGGTTTACATGACCATGATGATGCCTTTCTTTCCGTATTTTTCTGCCTTCTTGTCTCTTTTCTTGCTTCCAGTTACAGTGCAATGCAATACTACCCTTCTTATTCCACTTGTTTGGACGGACATTGACTTTCAAATTCAGAGGAATTAACTCATCAACTGACGGATTCTCACTGAGTCACTGTGCTCAGCTATTAGCACCGACAAACAGTTCACCCATCGCACATACCATGTGGGTCAGGCGTAGGGTGTTTATTGTAATTCCACAAAAACCCTTTCACACAGGTGTCCAGCTACATTTCTCGACAAGCAAATGAAAATCGCTATCTTTCCTGGAACATGCCGTCTAGGGAAAACACTTCTCTACCTCGACGCTTCATGAGATCTTCGAGACCCTGATCTTCAACGAGTATTGGTAGGCGAGGGTAGCATCCCAAACACAACGCGCGATTTTTCAACATGGCCATATGCGCTGTGTCGACTAACGATTGTTCTCGTTCGTCTACTCGACGCCAATGCCTATTTAAAGTCTGGTCACCGCATGGTACGCCCCAGCTTTACTGCGTCTCAGAGAAGGGAACCATGATAACATCTCGATTGCAGTACTGTCAAGAGTTAAAATTGTCCAATGTGGCGGTAACCGTCAGATTTCATGAAAAGTCATCGCGGCGCTAATTTCTTATGGGGCAGTCGAAGTCGAAGGTCTCAGCAAGACGCTTGTGGGCACTTCTCAAATCTCTACTTCCACGTTGGACGTCGGGCAAAATGACAGTTTCTTATTCCAACTTCCAAGAATCTCAAGTATCCTGGGATTCCTCCTGAATATCATCGGACTTCTGTCTGTGATCGATTGTGGTGATAACGAGGTAAGTCCACCGTTGTGCATGAGACCTTCACGCATATCCATCCCTGAGCCTGAGCTACGACTCTCTCTACCATCTTGCATGATGACATCCGAGTTCAGTGGGATCGGCATGCAGTGACTTAGAATGCGTATGTAACTGCGCCGCGTAACGCAGATCCCTCGTGCGCGCGCTTACAAGCTAAAACCCAAAGCCTTACCTCGACGAAATTTCTACTCGGCCTGCTACTCCGAGTCGACATTGAAACACACCAGCGATTCGGCAAGAAGCACCAAGTAAATTCATCTATGTACTCAGTCTACAAAAACCGCATGGTAATGGAAGGAGTACAAGTGGGTACTATGTCGTCTCCAAGGAACAGAAATACTCGAGTCCATCGCAGTGGCGGTATACTATGGTATCTCACCGTATCTGTGGACTTAGTCCCTGTACGGATGCATCTGGCAGTAATCCGTGTACGGCACGTACACATAAAGCGGGTCAACGCCACCACAGTCACATCTGCTGACGAAAGGTTCGTCGGGCTTCGCCCAACTGACAGCCATGTCCGGGGTTGTCGCAGCAATCATCTCTGGTCCGCGACGCGAGCGGGGCTCCACCGACATCGATGAACGAGGTGTCGATGTACGTGCCTTTGGTATAGGGGTGTAGGAAGGAATAGGGTGAAAAGGAGATCCGAAGGAGGAACGCGGAGACACCTTCTTGTCCACTGGCTTCTCGGAAGAGCTTCCTGCGACGTCTAGCGTCGAGGTGGAAGAGGCCCAGCTTACGCGTTTGGACTTGGAGGGGCTGGAAGAGAGGCTTGATTTTCTGTCTTGGGTCCTCGTGGGTGGAGTAGCAGAGTATCGCATGGCGGGTTTGACAGGCGCAGAGCACGAACGATCCCTGCCGCCTTCCTTCCGTTCATAGCGCACGGGAGGAGGGGTGAACTTTTCTTCGTCCCTTCGTTTCCTTTCAAGCATCCTCTCTTCTTTGCGGGCCTTGAGCCTGGCGACCCTAGCTTTTTCCCGTTCCCTCATCCGCTGCGAAAGAATTGAGACACCGGACATATAGGAGCAAGACGAGCGACTTACCTCGGGATGCAACTCGAGCCATGCAGGCGAGTCCGCGAACTCTCGTTTGATGACGACAGTCCAGATCCAGTACCCGATACCACCGAGGACTATGCCAATCATTAAGGCCAGGCCACCGAACGCGTAGAGTTTGATAGCGATCATAGCAGTGTCCGACAGAGGTGTGTTGTCGATTTCTATGGGTGCTGGCACGGTAGCAGGGGGTAGCTCCGGGGCTACTGGGTCGTCTCGTCGGATGAACATTATCAACTCAGAAGAAGTGATCGAGTTGTGTCGGGAGGATGAATATTGGTAAAAGACTGAGGTTCGAAAGATTGTTATGTTGCGAGCGATCAACGTTCAGCACAGAGAGAGGTGGATTGGTTAAGACGTTTTGAAACATTTGTGTCTGTACGACGGTCAGTTAAATACTTTCCTTGTAAAGGGGTCGATTTGGAAAAGTCCTGAAGACGAAGTGAGTTGTCTAGCATCCTCCTGAGCATTTCCATTTCGGACGAGACAGTATGGGCGCTTTTGGACGTTCTAGGCGAGTGTGGCGCATTTGATTTCTGCCCCAGAAAATTAATTGTAACCCTAACCCCAAGAGTAATAATTTCACGGGGAAATGACTGCGCGGGCTCTGGCCTTTCTCTTTCCTCGTTCTTCACCTGTTGGTGGGATTGCATGGCCAGAAACTGGGATAGGTACGGCAGACAGGGCATTGATCTCGCCCATACTGCCACTTCCTTTGGTTTCTCAGCCGCCAAGACTGGCACCCGGATAGGGGTAAGCAAGCATCAACACTGCACAGGAAAGGAAACGAAGCCTGATCTCCTTTTTCTAGTTCTCTATCGCCAGAGGAATCGCTGCCGCAGCGGTGGGCGTCACTACCACTGTCCTTGATGTTGCGCTATTCGGAGGAATTCCTGTCACTCGACCAGCCTTTGGCTATGCCGTCTCCACAGTATTCACAGTTGCTGAACAGATCACCCTTGCACCCATTCATCTCAGCGAATACATGACTTCCACCTCGCTTCTAGCCGCCCACAGCTCTATCAACGTTCTCTCAGCTATATTTCCTGGGAGTAGTGATGCTTCGTTCTCGTTGGCGTCTTTCATCGGCCTCGTACGACGTGAATGGGGCACTGAAGGGTCAGGTGGTAATCTTCCGGAAACGCAGTACGGGATCACACAAGTTGCCCGCGCGATAGTGGGGTGGATTTCATTGCAGGGTGTTACTCAAGAATGGCAAGAGAAGCGCTGGTTCAAGCACCTGAAAGAGATAGACGTGAAAGAGGCGCCGAAATCGCAACGGACATTGAAACACAAGTGCGTCGTCAAAGCAACCTTTTTTTCCGTGTATCCTCTCTGACAATTATGTTCAGGTCTTCGCGTATACGCGTTACTTCAGACGTCATCTTTCCCGGAAATCAAGGGCCTCAGATCATTGCAGCCGACATCGGAGAGCCAGAGCCTGGCGGCAGGTCGCGTGCTTCGTCAATATACCTTTCAAGAACCAAATCTCACATATCATTACATCGTTACCGAACCGGGCAAGCTGGCATTCCCGCTGACCTTATACCTCCTGCTCAAAGCAATGCAGAACTAAAGGCGACGATGCGGCGGCTCTCAAAGATGGTCCTTGCAGGCTATGGCGGCGCCAGTCTGCTGTTTTTCGGAGTCTCACCGACCGCATTCGGTAGCGGTAGTGACAAGAAATCGACTATCCAACCACCGACATCTTTTTCTACTGCGATGGCCCAGGAAAAAGCCTCAGAGGAATCGCAACTCACGAAAGCTGTTGACGCCGCAGAAGCAGAGGCCGCCGGAGATGGCGAGAAGCCAATGGGTGAAAATACCAAACATGAGTACTCTTGGTGGGATGTATTACTAGGAAAGCACGATCAGGAAATCTTCGAACGCTCGACTTCGCCTGCAGAAGAGCATGCAGATCCAGCGAAGCAGAAAGAAGCTGCGCGGAGAAGAGCGAACAAGGGAAAGATGAAGGCTACAGCTGTGAGTGCCTTTACTCCTGGTCAATTCAACACCCTCATCTTGTTTCTTGTAGGTCATTGGGAATGAACATTTAATGCCCCGTTTCTGGGTCCTGACAGACCACGGTCGAGGACAAGTCGTTCTGGTCATCAGAGGTACGGAGGTCCTTCTCTGAAAAATTGCCAGGCTCTTATCGCCTCTTATCCCCTGCAGGAACCATGTCTCTCAACGAAATAGCTGTGGACTTGACCTGCGAACCCGACATCTTCCAACCTGCTTCCACTCCTCCACCATCAGAAACTGACGAAATCCCTGTACCGGGCCAATTTGCTTTCCCCAGTGTCTCGGAGAAAGAGACTGCCGCCGATGGGAATGTCCCAAAGTACCACGTCCATGGTGGGATGCTGAAGATGGCCAAGGTTATGGGAGACGTAGGCAATCCGGTACATCTCGCAGTTTTGGAAGCGTTGCATAACAATCCCGAGTTTGGTTAGTGAAAAATTTTGATGTTACGCGTATCTCACGTTTGTATGTTAGATCTCGTTCTGTGCGGGCATAGTTTAGGTGCTGGTGTTGCTGCTATCCTGGGCATGGTTCGTTCTTTTGTTTTCGGAACTTCCGACGTTCATTAATATTCTTCCCGTCAGATGTGGGCCGATCCGAAGACATGCCTCACAGTCCGATCCAGTGGACTTCCTGTCGGCCGCCAAGTACAGGTTTACGCATTTGCGCCTCCGTAAGAAAAAAACACTTTCTTCGATCGCTACGTTACTCACCGATCTCGTTCTCGTTACTTAGGTCTCTTACGGACGCCGCCCTATCCCGGTTGTCGGACAAGCTTGTGGTATCCCTGGTGTATTCTCATGACGTCGTCGCCCGTCTCTCGTTAGGTTCGGTCCGCGACCTCAAGAACGCTGCCATGTGGCTCTGCGAGGCGGAAAGCAATGGTACGTCCGACGACGGTTGGTCTGCTGTTACTGCGCGAGCGAGGAAATGGAAAGACGGAACTGGATCGCAAGATGATATGGACTGGGTACGTTTCTCCAACTTGGGCTGAATTTTGGAGGTCACCAAAAATAATACTTCAAATAGTTCATCGCCATGCGGAAGACCCTCGAGGCGAATATGCAAAACACGAGCATGTATCCGCCCGGGCGCGTCTTGTGGGCTATGCGAGATGGGGATCTGCACCCTGCGCACCAGCTGCATCCAAATCCCAACAGCACGGGCTCTGCCAAGACCAACGAAGATAAACTTCGTCTGTTTGAGGTCTTGGACGTCGAGAAAGTGTTTTCCCAGATTGTTTTCGCGCGGGATATGTTAACGTTAGTCTTTTCAAATTTATTATTCCTAGCTTGATGGCACTGACCTTTTCACGTAGTGCTCACATGCCACACCAATATGATCGCGTTCTACACGACTTGCTCTAAGTATATTCCTTTCTGTATTTTCTCCTTTTCTTAATTGTATATCGCCTAGACTTACATTTGTAAGACATGTACCAGGAACCTACTTACCCATCCGCCTCAACGGAAATCATATCCTCTCGTCATAATGATGCTTAGTAGTTACCCGCTTTATAGCTTTCCCTGTATTCTATTCTATCACGGTGTTCTCTTAACCTAGTAATACCCCACAGGTTAATTAGATTGTATATCCAAATCGATTTGCTCTTCCCCATTTTTTGTTTGATCATTTCAAAATTATCTGGTTCAGTCGAAACGGGTCGTCTCGCGCGTCTCTGCTCACGCCACCACGTGACCGATATCGTTCAAAAAGGCAAGCGACAATTCCCGACGCTGTTTTTTTGCGGTTGTGTTTTCCTGCGCTCAGCAACGCTGCAAATTTCGACGATTTATCTTGTAAACGCTGGTTTGTGTGCTCTCTGGCTGCTAGAAATGGATTTTGACCCTTTTGATTTCCAGTTATGTGAAAACATATGCAATGCACCTGGCAAAACCTAGCCAGGCTCGCGTTTCGAGACGTCGCAAGGCCACGGCTTCAAATTAATCCCTCTTTTCGTCACCAACAATTTCGCAAAAATCTAGGAGCATGGGGCTCCATCCATCCTTTTTCACGCAGACTGTTCACCACGGCGCAGACAGCAACGTCGGCTCAGCATGTTCCACCACCTCCCCACAAACTCGAGCCAAGTGCACTCGAACCATTCAACCTCGAATCCGCAGCGTCAACCGCACCTCTTACGCCTGCGGCACTCGGCCGTGCAGCCTCTCGTGCTGTTCGTCTCTTAATGCAGCAAGGCAACCTAGCAGATGCATATCTCATTGTCAATTCCGTACGATATGCTGGCTTGGTCCACACATCCTCTTCGCTCCCTGGCATAGACTCGATGGAACGTTTTCGGGAAGTCGCTCTCGCCTTTACCAACGACGTTTCCCCGCGCCTTCCATCCCACACCCTCCTACACGGTCTCATCCGACAAAGAATGCTCGACAAAGCCTCGACTCTCGCCGGACAGATGATGGCAAGCGGCATGCGAGTGCGCTGCAAAACCCTCGACGCCATCTTCTTGGATTTGGCACAAATGTCAGGAGCGGAATCCAACGGAACGCAGCCCCCCCCTCTCACGGCGTCAGTGTTGGAGGGTAGTGACATCTTACACTTGAGACCTTCGATGTCGAGCGATAGTGGAACGAAGTTTGCCCTCCGCCTCTTATCTCTTGCCCGGCAATCGAGGCAGCGGCGGTCGCACAACATGTTCAAGACATTGATGACTCTGTGCATCATTAACGGAGAGATCATTATCGCGTCTTTGCTATTCGGATTTCTCCTGAGAGATTGGCAGGCCCGTGAACTCAAAAAGTTGGACACGCCTTCCACTCACGAAACGCCGTTACCTGTCCGGAACCGCATGAAGGAGATTTGCACATTTGTGGACCAAGCTTTGGCCACCGACCAGCAGGATGAATACTCGCAACTCGAGTTCAAATCCAGTCTGCAGGCTCTTGCGAACCTCGCTCATTTACTTGACCAACGTCTCATCCCGTTTAATAACATCACCCCCTTACTGTGTTCCCTTTACAGCTGTCCCAGAACGTTGGACCCAGTATGGATACCGGACAAGGATGGGACGCCTCGACAAGTAGAACCATACCCTTACTTCCACGACGTTCTAGAGAGACTCATTCATTCGTTGCCGACCTGTAATCCGGTCCATGACTCAGACTTACCTTCCTATTACGGCCACATGCTACCTCCCTTGGATCGTGCAAGCTACAACACTTTACTTCACTATTCCTTGCGACATCGGCATTCGGCACCTTTGGCTGAAAAGGTGCTACACCACATGACAAAACTGCTACGTGAACCAATCGAACCAAATTCTGCGACAATGAATATTGTTGAGCGATCTGGAAACTTGTTACGCAATTCGGAGATTGCGAAACTGGCTCTATCTGGACTTCAAGGGAATCTATCATCGGTGAACTCGACAGGAAAGCATTTAAAAAAGCTTCCATCTCTTATCAATGTCGCCAAGACAGGCGATAACTATGCATTGAGTACCAGGATGTCACAACTCATATCCACCGGACAACCCCAAGTCGTGGTCAAAGCCATACCATCGTTGCTCCCTGGTTTGACACCTCTCAACCAAGGAAAGCTCAGTAACTTATCACCTAGCACCGTCGGGCAACTCCAAGAACAACACCGCCGAGAAGGTCTGCAGCACGCAGTCTCTCTTGGGCCTGTCGTCCTCACTTCCATCCTAAACGCGTTGCAAAAGACTGGAAGAACCGGCCTCGCGGAAAAAGTCTGGCTCTGGGCAAAAGAAGCTGAGGCTTTGAGCTGGAAGCCAGACAACGACGGCGTCGTCAAACCATGGTGCCTTCCCGTCATTGCATATACGGTAATGATCAAGGTATACGCGTCTGAGGCGAAGAAAGGTCGTTCTCCTCTGCAGCAGGTGGCCTCGACATCTGGAAAACTCTCTGACCAGAAATCTGTCGTCGTTGCCGGTTGGGGCAGGCTGAAGGACGGCAGGAAGATGCGACACGACCGGGCAAAATTCAGGAAAACGAGAAGCCAGCTGGGGCGCGAGATGGGCCTGCAAATGTATCGTTCTTTGTGGCCTGCCGCAGATACCGTCGCGAGGAACATTTCTGAACTGCAGAGCCAAGGCAGCGATGTGAGGGTAGCAAGGCGGCAGTTGGATATCCCACGCCCAGATCCCAGGTTTTTCAAAGCTGTCTTGGACATCGTTGGCCGGCAGCCATGCATGACACCCCGCCGCATGAAGAGGAGCAAGGCCCACTACAGCAGGCTCGTTCGCAACACAAAATCGAAGTACATCTGGCGCGGGGTCTTGCCCCGTGTGGTTCCGGATCCGGCATTATTGGAGGTTGCTAAGGATATGGACGCAGAAGGCGTCCCAGTGCCCCTTCTCTACCAACGACTTCTGGTTGGACGGTGGGAAAAAGCTGGCGAGGGCCCCGGTCATCGAGCGGCTCTGAGGGACCGGAGGCCGTTCGCTGTTGCGATCTCTATTCGCCGCTGCAAGTACCGCAAGGGGTTTGATAGGGCCAGAAGGGTGAGTGTGCCGGTTGCAAATACGAAGTCAACTAAAGGCGATGAAAGGGCTGAGCGTCGACGAAAAGGAGGAAAGAGGCAAGGCAAGAAAAAGAAGAGGATCTTAGACTAGACTATTATTGCTTGTAATTGCTATGGCGGACATCCATACAGAAAAAGAATACCAAAGCGAGCCAACTAGTGACTCCTGTCCGTAAAAGGGAAATATTTCCTATTTTGTCACAGGACTATCCCTTGCTGTTTGAAAATGGCACCATTTCCGGTTTACCGACGCCCTCCAAATTTGGCAGACTAACCCATAAAATACCTTAGTATGACTATTCATTTATTTTCAGGGAACACGACGGAGAAACTGTGGAACTAAAAATGTATAGGACAACACTTTACTTATATCACTTGGCTTGCGGGCCGACGCCTTGCGCGGCAAAAACTCGTCCCCACAGTTATGTATTGAGGACAACTGCTCGGCAAGTCAGCAAATAGATTGAAACACTGGACAACTTCGCCTGGAATCAACGGTTTTGCTGGTCTTTCGGCCTTGTTGTTACTCGCAGTAACAACTGCGCCATTCAAACCACGGATTGCAAACACCAGGTTCAAGGGGGAAAGCTACAAATAAAAACTAGACTTCTAGAATGTTGCTTACCTCGTGTATGGGCCACAAATTGAGGTTGGAAGCGGGCTAATATATTGTTTGAGTCCACTTCCGGTCCGAATGGAAGGCTTAAGACGACGAATTATCTTTTGCAGGGAAAATATAGTTACTTCAAGTTACGAGACACAATACTCAGATAGTTTTCATAATGGGGGAATGGCGGAGGGTCGGTTCTACAATTTGGAATCAAAGATTGGAACCGCTTGACCATTTCCTCGATTACTCCGTCGTAACAAAGAAAAACCTGTCCAAAATGCACTGCTCGGTAAGTAATTAGCCCTTTATACATCAGTAAGAGTGGGCCACAGATGTAAATCAATACTCACGCCATTCTAAGAAGGGGTAAATAATGAAGACACATAATACCTCTGACCCTAAATTTGAGCTCTTCGATTCCAACTGAATAAGCCTATCTGAGGCGTAAAGGCGTTGGCTCAGCGACTCGATAACCCCCAAGTTGCCCGTACCTTTTAATTTGGAGGTGAATGGCATCGGGCAGAAATAGCCAGGTCGATGTCTCTTCCTCCCAGAGACGCTGCGGACTCGCTGGCTCTATGCACTATATTTTCTGGAGTGACAAAAAGCACCGTAATGGATGCCGCTGAGTGACCGACGTCAACGAGAAGAATGTTCTCCTGCTTTGAGACGTCGGCCTTGGTTCGGGCGGGCAGAAATGTGATCTATAAGCCAAACCTGCGGCCAAGGAATCTGGAAGAAGGCCAACACGGGCAAAGCCAGCCAATGAAGCAACTTTAGAATAGCTCCTCGCTGGGCTTGACTGGAGTCACGAGGGAAGGTTATTACTACCTGGAAAGAATTTTTTATCCCGCCGGATGTGGAGGTGTGATGGTTGGATACGGAAGGGGATGGTGAGAAGATTCCCGCTACAAAGGCCTGTCCACGATTATCATCGATCGTAAACTGCAATCGTCATGTTGAGCAACTCAGATTCACAAGATGTAACGGCAGTAGTACTGTAACTAACTTTAGGTCCAATGTTGCCCCCATTGTCGTCCCCAGATGTAAGCGACGCCGATGCATTGATAAATGCTGTTTTCTTTCGTAATCTTCAGGAGCAAATTCAGAGGCATTTTTTGCCTACAAGATATTTAAATCTGTTGGTGTTGATGTTGCAGAACGTAACTTTGCTCCTGAAGGTGAACACCCTTCGTCTGTAAACTCGAAGCAATTAGCGTTTATTGTCCTTTGCAAATCCGACCATTTCCCTCTTACCTTTGGGTGTTGTGGACGTTATCCTGACAGGTTTGCGAGCACATCATCTTTGGAACCTACGATGAACGCCACCTGTCAATAAAGTCAATTCAGACCTTCAGTAAATCCACCAGACGAGAGAACATATACCTTGCAAATGTGGCTCCCAAAGTCGATTCCGACAGAAGAAGTCATGATTGTGGGGCAGCTGCAGTCTTTCCAAGTGTCGTTGGAATACTAGAGTATGGTTCACCTTTAGGGTGAAAGGCAGGCCGGAAAAAGCGTGGCCGATAATTTTCAGAATTCAGTGCCAAATGTCAACTTTGTCAAGTGATGATCAGCGAACAGGGAACGAAAACACGTGGTCGAGCTACTGTGCCGACCTCACCAAAGGCTTTCGCGATGGCAAGGAAGAGCCAGGGCGCTCAATGCGAGCCAAACCATATAAGCGCTGAGCGGAGGAAAAGACATGGTCAACGTGTTTGTCACGAAAAGACCTAGGTGCCGCCGTTAGAAAGCGCAATAATCTTTTGATTCTCGCACCACAGAATTCAACAAGATCTTGAATTATGTAAAGAACGCGATACGAAGGGGAGAGCAAAGGGGAGAGCGGAACGACCCAGAACGGTGATCAATTTACCGGCATAACGGCATGACGTAGATGGTCGGCGCACGGTTCATGCAGGGTTTATAGGGGCTTCGCAATATATAATTTCCATATATACGACCGGAATTTCCACGGTATAATTGCGCGACAAATCCTGGGTTTACAAAAACGACTCCCTAAAGGGGACTCGTAAAACACAGTAATTTGGTTGTAATCGGAAATTTGCAACGCCTTCACCTCAGCTTCTCAGCTCAAAGAAAAACTCAAAGAACCAGCTTTCGAATAGCTTTCTGGAATGCATGGTTTTGTCTATTACAGACGAGTTCTCGTTGATCAATTGAGTTACAGGACAGGTGAATTGATGTATATTTATTCCTCAATCGTCAAACACGCGAGAATTGGTAGTACTAACAATAAAAATCCAAATCTTTCGACTAATAATAATGCCATAGAACAGGCTGCTCCTACCACCTTGTGTCTGGGAGCGGGAAGGGGTCGTCCTCATGGCCTATCAGCCGCCCATACCCGTCACTAATCTTCACATCCTTTACCAAACCATCTTGGCTCCTTCGGATTTTGACCGTCGGATAGGCCGAGGTAGCCAGACTCATATGCATATTGGTTATAAGTTTCAGTGATTTACACCCCTCTGCAAGCAAGCGAGCTTCGGTGACGAATGCGGCGAGGTCAGCTTCAGTGGGTTCACTCGCATCATAAATATTATCGGCGGTCGACCAAGTTGTACGGCAATACAGTCGTTCAAGACACCTAAATTGTGTCAGGCTAGGAATAAGCGATGACTGCAAATTTATTCAATTCATCTTGGAATTTTATACGGAAAAGAAAAATGTACACACTATATCGGGGAAAGTTGCCTCTATCGCAATCTCCTCCAAGTTTGGAGCTTGTCTGGCAATGGTGCGCAAATAATCATTGTCAACGGACCTTGCAACTCCTTCCGACTCCCTGCTCAGATGGAACTTTTCCTCTCCATCCGGTGTCTCGTACCACATAGACCCCTCGTAATGGGAGAGATAGCGACCAGAATACGGGTATTGTTGAAACTCTAGACTTCTGAGATTGGGCAATCCACCAGGAATCATCGAACGTCGGAAAAGATACAGTATTTGACCGTTGACACTTTGCTGAATGGAGAGACCGATGAGTTGGGGCAAGATAGGTGCTATGGTGTAAACATTTTTGAAGTTTGCCTGAGAGGATTACCCACTGAGCACCACACGGTTGAATGGAAATTCTGGCAGACACTGACCTCTAGGTGCCTGAGGTTTGGCAATATCCCGGGCCTGGTGGTCTCGTCAAACCAAAGGCTGTCACTGAGACTATCTGAAAGTTTCAATCCCTCTAAGGAAGAATGGCGTCTCCAAAACGCCATTGCAGCCGGTACACAATCGTCTGAACACGATGATCGCAGTAGAGTAAGTGATGTTAAACGGGGGAAATCGAGTGAGAGAAGTGGAGAGCACGATTCATAGTTCAGACCGAGAACAAGAGTGCGCAACGAAGAAGAGACATGTCGAATACTAGCCATTAACCTGACGCCGCCGTCCTTTTGGGATTGAAAGCCCCTGTAGAACGTAAATCCAAGGTGCGACATTTCCTAGTAAAAATGGTCGCTGACCGCATGAATACGACAACTCAGAGCTTGGGTAGGCAAGAATGTACTGACTCTCATTCCATTCAACTCATATATACCAGACTCGTTAAGCCATGGCTCGTTTTTATCCCCCATGCCTCGCACCGTAATCCCTCGGAGACGTGGGCATTTACTCCGTAGTTCCCCCCAGAATCTAGCACTTAGTTATCCATGGCCGAACACATAGTCGTTGTCCCAAACCCATGTGGCAAGCAAATGAAGGCTGAAAGTATGGATGTGCGGAAGTGATCCTCCCGTAATCACCTTCTCCACAACTTTGACCACATCAAATGGCCTTTCTCCACTGCGTGTTGCCTTAGATAGCCCTGACATGATATGCAATTCCCGAATGGCAGCCCCCAGCTGGCCGTCTATCAAAATCATCTGGAGAAAATTCAAGGCGTCGTCTTCATTTCTGAGGATGACGCGAGAGCATAAGAGAGGGTAAACTATGTTGTGAATATCGTGATTTGTGAGTGCGAGGGAAAGAAGAGTCGTCGGTGTCGCGTAGAGTGGTAGATGGCCAGCGACGACGGGGAAGAGTTCAGGTAGGAGCTTTCTGAAAGGCGAACTTGGACGATTGATGGCAGTTGTTGTATCCATTCTGGAAAGTGAGAGGCAGGCTAGCTTTACAGGTTTAATTTTGCGCGCCAATCAGTAGAAGAATCGAGGCTGAGTCCACTCGATCCGTGCAGATCTGTCCGTTGTCGTGGTTGGAACTTGGAACCAAACCTTGTTCGGCGCTTATGTTGGTCTGTTCCCACGATATAAATGGATGCTTTTACCAAGTTTTTTCTTCCGTTTCTGCGCGCTAAGTAATCCGGATTCCAGCAATTTTAGGTGTCGTTTACAGTTTACCTTTATATTTACTTGTAACTGCGCAAGCGGGTAGCCTGAGGACTATCCGGTTTTGACGTCGTTTGGAGGCTGGCAGCAATGCAAATAATCTGTGAGAGAAACCCACTGCGTCTTCATTTCTCAAGATGGGCGGCGTAAGTGGACGTCGTAGAATGACACGAGGGGGCGCTAGTGCTGTAGTAGAGGTAAACTGCGAGAGAAAGTAAAGTTGTTGGCGTCGTGTGTACTGGGGAACTTAATGACCGCCGAAGAGAAGAAAAAAATTTAGGTGTTGGCTTGCTTAAAAGCAAAATTACAGCAATGTTATTGCAATGTTATTGCAATGTTATGACGTGAAGATTGCCTATACTAGGCGCTTGTAGTATTTTGCCCCCAGCTTCGTTCTCACGATCGGCTTTGGAAGAGTTCGACCCTGGTTTGGGTTTCTAACTCCCTTTGCTAGGTTCCATCACATTGCGCGAGTGCTCCCACCTCTGGCGCCATATATGTTCTGCACGCACACGTGCAAGTTTTCCGATACTGGGTTGGGATATTAATAACAGAAGGTAGGATAACATTCAACTCTTTTGCGCCGCGGTCAACCGGTGAACACTCAACTTGCTTTTCAGATGCGGAGGTCTGCAGCCCTTCGTTTCTTGCAACAGAGAAACTGCAAATTAGAGATTAGCCAGTGCTTGGTTCTCTTCTATGCCTGCCGCGCCGTGTTTTTTCTTCTCTGCATGGCTTTAGAGGGCTTAGAGGAGGAGGTGAGACGGTCAGGGCTAAGGTGACACGCCGACCAAAATTAGTCTGGAGGAGTTCAACGCGCAACCCAGAGCCAGAACAATACGTGTAAAGCCCGCTTGGAAGGAGCAAGGACGAGCAAAGTAAGAAAGCGAAGCCAGAGAAGCAAGTCAAGGTCGTTTTGAAGGCGATGCCCAACGGCTGCACCGCCGCCTCCAGCTAGTTTATTCGAGTCAACTAGTCACAGCCACCACTCCTTCCGTGCCCGAGGTCCCGCTCACAGTCGGCGTCCGATGGAAATCGACCCAAGCCGTTCACAAGCGCCCTTCCAAGTTCTACCTGAGATTGCTGGAAAGAAATCCATCCTATGTCATCTATCCAACTGACAATGGGCTCGCCTCCCGACAAAGGCCGCTGCAGTGATAAATAGCAACAATGACTCTTGTTCGCCCAACGGACGGATTATTATAATCAACTGGGTCACGTTCACAGCCGAGTCGGGCCACTCGGCAAGGAGGACTGCGTGATCCTGTGCAACGCCAATATAATAAGCCATTCCAAGGCTTGGAACATATTCACATCTTCCTTTCCTCCTCCAATGTCTGCTCCTCCTCCGTACGAAACCAATCCTGATCCGAGACCTCTCCCTGAAGGCTGGATAACACAATTTGACTCCAAGTAGGTCTTTCATCTTATCTGGATCCTCGAGATCGGTAAATTGATGACTTCTCCAGTTATAAGGCATGGTTAGTATCCTGGTCGTTTCCCCTGAGGGTCTTCTCTTAATATCCGGCATATAGGTTCTACGTTAATACAAGGGCTACACCTCCTGTTACGACATGGACACATCCATCTGGGCCTCCTCCACCCCCGCCTCAGCCACAATATGCCCCTCCTCCTACTGCTCCTCCAGCAAACAACAACTCAGGTTACGGGGGTGGCTACAATGCAGGCCCTCCTAACCAAGGAGGCGGATACAACCCGGGTGGATACGGATACGATAACAACCAAGGATCGTACTCCGGCTATGGTGGAGGCAGCAATTACCAACAACAACAACAGCAGCCTCCTTATGGAGGCAATCAATACGGTGACCCGTCTGGCGGATACGGGCAATCGCCGGGATCCCAAGGTGGGAAAGGCATGGGTAAGTCAGCTTCTTGATCCTGTTTCTCCGTAGCGATTGACCGAGATTCCGTTATCTAGGAGGTCTGCTCGGTGGTTTGCTAGGAGGAAAGACGAATAAGATTAGTGGCGGAGGGGGAGGATATGGTGGTGGCGGATACGGCGGCGGATATCCCCAGCAGCAGCAGCAGCAGCCACAAGTGGTATACGTCCAACAGCAACCCCCCAAGAAGTCTGGAGGCATCGGAATGGGAGGAGTGGCTTTGGGAGGTTCGTATTTCTCCGTTCCCATAAACACTCTAATGTCCTAAAATGTCGTCTTCTGTTCAGCTGGAGCTGGTCTCCTTGGAGGTGTTCTACTCGCTGACGCACTTGATGATGATGATCGCGGTGATTATGGCGGCGATTATGGAGGTGACGACTTTGGCGGTGGCGATTGGTGAAAGGTCTTCAACGTCAGCCTGAGGTTACATCCGACGAGGTCCTTCAGTGATCGCGTCTGTATTTCGAGTTATGGTCATGATTCACGGTTTTTCTAAGTTTTTTTCTTTGGACTGTCCGACGGAAGGCACCTGATTCTCGCTCAACGCTCAATATTTTATTCATAGAGTCTTTGTACTTTCTTCTTACTATGTAACCTTCTCACATGCACGCATATTTGACAGGCTGTGCTGATTGACAGATGTCAAGTAAATTATCAAACAATCCATCGTGCGAACACTCGAAGGTCCATCTGTGGCCGTGTTCATTAAACTTTTTGCTCAGTCAACGATGCCCACCACACTACTACCCATGACAACGTCGACAGTGAATGATTCCTACCAATTCTTCGGCGCTTAATAAAGAAATCCTTCAGCCTCCCATCAAATAGGGCGAGCGCTCACAGTTTTTCAGTACTTGTCCCAGAAACCAAGGACTGGCCACGAATCAATTAATATGGAAGTGTTATTTTGGCTTCATAAATGGCCACCATGTTTTCGGCACTTCCTGGTGCCTGATGGCACTGGGAGACTGTGAACCAGGTACATTTGAACCCAGTCAGCCTGTCCGGCGGTGACGGCCGGCTCAGGTTCATCTCATGATCATCTGCGGGGGATCCGTCTGTCTATTATCGCTGAGCGGTGATGTTCGATGAGAACGGATCGACAGATGGATTATATGAAAAGCCAGGTGGCGTGCGGTTGTCGGAACGTTTCGTCCTCTCTTACTCTTCTCCTTCCTGCATTCAGCTTTTGGTCAATTGGCACGACCGTCGTCACTCTCGACAAGTAGCCAGTGTAGGGTTAGCATGCAGAACGCGGAAGTCATCAATTCGGACAACAGGCCTCTGCCCGATGGGTGGATGCAACATTATGAACCTTCGTGCGCCATGTTGTTTTCTCTCATTCTAACGGGAACTGATATATCACGTCTTTCCTAACAGAAAACAGATATGGTGGGTACCATAACAATAATTAATGCCTTGGACAGATAATCAACTGATGACTTTTAAAGGTATTATGTTCAAACAAGTGCAATACCACCCAAGGTATCCTTTACGCATCCAGCGGATAGTATCGTCCCGAACAGAAGAGTATCTACCATGAATCCAGCAGTGGCAATGGATATGCCGCGACCGAATTCTTCGCCGACTCAACCACCCGTGATGCAGAACCATCGTCAACCCAGCGCCGCGCAAAGACTATACGCTAGCTCTAAAATACAAACGGCGACACCGATGATTAGCTCCAGCAACATTCAAAGTCTATCAACGTCGCCTGTGCCACCACCACAAACCCGCGGGCCTGCCCAATTCCCAACGCCTCCACCTCCCCCCCAACAAAATAGGCCATCAATATATGCCTCAAGTGCACCTTCGATGCACAACCTTCCCCAGATGGTTAATCGGCCTTTGCCCGTAATCCCCCCACCGGATATTTTGAATGGTACTGCCATTTCTGGGTCACGGCTTTCGACTTACTCGCCAAGCTCATCCTCGAATTTTGGCAACAGTCCATCGCCAATGAGTACAAGCTCTATCTCTCCACTGTCTCCACCGTATTGGAATAATCACCTTGCGCCACACCGAACACAATCTCTGCAGTCTGCTCATCCGATGCCGCAAACCCATGGCCATCTTCAACATGACCCCAGACGGACTCAGACATATGCACCGGGACAAAGCGGATTTAATGCCAACACGAGCAACAGTGGTCCTCGTCTTACTCCTCATTTAGTGACGATGGCTCGTCCACCTACCGAATTGAATCTACCTTCGATTTTGCAACCTAGTGGTCCTGGAAATCTCGTCCCTTCACCCCCTTCGACAGGTCCACTGTCCCCGCTGTCACTTGGAGGGAGTTTGAACTCCTTAACTACGCCCTCACCTCCTGCTTCCTCTCTCCTCTTTGCGCCACCCAACTCACTCACATCACCTACTTTATCTCTCCCCACTTCCCCTCCTCTATCCATTTCGCCTACGATCTCGTCGCCAGGGTCAAATTCCTCGACAATCACACCAGAGAGCTTTAACAAACAAGGAAATGGGAATGCCGCTGCGCAAAACAGCGGTGGACGACAAGCTGCTCAAGCCGTTTTCAAGATCGCTGGGGGCGTCTTCTCAGCGACGACGGGGCTATCTTCAGGAATAATTACTGGTATTGGTGACCTCGTCACAAATCCTCGAATTACCAAAATGATGAAATCGGCATTCTCCAAATTCAATACAGGGGTGGCGGAATCTGATTTGCAAGCGGTAATGCAAGGGAGGCCAAATGCAAACTATCAGGCCGTCATCAATGCTCTTATCCGCCAGCAACAGCTACAGCAGCAGCAACTCGCCGCACAAATGCAAATGAATTCTGTCAATGGGATGCAGTACCAAACGCCTCCTCAACAATCTGTCGACTATCAGGCCATGATTTTAGAAATACAGAGACTCCAAAAAGTTGCGCTCGCCCAGCAAGCCGAAGCCCTGCTGGCGCAGCAGCAGGCGGCTGCCCAACAACAAGCCCTCGCCCACCTCCAGGCGAACGCGACACAGCAGCAACAGCAACAGGTTCAAGCTCAAGCTCACGCTCAGCTCAAATACCAGCAGGCGATTCAGGAACAACAGTTGGCCCTCGCTCAACAGCAACAAGCTCAACAGCAGCAAGCTATGGCGCAACAGCAAGCTACATTCGCCCAGTTGCAGCAACAGCAATATAATACATTGTTACACCAACAACAAGCGGCCATAAGTGCGCAGAATCCTCAGCACCACTCACAACAACCGCAGCAGCAGGGCCAAAATCCTTATGCGCAAGTGTTTAATCATGTGGGCCATCTGGTTCACGATATGACGCAACAGCAGCCCCAACAGCAGCAACCCCAACAACCTTCGATGGCAGATCTGCTGAATTCTGCATACGGTGGCAATGCACCGACGCAGCAGCAGCAGCAGCCTTCACAACCTTCGATGACAGATCTGCTAAATTCCGCATATGGTGGCAATGCACCGACGCAGCAGCAATCCCAACAGCCATCGATGACGGACATGATAAATTCTATGCTCGGTGGCAATGGATCTGGGCAAGGCCAGCCTCCAGCGTTCGACCCGTCGACTCTGTATGCTGATCCCACTGGTGGTAGTGGTAGTGGTGGTGGTGGTGGTGGTGGAAACGGTATTTTCGACACCATCGCCCAGACCTTCGCGAATGCTTCTAATGGGGGTGTTCCCTCTCAGTCTGACACGTCCGGCTTCGCTGGGTTTGTCAACGGTATCAATCAAGGATTTTCGAACCCTCCAGTTGATCCTTCTTCCTTCACAGCTGGCTTTGACCTGGGATCTCTTGGAGCAGGTATTGGAGACTCCTTTAACAGCGATAACAATTGGTCACAGTGATCAATGTGCGTTATGTTGTACATCTCCCTTCGCTTTTCCACGAAACACTGTAGCCTCTATTCATCATTATTACACGTGTAGGTCGCTTTCGAATTTCTTGTACCTTCCAGCACTCCGGTCTTGCATATCGTCGATGGGTACTCTATATTAAAGGGCCAGTTAATAGTCCTGTGAATTGATACGTGTTAAATCCGTCTAACCGACTCTCCGTGTGATCCCTCCTTTTTCTTTCAAACCCTCTTTCTTCACAGCTATTTTACCAAAGTTTTCCAGTATTCCCCTCTTCTCATGACTTCCATCTACCCACTTCTCTGGGGCTCGGAGATGAACAGCATATACTGAACGAGCCACTATCGTCACTGGTAAGCATGGTATTCCTTTCCTTTTCTATGATCATAAATTTGCACAATGCCGCCAGGCATGAGGGCATCCACTAGTTGTGTCCACTGCAGTTTCTATCCGCCAACTCGTATTGACGCAGGAAGCGAATGGTCGACATCATCATTGCCCTGAAGGGCAATTTGCAGTCTTAGTTTTCGACATCGTCATTGCCCTGAAGGGCAATTTGCAGTCTTAGTTTTCTGTTCCGTATTATCAGAATTCAAATGGACAAGGAACTTCAAAATCGACTCAACATAACTTGTTGCGCAATTTGACCTTCAAATTGCTGGTCGGAGCCTTTTGAATCTCCCTGTTCATGATATTGCTGGTGAGCAGCCTGAAAACGAGAGTGAATAAATCTGATTTGTCAATTCTCCTGTAAGTTGTAATGGTCCAAGGAGATGCTTTTGCATTGAATGAGATGGGGAGTGAAGCGAGGTCGGCAAAGAGTACATGAATATCTATGCTCAGGTATTTAGACGACAGCCGCTCTATAATACAATACTCTGCCACTCTAACGTTAACTGTACGTTCCGCGTAATTAATTGGACAAAGATCTGTATAGTAAGAAGCTAGGTATGATGCTCTATGGTGATATGTGTATGATGTCTGTCTGAAACAAGAACAACGCATTAGGATTATGGAGATAAAATGAGTAGTGTGAATCCTTGGACGAGATGTTTGAGACACGAACGCCCAGTTCTGAATCCAGTCTTCCGCCTTAGGAATCTTTTAAACTCTCGGCCCTATCGGTACGTTCTCTCGCACTCGTCCTGAGCAGCCAAGCCAAATTCTCGTAGACCACGAATGTTATGCAGGTACCAGGGAGCACACGCACGAGATTGGTGCCGAGGCCGCGAAAGAAGCCCCGTGGACCTTCAAGCGCCCACGTGCGCCTGATAGTGGCGGGGATGTTGGGGAAGAGAGCCGATTGTGCGTCGTTCTGTGATTGTGGGCAAATATGTTGTTGAAGTGGTCGACGGCGAGGTAGCAGACACAGTGTGGATCAACAAAGGGGCAAAAGAGGACAAAGTCAGCAAGGACACAAAAATATATATAGAAAAAAGAAAATGCAGGAGGGAAAAATGGGGTGACAGACGTCGAAGAGGGGGGATATGACCCGAGCCAGGAATAATGAACCACGGAAGACGACAATGAACGAGGCGCAGATGCAAACAGGAAAAATAGACACAAGGGTAGGTCTAAGCCGCGGCGTCGATCGCTGAAAAGTGACAGGACGGATAAAGGGTCGTTGGATGCGCCCAATTTTCGCTTTCAAGGAGAAAGTCGCCGAAGAACCAAAATGTAATAAAGAAATCGTGAGAAGATAACGGATAACGAAGAGATAGGTGAAAACCCGACGAATACAAGAAAAAACAAGAATAGCTGATCCACAAACCTGTATTCGAGAACGGACAACCTGGTAGGGGTATGTAACGGATAATGCAGCAAGCTTGCTCGATATAGACATGGCCGTATAGGAAAGATTTGACTGCAAATAGGATATTCATCAGCATGAATTGTTTAGAAGGCAAGAAAGAGGTGGAGTCGATTGGAGCGGAGTAACGAGCTGGGCGCTAAAACAAGGGGTAGATAAACGCCTCGTTCCTTCAACGCCGACCCACTATGCAAACATGCCCGATCCATAATTAACGATGAGAAAACACGCACAAGTTTATCGGCCTCGCGATTATAGGGCTTTCCAGCTTTTTCATATTGTCGTTTCTTCCTGTCAAAGCCCCATGTCTTCATTTTTTCATAAACGACAAATTGGATCGCGCCATTCGAAACGCCGAATAGAGCCAGAGATGTTCCGCGAAAAAGCCCGAGGGGACCGTCTTTCTTTACGATGGTGCGGAGGCCGTCTGGAGGTGTAAGCGTGGATGTCAGTCAGGTGAGGATATATATGGGTAAAAGAGAAAACATGAGGCGTAAAGCTGATTGGGAAAAGGCACATAGAAAACATGAGGAGAGAAAGGGCCATAGGCGAGCAACAATTCCAACGAAAAGAAAACTTCAGATGGAAGAATCGTGTAAACTCAAATTGCTTGCATTCGTAGATATATGTTCAGCAGTAGGCTGATCCGACACGGAATCGCTCAGCGATTTCAAATCACGTGACCGATGGCCCCTTTTGTCACTCGACACAGATTTTGTGGGTCTTGTTAATGCAGCTCGATGTGCCTAGTGCCACAACGAGATTATAACACAGGACTCCGCATAAGCAGATAGATGGAAGTAAATGCTATCGCATTTAGCAAAATACCCGGGTATTTGGCCCTTACGTCTGCTCTAGAGTCCCCTTGTTCTTCGGAGGACTGGGTCAAGGAGGTTTGTAGAAAAGCACGTACCCCACAAACCACGATAAGCGTTCGGTGAATCGGCGCGTGTTGTAAACATGCGGACTCGAACGAGCCAGAGGGGATTCGTCATGACGGCAGTGACGGCACCTATGGAATACTTTCGTTAGTCAAAGATGCTGGTCCAAGGGTACCCAGTGAAGTGCGAACTCGCTTGAGCAGAACAGATGAGATATTCGGATGCCGAGAGAGGCATCGTGATGTCCCCACCAGAAGCGCGTTTCTTGAGCATGTTGTAGCTATTCAAGTCCATCAGCGGGCTTGGGTCAAAGAAGGGGGAAAATCTTCACAAAAGAAAGTAGAGGCCCCAACTAGACGCGTTCCCCGCGATGTTAGGTACAAGACCGCGATATAATCCACGCCATCCTTGCGTTTGCTGGATATCTTTGAGAGAAATCCATATATGTTTGCCAATGGAAACATTTGGGTTGTTTGTTGTGACTTGGAGCTTGACTTTGAGGAGATCGAGGGGGTTTAAGCATAGGGTTGTGACAATACCCGCACCAATACCTGCCGCTGCATGATCCTATAAAGATTTCCTGTCAATTCCGTGATTTGATGCGTAAAAATGGGTGTATTTTAACACTCACTAGGGCTGTGGTCGGAAAGAAACTTGGCGGCTGTGGTTTGACGTTCGTCGCAGGCTGAGAGGCAGACACGCGACCACTTGTAGAATGAGATGTCGCAGGAAGTGAAGAACTTCCGTTCTCCAGGTTCTTCATTGTCACCTCATGTAAGGATCGTTCGCCACTGGCCAGTAAGTTGAAAGGCAAGGGAATTTGAATGCGGAAAAACGGTGACGATGCAAAGTCGCATTGAGTCACGTGTTCTTCTAACTTTTTAGTCCTAAGTCCATGGACTGACGACGCACTGCAGTGGTCCAGCTTGCGCCACACTCGGCCTAACCAGGAACTTACAGTGCTCCACAATTTACAAGGATCCAAGAGCTGCTGTCCAGAGTAGCTTTCCATGGGCGCGTTATTTTTTGCTCGCTGGTAACCTGGGACATCGCCATTGACTCTGTCTTTTAAATTTATTCAATGATTACAGGTCTAGGGCTGTCTTGGGCAATGGGGACCAACATTTGAATATTTATCCAGTGAATGCGCTGCAGGGTCAAGGTGAGCAACACAATACGGGACTGGTATCCACGTCTGTGTCTCATCTAAACCGTAAAGTCGTTTACTTTAGCAGGTATCAATCTAGTTTCAACAGTAAAGCGGAATTAATAACGTAACACAAGCCAAGGCACATCTGTGTCGAACGAAATGAATACCTTCAATTTCCCGTCCTGTTGACAGTCAATTGAGTCCCTCGCCGCTGCCAGGGAAAAAGAAGGATATCGCAAGGTTGCAACTTTTGGATGAAGCTTTGACGAGGCTCTGTTGGGAACGGTACTTGGCCTGGTACTATGTGCATTTTCACTGAGCTTAGTTTTTCACGATAGACCTTATAAGTAACAGATGACAATCGATTAGGTTGAAGTCCACCATGGACCTACTTGCAGGGATTTTGCCTCGAGGCGGGTTCGCGTGCCTCTCCCGGATCCGGATGCATGCGCTTCTCCCATCATCAATCGGTACGCGCCACCGACATCCCAGGGCAGCACGATGACCTGCCTCGAGGCAGGCCGGTTTTCGTAAGTGGGGGGAAATCGTTTATATCACCCGCCTCACGATAAGTATAACTGTCAAACATGGTGCTATTGATCACTACCCATGTCCCACTCCATTCCCTCTACCATCCCCGCCGCTTTCGCCCTCCTCCCCGTCTTTTTTCTTGCCAGGATAGTCTATAGGCTCCTATGGCATCCACTGGCGAGCATACCTGGCCCGAGGGTTGCGGCGTTCACTACACTTTACCGGGCGTACTACGATGTCATTCTGGATGGAGAGTGGTCAGAACATCTCCATGTTCTGCACTCAAAATATGGTTGGTGCCTCTCTTCATCGTCCGCGCTCCGCACATAATTGACTATTGTGTCAGGCACCGTTGTGCGCGTCGGACCTAATGAAGTGAGGTCATCACCACACTTAATTGCTTGTTGGTCCCTGATCGACCTTTCCAGCTCCATTTTAGCGACCCCAACGCCTATGCTGAAATCTATGGCAGCGGATCCACATTCACCAAGGATTATAAGATGTACAGGTGCTTCGGGTCCTCCGAGTCTGTCTTTGGACAGACGGACTTCCACAGGGCGCAGAAGCGCCGCCTTGCGCTGGGGCCTTTATTCTCCCGCCGCGCGACATTGAAACTGGAGAAAGCACTCCAAAAACACGTTGACTCGCTCATTGAGCGTCTCCTCACCTATGAGCCTACTCGTACCGCTGCGGACCTGCATCTTGCCCTCCGGTCAGTGACCCTCGACATTATTACTACCTATTGCTTCGGCTCGTGCTTCAACGCGATCGACTATCCTGGCTTTTCACATCCTGTAGCCATCTCGATGGATGCCACCCTTCATCTCTGTTGGGTTTTCAAACATATTCCTTTCTTGCGTACCCTTACCGACAGCTGTCCCGAATGGCTTGGTTTGGCCCTCATGCCCGCCACCAAAGGATACTACGACCAAGCCAATCAACTCGGGTCACAAATCGACGAAATTCTTGAAGATCCGCGCACCCTGGGTGGGAAGGAACACGATACGATGTACCACTATTTCCTCGAAAAGCAGGGGGAGAAGGAGGGTCTACCTGGTGTTAAAGGCCAAGAAAGCCAGCAGATGACGGTGAAGGAGAAGGCGAAGACAAGGCTGTGGTTATTGCATGAGGGTTTGAATCTGCGCTTTGCAGGAAGTGAGACGGTCGGAAATGCCTGCACGCTTGCGGCTTTCTTTACTCTTAGAGACGAGAAAGTGAAGACGAAGCTGGTCAACGAACTCCTCCATGCTTGGCCGGATGTGGACGAACCCTTTGGTTACGAAGAGTTGGAGAAGTTACCTTACCTCGTTTGTGCACATACTCACTTCACCCTTGTTTTTACTCACCTTGGAGACAGACGGCCGTTATCAAAGAAGCCTTGCGTTTGTCCTGGGGTACCGTTACCCCCATGCCTCGCCTGACTGGACCCGCCGGTGGTGTTGTGGCAGGCATTCCAATTCCCCCAGGAGTGAGTGCTTTTATTCTCATGTTCTCCTCTACTTTTTCCTCGTTTGGTTACCCCCGTCGCTGCCGCTTGCCGCTGTTCCTCTTTCTTCCGAATTTTTAGCCGCTTTCCCCCACAACCTCCCGAGAGACATGGTTCGCGCTCCTGGACGCGGTAATAATAATGCCATCTTTACTCCCATACTCTCAAAATTAGATGCCTGCCGCATTGTAACCGACGCTCGCTTATTTTCCTTTACCTTTCTTCTGGGTTTGGAGAGCGAGATCCCCCGACAGTTTATCTTCCTTTTACTTCGTGTCGAAGAGCGGCATTGCCGAACTCGGACTCGGCGGAACCAATTCGCGCTTATCCCGATTTGGACGTCGATCCTTGTGGGTAATTTGTGGGGCTTATTTGGGGTGTGGCGTACCCACCCATCTTCCCCATCTTTATATTAATCCCCAGGACCTCCAGCCGCCAGTACCACGTACTGCCACGCGATTTTACGCGACATTTGTGGTTCTATGCTCCGTCTGATCGATCGAGTTCGAGTCTATTTCTGTGATTGGAACTTGTACCAAGGATGCGGTCTTGAATATCCCATGCGCGTTTCCGTTTACCTTCCCTTGGCTGGGATGTTGACTCCCCCCTTTTCTCTGCTTCGATTCCCTATTTCTGTTTCTGTTTCTATTTCTATTCGCTTACCTCACTGCGTGGCTTTGGCTCGTTGTGACGATGGTGGCGGTGGGTTTTGGGACCTGGCTCTCTCTCTGTTTGATTTCATTTTCTATTCACTCTCTCCCTTCTGCTTCCATCGACTCGAGCTTGCTCACTTGCAGAGTTGGCTATCTGAACAGTCGTGTCTAAAGGAATGGTCATTTGACCTCACATGAAAGCATGAACCTGGTTGTTCTCACGGACGTACCCATTCCATGTTTTTGACTATGTATCTCCTATGTTCTTGATCCTCCACTGCCTCGCCTTTCTTTGCATGCATGGTCTACCTAACTGTGGGAAGAGCGCCGTTATGGGACAGATTAGAATTTTCTCACGTACCACACTTTTATCGAAACGAAAGTGGAATTGTTGTCCTTGTCCTTGATCTTTCCATCACCTTCGTCGACTCTTAAATCTCGAATCTCGCTGGAGTTTCGCTTATTTATCTCTCGTTCTCGATTCTTCTTCATCTACTTGGTTCTCTTTCCCCACAGCCGTGTTTATTTATTTATATCGTCATCTTTTTGCGTTGAAGGTCTTTCAAACCCGACATACTCACGGATTCTGTCGTGTCTCCTTGATTCTATTTCCACTCCTCCTTCATCCCAGCGAAATCCGTTCTATCTATATCTTGAATCCCGTCTTAAATCTCCGTATGTCAAACCACGATCCAAACTAACCCACGCTTTGTATCCAACAGACTACAATAGCTATGGGAAACACTATTATGCACCGTAACCCGGACATCTTCCCGGATCCTCTCCACTTCTCTCCAGAGCGATGGCTTCAGCCTGATTCGGCTGCGACACTAGATCGGTACCTTGTAGCTTTCTCGAAGGGCCCGAGAGCATGCCTGGGTGTCAAGTGAGTTTTTAAGTTTCTGGAGCTTTAGAAGGATCGGCACTTTTGGTTTCGCTGGTGCCGTTCAATTGGGAGAGAAGACTGGTCGACTGACTACTTTTCTGTTTGCTTGCCAGCCTTGCGTGGTGCGAGTTGTACCTCATCCTGGGAAATCTGTTCCGGAAATTGGAGCTAAGGGACGATGGAAACTCGTCGTACGTGCCTTTCCTTAGTTTTTTTTATGGCCCATTTGCATATGTTAAAACTCCTGTTCCTCTTCGGTTCCTGTTCTGCTTGGGTGTCCTGCTTGCTGATGCTATTTTTCCTTGTCATTTTTTACGTCAATGCGTTGACCCACCCCCCTTGACAATGCATGACTCCTCCAGATTGGACGACCTCCATTTTAGGGAATATTTTATCCCCCTGTATCGTGGACACCATCTGCATGCATATGTGCAGAAGAAATATTAGTGGTAAGCACTATCGGGTGGTTCCAGGCGGCATCATCTTGTAACCTTTTTTCTGCCATTCTTCTTTCCTCTTACGTGTTAAGCGTCCTTTCTTACGATTTGTACTATGCGAAACTGTTACGGCCATCCCTTTATGACGCCTGTAAAATAAATTACGATGAGAATACTAAGCCCAAAATTGGTGACAATGCAAACATAAGAATAGCCACTCTGGTCATCGACAGACGGCGATCTTTAGGTAGCGGTTAATCGTCGAGGAATGGATCTGACAAGCAACGCCTTCTCCCGAGTGTAAATTTAAGCATAAGACATATTCAGTACTTGATATGAGCCGCGGCTCGGCCAGCCGTCCCCTCATTCCCCTGGAATTTACAGTCCCCCCTGTTCGACACTTAACAAGATATTTATTTCCCTTCACTTCAAAGAGAGCTTTCATCACTCTTAACCTTAGACTCTTGGGACATTTTAGGAGGTCATCTATATTTGCCAATGGAACAATCCAGTCGTCATGGGCCTTTCTAGATCTTGGACCTCAGATGCGTTATCTCTTTGACTCCGTGAAAATTCGAAGTTGCATACTACTCAGGCGTCGATGCATGACCTGTTCTCGAGTAACGTCACTCACATTGGACAAGTGTCCTGGAAAATCATTTTGGCCCTTGCACTCCTCGTATAATCTGAGCAAGTTCGCCGCTCGTCAAACGAACCACATGTGCGATCTTGTTAGTAGGTACCGTACACCTGTCACTTGTTCATGGAGTAACCCACCGGAACTTGTTAGTCTTATTAATATTATCTGGGTCCGATATCAGAACCACGGTAGCCTAGCATCACAGACTGACCAAACACTAGAGCCTCTCATTTTATATCTCAAACCGTTCTAGAATATCCGTTTAACCGTCCGTAATTAAGCGAGGATACTTCGATTCCCCGATAAGTCTTCAACAAAGTTTCTTGAAATGAAATTCCGGTCACGATTGCAAGCAAGTTTACATGCCTCTAACTGTTTGGAAACGTATTCCTGATAACCAAATGACAGACAATTGACAAAGTGGCTCGCCCACAAGGTCTTTGACTTCAAGTTGGATTGACCGTTAGGTAGATGTGAGAACGATTCTCAGATCAAGACCATACCTTTGTACATCAAGTACAGTGTAGGTCTCACGATAGCTTATAGCAGCAATGCGACCTTACGTCGGGACCAATAACACCGAGTTTTGCGGCTGGAGAATCCCACCAGTCATAAGTACCTGGAGTTGACACTGCGCAGAAGTTGAGGATAGATCTTTAGAAATGTCGAACTAAAAATGCTTCCTTACTCTGACACAATGCCTTGTAGGGAGAAATTATGTGTGCTATCATCCATTTAGTGCGTGTGTCGTATTGCCCGCCAAAGATCGAGGGAATAATCAAAATTCGAAGGTGGAATTTTGGAAACTGATTGGTCGCACTTGTGTGAATCGCTTTTCCGCTCGAGATGCCATATTCTTGCTTGGCAGTATTGACTGAACTGTTCTCACAGAAGACAGTAAAACGTATGTGTAGATAGCTATTTCCAGAGGTCAATGTCACTCGACTCAGTCTAGACATGCATATGCCGCTGACTTTGAAATCTAGAATAGGTCATTTTTGAACCTATCCCACAGGGTGGACCGCCCTTGTTAATGCGACCGGCGCTCAAGGCTACAAGAAATCTACAATGCGGGCTATTGGCTCCATAGATAATTGTGGATGATTGTATTGAAGCGGGATGTCTCCCGTGCCCGTGACATATTTGTTCCGCGCCGCCACAGAGTATCGATTAGTTGAACAAGTGATCTCGACACGCGACTTTGAACTGTGGGAGGACTAGGAAGCACGTAAATCAGCTAAAATAATCCGTCGGATGACACAGATCCTTTAACCATTTTGCCTCGTCGATGAAATTCTCAAGTGCCTGGTTCGCCTATGTTTGTAAGCTCTCTCCCTCAAGGAGGGAAATAGATTTATCACCTTATATGATCATGAAATCGATCTTGGAGATCGAGGAAAACCTCAAAAATTCATGGATTCTAGCTAGATTCAAAAGAGGTGGTACAACCTCGAACGATGCATTTTATGCGAGCTGCGAGGTTGCAAGAGACTATGATGTAGCTACTTGCATGTGCCGTGAGCCGCCTGCGGCAGGTGGCTGCCGTGCGGACCACCCTCTTCCAGTACCTAGGTTTTTGGTAGGCCAGCGATTGGTTTGAGATTGCAGCTGCCCACTGGGGGCTTCTCGGGGCGCGAGAACTTTGGAACCAGCGCGGTCGCACTGAAAGCTGCCGATGTTTAGAAATAAAATATAAGAATATTCATGGCACTGGCAGGATCAAGAACCAACCCTCGTCCATTGATCTCTATTTCTGCAATCGAAGTCCCTGTATGGGTATTTTGTCCCTCGAGGATTCTGTCAATGGCACAATATGCCGATCTGCGTCAAACCAAGCCCATAGGATGTCATTAAGTCGTGATCCGAGGACCAGGTCAGAGTCAGGAATTTTTTGGCAGAATTGAAGAAGCAAGCGAGTCCTTCAGAGAATCGGCAAAGGCAGCTGGGGGTAGGCATAACATCGAAATTCGAATCTAGAAGTACGTAGATTATGACGTGGTCACTCTCCGTGTTGAGAACTCGACTTACCTTCTCACATATAGAGCGCCACACTTGCTTCTTCGTCGTAGACCAAGATTTGCGATCGAATCTATATCGGGTCGTTGGCTTGCCGCTATGCCGTGCCATCTCGATAGACACGCCAGACGCAAAGAAATATATGTGGTTCCGGTCGTCTTGTCAAAGGCTTATCATGACAGCAGTGTCATCCTCTTGTTGCATATGGGTTTTCTACATAGCCATATGCAGCAGCATGTCAGAATCCAACTTCGTTGTAAAACCAAGAAATCGTTGGAATTGCGGAGAAATTCTTTTTAATTCAAGGATTAGAGTGTCGTGGATGAGATTTTCTTAAAGGAGTTAGTAGGAAAATTTGTGGGGGTATACCCTCTGAATTGCTGCGAAGTCGCCATTCATCTGATAAATAGATGATCGTTCTTTTAGATTGATTTCTCACCGTTGAGTAGTCCAGCTGTCGAGCATGGGCTTATGGTGAGCGGCCAACTGATGTCAAAAACAATTGAGTTCGTCACTTATTGAAACGCCTCGTACCTTCATGGAAGCGGTTCAACTGGTTGAGGCGAACCTCTGACAATCATGTTGGCCGAACGGACCCACTCCCTGCGTCGTGGTGAAGGGGTGAACATGCGTAAAAACCTCCGTCTTGAGATTATTGAGATGAGTCGAATGACGGTGGGCGAAATTCATGGAGAAAATGGAACTGCCCTTAATCCAATAGCGGGTAACAGAGTCATAACCTGGAAAAAGTAGGTAAAAGCGCTGATACGACTCCGCGAGAGCAGTCAATTCATCTGCGAACAAAAAGAAAAGAAACCATGCAAGAACATCCTAAAATTAATATGCTATCTCAAGGGGGACGCCATGGAAAGCGGCAACATAGCATAGCATGTAATCCAGCCACATCGCTTGTCACGGATGACCGTTCCGATTGTGAGACAAGCGAGGAACACTGGACAGGGAAGTCACGTCCAAGCATCCAAGAGCGCATTTTTGGAGCACCTAGGGTATCCTTATGGTCGGGCGGTTCACGATTGGGCCAAAATCCAAGAGGACAGCAAAGAGACCAAAGAGCAGGGAGTCTGAGAGTGACCGCAATGGACAGTGGCATGGGCCTCACCAGAATAAGCCCAGAGTTTTGCAGGGAGGTATAATGTCCGTTTCATCGAATACAAGGAGTCGTGCAGGGACAAGTTACAAGACTCATAAGCCTTGTCATGTCGGCCGAAGGGCTTGCATACCCGCAAAATCACATAAACTGAGGCTGAGGCTAGCAACTCCAGAATCTGAACAGAGGAAAACCAATTATGGCATGGTGAGTTGTAATTATCAAGCAGTTAGTTGGGAGTGAGCCAAATCCTAAATGAAACGATCAGTATCGATGAGATTTGTCGAATGTCTATGAATTAAGGGGACAAGTTGAAGTGTTAGTCAAGTGAAAGCAACGCATGACCGGCGTGATGGTCGTGCCTGCCATCGTGACCAAAACCCAAGTACGACGATAATTTTTTTCCCTTAAGATCGCATGCCATTTACACATGCTCTCGTTGGCCCTCCGTTCTCTCCCCTTTCCTAGGTCTCTAAGACGCGTTTTCACCCTGTATAGGCGCTCCTCGTCGTTTACTGCGCACATGGCTCGAACTCCGTGGCTTCCTGACGCATATCCACCAGCTCGTCGTTCCGATCACGTTGACATCTATAAGAGCGCCCTTCGTGGCGACGTACACGTTCAGGACCCGTACCAGTGGCTAGAGGAATACACCGATGAGACAGACAAATGGACGACTGCTCAAGAGGTTTTCACAAGGACTTACCTAGACAAAAACCCCGACCTCCCTCGGCTTGAAAAAGCGTTTCAGGCTTGCAATGATTATCCCAAGGTATTAAGCGCCCCAAATCGGCCGTTTGAATTTCTGGCAATAATCTCTCTATTCTATGTTTCCAGTCCTATGCCCCTTACTTACATGACGACAACCGATGGTACTGGTACTACAATTCTGGCCTGGAGCCGCAGACGGGTGAGCGTTTTATGCAGCCTTTCCTGACAAGGTAGTGAACGTCCGTTGGCCAAAAATTAAGCGTTGTACCGGTCCAAAGACAGCAATTTACCGGATCTCTCTACAGCCGATGGCAGTGGTGGCGATTTATTCTTTGATGTGGGCCCGCTTTCTGCCAATCGCATACCATTGCTGATGTCCGTGCAGCCCAATGCCCTTTCCAATGACGGAACTGCTGCTCTTTCTACCTATGCCTTTTCGGATTGTGGCAAATATTTTGCGTATGGTATCTCTTTCTCTGTATGTACTACATCGAGACACTGCAAACTACTCGAGCATATGTTAACACATTTATTTAGGGCAGTGATTTTGTGACAATTTACGTGCGGTCGACGGATTCCCCTCTCACTAAAGATGTGGACGCGAAGAACGACAAGGGTCGTCTTCCAGAAGAAATCAAATTTGTCAAATTTTCATCCATAGGATGGACACCTGATTCCAAGGGCTTTTTTTATCAGGTCATTCCCTGGACCGTATGGTATCGCTGTTGCTAACTTCATTGTAGCGTTACCCAGATACCTCCACGGCCACCCAAGAGAATGGGCCTATTGCGACAGAAGGTGACCTGGATGCCATGGTATATTATCATCGCCTTGGAACGCCGCAGTGTATAAACTTTACGTTCTTTCTGGAATTATGGTTGACGGGCAGATAACTGTTTAGCGGAAGATACTCTGATCTACCAAGACAAAGAACATAGGGACTGGATGTTCAGCATTGATGTCACAGACGATGGCAATTATCTCCTCCTTTACATTCTCAAGGACAGCTCAAGGGTAATGCACTTATTATTAACTTCTTATTTATGATGTCTAAATCACCATGTAGCAAAACTTACTTTGGATTGCTGCATTTGATCCTGCAAATCTTGGTCCCAATATCAAGTGGCAGAAGGTTTTCGATGAATATCACTCAGAATACGAAATGTATGGCCATGATTCTTCCTTGTGTTTGATTGATCAATGACCATTACCAGTATCACAAACAAGGGCTCATTGTTCTATGTTAGAACTAACGAAGCCGCTCCCCAGTACAGAGTCATAACTGTTGACATTGCCAAAGGGAATGAAATCAAGGAGCTCATCCCTGAAACCGACGCATACTTGTCCAGCATCACCAGCGTAAATAAGGGCTACTTTGCCCTCGTTTACAAGCGCAATGTAAGACCCATCCATCATATGAAGTATATAACAATAACGTTATCGGCCACCTTATGCAGGTAAAAGACGAGGTATATGTCTATTCGCATGCTGGAAAACAGCTCGCTCGCCTGGCTGAGGACTTTGTAGGCGCTGCTCATGTGTCTGGGCGTGAAAAGCATTCCTCGTTCTTTGTCGAACTGAATGGTTTTACCTCACCTGGCACAATTGGTAGATACAAGTTTACCGATCCTGAGGAGCAGCGGTGGAGCATTTACCGAACAACCAAACTCAACGGCCTAAACACGGAGGATTTCGAAGCTAGCCAAGTACTTGCTGCCCACCTCTTAGCTGGTCCATTTACTGACCTTTTCTTGGCAGGTATGGTATGAGAGCAAGGACGGCACAAGCATCCCAATGTTTATCGTTCGTCACAGATCGACGAAATTTGATGGCACTGCCCCAGTTATACAATACGGTGACTGACCACATCCGATCGAAATTTTTAATGGCACATGTATTTACGCCTCACGCTCTCCAGGTTATGGTGGATTCAGTATCTCCATCGACCCCTTTTTCAGCGCGACAATTCTTACATTCCTCCAAAAATACGGCGTCGTGTTTGCGCTTCCAAATATCAGAGGTGGCGGAGAATTCGGCGAGGACTGGCACTTGGCTGGATGTAGAGAAAAGAAGGTCCCTTGTTCCTTTAACTCTTGGTATTTCATCAGCTGCTCATGATGTCCTGCAGGAAAATTGCTTCGACGATTTTATCGCCGCAACGTACGCATCTTGCTTCTTTTTACTCCGCCGGCAATAACTTTCCTGTCACAGCCAATACCTTGTGAAGAATAAGTACGCAGCTCCTGACAAGGTAACAATCAATGGGGGGTCGAATGGCGGTCCGTAATTCTATGGATTTACCCCCTCATCTTCCTCATCGCTCCCAAAAGGTTTGTTGGTTTCTGCTTGCGTCAACCGCGCCCCGGAGGGTACGTTTGGCTGCGCTGTAGCCGACGTCGGAGTACACGATCTTCTCAAGGTATGTTCCGGTCCATATTTCCAGTCCCTTGCTAACTGACTCCTTTCTAGTTCCACAAGTTTACTATTGGTATGTTATTATCAACCCCTGTCCGTAATAGTCATTTCTGACCAACACCATTCCTACCCTATTCCGTTCATTCCACAGGTAAAGCCTGGACCAGTGATTACGGTAACCCTGATGATCCAAATGACTTTGATTTCATTTTCCCCATATCCCCGCTACAAAACATACCGAAAGACAAGGTGTTCCCTCCAATGTTACTCCTAACTGCTGACCGTAAGCTTCTCATTGTGCACGTCATGCGTCTTTGGTCGATGCCGATCCTATAACCTAGATGATGATCGCGTCGTGCCCATGCATTCCTTCAAGCTAGCTGCTGAGCTCCAATACTCGCTCCCACACAACCCGAACCCGTTGCTTATCCGAATAGACAAGAAAGCCGGTCATGGAGCTGGCAAATCAACTCAACAAAAGTGACTTCTTCCCTGTTCAGACAACCTCGTCGATCTTCAGCTGATCATTTTATTGACAGGATCAAAGAGAGCGCGGACAAGTGGGGATTTGTCGCGCAATCGCTCGGACTTGTTTGGAAAGACTCCACTGAGCAACCCAATCTCTGATCCATTATTGAAAGTTGCTAATCGTAGAATCCAGCTCATGAGTATGTTACTCTCTCGTCTGGGCATGTTGTAATTCGGCCTCACCTCATGACTTTTCTATGATATAATGGTATATACTTGGGTCAGGACTTTAGGAGATTCCCCGTGAAACGGCTTAGTCGCAGCACCGGATACATCCCGATCTCCCAGGTCCACGAATGGATCGAGAACTTGGTAGGAACGGTCTCTTCATATGCAGGTAACATTTCCCCGTAATCTCCGATTTTCTGCACATCAACACCCTATAATCGATGACAAATGACAATGCTACCGCCCTGTTGAGGCCGAGGGGTGAATTTCGGTTTTTAGAACGCGATTCGCTTTTGACCTTGGAACTGGGGCTGTGATCGGAGAGGTGAGCAAAATAGACAACTGGATTTGACAGATCCAAATACCATTCGTGTTCTCGGTAATGTAAAACCGTCGTAGAATCATGATAGCGTCCTCTCTACAGAAACCACCTATTGCACGGTAACTTGGGTGGATAGGATGTTGGACTCTGTCGCAAAAAGCTTGTAAATGAGGACCTCCACAGGTAATGAGACGAAGATATATCTAACCTTTCGTTCACACCGAGGACGCTGCCGCATCCCCCAAATCTATCATTAGCACAACCATAATATACCTCTTTAATTCCCATTTGCCTAAGAGCGGAAGCACACATGATGCACGGTTCAACCGTGACATAGAGTGTAGTTGATGACAGAGGGTATTGCGACATTTCTGGGGTGAGTTCTTTGTTTGCGATGATGCTATCGATAGCCTCCAGTTCTGCGTGTCTTGTCGCCTGAGTTCCGCCTTAGGTCAGAACAAACCCCAGAGCATATTGAAGGCGTACATTGCATAGCTCGTTTGTGCGATTTCTGGCCTTGGCTACAATTTGGCCCCCTCTTACGAATACACAACCAACAGGTACTTCTCCCGACGCTAGCGCTTCTTCTGCCTGATGGAAATGTTGGAAAAAAGCAAGAGACCCATGTGAAACTTACCATGTTCATCGCCTCCTTCATCCACTTCAAGTGCTCTTCATCGTCCATCAGCGAGACTCGAACCTTCGGTTGTTGGCATTGTCGAGTCGACGGAGTTTCGGTCACTTCGTTATCAGATAATCAAAAACCCTAACCCCTACCCGACCTACTTATATCTCGTCCCGAACACCCTCCGTGCACATTTCCGGGTTCTTCTATGCTCTGCGTGGGTCCATTCGATATCCTGGGAACGAAGGCAGTAGATTGGCCATTCCTCCTGCCAGCTCCTCTTCTTAACCTCCTTGACTGAAAGCCGTAGGTTGCAAGGTACCAACACCATGTTACGATACACCTCTTTTCTTTTGGTGATGGTGGCCGGATTATTGGTCGGCCGGATTGAGGCCACTCACGAGCTGTCTGCGCCTGCGCCCAGAGTGAATCTCGAGCGCCACTTCATCTCCCTTGGGCGTAGGCAAACCACAATCCCTGATGTCCCCTCTCAATGCACAACAGTGTGCAACCCAGTAAATACTGCCATTGCATCGGTGAGTCTCGTCCAAAAATAATCAATCAGATGCCCTGCTAACTGAATTACGGGAAGGGCTGCCCCATTACAACTTGCTGCCAATCAAGCTTTGAGATGGGATACTTCAATTGTTTCCAGTGTTTTGAGAACGCGATCAACGAGACGGATTACGCTGCTGCCCAACAGGTCCTCGACGGTGTGTATTTTAGTCTGCGTTCCACTATTCTTACGGGTTTAGAACTGTATTCTTGCCCCTTTATTCAGCGTTAGTCAGCGAATGTACCTCCAAAGGCTTTTCTTTGCAAAAGCTTACTTTCCCTGGACAAAACCCAAATCGAACACTTTCTTCGGTCGTTATTCCATCTTCCAGTCAGACTACGGCGCCTTCCCAATCAACTGTTTTCACTGCAACACCGACACCACCTCTCAGTCAATCCACTGTCACTGCCCTTCCCTCCACTACAGCCCCTGGTCCTTCTCCAGCACCGACCGCTGCATCTGGAAACAGATCAGCAGAGAACGGGTGGCTAGGAGTGGGGATAACTACGCTACTCCTAGGAGCATGCCTCTATTTCGGCCTGTGAGAGGTTCTCCGAATTTCCCTCACTCAATCAAACGAAGCCCTCCAGTTAACAGTTAATTGTGAACGGATAAAATGTGAATCCATGTGTAAGATGTCACTCGGGTTGGTTCTTTGGGAAATTTATTTCTTTTTAGGCTTGGTTATGTGCTATTTTATGAAGCCTATGTCGGACCTAGACACCCCAACTTCGTAGGTCCTGTCGATGGCTCTTCTAAGAAGCAGACCACAGTGAAGACTTTCGCGCCATTCAATGGGTAGATCTATTGACAGTTCTACGAAGTACCAATTGCTCCCCTCCCATGGATCAAAGTATGCGTGCATTAATGGTGGACTGTCAAGTCTGCGTGAGATTTGAGCCCCCGGGGTCATTCCTGACCATGTATACAGTTATCTTTCTTTGGACAATGTGTCCAATAGATGTCAGTTTTGTACGTTTCTCAACCTCGATTTACGGAGAGAATCGATCGATACATAGGCGCGGGCGGAAATCAATCTATGTAGTAATTTCAGTTACCTGAACTTCAGCTTGACCATCTCGGACAGGACTTGAACCAGTCAGTTGGCTTTCTAACGATTCTTGAATGAAGACTCAAGGGTGTCCGCCACAGCTGGGGTCGGATTATTCGGTGGGGAGTCAAATTGTGACGGCAAATTGTTAGAATTTTGCCCATCCTAACGCGGGGGCACATCTCAGCAAAATGTGAGGCAAATTCAAACAACTACTCCATTAATATTTTGACCTTCCGGTAAACGCCCAGCTGTGTGCGTAACACCCAATTAGGGACTCCGGAATAGATAATCCAGACCTTGATTATTTTCCCACGAACTTCCTTGAGCGCGTTCCACTTCCTCAACTGACTCCCGACGTGATGAGTGCCTTTCTCGCGTTCAGGACGGCTGTGGTTTCTGTCCTCCGCCCAACGCGCGTACAACCGATAGCTCGAGATGTCGTCCCTCTCCTCGTTCGAGGCCTAAAATCTGCGCGGACCCATCCAAAAAATGGCCAAATTCCATATCAGTTTGTTCAACTCCAAGACGCGAACGGGACTCTGCATCATGCCGAAAAGTTGACCAAGATACTGGACACTGTCGATCACTCCACCCACATTTTGCGTCTCATCTCCCATGATCCTCCCGTTGTTCAAATCCTCGCCCACCTGGACGATAAACTGCAAAAACTCGAGCGGAAGGCGACGAGGAAAGCAAATGAAGAGAGAAAACATGTTGTAAACAAGGAGACGCAGTTGACATGGTTTACTGCTGATCAAGACTTTGACCACAAGGTCGTCAAGGTCCGCGAGGACCTCGAGAAGGGAGACGTTCGGATCGATGTGGTCTTCAACCCTAAGGCTGGTGTACGCAATCCAACGAGAGATGAGATGCTGGAGCACTTGGACGAGGTTGCGAGGAGGGTGGCCGATGTGGCTAACGAGTGGCGTGAAAGAGAGTTTAGAAGAGGGTCGGCAAGGGTGTCATTCCAGAGTACTGTGAAGAAGGAAAAGCTTCTACCAACGCAGGAGGAGATGAAAGAGATGGCGAAGGAGGCGGTCAAGAAGCGGGAACGACAACTTTCAAGGCAAAAACAAAAAGAGGAAAGACAAAAAGATATAGATACAATTCTTTAGATGTTTTCGACGCTCGTTCAAAATGGAAGTACCGATGGATTTTCAACTTAAATAATTCCTCATAACTGCATTTTGTTGGTCGACCTGGAAGGCATGAACCATCTGCCATGTGTTATGATGCTTGACCGGTTGGCCAGACAAACTGGAAAAAAGCCACTGTATGTACTCGTATATGTATCGAAGCCTGCAATTCATCGAACGCCGCGCTATGCAAATCACAACACTCTCTTAGACTTGACCGCCTCCTTTGTATCAAGATGGTATTCGCGAAAATCGCATTACAGAACGTAGAGTGAATAAATAAACCCTCCGTTTAATTTAAATGTGACAAGATGGAATTGGAAGACACAAGTCGATTTCACGTACTAGTAATGTATATCCGCAGATCTAGGTCGAAACATGGCCGCGGCCGATACTAAATTTTATGTGGTGATGGTCATAAATATTCAAATGCAATAAGTATGTATCACTATCATGCCACCAAGAATAACTAGCCCAGGTGTCACACTCTTTCGATGACTTTCATTGCGGATCCAGAACTTGGGGGGCAACATTTTGGGGAATGAAGGGCGGAGTATCCAAGTTGATTCCAAGGTATTCCAGCGCTCAAGTCTTCAGTCAGGATCAGAATCGGAGGACTGTGCAGGCAACAGATCAGATACGAGTATCTCGTCCAAGACCAATCGAAATTCTTTGCCACGAACGCCGGTTTATTGGTGGAGGAACTTGAAGGAAAGGATTGCGAATGAAACTGACGTGAACGTCATTGCGGAATGATGCCATCAATATTCACTTCTTTTGGGGAATTCTTTCCTCATTCGTTCTTCAAACTCGTCCAGGTCCAACACCACGTTGAGGACATTCCGTATTTTGAGATGCCTAGCTTGCTCATTTCATCCGTCATTTTGCCTTCACTTTCAGCATCTTGTACGGTGCCCGCATGGCCTGACACCCCGCACCACATCCCGGATCACTAATGGCTGGAGGATATGGATGTATGCCAAGGATCGTATTTTAAAGATGTCTGGGCCCGGGTGCGAGCAACAGTTGCTCCTAGTCTCGCCCTTACGCATCGATCGAACCTCGTCAGTTTAAAAGGTCAGCCCTTCTTTTCAACTTCCTCTTCTCATACGATAACATCTCCGTTACAACTCGATTCTCTGCGCAAGATGCTGCCTTCTGTCATGCTTTTTGCCGTTTTTGCATCGGTCGTCAACGTCGCACTAAACTCCGGAGGATCCTACGGGACGCCCTCCACCAAGGAATACGACAACACTCGTTTGGACCGTGCCACAGCCATTGCGGTTATGACCGGCACTTTCAGTTTGGTTGCCTACTTTCCCGTCGTCTCGAACTCCGCCCTCGGCCTTTTCTCTGCCCCAAAACGTCGACGTTCTCTTCTACCTAGTTCAAAAAACACATTAATTCTTTCCTTTTCAAAAGCCGTTCCTGCTGGCGCATCTGCAACATCCAATCAAGGCAAGCCACCGACGAGCACGGCGTCAAGCAATCCTCCGGCACATAGGTACAACCTGAGACGTGCATCCGGAAGGCCTTTGGGTTAGCAGATTGTTTTTCTATGCAACACTTCATCGTCTCACACCGATCACCATTAGATCCGAGGGGAGGTGGTTCGCCTCCTGGAGGTGCACCAGGAGGTCCGCCTAACGCGCAACCAGGTTCGGGTATGTCACTCGTACCACCACCGTCACACAAACTCTCGTTGACGAAGTATTTCTTAGTGCCTGCTCAGCCACATCCCAAGCGGCGCCGCAATGCTCGAAAGCAAAAATCTGGAGCCTCTCCCCCGCCTCCGCCCCCTCCTCCTCCGCCATTTTCGACCACTTCTGGGTTGGAAGATGGCAATCCTCCTTCAAAATATTACCCTGATGTTTGGAAGGCCATCCTGTTCCTTGTGATCTTTTTCAAAACCCTTCAGGATAAAGAACGAGGGTCCCGCTCAAGGTCTTATGATTGTGCCATCACCGGCGAGGCTATGAGATCCACTGTCCAAAACACAAGCGTGAATACGAGCCCCAGACCACCGTATCTGTCTTCTGGACCCTGCAACGATGTCTGCCCGTACTCTGATTCTAAGGACGAATACTGTGGTGATATCTACCTTTCCGACTTTACTACAGACCGTGTCGACACTCTCACGGAACGGGCCGCCAGGCTCTGGGTGAATTTCCATATGTCGAACAAATTTGCTTCCATCTTCTATGGCTACATGCTCCTCGTCCTTCCTGACAAAGTCGCCATCTTCCTCGTTCTCTTGGGAGGTTTCAAGTCATTGTGGTGGGCAGCCTTTTTACGCGGCGAAGAGGATAAAGAAATGGTTCTGGCAAGCCATTATTCGCTCTTGAATGTCCTGACACTAATATAATAATTTTTAGTTCAATACTGTGGCTAACACTGATGTTGATCTCGAGACAACGGCGTCACTGTCAGAACCCGACTCTAGACTTTCCTTGTGTGATGAGGAGATTGTTGAGGCAGATCCATCAGTGCGTCAGCTGCTTTTCCTTTATTGAAATTCGATTATTTGTACTGACCTGACATTATTAGCCCTTGGCAACTCTTATCAGCGAGACGTCTCCGGTTTCTGCCTTGTCACGCTCTCCCGCCCAAGATTCTGTTCGCCCCTTCGAGCCTCGAGCAGGTTACCGCCGTCGCCGTCCTCATCGCCGCCGTAGCAAAAAACGTGCCGATTCTGGGAACATTTCGGGCGACGGCGACGAAGGCCCCGAAGTCGGCCTCACGTCAAGGTGGTAGGCGTTGTCGACGAATACGCTTCTTGATTTGGTTCTTGGCCTCGGCGCAGCTTTCTGGAAGTGCCTTTCGCTGGAGGTTCTACCTTGCGCGAATACCTGGAGAAGGGGCTTCTACAAGGTCATGATTTGTGCAGCTGGCATCAGGGACTGGAACATCGGAGGGCTGACGAGCCTTACGACGTTCTGCTTTGTCGAGTGGAGTGTTGTCTGACGAGATGACATATTCACTGCATTGCGGTGTCGTCGTAGATTGGGACGCTGACGAGTGCTCCCAACCCACTTCGATTCCGCGGTGCTCGATTCCGCGGATGGGAGGAGCTGCATCGACGGGTGCTCGCTTCTTTCATCCGTGGATCGGGGACGATACCTGTTCGCAACGCCTCACGGATCCTTGGCCGCCTTCTTTCCAGCTAATTCACATGTGTCCTTCACCTCCATCGCCTTTCCATGCTTAACACAGCTGCCTTCAAGAGTCCTGAACCACACCATGAAGAATACTCGCTCAACCCCATTACCCATGTCATATTTTCTCTTTACTTGTTAGTATCATTTTTCCTTTCTTCCATTTCTTCTCGTCATTGTATACCCTCTCACGTAATATACCAAAAACATCACTACTACTAAAGACGCTAGATGCCGACATCAATCCCACGTTTTGCGAACGCGAATGCGGGCGCGATTGCCTTGCCGAGTGACTTTTTTCTTTGCCAGACAGTGATCGCAAGGATTCAATTCTTGCTGTTTCTGCGCTTTTCGCTATCGAAAAGGATGTTTTTTTGCCAGCGCCGCTATCGCGTTTGTTGGGGGTACTCCACTTATTTGTACGCTTCGGCATCGTGACAACTTTCAATGGGTCACATTCTTCATTTGGACATTAATTATCTTATCCCTTTCCCAATCTTATCTATCACAGAATCATGTGAACCGTGCACAGAAACGAAAGCTGAGGGCAGCCGCCGTGCCACATCTTTTCAAGTGAATTATCCTTCTATGTTATAACACAAATTCCTGTTCAGTTTTTACATGATGCTTTTCTTAACATGTACATGTCCTGACTGAAACTGTTTTTGTGGCAAACTGTGGAATTGTCGTTCTAAGAGAGCACCAACAGCAATGTGAACCTTGGGTGCCCATCAACTTCGGGCCGGAGACACCTTGCCAATTTTAATAGTGTCTCGACAGGCTCACATTCGATAGGTGTGGGCCAACTAAGACTTAACTGAGTTTGAAACTGATATAGTTCACGTGGAGGTGCAGTCACATGACCATCCCTCTGCGTCAATTCTATCGTGTTGAAGCATTTCCGAATGAAAGACACAAATATTCAAAAATTCTAATCACCCAAATGAACGAGAATTAAATTAACTGCTGTCTACTAAAAAATAGGAATTTTTGGAAGAATCTGTGAGCCACCAGTTTAGAATTTCTGAGGATTTCATGCACCTAATTTATCACTTGATATGTCAACAACGGCTCAGATATTTAAGAAAAGAAAACTCTTAAGAGTACTTGGGAGCACTGGGTACAACATTGAAACTCATTCAAATGAGCAGCTGCGTGCGAAGCGCGCCTGAAAAAAAAGGTAATACCCATGTTTTTACTAGTTCACCGGAGACAAGGAAATTTTTTAAACCAGAACATTGGCCGCATATTTAATTTTAAAAACAAGGAAACAGAAGTTCACCAGACCCACCTTTCAAGGAAGCAAAGACATTAATAGAGGCGCGAAGCGCGAGAGAAAAATCGTGCATATTTGGTACATTTCACCATGCTGACAAAGTTTATCAATGTCTGCGCGCGAAGCGCGCCTGCAAAAAATATCCTATTTTGTCTCATGTATTCCCGAGACCTCGCAAGGAGATCCTCAAGTTCTTAGAGATTTAATTCAATGTGGATGGTCATAATTAATTATTCTCCTCTCCTCTCTTCCGATTTAATTTATTTAATATTATTTAATATTTGGCCCCACCACACCTATATAATGCGAGCCTCGACAGGCTCACATTCGATAGGTGTGGGCCAACTAAGACTTAACTGAGTTTGAAACTGATATAGTTCACGTGGAGGTGCAGTCACATGACCATCCCTCTGCGTCAATTCTATCGTGTTGAAGCATTTTCGAATGAAAGACACAAATATTCAAAAATTCTAATCACCCAAATGAACGAGAATTAAATTAACTGCTGTCTACTAAAAAATAGGAATTTTTGGAAGAATCTGTGAGCCACCAGTTTAGAATTTCTGAGGATTTCATGCACCTAATTTATCACTTGATATGTCAACAACGGCTCAGATATTTAAGAAAAGAAAACTCTTAAGAGTACTTGGGAGCACTGGGTACAACATTGAAACTCATTCAAATGAGCAGCTGCGTGCGAAGCGCGCCTGAAAAAAAAGGTAATACCCATGTTTTTACTAGTTCACCGGAGACAAGGAAATTTTTTAAACCAGAACATTGGCCGCATATTTAATTTTAAAAACAAGGAAACAGAAGTTCACCAGACCCACCTTTCAAGGAAGCAAAGACATTAATAGAGGCGCGAAGCGCGAGAGAAAAATCGTGCATATTTGGTACATTTCACCATGCTGACAAAGTTTATCAATGTCTGCGCGCGAAGCGCGCCTGCAAAAAATATCCTATTTTGTCTCATGTATTCCCGAGACCTCGCAAGGAGATCCTCAAGTTCTTAGAGATTTAATTCAATGTGGATGGTCATAATTAATTATTCTCCTCTCCTCTCTTCCGATTTAATTTATTTAATATTATTTAATATTTGGCCCCACCACACCTATATAATGCGAGCCTCGACAGGCTCACATTCGATAGGTGTGGGCCAACTAAGACTTAACTGAGTTTGAAACTGATATAGTTCACGTGGAGGTGCAGTCACATGACCATCCCTCTGCGTCAATTCTATCGTGTTGAAGCATTTCCGAATGAAAGACACAAATATTCAAAAATTCTAATCACCCAAATGAACGAGAATTAAATTAACTGCTGTCTACTAAAAAATAGGAATTTTTGGAAGAATCTGTGAGCCACCAGTTTAGAATTTCTGAGGATTTCATGCACCTAATTTATCACTTGATATGTCAACAACGGCTCAGATATTTAAGAAAAGAAAACTCTTAAGAGTACTTGGGAGCACTGGGTACAACATTGAAACTCATTCAAATGAGCAGCTGCGTGCGAAGCGCGCCTGAAAAAAAAGGTAATACCCATGTTTTTACTAGTTCACCGGAGACAAGGAAATTTTTTAAACCAGAACATTGGCCGCATATTTAATTTTAAAAACAAGGAAACAGAAGTTCACCAGACCCACCTTTCAAGGAAGCAAAGACATTAATAGAGGCGCGAAGCGCGAGAGAAAAATCGTGCATATTTGGTACATTTCACCATGCTGACAAAGTTTATCAATGTCTGCGCGCGAAGCGCGCCTGCAAAAAATATCCTATTTTGTCTCATGTATTCCCGAGACCTCGCAAGGAGATCCTCAAGTTCTTAGAGATTTAATTCAATGTGGATGGTCATAATTAATTATTCTCCTCTCCTCTCTTCCGATTTAATTTATTTAATATTATTTAATATTTGGCCCCACCACACCTATATAATGCGAGCCTCTCGACACTTCATTGAGCTCTGCACACCGGGGGCTCAACCACTAAGAAAATCTAAATTGATAAAAGAATAAAGATACATATTCAGAACATTTGTATGTAAAAAATTTGAGCACTACGCATTTGGACAAAATGTTAGAGATGAGCCGCGAAAACGCGGTGGTAATAAGCGCAAAGTAATCATGTGACTCTCTGTTTGTCCTGCCAGGCCCGTTTGTGAAAACGGGCATCGCTAATTGACCACTCAGTAAGACTTCTGCTTTCAATTACCATGTTTTTGAACTCACTTAGGTGCCTGTGTCTCTCTTCACAAACTACTTCCCTTCTTCTGAGCTTTCCTCTTCCAACCAAACGATAAAATGTATTCCTGGTAGTCCCCGGCCTTGAGATTCAACAGTACCTGTGTAGGTACCTGTGTAGAGGGGCTCTTTCTGGATAACAGTAACGTATTGAATCCATTTATTTCAATGAAACTTGACCTTACGAACCTGGACAGTCTGATTTTTCATGTTGAAAGATGATGGTTTTGCGATAGTTTTGCGATTGTGTTGCGATGTCTCAAATCCTCTCTCCTCAATGACGATATTTTCGGACCGCCAATTTTGCGTCATGGCCGGCACTTTTCATTTTCTAAATGTCCCCTCTACTTTTCCACATTCCACCTTCAACACCATGTCACAACAAGAACCTATCCCCACTCGAACCTCTGCCCGTGTTCGCAGTTCAACTTACCATCCGCGCACTACATGGAGCCTGCCAGTGATTGTTTCGGTGACTTCCCTTTCATTCTCTAAATGAGCCGGCACTGAGTCTTCCTTTTAGAACGTTCCTTCTACCGCGTATGTCGACCGTGCACCCAACAACCTTCACGTCACGGCTCCTTCGCATGCCACTGGAGGTGCTATGGAGAGAAATGTTGTGCCATTTGAACCTGATCACGACCTTGCCATGAGTAAGAGCCCCTTCAACCACTTTTTTAAATATACTGATCGCATTTTTAGTGCGCAATCCTCTTTTCTGTATTGCCCGACAACCACCTCTTGATACGCTATCTGTCAATGACTTAGGTATCATGAATATACACTGTCCTTTCTGTGATGCCCTTCATTGGTTTGATGAGCAAGTTTCATCATCAAAAGTTGGTCACCCCGAATTCGAGGCTTGCTGCGCACATGGTAAAGTAAAACTTCCTGTTCTCCGTGTCCCGCCTACGCAGCTATACAACCTGTTTACTGCTGATACCCATCAAGCGAAAGAATTCCGTGCAAATATTGTGCAGTACAATTCAGCATTAGCATTTACGTCTTTAGGAGTCAAGATCGATCATTCCGTCCTTGGTCGTGGACCACCCGTTTTCCGAATTCACGGAGAACTCAAGCATTTGTCTGGTTCTTTGCTTCCTGAACCGTCGGTCTCTCCTTCATACTCACAGCTCTACATCTACGACGCTTATGCTGCATACCAATATCGTATCGCGCGGAATGGGAACCTATCGCTCAACACCATGTATATCCTCCAACATCTACTGCAAGTTCACAACAAGTATACTTCCACGTATCAGCATGCATACGAAGTCCTTCAATTACACGATGCTCCCGATTATACTGTTCGGCTTTGTGTTCTTCCCACAAATGATCCTCGACGGTATAACCTACCCACAGACGATGAAGTTGGGGTCATCTTGCCTGGAGATGATAATTTCCAAGGTGATTATCGTGACATTGTCATTCATCTTCGGCCACAGCACTACCGCAGTCGCCGTGATAACCGAGATCACTTACAACTCCAACGAATTAATGAAGGCCACGCCGCTTACGCACCCTTACATTATGTCCTCTTCTTTCCTTACGGGGAGTCTGGGTGGTACTCAGGATTGACTGTTCCAAACAACCCAAAGCGCATAACTCTTCTGCAATACAGTGCATACCGGCTTCATCCTCGACCTAGAGAATTTTCCACCATACTGCGAGGCGGTCGGCTGTTTCAAAGGTATTTGGTCGATATGTTTGCATCCATCGACCAAGAACGCCTTCGCTTCATTCGTACTCAACAACCTAAACTTCGAACCACCATGTTAAACGGGATAGAAGATGCGCTAACAACCAGTGACGACCATATAGACCTTAACCAGTTGGGAGAACGGATCATATTACCATCCTCTTACCTGGGAGGTCCACGCGACATGCATCAACGTTATCTGGACGGAATGGCCATCGCACGACATTTCAAGAAAATTGATATTTTTCTAACAATGACAGCAAACGCGAACTGGCCTGAAATCACGCGAGAGTTGCTTCCTGGACAGACAGCTGCTGACCGTCCTGACTTGGTCTCTCGGGTTTTCCAGCTAAAAAAGAAGACACTCTTGAACGCTATTCTCAAAGACGGTATTTTTGGTCCCTGTGTCGCTCACGTAGACACAATCGAGTTTCAAAAAAGAGGTCTTCCACACATGCATCTCCTGATTTTCTTGAAACATGGATACAAACTCCTCACACCTGATATTGTCGATAGTGCCATTTCTGCCCAATGGCCCGACCCAGATACACAGCCTCGATTGTTTGACACCGTCCAAAAATTCATGGTTCATGGGCCTTGCGGTGCTCTAGACCCACATGCGTCTTGCATGCGGGATAACAAATGCATTCGTGGTTATCCAAAAGCTTTCCAGGAACGAACGACCATGGATCAGGAAGGTTATCCTCATTATGCACGCCCTGACAACGGTCGCTGCTATAAGGTTAGAGGCTATGAACTCGATAATCGGTGGATCGTTCCGCACAATCCATTCTGTATGCTGTGGCTCCAGTGCCATATGAATGTCGAATGTGTTGTATGCTTTGGATCGATGAAGTATATCAACAAATACATTGAGAAAGGAGGCGATTGCGGAACTCTGACTTTGCACGATCGTCACGATGAAGTCAAGCAGTATATCGATGGCAGATATTTTTCTGCCTCCGAAGCAGCCTGGCGCATTTTTCAATTTAAGATGCATGGTACGCTATACCCAATACTTTCCTTCACATTACTTTCACGATATTGACGTGATCACCCACAGACCAGGAACCAAATGTTGTGCGATTGCAAATCCATCTGCCTCATGAACAACGCATTATCTTTGACCCATCTGCCAATGCACAGAACATTGTTGAATGGGGTGAAAATGCCGATACTCCTTTGATAGCATTTTTCAAAACCAACCGCCTTTCTGGTTCATCGGGTCGTTTAGCACGGTCATTGACTTACCAAGAGTTTCCAAACCACTTTGTCATTAAAGCTGAGGAGGGAAATCGTCAATCTAAAGTCTGGCAACGACGTCAAAGAGGCTTTGCCATCGGTCGAATGACCTATGTTGGACCAACAGCGGGAGAAAGATTCTATCTCCGAACGCTCTTAATGGTGGTGAAAGGTCCTCAGTCTTTTGACGACTTGAAAACTGTGAACGGTATAGTCTGCGAAACATTTCATGAAGCATGTTTAAGGCGTGGCCTCTTGGAAGACGATGGCGAATGGGAAATTTGCCTACGAGACGCCGCAGAAATCCAAACTGGTTCCCAACTTCGGCACTTATTCACCACCCTACTGCTTTTCTGTACTCCTGCTCAGCCGAACCAACTCTGGCTATTGTTTCGTGATAAAATCTGTGACGACCTACGCCGCAAATTGTATGAACTTGGACGAAGAACTGTCACCGAAAACGAGATTTATGATTTTGGCCTACATCTAATGGACAACATCCTTCGCGATTCTGGACATACTCTATCTGACTTCACATCAATGCCCCAATCGCTGTTGAACTGGGCAGATACATTGCATAACCGTCTAATAACGCAACAGGTTGATTATGACCCAGAGACAGAGGGTGTAGCCGCACATCACCTAACATCATCTCTCAATATCGACCAACGCCAGGCATTCCGAAAGATATGGCAATCTATAATTGATAAGGCAGGAGGAATTTTCTTTCTCGACGGTTTCGGTGGATGTGGAAAAACATACCTTTATCAGGCAATCTGCCATGCTGTGCGTGCCGAGGGAATCATAATCCTCTGCGTTGCTTCAACTGGACTAGCATGTCTACTCCTGCCAGGAGGTCAGACCGCGCATTCCATGTTCAAAATACCAATCGACACTCTTGATGGGAATTCCATATGCAGCATCCCAAAAGAAAGTTTGCGTGCCGATCTCCTCAGAATGACAGACGCAGTTATTTATGATGAATGTCTAATGACTCACCGACATTGTTTTGAAGCACTCGACCGAACGTTCCAAGACCTTCGAAACTGTCCAAAACATTTTGGTGGCTTGACGATGATATTTGGAGGTGACTTTCAACAGATCTTACCAGTCGTTCCAAAGGGATCCCGTGCAGATATTGTGGACGCCTGTCTCCGAAGATCGTACCTGTGGAACAATATGGACGTTCTCAAATTACGAACCAATATGCGCCTTCACAACTCACCTGAAGATGCCGAGTTCTCGCAATGGTTGCTGGATGTTGGTCATGGCCGCAATATTGATGAAAATGGTAACATCAACATTCCACCATCAATGGTAACCTTCGACGAAGATGACCTTATTACAAGAATCTATGGAGACATTAATGCATCAAATCACGCACCACCTCCCGCCGAATACTTCCTTGATCATGCCATCCTTGCTCCTCGAAATGTTGATGTTCGTGAAACCAATGAAAAGATTCTCCAAAAAATGCCCGGACGTGAAATCATCTACCATAGCGCAGATAGCTTGGAAGACAAAGGAGAGGGCATCAGAGACGACGTACCAGAAGACTTTTTGCGAGCACTAGAACCTTCTTCCTTGCCATTGTCCGAGTTGAAGATGAAAATCGGATGCCCTCTCATGCTGCTACGCAACTTGGACCCAGGTAAAGGGTTATGTAATGGAACACGCATGACCCTCCTTCAAGCATATCCCCGCATTCTAGAAGTCATGATTATTGGCGGCGACCACCATGGCGAGAAAGCTTTCATACCGAGAGTCTCTTTGAAACCATCAAATCGCCAATTTCCTTTCATTTTAAAACGGCGCCAATTTCCTGTTCGCCTATCTTTTGCCATGACTATAAACAAAGCTGAAGGCCAGTCTCTTCAATATGTAGGTATACATTTACTCTCACCTGTCTTTAGTCATGGCCAGTTATATGTAGCACTATCGAGAGCAACATCCTGCCAAAGGGTTTGCGTTTTGTTACCTGATGGTAGTGATGGAAAAACAGCTAACGTTGTGTACCCCGAAGTATTGGTAGATTAGATAAGATAATTTATGATGATTTCATTCCGAGACTGTCTGTTACTCTTTCTTCGTTATTCACCACCATGACTTCAGGTCATATCACAATTTCAGGCATTTCTGTCCTGGCATCTCCGCGTGCTATAGACCCACTCAAAGGCAATAGAAATGTTGTTATCGACGCGAACTTTTTTGTGACTGATGGTAGCTGCACTTCCGCCCTGGCATTCCTTCACTATTTCATTCCGGACGACATGACCAAAGACTTCCAAAAGAATCTCGAAAAACCCTTTGCAAAAGCTTTCATCACAGCAAATGTAGATTTCCGATACTACCTTCCGATAACAGATTCTGACTCCACATCCAGATATCATCCATGCCAAATGACCTCCCCATCTTGAAAAGCTTGGTGACAAAGAATCTCGAAATCACAGACTACGCTTTTGCAGGCGATATCATAGAGGTATTAAAATCCTTTCCTTTCATAAGTCAAACTTAACATGTTCCAGCTCATCTGGATAGATGGAAAAGTCGACCAAAAAAGACGTCCTTACATCAACGTTTCAGGCACTGTCTCGAGCTTCAAATCTTCCGATAACTCTATCAACATGAACCCATCTCAATACTTACTATTGCCCAAAACATCAACCACTCTGCCAATCCACATTTTCTTTGTTGAGTCAAAAAGGTGGTCTCAAAAGAAACCATCTGCAACGGCGGGATCATTGGTATCCATTGGCGGCTATGTGGACAAAATCAAACGCGACTCCGACCAAATCGTGACGTCCGTTAACGTTGAATTCCAAAACCTCGCATATCTTGGTTCGTCTGCTGTTACCCTACCAAAGGCATCCTCCAACGGTCCGTACCTTCTGCCTATATCTTATCTTTCCACCGCCACTCACAAAAAACCTCAGAACCCCATACTACTCGCTTCAACTATGACGACCCTCCCGATGACGATAATGTCCCGTCTGAGAATGATGCCGGTCCGAGCCATTCTGGCGAAAAAAGACAAGAGTCGTCAGATGATGACTCGGATGAACGTGACGCAAAACGTCAAAGACTTACTGACAACACAGAAAATTAACTACATTCCCTGTATTTTCTTACATAAATATTTGAATAAAACAACACTGCTTTTGACTCTGGAAAGTTCCCGTGCGGAGCACGGGGACGCGCTAGTTCCTCTATATTTTCCATTCTTTTTATTGTTTCCTATTTATATCAATATCAGTTGCTAATATGTATTTTTCCATCATGTATTTCCTTCGGCACTGTAAATTCTCTATATAAATCATTTGGTCTGTGTAACATTGTGTTTTCGAGGTCGACCGTTGCTGAAATTGGCAATTTAAAGTCACATGACTATGTGCCTGAAAACCAGTAACTCAACATGAACGCGGCTTCAAACTGTCACTGGAGTCAACAACGACGAGCTTGAACGGTGGTCACCGAGTAAACTTTAATACCTGGAATCCAGGGCCCACGCGAACGCCTCCAGAAGTTGCCTTGAGTCATGAGTCACGAACGTTACGGCGGGCGTGGAGGAGGCTTCCGCAAGCGATATCATAGAGATAGAGGTGAGGAATAGGCGCTGCTTTGCACGAGTTGCCTCGTAATGAACCATTCCAAACACAGACGACTACGAGGACCGACGGCGCGATTTTGAGACCCCAGATGACAAACTCAAGACTGCCATAATCAAACTGGGAGAAGTGGTGAGCGCTTGGAGCATATTTTTACATCACCTTGAAAGTTAAAATGAGGCCGTCCGTGTCGTCCAGGATCCTGTGGAAGAGCTCCCGCGTTTAGAGCAACAAATTCGGGACCATGTTCCCCGTAACATCCCTATTCTTTCAGAGGCGTTTCGTATTGGGTGAGCAACCGTTGAACTAACAGTCTCGTAAAAATTCTGACGAGAACATTAGGGTGACGGAACAACCTTACAAGATCCCATTTTACGCTGCTCTTCTGCGATTACTACACAATCCCTCAGAGCTTGGCATACCCGATGAAGCACCACTTGGCCGACTCATTTTGGAGGACTTCTGGAAAGGGTTCCAATCCTATGTCGACAAGGTGGCATGGAGAGAGACGCGTCTCTGCGTACGTTTATCAAACGAATCACTCATAAAAACACCGATTGACGATTCACAGATTCACTTTTTCGCGCATCTGACGGTGGCCAAGTTGGTATCCACCGACTCTATGTTTTCTCTCCTCCGATCCTTCACGGCAGTGTTGGATGAGTTTGGTGTATCTCATGGTCGTGCAAAGAGAGCCGCGCTGTGTGCAGGTGAAGGGCTGGTTATGGTATGTCCTCAACTGACCTGGAATGACAGCGAGACTGACTATTTGTCAGGCCGGACCTGTACTCAAAGATCAATCACCAGCCGGCGTCGACGAAATCATCAATGCCATTCAAGCATATGCCGACACCACAACGCAACAAAAATGGCTCGTATCTCCGTCGACGCGGATTTCCAGTCAGGCTATTCCAAATGACAGCACGGTAGAGGCAAGCATATTTCGCTGCTTACTTTGTATTTGGCTGATCAAAGTTTAGCTGCTAGATATTCTTCTCCGCTCGTTGATAGCTCTCAATGAGTCAAATTTCAAAGACACTGACAGCTGCATACCTCAACCTTACCAAAACCACCCGGAAATCGACCCCTCCGTGGTATCGCCGTACATTCTGCCTGTGGTTTTGGTGCCTCCCGAAGTAATAGAGCTCGATTCCATGTCTGCCGACTCTGGCGAGGAATCACAAGTAAAGAAAGAAGAATGGCCTGAGTTCTTTATTCAGCTTTTCCCTGATGATGTGAATTTATTCCTCTCAAGCGTATTCGACAACTCATAGTTTGTTTCTGCTAGGTGTCTCCTGATCCAAATAGCCCGGCAGGCTATGTCGTTCGAACTGCGCTGCTAGATATTGTTGATATCTTCGAAGTAAATCGCAAAGAGTGCGCCCGACTATTGCTCGAATATCCGAAGTGGAATCTGCCTGGGACCTTCAAGCCGAAACCTGGAGCACCAGTTACAGCAGAACCCTTACTTGGAAAAGACTGGCAACTAGAGAGCACGATTATCGAGGTCGGATTTTTTTTCTAGATCATTTTCATCCTGCTAAGACCTCCACAGACAGTCCTCGGTGCTTACTTACTACTGCCGGAGTCCTCAAAGAAGTCAATCTATTGCATTGCTCTGATTACTGAATTGTGCAAGCTCTCGCCGTCTACAGTCGGTCCAGCTGTCGGGAAATCGATCCGTAAACTGTACACCTCGTTATCGGACGGCCTAGACGTCGAAGTTGCCCGACGCTTTGCTGAGTGGTTTGCAGTTCATATGAGCAATTTCGGTTTTGCTTGGGTATGGAAGGAGTGGTGCGTTAACTTCATTTATACCCGAAATATTGTTTTAACTGGGTGTATCAGGGTGCCAGATCTCTCTCTTCCAATCCAGCATCCTCGCCGTGCATTCATGCGGCGGGCTGTCGAATTTGAGATTCGTTTGGCATATCACGACCGGATTCTCAAGACCCTTCCCGAATCAATGCAATCACCAGAAGCCTACACGATCGCAGAACAAGCACCTGGACCTGCGTATGAATATGACGATCCAAGTACGAAAGTCTTCACTTTCGCCAATTGAGTAACACTCACCTACTTCACTTAGTCAACCCCCATCATGATGCTGCTCAAGCAGTATTAAACCTTTTCCGTGGACGAGCAAAGGCAGAGGATGTCATTGCTCATCTCGACTCATTAAAAAACACCCTCGAAACCTCTGATGATGGCCAAGTCAATGTCGACTCTCTCATCAGATCGATTGTGGTGCAATCTCTCCTCCACATAGGCTCGCGGTCGTTCTCTCATTTCCTCAACGCCATTGAGCGTTATCTTCCTCTCCTGCGCAACCTTGCGAGTGGCGGTACTTCAGGTAGCAGTGGCACAGGCAATCCTGAGGCCAAAGCAGATGTGTTGACGGCCGCTGCTTCCTTCTGGAAGCACAATCGACAAATGGTAGCGATTGTCTTTGACAAGTTGATGCAGTACCAGATCGTAGACCCGACCGACGTGGTTGCGTGGACGTTCCTGAATGGAGTTGCTGTTGGGCAGCTTGTTGAATTAGGTGGCCCCATGAACTTGAGTGCTTTCGAGTGGGATTTGTTGCGAGGAGCGCTTGATAAGGCCAATGGACGCGTGACGATTGCAAGACGGAAGGTTGCTACGTTGAGGAAGGAAGATGATGATGCTCGAGGTCGTGTCAAGGCTAGAGCTGATGAAACTATGGAGGTGGATGCTGATGCGAAAGGTGCGAATTTTTTCTGCCATCTTGTGGATTTGTTCTGACCCTGATTCTGTAAACAGAGGAGACGGAGGAGACTGCAGCAAAAGAGGCACCTCAGGTCGACAGTCCGACCCTCATCACTGCACTCAAGGCTTTCTCGAGCCTTACTAAAGAACAAAAGACGGCCCTCTCACGGACCCTCGAAGGATTTGTCGCGTGTCTGGCACCATCAAGCACCGACCCTCATGCTAACCCTCATGCCCGTACTGTTATCACTGAGGAAGCATGGGACAACCGCGCGAATTGGGGTAGAGACGAGTGGAATGCCTGGGAGACGTGGGGGTGGTACCGCCAGTTCTGCAGAGCGGTTAGTTTTGCAGTTCATCATATGTTCATCATCTGAGTTCGGGTGCTGATTTTGGGCTTCACAGTACTCGCCGTATCTGCGTACGTATGCAACGACGTTGTATACAGTTTCGTTCGCGAAATTCGAGCATCAAAAAGATCCAGCTGCGGAACTGCTCAAGTCTGTCTGGAACATCGCTACCGGGCAAGAAGCTTGATCTATCTTAGCCCGTCTTCTTGGAGATATTCTCCACTTCTTGCTCCCCAGTTTCTTGGAATACGACCAATGCTTCACCTATTCTCTTTTATGTCGTAATTTATGTCCCGGCCGTTGAGTTGGCCTCAAGGCGGTTTTTTTCACCGCTATGTCTGTAGTCCGTTGTCGATAGTAGCACAGTTAAAATCAAATAGATCAAAACTATTCCAGTCCCTATTCCTTTCCTGTGATATTTCTTCAATTTTCTTGCATTCATGCCTGACGCTTGTTTGCTCGTGTTGTTTAACGGCGTCTCCGGGTAGTTTTGCATCTTGCCTCTGGTCAGTACTCCGTTTGACATATTTCACAAGACCAGGCTCATATTCATGGCAGAAAAACTCAAGAGCACAAAGCAGGCTCCTAAAAATGACGTACTTGAACAAATACCCAAAGCTGGCCCTTCTCGTGTTCAAGAGGAAGCACCGTCCGTAGATGGCGAAACCTCTGAACAGGATGAAGAAGGGGATGAAGGAACGGATGAGGAAGGAACTCAGGACGGATTTGTCGATGGAATGGACCCGGATGGCTTTGTTGGAGAGAAGACCCTGAAGCCGTTAACTCCAGAGGCCTTGGCCGCGTTCAAGGCAGCGCAAGATCGTGCAGGCGTCATCTATATCTCTAGGATACCTCCAGGAATGCGTCCTGCCAAAGTTCGTCACTTAATGAACGCTTATGGGGCTGTTGGCCGCGTTTATCTTCAGCAGGAAGGTAAGTTGCGCCTATGTTACAGAAAAGAAGACTGTATATTAATTTTGGCCGCTATAGATCCCAAACGTGCTTATTTGAGACGGAAGTTTACCTCAACGAAAAAGGTTCATTATACTGAGGGCTGGGTGGAGTTCAAGGACAAAAAGGTTGCCCGCAGTGTCGCCGAGATGCTGAATGCGCAACCTATTGGTGGTAAGAAGGGTACCCGATGGCGAGACGATATCTGGACAATGAAATATCTGCCTAAATTCAAATGGTATATGCTAACGGAACAAGTTGGTGCGTATCTATTTTGGCCAAGTAATTGCGCGACACTTTGTTTAATTATTGTCCAGCATATGAAGCAGCTGTACACACCGCCAAGTTGCGCGTCGAACTTTCGCAGTCCAAGACTGAGCAGCAACAATACTTGAAGAATGTGGAGCTTGCGCGTGTCTTGGACAAGCGTGCGGCTAAAAAGAGAGAACAGGGAGAAGAGTTTGAGTTGAAGCCTAACCCTCAACCTAAGAAACGGACACACGATGGCGAGGAACACGACAAACGGAAAAGGCAGAAGGGTGATGTTCCTTTAGACAGTGTGTTAAGCAGTATATTCTAGTCGTTATTACGCACGGGCCCGAATTTAAACTCCGCTTTAACCTGGATGAGAGCTGTGGGACGTTAATTACGAAGGTCATCGCGAAACATTGTTGAGCGTGTCGAAAGAACCGTTGAGCTCGCCGTAGTAGCCAACTTTCACCGCTGTTTCGTGATCCCAAGAGGTCTGTGCTTCACTATGCTCGACCTCTCTCTCGCAGGCTCTGATCAGCCGTCGTAATGTTCGCTTTCTCTTTCTGTTCCTCAGTTCTTTCGCTCTGTAAAAGATGTCCTCCTGGTCTTCGACATACCCCCCTCCGCCCCGTCGTTCTCGTTCCCGCTCTCCTCCCCGCGGCGGATATTCGTCTGGTAGACCGCCCTATCCTGACACTTACCCAGATTACAGACCAGAGTGGGATGGTTACGACCGGGACAGATGGGCGTACGAACGGGACGGCCGAGACCGACCTCCATACGACTACGGCAGACGTGGAAGGAGTCGCAGTCCTCCTCCAGGAGACGAAGGTACGTTCCCGTCATCAGCTGTGGGTATGCTGGCGCGTGTTCTGACATTTGTTCTTGTTTAGCTGGCAGGAAGCGTAGGAGATCGATGTCCCCTTATGACAGGGATAGGTATGACCCACGGCCGCGATACAGCGACGATTACGGTTTGCCATCTGCTCTGCCTTGTTCATTCACAGTGTATCTCATCCTATCATTTAGACGCTCATTCTCGACACGGGTATACGTCCCCACGTCGACACCCACCACCTTTCCCTCCCTCAAGACGGCCACCTCCAGACCCCCACACATTTGATTATCCGGCTTCGTTGAAGCAATATGCCGACTGGTTCCGTTTTTACTATCCTGCGCAAGCAACAGAAGAAGACAACGCTGACAAGGCCGCTGAACAAGAAGCCGGTGACGGCTCCAAACCCCGCAATGGCATCAAAAGTCGATGGGAAAAGTACAAAAAGGACTTCTCTGCAACTCAGGTTAGCCATCTTTTTTCACCTTGTCGCGCTTCCAAGCCCTGTGTATGATATTCTTGTGTTGCCTTACAATTCTGTGCTCGCTTCTTTGTTTATCAAGCGGTTGAAACCCATGGCTAAACCTTGTCACGTATTGTAGCTGCAGACCATGTTTGAGCACCACAGGAAATCACCATGGTTTGCGGAAAAATATGACCCCGCAACAGATTTCGAAAATCTGCGCACACGCGTGAGAAAAGAAGGCTGGAAAGGTCGCTTGAACGCCTTTCTTCATGACATCGAGTCGGGCAAGTTTGATCCAGATTTGCATGAGCCTGAAGCCGAGCCGGTATCTCCTGTCAAGGAAACTGCGAATGGCGATGTTGCAGATGGAAATGCTGCCAACGGCGAGGATACCAAGCCCCACGCCGACGATGATATGCAGTTTAATGTGGACGTGGATGATGATGCCGGCGACCATGACACTAATCGTCCTGATGTCAACGGGAAATTGTCTAACGATAATAGGCGCGGTAACCGGGGGGAAGAGATTTCTGTTCCATCTGAGGGAAATCAAGTTATGATTAGGACCATACCCCCGGATATTGGTCGTGTAAAATTGGAAGAGGTTCGTTTTCACGCTATCCCATTTTTTCCCTGTACCTTATTCATCTCAATAGGCTTGTTCAAGAATTCCTGGCTTCGTTTATCTCGCACTGGGAGACCCTCTTCAAAAGCGCAATTACTATCGTGCTGGATGGCTAAGATTCAAGGATGATGCTGACATGGCTGGCGTTATGGCAGAGTTGTCTGAGAAAAAGGTACCTGAGATTTTCATTCCTGTGTTACGAATAAGTTTTGAAACTTTATTCAGATTGAAGGGTTCAAGTTGCACGTAACACATAATCTTCGCCCATTCGTAAACAAAATTCGTTATGCCCCCGAAGTGGCTAGTCGGCCTGACAGATTAGAGAAAGATTTGGACAATGCAAAAAAACTTGCGTCTATCCTCGAGGAGCAGGCTGCCAAGTTGCGTGCTACCAAACTTCCACAGAACCTTCCGGCGGCGAACGGAGAGGGCGATGCCGTCAAAAACGACGAGGAAGATGCCAAGATGGCCCCCCTTGAAGAAGAAGAAGAAGAACCTGAGCCGAAGGAGTCTGGAAGCGAAGCTGTCGAGCGGAGGATCGAGAAAGTGATGTCTGATATGCGTGAACAGGGCCTCATCGACGTCAACAACGAAAAGGCGTATAAAGAGAAACAGGTCAGTTTATTCATTCTCTTTTCTTTCGTATCTTGTTCTTATGGGTTAGCAGGTTGTAGTATCTCTCGACATGTACCTCTCGTATTTGCGAGCTGCTTTTCACACATGCTATTATTGCGCTGTCGTTACCGATCACCTTGAGGAGCTCCAGCGCAAGTGCTTGAAGCATGATAGGAAACCCCTATCAAAGATGTTGCTCGAAGAAATGAAGGCTGCGGAGGCTGAGAAGGAAAGGAAGGTCAAAGATGAGGACAAGGACATGGCTGTGGATGCTGTTGATGACAAAGGTAAGGTGAAGGAAAAAGAAAACGGGAAGTCGAAGCACGATAATAGGGATTGGAAGCGGAACGGTTTGTCATTTATCTTCTGCCGTTGATGACGGACGACTTGCTTATACTCATTCGCAGACGAAAGATGGCTCGAATGGCTTGATTCTAAGGTCGCTCTACTTATCGACCGAGATGGCGTTGACCCGCGTGCTTATGGTGGAAAAAATTATGATGAGTAGGTGTCATCGGCTGTGGCCGCCTATTGTCGCTAACATCTTTCTTTTAATAGTGAGCTAAGTAAAGCCGTTGAGCCATTCCTTAAGCAAGAAGACGAAGGCAAGTTCAGGTGTAAGACTTGTCAAAAACTCTTCAAAGCCACTACCTTTGTTGAGAAGCATATCGCAAACAAGCATCCTGAGTTGGTGAAGTCGCTTGACGAGGTAAGCATGACGTAAAGGAGTTTTCAACTAACTGGATGCTAAATGTGGTTACCTTACGCTTAGGTTCCTTATTTTAACAATTTTGCGTTGGACCCTCATCGAATTCAGCCTTTTGCTCATCCTCCTGCTACTGTCGGCAACAGCAGCCAAGCTCCTCCACCTCAGGCTTATGGCATACAAGGGCCTGTGCCGTATCACGTTGGTGGAGGAGGCGACTATGGCCGCGGTGCCCCCTATTATGGAGGTGGTCCCCCCTTCCCACCTGGAGCTGGTTTCCCTCCGTACTTCAATAATGGTCATTGGGAACACTCACACCCAGGAGGCCCTTATCCTCCCGGGCGCCGAGACGAAGGCGGTGGAGGCAGACGATTGAGTGACCGCATCAGTGGTTTTGTCACGGAGAGTGCTGCGATTCCAATGGCCGCAGGACTTCCTCCCAAACCTACGCCCGCGGCACTGGACACGGCTCTCGTCAGTGGGAACCCTGGTATGGGAAGAAGGAATAACCGGAACAACAATAACCAGCCTACAGGTCCACCACCGCCACCACCCCCTGATGCTAAAGAAGATCCTCGGGCAGCTGGAGGAAAGAGAGTTAGCTACCACGATATGGACTTGGTTGCCGAGGTTCGTTATCTGTTTTATTTTGTCATCTACGGCGTCGCTGATCGTCTCGAAACAGGGTGACGTCGAATTGATGTATTAATGGGGTTATGATACGTATTTTGCTACTTACAAGGTGCTCAACAGGTTGTCCTTATTCACGTACATAGTTTATCTTTCATGTCTTCATACACATTTTGTGAGCGTGGTATTTGAATTTTTGAGTAATCAAAATGCACAAATTTTCGCGGTTTTGGGAATTGTTTGTCATGGTTTGAAATGGAGCCCTGCTCTACCTTTGAATTCTTTATTGGTGACACTACGGAAGACTTTCATCTTGTCTGAGGACTCTCATCCTCCCCGCTGCTCGTATCGAGCTCGACGTGCTTCAGGCACCCGTACTACCCATCTACGACCCTCTATCGCTGTTGGAAACGGTGTGGCCTTTCGCCTGGCTTAAGAACACCCCGTCTTCAAGCTCACGGCGCCATGAGCGCACACATGCTCCCAGCTGTGCGCTTGACAGCCGATGGCGACTGTGTTATCCAGAACGGCGTCTCCCTGGACCTTCCACCGAGCAACAAGTTCAGTGTTTCGTATGCCTCGCCGGTAGGACGACGGAACACGGTGTTGGAAGCTACACAAGAGGAACAGCCCACAATCAGTGGCTCGGACAGCGAACTCCACACCTCAGACGGCGACTCTGGGGACGACTTCGACATGCCTCCTCACCATTCCACCACGAGCAACGCGCCCCCTGCGACATCCAATCCGCCGCATGTCCGAATGAGGTCATACCCCGACAAACCGATAGGCATATCTCGAACACTCTCCATGCCTCTCCCTTCGCAACTCAGCCAACTTCAACACCCGCATCGGCCCAGCGAATTAGGCCCAGGTCCCTCTTTCATACCATCATTCTTGTCGTCCATGCGGCCCAATCAAGTTCGTGAAGTCTCTATGGAGCTCGCGGATTCCATCCAACTCGTCATCCAGACCATGCTCCAGATTTCACCTCCGCAGGTGTTGGATCCAGCCAAGGAACAGTTCTCAGCATGTGCACTTTCCGTTCCGACGTCGTCCATGTCCGCCATGTTCACGGCTATGAAGAACATCAATTACATATCTGCCAATATGTCTGCATTCTGTGAACAAGCAACTGACAATGCTCGTGAAGAGGAATTTACAGCTCCTAAGCCGTCCTCTGATCTGAATAACTTGCATAACGAGTTCGATATTGGAGAAATGTTGCAATGTATTGGGGATGCGTTGAGCGGAGCAGCTGCGCAGGCTGGCGTAGATCTGGTTCTCTATCATGGAGATGTCGGTCTGAAGCACATCTATGTCTCCGGTGATGAAAGCGGCATATCCTTTGCACTGTCGCATGTAGGTATAAGCATGCGGTTTCTACATTCAAGTTTCTTCTGACAAACCTTTTCCAGATCGTCCGGCAGGTCTTGAGCACGACAGAACGAGGAGACTCAATCGAACTCGGCCTTCTGGTTACCCCACTTGCGCACAGCTCCAATGCAGAGTCCCCTCCCGTTGACGACATGCTCAGTGCTGTCCCTCTAGAACCCCACGGCCCTGTTCGTGTCAAGATATGCATATCGCATAAATACGCTCCCTCGGAAACCCATCAAGGCATAGGCCATCCAAAGGACGTTGTAACCACGGAAATTAGAACCAAACCCGCTTTTTCCACCCTTCTCTTGCGTCGTATACTGAAAAAAATTGACGGTAGATTGGTCTCGGATCTCCCTCCCCCTGAAGCTTTCACCAGCGGTCGGAGTTGTGAGCTTGAAATGGTCTTGGATCGCGTACCGTTGCCAATACACCCTCACCTTCAAGACGACGTTCCCGACGAGGGTTCCCAGGCAGAGCCGACATTGGAAGTATTATCTTCGTTTGGAGAAACCCTGAAGGGTAAAAGGGTGGCGCTTTACGCAAGTGTTAAGGGATCTTTCGCTCACCACTTAACGAGTTACTTGACTGCCTGGGGTATGGATGTTAGTCACGTCTCTCCAGATGGCCAGGTCGACGGCCTGACAGACCAGCTCTCATCTTCCCAAGATGAAGTCCAACAGTCTTCTTTCAACCCGCTGTTAGCCACTTATGCAGGAGAGACGTTACGTGCTTCGCAAACCAAATCCGAACAGCAACCGAATGTGCCTCTTTCTCCTCATTTCATTTTCGTCGACGACGATGTTGATATCCTGAAAGAGCGTCTGCAAGCATTGAGATTCGACTATCAACAACCACAGTCACATAATATGAGGAAACGGCCTTCATTGTCCTCTCATCACCGGCCTCGATCGTCGCCACAAATGGCCCGCCTGATGGGTCTTAATAACTTCACCCGCCCGTCACCCGTGGTCATCATCCACTTTACCAGCCTTGCTAATTACAAAGTGGTGCGAGATGTCATGCAATCCATGATGATTTCGTATGCAGCAACTTCCACACCTCTTCCAGAAGTAATGATCATTCCTAAACCTGCAGGTCCTCGTCGCTTTTTGACCGCGCTACACACAGCGGTCACCAAACCCTTTGTAGATCCCTTGTTCATGCCCATTGCGACATCGCCCATGAGTCCTGGGGTGCCTCATTCTCAAGGGTCGTTCTTCTCTCCCCCTAGTAGCGAACATGGGGTACCAAGCGTTAGGACCGACAGCCATGGCAGTTCATCTCAAACAAATTCTGCTTCAGTCAAGAATGGCGATAGGCCTCTAGGCTCCCGGAGCAACTCGGATCGGTCGACGAGATCTAACGAAAATGGTAACAATTCATCGTCTATCTTACCTCCTTCTCCACTTGCCCTTCCGGATAACGTCGAATACTTCTCCGCTGCTGCTGAAAGGCTGGGAGCGTCCCCATCCTCAGGCCTCGTCATTCAAAGCCCCGACGGTCAGACTGCTGGGATATATTTCCACCCTCGGAGCAAAAATACGTCCAGGAACCCCTCGAGCCAATCAATGGAGCGAGATCGTGGTCAGCTTACTGTACCATCTTCCCGCAAAGGTTTAACCTCGCGTGTGCCGTCTGGGAGTAAGAAAGGCGAGGATGTTACATTTTCTGCGTTGCACGAAGCGAGTGCACAAGGTGGTGCCGGTGCCGGTGGTGAAACCACTCAGGCCCCTCCAGCAACATCTCCAGCTGCAACGCCATCGTCGCCTGTGGGTCCGGCGAATGGCCAGCCCGAACAGCAGTTGTTGGCGTCCAGTATCTTGTCGCCGGTGCCAAGGAGGGCGAGTGATGATGCCCGTAAATTATCGACCCCCTCTGGGACACCAACAGACGGCACACCTACTGGGCGGCGAGCAAGTAAACGTACTGACTCGAAAGATCCCTCATCTGCGTCTGCTAAGCAAAAAGGGAAGTCAGCGACGTCTGACAACGTTGTGCCCCCTATAAGTGTTCTCATTGTCGACGGTTAGTGAATTTGGCAGATCTCTATTATTCATGCATTTTTATATTCCTCTTTTCTTTGCCAGATAATCCTATCAACCAAACTATTCTGTCTACATTTATGAGGCGGAAGAGGATCAAGTACGATTTGGCCAGCAACGGACAGGAAGCAGTACAAAAGTGGCGAACTGGGGGATTCCATCTAATTTTGGTGTGTTGGCAGGATATTCTATTGACGTATATCTTATAGTTTCTTTGAGATGGATATCCAGATGCCGGTCATGGATGGTATTCAAGCCACGAAGGAAATTCGGCGGATGGAGAAATCAAACGCAGCAGCCGGATACCCGCCCCTGTCGCCAACTTCAACGGATGAAGGACATACACCACCTTCCGATAAATATGTGCCTTCCGCAGCTTCCTCGACCACCTCTGAAACACGGTCCATGAACTCGCCATATCGCTCCTCCGTTATCATCGTTGCCCTCACGGCCTCCTCCCTTCAAAGTGATCGAGTAGCGGCTCTTGCGGCAGGGTGTAACGATTTCCTGACGAAACCAGTGTCTTTGTTATGGCTCAATAACAAAATCATTGAATGGGGCTCCATCAAGGCACTCCAGATGTGGGCTGACATCCGGCCGGAAAGTGTGAGGTCGTTGGCGAATGGACAGGCGGCACAGGCTAGGAATGTCGCAGAGAAACTACATGTTCCGATGAAAGGACGGACCACCCCGACGTCACCTTCAACGCGTAAGCCGACCAGTATCATGGAAGATAATGCTGCAGCTATTGCGCTCGCGTCCCCTGCCGGATCTATTCCCAACTTTGCCTCTGCTTTGAATATACCACCCTCTCCAACCTCCACCACTCATAATGTCCCTGATCGGCCTCCAAGCGCCTCTTCACATGCATCGACTACAGGAGAGCCACCGCGACTCAATTCGCTTGACGTAACGCATATCCGAGACGCTTTGGATCATCCTCTCAAGCGAAAGTCCATTGGCGAAGATGGTAAGTTCCGTGCCCCGTTCTGACGGCTCTGATTTAAATTTCTATATTTCCCTTTTCTTGCGTGACAGATGGTACGACAACTCAACTTATCAGGTTATCGAAAAGATCATTACTAACTCCTTGATGTTGTCCCAGACACGCCGAAGCCCAGCACGCCGCTGTCGAGGGCTACCCACCGAGATACCAACTTCTCGAATTCCCGTTCCACAACACCTATACAAAAACGAACCCCGGAACCCCTAAATGATTCAAATGGACCACTAACAAGCGCTGACTCCGTTAGAACACGAGAAAACGGACACCTTCGACGGCAGGAAGAACCAACCAAAGTTCCTTCCCAACCAAACTCGCCCACTTCTGGAGAACCAATACACGAATCTTCTCCATGACGATTATGGGCAATCTTAGGGGTTCTGGGGCTCATAACTATTTGGCCCGTGTTCCTCAAGATTGCCGGAATTATTTTTCTTATATTACTTATGCTTTTATTGTCCTCACCCGTGAGAGTCAATCTCCGACATGCACCTCACTGATTTGCAGTTCTTCAATTCTCGTCATGGCACTGGCACAAACACGTTTCTTAGTCTTATTTGGGTATTGGTGGGGTTGTGTTTCTTTGGTCAAGTTGGCGGTTAGTAGAAGATATATGACAATGCTTCTGTTTTCGTGATGTATCCAATTCCACGGTTTCAAATTCAAGTAGTAGCATATAATATTCACGATGTATGTTTGAGTTTGACGTATATTTTATGTAAGTACCATCGTTTTTGACGGCGGCGAATGACAATACTTCGTCAGGACTTCCCGGCGTAGTTGGTCACCTCAAAATATCTATGCACTCATGTTTTAAATTTACGTCACATCCTCCCTCAGCTGATGTGCCAGAACCAGGTTCTTTAAGTTAGATGATTATAAGTTTGGGATGCAAACCAGCAGGTTGGCAACCAAAGGTATATTCTGACATGGTAACGAAATAAACTTCCTACAAAAAGGATTCAAATATTTTTTCATCCCTGTCGCTAGGTGCAAACTGGGGTTTTTAGTACTGTAAGTTACTGCGGCTACAAGGTTGGAGGGAATACAGAGAAGATGCCGCAGCAAGGTAAATGAAAGAACAGAATGGAAGAACATAATTTTTTTCTGGGGGGGGCTATATCGTGCGAGGACGCTGCAGAATATGATACGAAAGTAAGAAGAGAGATACGAGTAGGCAAGAAGGAAATCTAATAGAGATATCGTCGAAGGAAACAAAAAAAAATGGAAGAAAGGAGAGTCACAGACAAAGTCGACAAGAAGTCCTCGGTTTGGTAGTGTTGATCATGTTGTTGATAGTTTCGGCCAAGCTGGGCATTGAAAGAGGGTCTATCGTGGAAGATAGCCACCATGTATTGGTTGCAATCAGGGTTCGCCTCCGGTGCATGGAAAGGAGCGACAGACACTCGTCAGTGTTGCCTCTCCCTTCCATGCAACCGAATACCGCTACATCGAAGTAGAGTCAAGAACGCTCGTCAGCGCCTCAACCCCACAACAATGCGGCGGTGCAGTGAAGTCGTCGTCTCGTCAGACAACGCCTCCACAAGGCGAAGAAGATTACCAACGAGCCCGTCGACTCCTTGATATCCTAAACCTGATCATGTGACCAAACCACGGCGCAAGCTTCCTTGATAGGCATCCCAGATCCAAGTATGCCAGGCTTCCAGAAGGGTAGAACAGGGTCCACATAGCAAGACCAAGAACCATTGACAACAGAAACTGGGCATCATCCTGAGGATTACGTCGGCGAACCAATGTCAGAGGCCTCTTGACCACCACGACCACGACGACGATGGCGGCGGCGGCGGCCAAGTGGCCGGTTTCCTACAAACACTGGAATGTCAGAGGCTTGAGGTTCAATATTACGGGGTACAAAGACAAGTGCGTTCCGGTTTAGGCCGGAATGGCTTGGAGGCTTTTTATTGTATGAGTATAAAATTTATCGCCGAAAGAAAAAGGAACATACAGAATGGACAACCTCCTCGACAGCGGCTACCTCGACTTTGCTGATCACGCCTTTGAGAAAGGTCGCCGGCAAATGATCTGTGATGGTGGATTTGACTTCGACGTCCACGACGGGGGTTATAGCGACCTCGATAAACTGGAGTAGCTCTCCTTCCCGATAATATGTGGTCTTCTCCAACTCAGAGATGATGTCGAGGAACCAACCGACAAGGGTCGAAAGAACAGCAACCAGAGACGTGATGATCAGATAGACCCAAGGGTTAACGCCAGGCTTGAGTTCGCCGATCCCTTTTACAGGAGTTCGTGCCGGTGTCTGAACAACCCGAGGGGGAACGGGTAAAAGGAGGACATCGTCGTCCAGGGTGTATATCGGATCCACAGTCGTCGAAGGAAACGCCTCCCAAAAAGTGGAGCCTTGAATCAATGGAACTTCAACAGCCAAGATTGTTTCTAAAATTCCTGATGCTTGCGACATGTCCTTGACCACGAACGAAGAGTTACAATACTGATTTACCGGTTCGTCGGCGTCGTCATCAGCCTTGACAGGGGTGGAGGATTGACCAATGGTGGGCACCTCGGTGTGCACCTTACGACATCGGAGAGCCATAAGCAGCCCAGCAACCACGGCGAGGGCAGCGAGTACATATTTCCAGAACTTGCTTGGGGAGTTGTCCTTGTCATCAACACCGGAAGTGGTGGACGACGGAGGGGGTGGAGGGGGTGGAGAACCACCTGATTGGTCGTCGCCATTAACCGAGCTAGTAGCAATCACTAAAGAATAGGAATGCTTAAAAGATTGTGAGGCTGGGAGAAAGAAGGACATACTGTAGGTATTATGGGCGACGGCAACATTGCTCGATGGGTTGTATGGACGATCAGAACCATCACTGGCAACTAGAATTGGTTGTTAAGCTCAAGGCGAGTTGATTGAAGTCGATCAACTAACCAAGCACATCCTCATGAGGGGCGTTGTACTCAGACAAGTTCTCGAAATCGCTCGCTGGCGATGGCCTTCTCACATAATCGCCAAGTACATCTGCTTCTGATCCTGGAGACGACTCCGAATTCACGATGGCGAGCGAGGTAATCATGGAGTTCTCGATACTGGACATGCGGGAGAACCTTATGCGGACCCTGCTCGGGACAATATGAACGGTGTCGACCTTAGAAGGACCCCGTCCAGGAAAGAAGACGTCGCGGGTGTACTGGTCCTGGATATGGCGAGTGAGGATGCCAATACCAATACTGCCAGTGATGGCGGCGACCCCTGCGATGCGAACCGCCCTTTCGTATTGAGGGGGGAGTCTTATGGCGGGGTTGAGGGTGATGGCATTGGCGGCCAAGGCGAAGTTACCTGCAGTCGCAAAGGGGGTGTGCGACAAGGTCGCGAGTGCTTGCATACTGGAAAGTATTGGGTAAAGTTTTCAAAGACACGGTTTGAGATATGGCGGTATGGTTGGGAGAAGGTATGAAATAAAAGAGCGATGTTGCCCTCCATTTATACCCGCCCGAACTGTTGAATGTTTTGGTGAATTTGGTACCTAATTCGCGTCGACGCGACAAAAACGCGACTCACATGTGATACGAGCGGAAGTGATCGGCGTGCTCTAAGTCGGTCATTAAGAAATTTGTTTTAGATGAGGAGGAAAAAGAGGTTCCAACAGGCAATCCCATACAGCCCGGGCTTGAGTCGAGTAGCAACACAACCATCTAGTGTAGCTTCAGAGAAGTTTTGGGATAGTTGGGTGACTGAAAATCAAAGAGCCAATGCAAACAATACCCAAGAAGATTTCCGATTGTGGAATCCTGTCCTGTGAGGAAAGTAATCGTCGCCAACAATAATCAGCATTTATGTGCACACAACAAAGCTCCAGCAGGCAGAGATTTTTGAAGCAGACAGTATGATCAAAGAACGTCCAACATTGGGAGCTGAGATGTTAAGACAAGAACAAGAACAGGCTGGTATGTATTGGCTCGTGTTCAATTTACCCGACTGGACTTGTTGAGGTCCACCGTGATCACGTGCTGAGAACGTTGAGCGGGGTGTTGAAGCTTTGAAGATGTACATGTGGGTTAATAAACGGCATCAACCTTAGATTATCCACCTAAAGTGGCGGCCAAAAGTTCAACTTTCATCGACACTTTAGCTACGGTCTCGCCACTGGTAATACATACGCCGACATACGCGTCGAAAAATTCTCCGAGTCGCGTACACATATTAATCACATGATCTCTGATTGGGTCACCTGCTTACAATCTTGAATCTAATCTCAAATTTTCAAAGGCTTGCCACGGTATTCCGTTCAATACCAATTGCAAGCCACGTCCTCAAGAGTCGATTCTCATCTGGAAACTGCCAGACATGGCGCCTCGAAACTGTGCGCTCTGTATGAAAGCAAAAGCCATGCTTAAACGCCCAAAAACCGGCCAACAGATCTGTCGGGATTGCTTCTTTTATGTTTTCGAAACTGAGGTTCACAACACCATCACCCAGTCCAATCTCTTCAACCCTGGTGATAGGGTTGCTATTGGGGCATCCGGGGGAAAAGGTGCGAACGCAGTTTGTCATTCAGCGATTTGTCTGGGATTGACTCAGGATTGCAAGGCAGATTCCACCGTTCTGGCATATGTTATGAAAACACTTAATGAACGTTATCAATACGGATTAGAGCTCTTCCTGCTTTCGATAGATGAGGGAATCACCGGATATCGAGACGATTCTCTAGAGGTTGGTCTATCTGGTCTTGCATTCCAAAAACACAGTTCAATTGAGATCTGCAGACCGTCAAACGAAATCAAGAGCAATACGATATGCCTCTAAAGATTTTATCATACGACGAGCTGTATGGCTGGACGATGGACGCAATTGTTTCTCAAGTTGGAAGGAAGAATAATTGCACCTTCTGTGGCGTCTTCCGCAGACAAGCCCTCGATCGTGGGGCTGCGATGTTGAATGTGGATCATATCGTCACTGGCCATAATGCAGACGACATCGCAGAGACCGTCCTCATGAACAGTGAGCCTGTTTTTATGTTCTACAGCCTTTCATTAGGTCCCAAAAGCTTACACAACTTGAACGTTTGACAGTCATGCGTGGGGATATCGCGAGGCTCGGGAGATGCACCTCAATTTGCACCCAAGGCGAAGACACCATTCGTCGATCAAAGCCTTTCAAATACGCATACGAGAAAGAAATCGTGATGTACGCATTTCACTTTCATGCCCCCGTATACTTTAGAGGCCTGTTTGCCTTGCATCTGGCTGACCATCCCCTGCCATCAACAGGTATGCGTACTTCAAAAAGCTAGATTACTTCTCAACCGAGTGTATCTATTCACCGGATGCATATCGCGGTCATGCGCGAGCTTTTCTCAAAGACCTGGAAGCGGCCCGACCCAGTGCCATTATCGATATCATTCATTCAGGAGAAGCTTTCGAAATTAAGGAAGAGATCAAGGCCACCCAGAAAGTCCAGCGTAAGCACACTGCCACCCCTAACGCTTTTTCCGTTAACTTCGTAACATCCTTTCATAGAAACCTGCCAACGGTGCGGATACATGTCAAGCAATGCACTCTGTAAAGCTTGCACCCTCCTCGAAGGGCTTGAACGTGGGATGGCAGATTCCGGCATTGTAAGTCATCTCCGTCTCATTTATTTAACAAACATATCGACCTGTTCATGTGACAGACTGATCGAGCAAGGAAGAAACTGGATGCAGAAGGTCCTACTCCAGATAATCTAAGAACGATACCGTACTTCAAAATGGCACCTGGCAATCCAGCCATCGCCGTTGAAACGCCTTCTTAACAACTGCCAGTCAAATCCATCTGATAGCACTTCTTTTTAACTTTGCTTGGGGCTGTCCGGATGGCCTTACAACAACCCTCTGTACCAACGATGCAAGGGTCGGACGCAGATCCTCCGAATTTATAAGGCGTATCGCCTATAATTGTGGTACGATGATAGCACCTGCCTATTGCCTATATATCGTGTAAGGCCTGGGTTTTTTGTATCCTCCTTATCTCCTAATTGTAGAACTCTTGGTCAAACCGAAGTGTAGCATATGACATATATCGATGGATAGCATCTACAAACTGAACCCTCTCGTTTCGTCTAAGATTAGCTAAAATTTCGCCTGTTGAAACGTTGAAGTTCAATTGAGTCCGTAACCTTGTAGTACGGCTTCAAGAGATTTTTTATTCTTCTTCGTTTAAAGAATAGGTTATTACAATTATCGACCCATGACAAAATACAAAGCACTGGAGCCACGGCGACACCTGCTCCAATCTAACCTATCTACATAAAATAACGACGAGGCGCGCCGTGTAAATGACAAATACATTTGGACTAAAAGTGCAGGATCCCCATGAGTAGGATCGTTCTAAATAGTAAGCGACCGGTTGAATAAGTCCGGTTGGGATACAAGATAAGCCCGCCGAAATATGGGCGGGGTTCTGGAAGATAGCTTGAAAGAATAGAGCCAATGTATAAAAATGACGGGTTTCCGAGACCAGAGGTGCCAGAAGAATAAACCAATTTCAACAGAACAAAAAAAGAAATGCCTATCATGACCAGCCATCACGCAGCCACCTTCACCACAACCGTACTTCCATCTCTCAAAGGTCCATTATCCACAAAGACGGAAGGCGCCTGCTCGAATGGGACATATCGTGGCATGCCCGTTGAACCATTACCAGAAACGTCAACATCCTCCTCCAGTGGACGTACGCCATCCTCCAGTGCCAGACGGACAACAGCACCAAGCGTTTCGCCGACGTCGTCGCCTTCCCAATCCACATCTTGCGCAACGCTAACCCACGCATAGCCGACCTTCCCATTCCCCTTCACGTCGGCAGCTTCCTCGTGCGACTTGCTTCCAGCTCCATTCACACCGTTTCCAGCAGAATCATTGGAGCCAAGGCGCAGAGATCGCAGACCCGCACGGAAATTGTCTCCAGCGCTAGGAATAGTGCGTTCTGGAACATCGCCCACCAACGTCGTGAACTGGCCGATTCCGCGTCGTTTAGAAGTGGTCGGTGACCTCGAGGGCGAACTGGTGCCGTCCTGAGCACTAGTCGGTGAACCATGCGACCGTAAAAGCCGTTCTCCGGCTTCTCTAATTTCTTTGCCACCAATTGTATCCAGAACCGCGTCGAACACATCTCCGTCCTCCCTCAGGGTGTCCAAAACTCTAACTGCCGCACCTCTCCCATCATCAGGTCCACCTCCCTCCTCGCCATCATCAAAGATGACCTCGTCCGCGCCCCACTCCCTTGCCCGCTCCTCAACAACATGCATAAACCGGTCCGCCACACCTTGAGTCGCCTGCGCGGGCACCGATGAAAACGGCACATGCACCGACACACGCCACCCGCGCCGGACAAGCATCTGCACCGCCATCGCACCGGCACCGTCGTGCCCTCTGAGGACCAGAACACGTCTGCGATATCCTTGGTCGTGATCTGCCATGGCTCTGTTGCCGCTGATTGTCCCAAAGTCGAAATTGCGCCGATCCGTTGCAGAAGGCGCCGAATTCCCGTCCCTAATTGAAGAAAATGCGAACATGAATGTTCGGACGGCCCGATACGCAGGCAAACCACAGAGTGGAAGCAACGCCAGCTCATCAAGTGTTAAAGTCCGCGGGGTACTGTAACCTGAAGTCGAAGATGCTGACCAGACGGGGGCAGTCGGCGCGCTGGGGTCACTAGATACAGAACCTTCCCGTGGTTGAGGTACACGACGAACACGGTGTCTGTCGACAACGATGAATTCAGCGAGAGCTCCAGCCTGCAGAAAATATTTGTGAGCAATGATTCAAAAGATATTTTTGATGAAAGAATGATAAAACCACGTAAAGATGAGTAGGTGTCATGCACACCACCCCCTTCTCCATCTCAAATAACGGTGCCATCCACTCCTAACAAAGAGAAAGAAAGAACCCACCTTGCGAACATCTAGAAGTCCAACCACCCACTCGCCCTTTCGAATCACCTCATCCCTCACATCCCATCCACACTCCAGCACCCGCCCAACGAAGCTCCGACCAGGGATATACCCCACATCAGCCTGCGTCTCTTTAGGCCGACCGCTCTTCTTCGCATTTCCATTCTTTCCACCTGGCGACGAAGACACAACCGACGCAGCAGTAGAGGCCTGTGAAGCAGCTGTATTACTCCGCTTCAAAGAGAACGACAACGAGCGTTTATGCGCGTTTTGGGCCTGCGGTGGTGTTTGCTCCTGCTGCGATTTCTCCTGGTCTTGCTTCGCCTTGGACCAAGTGTTCGCAGACGCCGCCGCCGCGGAGGCAGAGCGCTGTAGATCGGCTTGCTTTGCCTTCTGCTTCGAACTTCCAGCCCTAGACAAACGCAAGCTCAGCGAGCGCCCAAGCGCCGCCAAACCCCCTTTCTTGGTCGGTGTGGTCTCTGGCGAAGTGCCAGCATTTTCCTCGACCCTCCTCTCTTCATCGTCCTCTTCTAATTCGGTCTCGTGCGCCCTCTCCTCTTCTGTTTCATGATCCGTCTGCATGTTTTCATCCTCCTCCGCCCTGCCAGCCGCACCACCGCCGCCAAACTTAATCCCCACAAGCCGGCCATCGACACCATCGACACCCACAGCCCACACCTGTACGAGCACGCTTTCACTCGCAACATAGTTAGGCGGCGACCTATATGACGTGAAGCCAAGCGGGCTACCTTGAACCCCAAGGGTGGGAGCAGGTGTTTGGCCATTTTCTCCAGACGTAGCAGGCCTTGCGCCAGCACCAGAAGGAACTGCCAGGGGAAGCGGCGCTGGGCCATGTCCTGACCTTGGACCTGAAGAGGCGCGTCTCCTTCCAAACCCGAGCTTGCCGCCAAAGCCAAGGATTCCAGAACCGCTCTTCGACCCGAGACCCTTAACGACTTCAACAGTCGCCATAGTCGTCTGCGCCACTCCGCTCTTCGTTAAATCAATCTTTCCGTCTGCCGACAGCCACCCGTCGCCTTTCGTTTTCACCGAGCGACTGGCTGTGATGGAGTTCAAGGCAGGTGGAGGTGCCCTGGGAAGGACTAGAGAGGTATACCCTTGTGTACCTTTGCTCGGGCGTTCGCCTGGCGAAACGAAGCCCTGGACGAGAGCTTCGACTTCTGCTGATAATGTCTGCGGCGGTGCATGTGGTTTGCGGGTAGTTGAGGTTGAAGAAGAAGAATCGAGAGATCTTGAACGTTGACGTCGGAGTTCTGTCGGTGTGGTATGCCGGAGACTGCGAGAGCGACCTGTTCCCGGGCTTTCCTGGGAACTAGAGGACTTCTTGCTGTCGTTGGACCCTCCAGCTCCGAGAGCAGCTTTCCTTCCTTCATGCTCAGCTTCCCACTCTGAACCCCAATCCCATCCGCCTTTACGGTTCTCGAGCGTCTTAGATTCCATACGCGGGGTCAACGGACCATCTTCGTCTTCTTCCAGTAGCGCATCCATACCCATCATTGTACCAGGAGGAGGCTTGGGGGCACTCGGCTTCCTGCGTTGAGTCGAGGTGCTGGGTTTAGTATTTGCTTGCTGGTTGCTTAGAGAAGTTTTCTTTTGGGAAGGACCGGGTGGATACTTGTAAGTAGGAATGTAACTGTCATTATTTGGTGGTAGGAGTGAAGGTGCGGAGGCTGCTTCAACGTGTAGTACTGTAGACGATGAAGCCTTCGGTGAGCTGCTAGCAGGAGTGGCTTTAGCGATGCCGTGTCCGTTTGGAAGAGGATGCGAGACTTTCTGCGTCGGTGTTGTCGCTGTAGGTTCAGGCACTGGGATTGACGCAAAGGCAGAGAAGGTATGCGGTTGTTTTGGAGGCACATACTTTTTGTTTGACCTGGCCATATTAGATGGAGGCACAGCCGTTGGTTGGCTAGCAATATGAGATGTTGGTTTCTTCTCTTTCTCACTTGAATTCTCCTTTTCCTTTCCTTTTGCACTTGACCTAACTCCAGATTGGCCTTCCGGGTTCAGAGGAGGGGAATGGTTGTGTGATTTCGAATCGACGCTTTTCTTTACCGAGCCTAATCCAGAGGATTTATCGCCTAAACCCTTCCCTGGATTCGCAGAGGACGTACTCGCAGGAGAAACAGACGCAGAGGTCCTCGTTTTGGTGCCAAATCCGACAGGCGTGCTCGAATTCACATCCTTCGCCCCATCTTCGTTCGTGCGGTGCTGATTGCGCCATCTTGTGTCTGTGGAGGTACTTCTCACAGTATCGGCGTTGGAGGCTTTTGATTTCCCTTTGGCTTGTGCCCCACCCTCCCCAGAATCGCTTTGATATGGTGTGGAGAGTAAAGTCGACTCTCCAGAACCAAAGTAATCCGAGAAGATAGAATGGCCGTCAAGGCTTGTGGAAGACAGACTGGAAGAGGCCGACAAAGCGTGACGGGCCCTGGTAGCTTGCGAGCTGGATGTAGAAGGTGTGCGGGTCGAGGGCACGGCAACAAAGGCTGTTGAGATAGTTGTAGGTGCCTTGGAAGGAGGGTCGGTCTGGGATAGTTGAAGAGGCTGATGGGAGTCTGCAGCAACACTTTTCAGAGATCTACGACTGGGTTTGCGCGAAGAAGGAAAGGTTATGGTAGCAACAGATGAAGCCATCGACGTGCGTGGTGATGTATTTGGGGTGAAGAAGACCTCGAGGTCAGAGTCGTCCGAGTCGTCTTCGGGTTGCGGGCGCAAGCGTTGTTGAGAGTGCGCCAGTGTGATCGCAGCTTGCAGAGAGGACGGATTCTGTTCGAACGAGTTCAGAACCTGAAATAAACAGCATGGAAGATATAATAAAGCCGGATAATTGCAGCCTGAGAGCCACAAAGAGGAAACCGTGTGACGTACCATGGATTCTGCCCGTTTCGTCATCGGGTTGGCGTGCCCGTTTGGAATAGCTCCTCCATCAGTGCCCACAGCTAATTCTCCTCTCTCCTCCTGGGCGCTCGCGGCTATTTGTAGCATCTCCTGCCTCGTGGAGTAGTACTCCTTCTTCGGCCGTGCATCGACATTGCCGTACGTCTGTGATGGTAGGTTCAGTAAGCTCTGCACCAATGTCGGCTTCGTCATCAATGCAAGTCCAAGAATGGAGGATGTTCGAGTTCATGCAAGGGACCTGTTGAATGTGGCAACCTCACACCGACCCCGCCAAGGGAGAACGCCGGAGGCCGCACTATAAAAGGAACCTTCCCTTTCCGGACATTGCGTCATCCGGATCAGTGATGAAAGAGCACGGAGCAAAAAAGTCTGCCAACTTTATTCTGAACTCACAGGCAACGATGTTTACACCCAGCTTCCCAATACCTTTCCGTAATATGTAGCCTGGGCACAGCCGGCGAAGAGACTCCCATAACGGCCGAACCCGCGCAATTCTGTGTGCAAAAAAGGCGTTGAACAATGAATTGCCCGGGAGCGACAATAACAGAGAGGTCGATTTAGGTCAAGACTTTTGGGAATCCAGACCGAAGGAATCCAGACCGAAATAATAAGCGCCTGTAGGAAGTCAAGTTGTGAATGACATTTATATGCGCTCCGACTTGAAAAACTGTCGGTTGAGAAAGCACGCGCACCTCAATCCTGACACAGATATCACCAGCAAGGAACTATTAGGGCATGTAGCCATTTCGACAGTGGAAAGAGCTTCAAAAATAAATTGAAAGGTCATTGGGATGCAGAATTAGGAAAAACCAAGTGTTATAAACGGTGTAGGGGCAAGAGTGCCGCGGAGAGAGATTGCGAATCACTGCGGCGTCCGGATTATTTTGACGGGGGTGCAAAATCTGACGGTAGGTTGTTAGAATTTTGCCCACCAGGATTTTGCCCACCCTATGGTGGTGGCACGTGACTTGGCAAAATCCAAACAACTTGCCGTCCATTTTGCATCCCCGTCAAAATAGTCCGGGCGCGGCAGTGAATCAGATGCTTGGACCTACAGTTGGTCCTGATTGGCGCTTGTTTGGCTACCTTTGACCTGTGATCTCAATGAGCCGCGCCAACGTAATTTCAAGCTGGGAATGGGCTGCTATGAACCGAATTCGAATTTGTTGTCAGGATAAAATTTCGATGTATTTTCTCCAGCCCAACGAGTACAATTTACAACTCCCCCTCCAACGAAACCGAAACCGAATGTGAATAATAATAATGATCCAAAATGCATGCTGATATGCCCACTCCTCCTTTACTGCCAGTGTTGCCGGGTAAAAGACTCGCAGCGTATGTGCGGCAATAGGGTTTCTGTTAAAGACCATGTAAGCCAAGACGATTTAAAAATTAGGAGAATATACCGACAATGATCAAGGGGTATCATGGTAATTGTGCGAGTTTAAGGAAACTCAAGCAACGACGCAGTATGCGTTTCCGACGCCGCCGCCGTTCTCCTCGTCGGTGGGCACAGGAGCAGGAGCGGAGGTGGAGGCGGAGGTAGAAGTGAAGATGGTGTAGAAAGAATCCATTTGAGTTGTTTAATTGCTTTAGTTGCGAGTGCGACTGGAGAAAAGACCTCCACACCGGCCAGGCTTTTATATGTCCTCGCAAGTCTCAACTAGGCGCCAAAACCTGTCATCTTTGTCCTTGATCCAAGAGAGTCAGAGGGGGACACAACAAGTTCCATCCAGACAATAACAGTAATTGTCGCACAGGAGACAATAAATAAGCAACTTTGTCTTGTCTCGACCATTAACATACTGCAAGTAAGTCGCCGACCAGGCCCTAAGCACATAATCGCGGCGGATAGATAAAACCATGTCTTCCGGTTTGAACCACGTACAATGTCATAACCCACACTTGGCCCTGGTTCGCTAATTATAAATGTCATAAGGCTCGGAGTTCGGACAGTCATTTAGTGGCGCTTACATGACCCGTTCCAGATCTCTGACAATAAGCGTGCGGGAGGAAAACAAAAAAAAATCAGCCTTGAGGCGAACAAGGCGATGGGTTCAGTAGAGAGTTTATTGTCCGCGGCACATGAGCGCCGGTTATTCAACGAACATACGTACCTCACTGCAGGTAGCACTGCATCAATTTGCGTTCGGGTTACCGGGTTCAACATTCCTTAATTTCGAATTCAACCACTTCGACCGGGGTGCTGGTGAAATAGATACATGTGAGGCCTAGGGGCGAGGTTTGAACCTTGAACAGTGTGACGAAACATGAAGTTAGCCAGGGGAAAATTCTGGGTTTTTCTTCTTGAATTGCCTTTCGCTCAACTCTCTCCGCGTATGCATCGATGTCATGGATGATGACGATTCGTGTTCTTTTCCAATGTACGTAGACGACTGCCTGCGTAATGCAACTAGAACCTCAGGTAAATGGGCTCATTGAGGTTAGCATCCCTCAACGGGACTACCATCCCTTGGGGGAGTAACATGAGTGCTTTTCTAGCTGACCAAAAAAAAAATCATACCGTTTGAACATGTCTAAAAAATAAGCTCCAGTCACCAGTGTAATTTTTGATGCATCGTGGTTTTGGATCGGTTTCGGAAGGTGAGATATATTTGGTGTTGGGCAACAGTTCAGCAATACGGCAGGAAGTTAACATTTGTGAAGTCAAGTTACATGACAGAGAGAGAGCCTTCAGTGTGGCGATTAAGGATGCAAGGAACTTGTCCGCAATTTAAGCAGGTCGTTGAATGATGATGGTCAAAGTATACGACCGTTGCCTTGATGTAACAAATCCGGAGCGGCGGCAGGCAAAAGAGCGCACCTCGTCTTTTGTGTATTGCGAATCTCTATGTGCATAGGGATCAATGATCTCTAGATTACGTACATGCCCCACAATTTGTGCAGATTTTTTGAGGGTTTTGTTGTAGATCGCAGGCAGCTTGGCCGCCAAGGTGCCGTTTTTGGGTCCTCAAGTTTGTCATTTGTCCCAATTTGCAGGAGTTGATAAATGAACCTTTGGAATCCAAATAACCCATCATTCACTTCGGTAGTTCAGAGCGAGCATGGACCAAACCTCGTGTGGTGTACAAAACTACAGCGAGAATCTCTGGGAGCGCAATGAGAGGGTACCAGAAATGCTCATTATTCTGTGTATTGGCGTTGCTGACAGTGGCGATAGAGAGTGTTTCTCGAACTGATATCAAAGCAGAGATAAGGAGGAGAATGTAGACCGCGTATCTGGTGCCGACTTTCCTCGATGCCTTGTCGATGTAATCCCTTTTTCCTGATGAATCGCTTGGGCCAAATGGGTTGACAAACCTGTGATCTCCATTTGTGTAAGCAGGATGTTTCGAAAGACCAGGACCAGCGTCACGACGACGAAGATGGCAGTGCTTGCCGCACGAAGCGCTTGATCGTGTTGGCATTGCGGTTGGTGTTGGATGCTTGATCGAAACGCTCGCGATACCGAGGGCAACAGCGGCACTAAGGCCGATGCAATAGAATAAACGATTTCTTGTGAGAGTCAGAATCCAATTTTTTTGGGGTGGGTGGCCAGTCCTGAGTTTTCTACGAGGCTTTGGAAAAGGGACGGTAAGTTAAAATATTGTACATGATAGCTGCGTTTTGCTGCTCACCAATCTAGAACTAGGTTATAGGCAGAAAACAACAACCCAAAGAACCCAGAACCGAACAACACCTCTGCAATTAGTAACCCAAAGGCCTCTCCCGCAGACTCATTTGCCGCCTGAAGCGTCCGAATGACGAAGGCCGCTGTTCGAACTAATGGGTGTCTACGGAACATTATTAAGTCATATTTCGTATAGCCATTACAGAAAGGACAGTTTTATAACCCACCAACAGAGAAAAAATGCCACAGAGAAGAAGACATATGTGGGTTTCCTGAAAGGCTTTCCAACGAGCCATCCAAAGTAGAGGGCAACAAAGCTGCTGCTGGAACAGAATCAATTCGGGCGAGGTTTATATTGACATTGTCAATGTCATAGAATAGGTGCTGCGACATCGAGCTGACCTAAAGAATATGACGTACTTAGAGCGGAGTTATCCGCGCAGAGGGAAATCAACTTTGAACTTCGCCTGTCAAAGGCTGACTCAAAGCGCCTTCGTCAAAACTAGCCTTTCGGATAGAGAATAAGAGCCTTCTTCACAGACCGGGATGGTTATTCATCAAAGAACTAAGAATGTCCGAGTCCTTGTGACCAAGAGGTGCCTCTAACGGCGAATATGGCAGTCACAGAGTAGAACCCACTAAAATCCGAAGTTACGCCCCCAGATCATACTGAGAGTAGAAGAGTTTCAGGGTATTTGAGGTTGTAGGATATATGACAGCTGTATTATGAATGCAACCTACACAGTTCCCTTAGAATCACTCCTTGGGATCTCCTCGTCCTGTACCCGTATCCGTGTCCATAGCATTGTTACTGCCCGTGGCAGCCGCTTTCTCCTTCGCTAGTTCCTCCTCCTGTATACAGCATGATTGCCACGCAAACCACATCATGGTGCGAAGCTGAAGCACATCCTCCTTCCAAACCTTGCTCTGATTTTGCTCCCTGAACTCCTTCGTCAACTTTTCACACCGTTCGATATTCTCGGGGCTAACGAAATCGATAGCAACCTTCATGCAATCAGACATATTTGCGACCTAACAAAAGACGAGAAAGGAATCAAATAGGTACGCCAAAGACCAGACAACGAGTACAAACCTGATGAGCGCACCCAGCGGGGATGAACACGCCATCTCCTGGTCGCTGATAGACTCTAAAACTCCTGACACCGGACTCCTCCCAAATTGCTTGACGCAGCTCAACATCTAAATAAAATTGTTGCCCGTGTATCGGATCATGTCCAATTAAGACTGGAGGAGCTGGACCTGCTGCTGACGCACTAAAAACAAATTAGTCACCTCGACAGTAAGTAATGAAAGGATCTACCTCTTAGAAGTGCCACTGGCACTACTGGGTACCGCCGCATTCGCCACGTTCGGAGCCGGTTGTCCGAAGCCGAACTTTCTCTTCAAAAATGCGCGAATCTTGTCGCTGTCCTCAGCGCGAAATAGGTCCCAAACGGCGTATCCTTCAGTGCCATCCTCGCATGGTTCGGCATGCAGCATCACATTGAGAGCATCAGCCATGTCCATGTGCAAACGTGTAGAGCCTTTGCTGCCCGCCTCTTGAGAGGACGCCATGGAATTATACATCTTTGGACCTGCGGAGATAAGGTGCAATTCAGAACGCGATCAGTCATACCAATTCTTATTTGCGCACCAAGATCCGGTCCAACGGCATTGGAGGGAAAGTGAGAGCCTATATTATATACACCGTCCCGTCGAACATAATCTGGCACGGGAACGGCTTGACTAAAATCTTCGTATAGCTCAGGAAATGCCGTCTTGAACTCGGCTGTAGGAGGCCAATCCTGTCAAAAAATAGGAGGGTACACATAGGCCTGCAGGTCATACTCAAGGGGCGAGACAAGTACGTACCTTCAGCTTCAGACATTCCTTCCGATCTTGGTACGCGCCAAACCACCCGAAAAAGTCTCTCACAGGAATCCTTCTATTGGTGTCTGTCTGGCACTCAACAACCAAACAAGTCTGATCTCCGTAACGTTCCATGAAGTAGGCCGGATTCCATTTGATCTTAAACCTGGGCAACACCCCCTTCACAAGAAGAGGATAACCTTGACTCCAAATAGACGAGAAGACGGGAGGCAGCTTGCTGGCTTGAGAAAGTGGGTCATACAGATCAACGGGAATGGCTTGCAAGCGATATATGGGAATGGCTGTTGTGTGCGGAGGTGCATTTGAAGGCGTGTAATTATCGTAAACAGGTTCTGTTACTGGATCCGGGAAATCTGCAGTGTTGATGTTGTCGTCCCAGTATCTGATGTTGAGATCCGGGGACGTCGGTGCCTGCAACCGTTGTCGTCCAATTATCTGAGGCTCTGTTGAAGAGGTTGTATCAAGCGCGTTCTGGGAAGAAGAATATGACTGTGTTTGGTCGTCATCCACGGTAGTCGATGAACGGGTCTCCGCAGCTGAGGGTCCAGGATCACCCATTGACCTCCCCGTCTGGGTCGCTCCCTCTGCACCCTGCGACTCCTTCTCCTTCTCCTTCTCCTTGCCCATGATCGATTGCATTTCTTTCAGGGCCTTATCCAGTTCTGCACCTACGAAACGCGTCACAGGAGTAAATTCGCTGGCACCGTGTTCGTTCCTCTTCGTGCAAGCCAAGAAAAAGGGGTTGGCAAGTGTGTATTTCTCCCTCTTTGCCACGAGCGAATTGAGCACTGCTAGCCCAACTCCTGGAGGCTGATGCGTGAGCTGGACGACCAACTGAAAGCAGTCCTTGCAAACTTCGCGCCCGCAGAGCCGGCACATGAAAGACGTCGAGAAAAGAGAGGTCATGCATGTGTCTACAAAGGAGGGCGTCGTTCAGAAGGCGGATCGAAAGAGTTTTCAAGAGAAGTACAACAGACCGCAGGTAGCCCGAACATCACATTCGCGCGGTCTTCGTACAATTTCGTCCGATTTCAGATGGTCTTGCTCCGCTAATAATGTTGGCAAAAGGTCTTTTGCAATGGAAAGCTATAATATGATCAAAATTTAATTGAAACAGTATCCAAAACTTAGCGTACCTTAATGCGGCGAATATGTTCTTCCTCGAACTTCCTATTCCACCGCGTAGGAAAGTCCATGATGGGAACTTGTGTGACAGAATTACGCTCAGTAAAGCTAATGCCCCGTAAGTTTCTCTGTGCGTCGCGCATAAAATACCGAATTCCTTGGAAGCGACAAGTGTCCCCAGCCCATCGACGCGTGCATGACACACATCTGGGGAATTCTTCCTTCTTATAGCGGTTGGACATGCAACGGGCAAACTGGAGTTCGGGAATGAAAGCCATAGAGTCGGACATAGTCGTGGCACAATGCTCTGTACAAGACTGTGAGACCGCTTACTGTCTAATGCACAAGATGTTTACAGACCTGGATCGGTTTGAGAGAGATGTCCTTCGCTTTCTTTGTTTCGCTGGGCTTTTTGCAATGCATCTGTTTGAAAGACATGTTAGTAATAACATAAATTTAATAACCGGAAAATGAAGCTTGGGTCAGCGCATTTTGCTGAAATTTTTCAGTAGTCTGAATACTCGCGAATTGGGAAATCGCGAAAAAAGGCAAAAACCAAAAGATCGATGAAGTGCAGAGAGCATACCATTTTGAGCTGAGATAAAGGCGGCTTCGCTCCGCTTTTTGGCATTGTATCCGCGCTTCGAGGTACCTGGAATATAAATAAATTGATAGTTAAATAAGTTGCAAAATTGAAGATAGCAAAAGGTAAGTATGAAGCCAAAACGATGGTGAAAGGCTATTTAAAGATGAGAGTAATGAAGAGGAAAGAAAAAACCGGCCACTTGATTGGCGGACCAACTAGGAAAAGGGCCAGAGATAACGATTACACACGACCACATTCCCGACCAAAAACGTGCATAAGATTTACACGCACCTGGTGTTGTGGTGGGTGTTTCCGGACCTGTCTCTTTGGCTTTCGCCTTCGAGCGTTTTGCCTTTGGCGGTGGGGCGGCCTCGCCTTCTGGGAGTTGCCTCTTGGAAGAAGAGGATGACCCAGAATGTCGTATAGGTTCAGCTTGTGGCTGGGTAGATGACGCTGGAACTGTTATTTGATTCTGGGGCGAATACGAGTCCGAGGGATGATCATAGATGTTATGATGCTCATAGTAATACCCCTGAGCATAACGCTGATCATGAGTGGTCTGTGTGGTGGGGGGGGCCGTCCCCTTTGCTACGATACGCACAGAGGCTCGAGAGCTCGTCTGCCAGCCTGAGGGATGAATGAAGTTTGTTAGATTTGATGTAATGCTAACAGGTTCACAGAATTCACCAGATGATTCGCCATTGCCCTCGTAGCTTGAAGGGTAGCTATCTGCAATGAAGGAAGAGGTTACGGGTTTCCAACGCGAAATAAAACCAAGAAAAAGACGGACTCTGGTTTGAATAGTCACCAGTTAGTGCTGTGACAAACTATGAGCTATAGTAATCAAATTGAACATCGCTGCATACCAGTTCGCTCATTTGACTGGACATGTCCGTAAGACATTCTGGAAGGGTCAGCCTGTTGGCGTTGAGACTGCCACACATGCTCTCCGTCAGCATAGCCTTGCGAATCGTCCATCCTGTTTCTTGGCATCACTGTAGGATACGCGTACGTGTTAGATGGCGGGTGTGCAAGCATCGTTGGATGGGATTGTTGGTGCTGGTATTGCTGATGAAGCTGGGGGCTATTGGCCTTTCGCGTCGCAGAGGCTTCGGTCTCCCAACTCGCAGCCCGAAGGTTATATGAGGCGCTATGCCCGTGCCCGTATCCTGGTTCATACTGAACTTGTGACTGGACGTGGTTTGGAACCAGAGGCGCCTGTGCAATACCGGTAAGATGTGCAGGGAAACCTGAGACGTCTTGTGGATTGAGCAAGGAGGTTATGGAAGTCTTCTTGCTCGGATCTTGGAGGGCATTCATCGGACGATGAGGAAGGAATAAAGGCAGCCAGGTTGTCGTTCGAGAATGAAAGGAGATACTGAGGAACAAGTCAATCGCCGTGACTGGCTTCAAACTTTTATGGACTCCGCCAAAATAAAACATTCGCGTTATCCACGTGTCCCGTGGCAAAGGGTCTCGACCAAGACGACCCTTGCAAACTCTGGCTCATATATTTTTCCCCACAACGCGAAAGTTCAAAGAAACGACTCAAAGACCGGAATACACCCATATAACACTATCTGCGGATATTGAAAACCCAAAATACCTATATGAACTTCGCCTATAAATCATAGAAGACGTTATTCAATCACAATCACCAATGGACCAGAGGTCTAGACGCGTCAAAGTCTTAGCGCGTTTCCGAGAACCCAGGAGTCCATGACTTCCCATGACTTCACTATCAGTATACCCCATTTTTCAACACCTTTGACACCACCCCCATCGAAGTCAACTGTTTGATGTTTTTTGTGAAGAGGTGTTTTATACAGTATGTGCATGTGCTACTTTTGCCCGATCTTGTCTCAACCGTGCGTATCATGAAGGGTGCAAATTACGCGAATGTAAACGGAGGAGCAATCAGTAAGTACGTGCAACAGACAGGGTCGCAGTCTTGACATATTGAGGGCAAAGGCCCAAAGAAGCACCGTTCGGAAACGTTCCGTAAGCCTGTTCTCCCCTGCAGCTGGAGGCTGGCGCCAATGAGTCGCGATTGTTGGAAGAGAAATCCCATTCGTCATTCTCTCACCAATCGGCACCATCACTATCCCGTACTCAACTTGAGCAATGCAAGCAGTCCCTTCGATTCTCTTTCTGTTCCTGTTCTCCAGCGAATCTGCTCGGTGGTTAACATTTCAATGAAGCTCAACTCCAGAAGCCAAATGCCGGCATACGGAGATGATATCGTGCCACAACCAGCCACCGATTTGCCAATTGACTAAAATATCGAACTTGCCGACGCCTCGCCTCGGACAATTTTCTTATTGCCAAGTGCCGTTCTACGGTTGATGTGGTCCGTCACTCAAGCCGTTTTGGAATGCGCCATGGGATTTTAGGATATGCTCGGATTATTTTCACTGACCTTCTGCGCTCGCCGAACAGTAAAACGATGTCCTGTTAAACCCTCCTACCTTGTGCCATTCAAAAGTAGAAACCGAGATCGTACTGACTGACCTCTGTTTGAAGGCGCACTTGCTCAAGGCACATAATGTCATCGATCCTATTCCCCTCCCTCTCGTTTTTCAAGTTTGGCGTGCTGGCCGAGTTTGTGTTGCATGCACAGAGACCGAAAGCCTAAATGGTTAGCGGCTTCCCGAAAGAAGCAAACAGTCGGGGAGAATCCCAAACAGGTCCCCGAATGCAGGTTTGAGGAAAATGACTGGGAAGCAGGATTTTCCACATTTCTCGCCGGTATAAAGACAGTTCTGCTGGTGCTGGAGATTGCTCTTCAAAAATTTCTCGTTACCTCCCACCCAGTTGTTTCGAACCGCAAAGATCATGGCAAGAACTAAGCAGACTGCTCGCAAATCCACTGGAGGTGCGTAAATGTCTCCCGTTTTAGCACCCACCAAGCCACTGATGTGGCTTGTCTTACAGGCAAGCATCCCCGACAAGGGTTGCAGTTCGCCACCAAAACGGCTGCAAAAAGGCTCCCTCAATTTGGCTTCAAACAAGCCGTATGTTCAGAAGTTTCATATGTTATGTTTGCTCATATGTCTTTTTGGTCAATGCCAGACCAAAGTGTTCCACGATGTTGGCCCTCTCGGAGGAATGAAGAAACCTCATCGTTACAGGCCGGGCACTGTCGCCCTTCGTGAAATCCGTCGCTATCAAAAAACAACTGAGCTGCTCATCCGCAAAGTCCCGTTCCAGAGACTCGTTCGTGAGGTCGCTCAAGAATACAAAGTAAGCTCAAACATTCCAAGGTGGAATAGCCGTTGAATATATTTCTTTAGGCAGACCTTCGCTTCCAGTCTGCCGCTCTCATGGCCCTCCAGGAAGCCGCTGAGGCATACCTTGTAGGCTTGTTTGACGATACCAACCTCGCTGCTATCCATGCCAAAAGGGTCACCATCATGCCGAAGGATATGATTCTCGCTCGCCGTTTGCGAGGAGATGGCCGTATCTGAGCATTGACACCCTGTCCAAACCATGGCCTGTTTTGGCGGCCGCTATATGTAGTACCTAGTGTTGAAATGCATGTTCATGGCATACTTGTTGTGGAAAAATCCCTGTACCTTGCTCAATTACTAAGAATCTCCACTCGGATAAAGTCCAAATATACAAGACTACTTGCTGAAAATTTTTTCCAGTTTTCAAATGGCCAACTGTGAAGGTATTCTCCAGTCGCTCCTCCGCTCAGTATTAAGTCTCTGGTAATGACTTGGGGTATAACAACTAACAAAAGACTTGAAGCCATAGAAATTATAGTTGCATCTCATTCATATCCAATCTAATATGCCATTTCAAACAAAGGCCGTCGATATTCTCTAATCCAGGGCCTCACCTACCACACTAAGGTTACTTGATCTTTCGCCGTTGAATCTACTTCCAAACTGGTCATGCTGACCACCCACTTGAAACCGGAAATGAATGAAAAAGTCTTGACAAAATGTTCGGTAGCTCGAGGCTCCCAGAATTAGTAAAAGTGGTTATTTAATTATTTAATTCTAATCCACTTGAAGCAAGTTTGACACTCTACGTTTACAAAAGAGCTAGCCTGGACGTGGTGGTATATCTGGAATGGTTATGAAACCAAATCCATGGCATTCCCCAGTGTTCTCCTTGCAAACTCGTTGCCACCGCCTTTCCTGAAGCCTCTAGGATGAGTTTGAAGACTTTCATCTAGGGAGCAGTGAGCCTGGTTGGCACTGGAATCAGTGGAGAGGCAAGGTGGTCAATCCAGGGCGGACCAAAGTCCAAGGGTTAGATTGGATGATTTGACAGTAACCGCAGCCTGGATGGACTTGGACCTGGTGATGGAAGGAAACAGTCGAGGGATGTGTAGGCATAACTTGTCCGAAATTAACCGCTGTAGTCGATTTTCAGGAATACCAATGATAGAATTAGGCAGGAAGGTGATGTGCAGACGCAGGCATATGGTTTTCAAAGAGGCGAATCTCCCACTGGATAGTGCAGCATCGATGGTCAACCACCCATGGTCAGGAACAAAAATATTGTCTTCGTCGCCCTGTCGACAGCCGACCCACTCAATATCGAATATGAGAGTACGTATAGACGTGGAATCGGCGAGGTTTGGCTTTGTGCTGAACGTTGTCCAGTGATGAAAAGTGCGCAGGCCCTGATCCTCGACTCTAAAGCTACCCTGGAGTTCGAGAGTTTCAACGCGTTTCAAAATTCCGAAGTCTACTGCACCAGGAAAATTTACTATTTGAGAAACTATAGAAGGATGTTAGGTACATATGGTGCAATAAAATAAACAAAGAGCACTGACCCACGCATCGTATGCCAGAAATCCGCAGATATCGCAGGGATGACTCAGATATTGTCTGAATCAGTATCCATTCTGATAATAATCCGGCCCAGCAAGACGAAGAGACGTCCATTTTCCAAATAGAGGCCATAAATGAAGGCACCCTTGACTTGAATTCTGTGTACCGATGCATTTCTGATAATAGGCATGCCATCTCTCCTGAATATTGGATTGATAATGTCTCCAATGAAGGCGTCCACGGCTGAAATTCTGCAGGAGAGGTTGACCATGATGCTGGCAGATCACGGCGGGGACTTTCGACCGTATCAAGAGAGAGAGACTTCAGGTTGGGGCAGTCGGTAAATAGATTAGGAGGTAATCTTTCCATGTGAGAGATATGCATGGTGATAATGCTCGGTGATTTGCAAAACTCAAGTATGGCAAATTTCTTGGTGTCATCAACAAAATCCCAAGAACAAGAGAATAATCGGCTGTCGAAAGTGTCCTTGACGGTCTTCAGACTAAATTTTTCGACGCATGTGAGTAAGGGAAGAATATCAGAGAAAACAGACTTCGTTCCGGGAGCTAAATTCTTTGTATGACGGCCCCGGTCGAGCTGGACGGTCAAAAATCGAATGTGTGATGCCAGTGGAGGAAAGTCCGGATACGAACGCGCAGGGTCTCGTTGAAGAATCTGTGCAAAATTGTGGAGTCTGGCGGTAGCCTGATCTCTGTCATTGTCTTCTGTATTCTCGACGAGATTTATCTCGGAGAAAAGGATCTTTCTTGAAGGGATGCAAAGCGACCAAGATACCTGTGAGCAGGCTTGAAGCCCCAATTTACAGATTTTAGGATCGGTCTCCTTGTCATCGCCAAGGTCTTCAAGGATGCGGTCTATGAGTTCTTGGGGAAGTATGCCTGGCATAGATAGATAGCCGTATCTGTCGATGAGTAATTGTTGGACGAGCTCATTGTTGTCGAATGTTGCTGAGTATACGGTGACCCGGTGCCGGTCCACCGTTTATCGTCACAGGACCGGAGAAGTCCGCTCAACCTTGCAGCCCCGCAGCTTCGCCTGCAAAGAACAGAAAATATTTAGTTATGATATACCTACGAAGTTGAAACTAGGGGGATCTCGCTAGATATAAAATAGTAAATGTCCAATCAACTTTTTTTTCGTCCCTGTTCAACAACTATTCAACCGCGTTTTAGGAAACGCAGGTACAGAGGTACTACAGGCTATGTAAACTGAATACGACAATGGAGAAATGTCTCTTAATAAACTTTACACAGACGTTGTAAAACACGACTTGCAGACAAATGAAGACGAAGACAAACAAAAGGGGTCAACAAATCTACCGTCAAGAAAAGTGGTGTCGCGAAAGACAAGACCGATCAGGGCAAGGAAGAGTCAAGACAGAGACATCCGGCCATGTCCTCGGTTTAATAATGTACATCGTGTTGCTAGTGAGATCCGGCCTGGTCTGGTAAGGTCTTGAGAAAGGGTGGACAGAGAGCATAAATACCGTGTGTTGGGTCACAATCAGGGCTCGGCTTCGATAAGAAGCGACAACACTCGTCAGTGTCGCCTCCTCAATTCGCGCAATTGAACACCGCAATGTCAAAGTGGAAACAAGAACGCTCGTCAGCGTCGCGACCCCACAACGACGCGATGTCGCGAAGGTGTTGCGAAGGTGTCAGAGACGCCCTCACAAGACGAGAACGAACGCCAAAAAGCTCGTCAGTCCTCTGACGTTCAAACCCTGATGTACCATCCAAAGCTCAGCACATAACTTCCAGTAAACACCGCAAAATCGAGGAACAACAAGCTGCGGCTTTAGGGGGTTCTAGGCCAGACGTCCGAAAGACCAGGAACCAGAAACAGAGGGGCATCATCTTCATGATTCCGCTTTCGAACCATCGCTCGGCGCATCTTGACAACCACGACGGCACCGATGAGGTCTTCTTCCTGGAAGTGCGGGATACCCAATAGGGAGAGTATAATCGAGACCTAGTAAATATGTAAAAGAACTGTACATGGCATGAGTACAAAACTAATGTCCAACGAACAACAGAAACGCACCAACGGAAAAAAGTCGTCATGGGTGGTCACAGCAGGATGTCCACAGCTGTTGCAGACTTGCAGTGATCCGTCAGCCTCAACTCCAGCTAGCTTAGGGTCGGCCAACTGAGGGATGTCCACAACCTCAGCGTGAACACCATCACCGATGTAAGTGCTGTTTCAATCGTAGCCTGAAAGAAACTAATTCACTGGGAAGCATTGGACAGATACAAAATCAGGCTTACCTCGGCTGGTTCAAACAGCCCTTCTGGATCATAAACACCTGCTTTCTCCAGTTTCAAGATGATCACAAGGAGCCAGGCGAAAATGACAGAGAGCACAGCAATTAAAGAGGTTAGAATGACTTTACTTGATCCAGAATTATATCGACCGGGATTGATCAGTTGGGCCATTGTGGGATGACTGGTGGTTGACGACTTCGAGGGCAGTGTTGGAAAAAGCAAGGTTCATGCAGCAATCGTCCATCGCAGCCGGGAAGGCACCATCTGGTAAGACTATAGAGCCCGTGGCAGGACAAAAATCGTCGTCAAAAGTGTATGTAGGATCGACTCCGTCGAATGGATTACCTCCCAGAAAGCCATACCGGTAGTAACCTAAACCAAGGCATTGTCAACAGCAAGGACCATTTTCAGAATTCCTGAAGCTTTCAACATGTCGTTGACGACAAGTGCAGGACTTTTATGCGGTGTAGTATAGTTCATCGATGTTGTTTTGATCCTCGAAGGCACGAAATGACAGAATAAAGACTGGCGACGACGATGAAGGACACCCAGAAGAAGGGAGACAACCTTCGAATGCCATTCACGGCGTCCATGCTAGGTGTAGTTGACGAAGTGTTTTGATTACCGTAACTAATGGATGAACGAGTCGGTAGGGCTGAAGAAAATGAGGCCAGGGTGTGCATCATAGTGATGGAAAAGCAACGCACCGTAAATGCCCAATAAATGCCCAACAACGATATCGCCCGAAGAAGCCAATTTTACGGATCAGCCGGACCTGCATTCCGGTTAACACCAAGGTTTGGTTCATGCAAGTTTTCTTCATGCAACGTTCATGTTCGTGTTGGTGAGTAGACCGAAATTTCATGATTTCCACTACGTACTTATCAACGCTTTTTGCAGACACTGAGATAGCTCGACTGCGACGTTCGAGGTTGCCAGTCCGGCGCTCATCCACAATGATGGCCAGCATTTATTTTAAGTCGAATTTTGGTCGAATTCCCATCCTTTCTAACGAACTTCAGTCCACTTGGCTGTCCTGGCCTCCTACAACTGCCTTGAACACCTTTTATAGCAGTTCAAAGCCCTACGCATATCGAATATTCCCAAATGCTTCCTCAGGAACTCATTGACCTCATCATAGACGATATCGCGTCTACGGGCGACAAGGACACCCTTCGAGCTTGCAATTCAGTTTCCAAATCCTTCCGCACCCGATCGAAGCCGCACCTTTTCGCCGATATCGAGCTTGTAGTCGATACTCGAGTCCGCCGATCTGCTGGGAGGCTGCGTAGCATCCTAAAATCCGAACCAGAGCTCGTGTCAGGAATTCGCTCATTCAAGATGACCGTCACCGATCCGTTCCCATTCCAGTCCGTTGTCACTGGCGGAGTCGAAAAAATTGGGAAAGTTTTGAGGTCACGGAAGGTCGGGGACGTCGCTTCGGTCGTCGGCTCTATGCTCGGGATTCTGAGGAGCCACCTATTATGGGTGCTCCAGGTCATCGCCCAATCTGCTCAAGTCCAGAAGTTTTCCCTTGGAAGCTCGTCATATCTCAACTGGAATGTCCTACTTATCCAGTCCTTACTATTAACAATACGGTCCAATCCACGCCTTCATACCCTAGAGCTCGAAAACGTGTGCAATTTACCGATCGTAATGTTAACAGGCAACCCAAGTCACCCTTCTTCCCTTCAGCACCTTATCCTGAAAAATAGTACCGTTTCACGTTTGGAACCAGCCATTATCAAGTCCATTGAGCTACCCTGGACGCAATTACGGACGCTGGCACTGATTCAAAGCCCATTTTTCAGTTACCTTGCTCATCGTCAATTCCATGTCCTTGGAAAAACTTTCATTAATGGGATCCCGCACCCGTTACCGCTATTGAACAGCCTCATCATCGGTCCAATTTCCTCATTGGATGATATTGCCTCTATTTCGCAGCTTGTGATAAGCGGTGCACAAACCATTACAAGTCTTGAAATAAGAATCTGGGGTAGGATATTTGTCTCAATCCGCCCGCCACGAAACTGACCACCCACAAAGAGAGGAGCACATTTTCAGATACTTTTCCTCTGCATGACATGGTAGCGTTACAACATCTCAAGTTTGCTACGCAAGCCGATGACCTTCAGGATTTCGAATCAAGGCTGTCGTTCATAGTCGATATCCTCCGATCCGCAATTGCACCTATGCAACTTCGATCTTTTACCCTTGCATTCACTCTTTGCCTCGCCACACAGTGGGTCACGGAGGTCATAGTAAATCCCAACTTGAAAGGAGCCCCTGAGTCGCCCCAAAATATGTTTACAAACAGATGGGTTCCCAAGGCTGTCAGAAGGGCATGGGGGACTCTCGACGAAGTGCTTAGTAGCTATAGATTCCCAGATCTACAGCACGCAGTTATAAACCTGAACCTGGCCCGGTCTAAGCACGACTTGGTTCCGGTAGATATCCCTCACGCAGCAAATATTCTGCCGAAGTTGTCTATTTATCAGTGGGTAGAAGTTAAGCTAAACGTAGCTGTCAGGTAGGAAAGGCAGGCTATCGTTTGGTACTACATAACCTGCTTGATAGCAGAGTAAAACAACAGTAGCACATAATACTGTAAATAATAAGATGTGCAATAATGATCAATGCTATTTATTTTCCATCCTGACCGCTGGCCGCCCTCAATAATGATTACTGTTTCTACAAACACTGAACCTAGCTTCAAATACATTTTTCCCCTTCCAGCTATCTACAACAGTATATCATGCTAAAGCATCCTCCATTTCCTTTCGCCATCGCTTTTGGATTTGGATGGTTTCCAGGAAGATCATATACTTCGCGTCAAGAAGCTTTTTCTCATTCAGCGAGCAGCTGGGCGAAATCATCATCCCAGGCGGCGTCATTTGGACCTAGATTTGAATATAGTTGATAAACAAACAGACATGTATCAGGCGGTAAAATGAAAGAAAGGTGAACTAACCATGATATCCCATAACCTCTGCGCCTGTCCCTCCTTCCCTCCATTATCGTACTCCGCCGCAAGCCTACCAAGCATCGCCGCGCCAAGCCCCACAGCTTGGTCACTATTCGCTGGCAGGACCACCGGCATCCCGCACACGTCCGCGAAAAGCTGCATGAGCAAGATGTTTTGCGCTTGGCCCCCACTCATGAAGATAGAGGTGACCTTGTGCCCAGAGGTGTTGAGCGTGTCGATGATGTGCCGCGTTTGGAGGGCGATGGCAAGGAGGGTGGCATGGTAGTGCTTGGAGAGGGAGGTGAGAGAGTTGTCCTGGATAAAGGTGACATCTCAGTCAAATTTGTGAAGGGCAGTGAACTGAAAAGTGACGTACTAGTTCTAAACCGATGATAGAGCCTCGCATGCGAGGGTCGGCGATTGGTGATCTGTTTCCTGAAAGGGATTGGATATAAGGTCTGAACTTGGCACGAGATGTTTAATCACGAGCTTACCGTGGAAATCCGGGTAAAGATGTAGGTCCTTCGTCAACTCTGTCAAGGTATCGGCATTATGCTCAACGCGTATTTTTTCTAAAAGTTCTTGCAAGACTAGAAAATTTGACGTCAGTGACAAGAAAATCTAATGAAAGGGAAAACGCACGGGTATGCACGCTCATTCCTTGTTCCTTTCCAAGCTTCACTGCTTCGGGGTATGCTGGGTGGTTTGTTAGAATGAAGTCGATGAGCTATTATTAGTAGCCAGTTCATGATCAGAATCTTACCAGACGCCAGAAAGAAAAGAATAATAACTAACCTGTCCGGTCGAAGACTGGCCGCCTTCGTTCATCCACCAGCCGTCGATGATAGGGTCCTAAGAAAGAAGCTAAGTAATGAAACATGTTCGGAAAATGCCTCATTGATACCTTGTAAGGGCCCCATACTCCGTCAACGAAGATGCCTTCCGGGCTCTGCATGATGTAGAATTAAGCATTTAACTCAAAGAACAAAGAGAGTTCAGAAGATTAGTACCTGAACAATATGACAGGTGCTGGTACCAGCTACAGCTGCAAGTCGATGGCCTGACTCTTCTAGAGATGGAACTACGGCGGAGAGCACTCCGTTCTCTGTATATCGCGCAGCAACGGTACCCAACCATCCTGCGTATCTGTTGAACCAATTTAGGGCTGAAGAGCAATGGCGCCAAACGTGATAGTTCTTACGCATCAATCAAGGCGCTCCCAACAGGGGTACCAGGAAGCAACCCCAATTCTTCCGCCGCCTTCGTCGAAAGACCTTGACCGACGGGCATACCAGCAATCAAGACCTCTTCACCCTCTCTCACCCCGACCTGCGCGTAGTTTCTCTCCGTCAGCTCCTTCAACCCGATCTGCTTGAAGAAGTCCTTCTGCCATCCGGCTTTTGGGACATAGGAACATTTGCATGTCAAAGAACAGCAGGAACGAGCGCTGTCCCGTGTGGCTTGGTAGGTCAGGAAGTCGGGCAGGTCGAAGAATTGGCATTTGCTGAACAGGTCAGGGGCCATATTGTTCTTCAGCCAGAGAATTTTGGGTATCTCCATCTCCAACTGCGATTGATTTCAGGAGGTGAGCGAAAGCTCCCAGTCTGGCCGGTCGTAGAGAATCGACGCACACTCATCTTTCCACCGACGTAGTCCAAAACGATGGATCCCGTCCCATTGATCAAATCTGCCTCCTTCTCAGCACGATGATCGGCCCAGAGTATGACGTTCCTCTCTCCGTGGATGCCAAGATTGTCGCCCTTCGTAACCATTACCGGCTCGCCGTCGAAATCCGTCACAGCTAACGAACAAGTCGCGTCAAACCCAAGACCCTTTACCTGATTCGGATGGACGCTGGCGCCTTTCAAGCATCCCCTAACGACGATGCCCACCGCAGCCCAAATATCTGCTGTCGATTGCTCAAAGATCCGGCTGTCGTTTGCATCGCGCCAGGTTTGGGTGTTTTGGGTGCAAATGGAGCTGACATGACCTGATTTGTCTACAAGCGAGGCGCGTACCGAACCTGTGCCGACGTCAATCCCAATGTAATAACTTTTTCGAGTAGTCGAATCCATGGTTGTTAGGATGGCCGGGGCTGTCAGAAGGAAGGTCAGTTCTACTCCCGTGTGCAAGGTCTTTATATGCTTCAAACTCAGGAGAATCTGAAGGAAGGTGTGCGGGAAACGGACCGGCTCAATATGTCCCCGGATAGCACAAATTCGCGAGGTAATCTTGAACGTCGACGATAACTTTCGCATTCTCACCTAAAACGACGAACATGTTGACAAGTAGAGGACCCGACTCAGACATAGATATGACGAGTCAGCAGGCGGAAGGCTACGCACTGCAATTTACAGTTTTGAAGATCAAAAAAAATTACTCAAGGTTCACATAAGAATTTGTTGTGTTTTGCCATTTGCATGATTTATTTTCTCGCGTGGTGGATTACATATAGCCTAGAGAGCATAAGGAGATCGAAAGAAATAGGCGCCATTTAATCTGACGAAGTTACCCGCGCTGAAGAAGAAGTACGTCAGAAAGAACTAGAGTTCTGCAGAATGAAAGCTGTACTCACTGTAGATAAGTTGGGCGGAGTGGTGGACGATCCGCTTGATCTGCTTCTCCTTCTCGAGGTGACGGATAGCGACACGAGCCAAGCTACCGTTGATCTTCAGACGCTCAATGAGGATGCTCTGGCTGATGAATTTGAAGGTGGGGACCTCCTTGAGGATACGGTCGTAGGTAGCCTTGTCGAGCGACACAGCGTGTAGGGCCTTATCCTTGACCTTTCCCTTCGACCACTTCTTTTTCTTTGCGGATTTACCGCCGCTTGACGCAGCGGGGGCTGCTTTTGCTTTGGCCTGGAGACGAAAGACAGTAGTCAGTCACCACAATTCCCAGAAAGTCCATCCAGAGTCAAAGAGAGGCATCCAGCTCATTCCTAAGCGTAACTTCCTCGTCTCTGCAGGCACCCTCGGTAGACACCCCGAAAGCCTTCCGCCGTCGAAAAAAGGGAGGAACAGGACTGACCATAGTTGCTGTGACCGTCGATGATGAGACTCAGTTGTGAACGATGCCCTCGAAAAGAGCAACCGCGTGCCTTGTTTGGCCAGATTATGTAATTCAAGTGTTTCCCTGACGCGTCTTTGGACACGTCGATCGAAATTGGCTTTGGTGTCCAGCCAGAACACAGGCGATGATTCCTTGGGTGCTGCTTCTCTGCTCTCTACCACTCTCTGCCACCGCGAGCGCAGCGAAGACATTGGGCATTCCTCCGGATTTAATCTCTAAATACGCCCCTCTAAAGTCTGGTACTTGGAAATGTCTCGACGGTTCTAAAGAGATACCATGGGACTTTGTGAACGACGATTCTTGTGACTGTCCTGATGGTAGCGATGAGCCAGGTCGGTAGATTGCGCTCATTCAAGTGGCGACCAACGTCTCAAACAATTCCATTAGGCACAGGAGCTTGCCCAGATACCCAATTTTATTGCCAGAACGCCGGACACATTGGAGCATTTATTCCGAGCTCAAGGGTGAAAGACGGACTTTGTGGTGCGCATCGAATTTCTTTTCTACATTTTTTGCCTCTAATCAAGTTCAATAGAAATCGACTGCTGTGATGGCTCGGATGAGGCTGCAGGTGTTTGTCCAAATCTATGCAAGGAAATTGGTCAGGAGTACCAAAAGAAACGAAAGGCAGAGTTGAAGATACAGAGAGCGGTAAGCCTCCTGCTTAACATGGTTTCATTGTTCTTTCTAATTCCATTACCAGGGTGCGAAAGTCCGGTCAAGTTACATTGCATTCGCCCACCAAGAGAAGAAACGGCTTCAAGCAGATGTAGAAAAACTAACGGAAGAAATTAAAGTCAAGGAGAAAGAGGTTGAACGACTCCAGGGTGTGCAAACACTTTTCATATTCCAAACCGCACGCTTACTTACCAAATTCCTCAGACATCGCCGACCGGACTGAATCTCTCTCACAGGTTGCTCTAGAGCAAAAGAAGAAGTCCCGTGCGTACAACGTCTTCGCGAATACGTTTTCATATTGATACAGCATAATTAGCACTGTACGAATCCCTCATTAAACACCGTAACGGACTCAAATCTCTTCAACGGGAATACAAAAAACACGTCGAACGCGAGAAGGCCCTCGGAGAAATCCTCGACACCCTGCGAACAGGCTACAACCCTAATTACCAAGACATGGCCGTGTTAGAGGCCGTCCGCGGGTGGGAGGAACTCGCTAAACTGCCCCACATTAATGACGTTGGAAAGGAAACGGATGAGTCTCCGGAGGCTGCTGAGGCTGGTAAACCAGAGGAGACCACAGAAACTGAAGAGCCATTAGAAGAGGGCATGTGGACGGCCGAGGAACTGGACTGGCAAGTGGACATCTTGTTCAACACTGACTACGTGTCTCTGTTGTTGGAACACGATGAATTCATTCAAGCTCCCCAGGAAGGTTCTATTTGTAAGTGATTCTTGCTCGCTTAGAAGTAAACGAGCTAACATTGTTTTCCATGAAGTGTTTGAAATTGCATCGTACCTTCCGGACTCGGTTCTCCCGGCCTATGAGGATTTCAAAGACACTCTCGTGTCCTTGCTCCAGAAAGTCGGGATCATTCGCAGCACAGATGGCTCAGCAGGTAAGCTTGGCAATTGTCAACACGTATCGACTGGACTCAAAATCCCTCAGCCGACTCATCCCGTGCTCGACAAGCATTCCACGACGCCGAGAACGAGCTAGGACGCCTGAAGTCCGACAAAGAGAAGAAGGAGAACGACGTAAAGGAGGTCTTCAACGTCCACGGATTCGGAGCCAAGGGCGAATGGAAGAAACTTGACGGCGAATGTCTGGAAAAGGACACTGGCGAGTAAGTTATCCATTTTTCTTTCCTTATATCTCGTCTTTCCTAACCCATCCGGCAATAGCTATACATACGAGGTCTGTATGTTCCAAGAAATCAAGCAGAAGCCGAATCACGGCGGACAGACCTTCAGTCTTGGGTAAGTGGGAGAAGCTCAGATTCTCTTGCACCCCTGCGGCCCCAATACTCACAATCGAACCCTAGAAAATTCGAATCCTGGAATCCTTCTACTGATGTGAAGCCCGGCGAGCCCGCGTTCTACCAGAAGCAGATCTACAAGCACGGTACGAGGTGCTGGAACGGACCCGAGCGCAATGTGCAGGTACGCTTTTTCGTTCGACCCTCCTGCGGCGGCTGTCTGATAGATTGATGTGTTTTTCTTTTTCTTCAGCTGCTCCTGACATGTGGGGCGGAGAATGTGATTCTAACGGTGCAGGAGCTCGAGAAGTGCGAGTACGAGATTACAGGGACGACTCCTGCTCTGTGTTTGCCTGTTGAGGGGGACAAAAAGAAGGTTGAGAGGGAGGAGCTATGATGGAAATGGAGGAGAAAGATGAGGCACGACGCATGCTGGCACTTGAAGACGAAACTAGATCCCTACTTAACTTGGCGATCCGTGTTTCTGGAAATTTCCTTCCGGGATCCCGGAAGCATGGCAGAAGAATAACAGTCGACGGATCGTGGACGGCCTTGCGTGTGTGCGTGTGTGTTTAATACCATATCTATTGTTGTTTTGTCGCTCGGTGGAATGGAACATTTGTACAGATAAGGCCTTCCTAACCTTCATGAACTTTGGGGCGTTTGCGCGGACACTCGGGTGAATGGCCGAGTTGTTTTTATTTACTAAAATGACCCTTTCATTTTCGAAGGCTTTGTCCTTTGGCTATTCATGCTCTCCACAATGGAGAGGCAGAAGTGCGCCTTCCACGTCCTCTCCCCACATATTGATGATTTCTGATATTCATTTTTGAATAGGGTAATGCCACTCTTCATTGAATCGTCACTATTGCACCCACTGCAGTGCCCAGAGCGATCGTGATGATCGAGGGGACCTATTAATCTTCGGCGGCCAAAGCATCTTGAATCTAATTCATTTGGGTTTTCATTACCTTGGATCTAATATCTGGATTCAGAACCTTTCCGCTCTGTGACGATTTGTGTTGCAGAAATTTTATAAATATATTTCGAAGGATGGTCCTTTCCATTCAATCGAATCCTTGGTGGTGGTCGATATTAATTTGGTAACCACTCGCTGTCTAACATCCTACAAACCTTGGCTTTCCATATATCATTCGAATCTGGGGGCTCTCATGATCAGGTGGTCAAGATAATCGTTTGTCCCTAGGGTTACTATGCAATCTCAATCACTATTCTGCACACGCTTTGGTACCCTCTGGATTTCCCTCCTTCTGAACTATTCGAATTATTCGTTACGGTTAGGTGGAATCCCTTTGGAATGAGTAAATCTCCGAAGAACATGCAAGGCAAGCGGTGCATTTGGCCACCCAAAGAATGTGTTTTTCTCGACCCTTTCCTATCCTTCGACACACCGGAAGGCCGTTGGAATCCTGGGCTGCTTCTTATCCTTCTTCCCACATGTAACTGGGACACTTTGCGAAGAATCGCCTTTGCAGGTTTAAATGTTTGAGAACCCTGTGTCACACGCATTCATACCATGCACTTGTCGGTGGTGTAAATTCTCATCCACTGCCCAAACATTGATTCCTTTTTTCGTTGTTGGGAAAGTTAACCGGTGGCCGGACTCACCCTATATGAGCGAATTATTGCAAATGACATACGAAAACATCTATTTCAAAGTAAACTTTTTACCAATCGCGACAATAAGCAAGCCGGTTTCAGGCGACGCTCACCGCTTCGAAGATGTGCGAGCCACAGTCGGGCAATGCAAACAAAATATTAGAGGGCTAGCTACAATCCATAGTCAGGAAATAGTGAATGCACAGAGTACTATTGGTATATAACGTTACATTCAATATGTAGGTTGTCAAATCCCAAAGGAGTTGTCGACCAATCAGTTTCACGAGACTCGTTTGCATATAAAACTCAAGATCCTTCCATTTCTCTAAAATAGCTGTGGATTTTCAGTCAAAGGGTCTGTATAGAGTTGTCTCCTCTTAGAACGTGTGACTTACATGCGAATGACCAGGATGATGGTGCGATTTGTGGCGCATCTGTTGGAGGAAGTCCAGCTCTGGGGATCAAGTCGCAGCACATCCGCAGTTGTACCTAGGGGCTTGGAGGTTAGAAGAAGGAACAAGGGACACATTTGATGACTTTCAGAGCTCCGAACGGAAGTAATGTGCTACTCACTGTGAGCGCTATTCAACTCGTATTGTCTCCAGTTTGCATATTAGACGCAATTCCCCAGCCAAGCTTTCTGAGCCTACAGTCACCAGTTGACCCTTTCTTATGTTGTGGAAGTTTGGTGATGGTCGTGTGTGTGTAGCACACTGGCGCGACGCCCTCCATCTGAAAACGTTAGCGCGCGTCTAATTTACTCATCTATGACGTCAATCTCAGGTCTGCCGGGCCGGCAGACGGTTGTTGCGCAAAACGGTCGCCGCTTACTACTCAATCCATTTACCCATCCATCCTCCTGCTAAAGGTTTTCCGTTGATTTGAGGGCGGTAGTACTTACATCCCTCTTTCCCAACTGATTCCTCCCTCCGATCAACTTCTGCACTCTGCGCTTGCATATAACCTGGCAACAAGACGGATAGCAAAACACGAAAGATGATCGATGATCTCGGGCACTGCAACCTCTTCCAATTGGTTCCTTTTCAGATCTGGAAGCCATTATTGACCCACGCGTACTCTCGCATTCGTTAGTCATTCTTCAACCCTTGCTCTCTTCGTGGTCGTCTTTGGATCGTCTCCATCTGTCAACAGAGTATGGCACCTGATGTTTTTAATATCAGGATTACGTTTCCTTCGAGTTGTTCTCCTCCGGCACGCATCTTCCCAGAACTCAATTAAAATTAATGAATTTCATCTCTGTTACGTGAGTGTGTCCTTGATCGAAATCTGCGAAGGCCTGGAGGCACGGAGCTGGACTACGATTGGACTGCGGCGTATACCCATTCCGAGGGTCGCGAAAGTCATGAGCCATTTCTGACCGTGCTCACATCTTTCAATCGGGACGCAACGAAACCACTGAGCTACAATCCGACTGGTCTTGAATGCCTCATCCCGGAATCAGGCATAAATATGCTCCCTTCAGATGTCTTCGTAACGACTTTATTCACTTCATGTCATGCAGGGAAGATTTGAGGCGAAATGCAGAAGCGCCCGCAATTCTCCACGGCGGCCGCTGGTGGGCGAGTAATGGCTCAGGAGCTAATGAATTAGCTCGCAAGATGCAGGTAAGCAATGGAATTTGACATCAGGAACGTTACGTTCAAGAAACAAGTCAGAGGCTCTTATACGTTTTGTTGAGATGAAGAACAACAGGGTATTTTCCCCATCATTTTACTTGTATTCTTGAGCCCATTTTTGACGAAACCATGACCATGGACGAGGGACCCACTGCCCCAGGCTTTGCGCTGGTCCCACTCACGGTTTTCGATAAACTGTTTGAACGCACGACGTTTGTAACCGGCTGGCTTGTCGAAGGAACGGTTGATGCGTCCGCTCTTGCGACTGCCTTGGATCGGGTAACTCAAAAGTGGCGTATGCTCTCAGGGAGATTGCAATCTGTTAAGGAACGAAATGTACGCATCTTTTCCTGCTTAACCATCCGTCCTTCAAGTGCTGACTTTAGACTTGCAACTTGCCTCTATCAGGACGTGAAGTGGAGGCTCAAGATACCCCTCGGGCCACTGCCGCCCGATTATCCGACCTACTCGCTGACAACCTCAACGTCGAGCGTGCCATTATCGAAATATGTGCCAATTCCGCTACCGACAGTTTCATTGTCCCCTCCTCCATCCATATTTCTGCATGCGTCTACCCCAAGGCAATACACAGCTTGGGAGTCTACAAATCACCCTCTAACATGCTGGCAGCTTACTTACTTCCCTGCATCGCAAAACGGAGGTGTGGACTACACCTGCATCGGATTCGCTCGGTCCCACGGCATCTTTGACGGTGGAGGAGCCGCGCAGATCATGAACGCCCTAGTTGCGGAAATGAACGGCCGAGAATGGATGATACCTCCTCGACTTGAAGAAGGCATGAATGTTAATCTTCTCGAGGAAGTCTTGGCACGCGAAAGTCTCGTAGAAAACCCCTCGAGGAAGAACGACTCGGACGAAGGTCATGTTGGCTACACTATTATCAGTCTGGCTGGCTTTTTGAAGTTGATCGCTCGGCATCTCATAGAACGCTTTTGGAGTGGCGCGGAAAGGCGGATAGTCTTAATGCCTAAAACTGTACTGAATTTACTGGTGCAGGAGGTTATGTCTGGTCTCCGCAGCGAACAAAAGGACGTGGAACATGTCACCACAGGCGATATTCTTGTTGCCTGGATATTCAAAGTATGTCTATTTTCGTATTCAATGTTTTGTCTGTACGCTGATTTATCATCATTTATTCTAGACAGTTTACTCGACTGGAACGAGTTCAAATGCCATGGTTCATTGCTCTAACCTCGCCAGTTTCCGTGCCCTTCTGGCAACGGAAACCCCTGAAGTATTGACCTTCCCGCACAATGCTTTCGTGCCTCTAGCCTACCCAGTCCTCCCAGTTGCCGAAGTTAAAGCAATGTCCTTAACTGCCCTAACGGAATTATTCGCGGCCTCAAGAGCATCATTATCTTTGGATCACGTCGTAGCAGCAAGGGAATTGCTTCAAAATCCTTGCTTCCCGAACCCTCCGAACGCCGATGAGACCATGACGGTTTCTAACGTCTCAGCAAGCCGTATTCTCGAGTCCGATTGGAGCGCTGTGGGCTCGAAACGCACGATATGTAGCTATCGATATCAGGCAACTCCGACGGGTGTGATGTTTACAAATGCGGTGTATATTTCTGGGCGTCTGGGAGATAAGAGTGTCGTGTTGGACGTCACGCTGAACAAGATGAAGTTAGAACTCTTGTTGCGGGAGATTCGGAGACTAGAACCAGAGGTTGGCAAGAACTAGAGTTATGGTGATGGGCAACCATTGCGATAATCTAGGCTGATTTTCGATCGAGAGTGCCCGAGTATGTTTCTCTGGGAGTCCAATGGGTATCAGTTTACGGATGTCAGTATTAATGGAACTCTTATATGGAAGTTGGTGCTGATCATATTTAGCCACATTGACGGTGCCTACCCTAAATACAGTCAGATTTTGTTATACGATAAATTCCAGACATCCTTCAAATATATCGAAGGCCGAATGCAATGAACAGCAGGTCCCAGGGTACTTGGGATCCCTGCACGATCGAAATTGCCGCTCGTCAACGCTTAGGAGCAGCGGCCCGGTTTAATCGCCGGATGTTGGCCGGATGGACCCATAATCCTTGTCATTTTGTCGCACTTATTGTGAAATGCATAGCCATTGAGATTTTCAGGACAATTAGATGCGCCCGTGTGGATTGGTCCAGGAAGGTTCTGGGGAAGTCGCTATAATTAATTGTTTCCCAGGAGGCTCCGAGTGGACGGCTTAGGTCAGCGCAAGCTCTACGGAGATTGGCGCTTGTGGAAAAGTGTCAGGTGTGGTCGCTTCGGACCACCACCGACTGTCACTGCCAGCCTAGGCGGCTTTGTTCTTTCTTTCTTGTTCTCCGACTATCATGGCCAGTTCGAGTTCATCTAGCTCCTGGTTGCCCGCCAAGGGTAGACACCCTGTTCTTATTGGCTCGTCATTGGGCAAGGTCATCAAGAACAGGAAGCTCAAGGGCTCGCCAGCACCCACCACCAAGCGATCGACTAAACCTGACCGCGATTTCTATTCTTTCAAGTGTATGTGTTGGTGTATTCTAGTGTTTTCGACGCATTACTGACATCTTTGCTGTTCTGCCAAGTCAATTTCAAGGCGTCATCGATTGATACCGCGAAACCAGCCACGATAGAAATCAAAAAGGGAGCAGAGAATAGTCGGGTTGTGGCACAATACCCAAGTACCCAAGTTCGTGCATCTATCCTTATTTCAGCTACAGTCATTGACTTGATTGTAGCCCGGAGAAGTCCAGCTCTTCAGTGGTTCTGAACAACCGGCGAAGGAGGTTGACTGTATCTTGATATTCGACGAGGAAACCGGGGTTCGTGGCGGACTAACTAACAGGCTGGAAATTGAACTTAAGACAATATATCTAGACATTTACCCTTGAGAAACTTGATTCCTTCGTGGTTCTCAAGTCGGAAGGAAAGAAGGCCGTATCTCCACGTCCAACGTCTCGTAAGATTGCGTTTGATGTGCATCCTTTACTGTTGTTCAACAACTGTGATATAGCTGCCCCTGCCCCTTCGGTATCTCCCAATAAAGGCAAAGTCAAACAGGAGGATTACGATTTAGATCAGACAATGTCGGGCTTGGACGAGGATGCTGAAGGAGAGGATGACTTTGAGGAAGTCGTCTCATCTTCTGCTCCAGTCAAATTTGAAGAGGAGGAAGAAGAGGAAGGAGAAGAGATCGAGGTGCCACTAGTCCAAGTGATTCAACCCAAACCCCAGCCTCCACCGCAGAAGCCCGCCCGAGCTGTAAAACCTCTGCCGAGCAGAGTAGAAGCTAAGGCGCCGGCAGCCACTCCTTCTCAACCACCCAAGGTAAAAGTACCACCTCCGGCGCCTTCTGCTGCCGCAGCTCCCCCACCTGCTATGGCGCCAGCACCATCAAAAGCAAAAGCACAACCTAAACCGAAGAAGGCAAAGCCCGCAACACCTATTTCCGCCTCTATACCCGCGCCATCGGCGTCATATGCAGGTGAAGAGATGGAATTCGGGAAACCTCCAAAACGAGCGCGCCCCTCAACACCCCAGCACCCACCGCCGAAACCAGCACCCGCCCCACGATCGCCAGTGGTCCTGTCATTGCCTGGTGGGTCGACGTCGTTCGCCCCGCCGCCAGCTCCAGCTTCTTCCAGGCCATCTGCGGCTTCGTCCTCGCGTGGTGCCGCTTCTGCATTGCAGGCAGCCCCTGCGCCTGCCTCGCCTGTGGCTGCCCCGCAAGCCGACACGTCCGAGGACGAAGAGGACTGGGAGCAAGTGCCTACTGCTTCTACAGTCATGTCCCAAGACGGCAATGGTAGCACAGGCTTCGACCTCAGCCTCGAGGAGGAGCTCGAGGAGGACATTTTCGGCGACGGGTTCGGCGATGCTGAGCCCGATGCAGACCGGGATCGATACGGAGATGGCGACGGGGAAGAGATTGACGAGAACGCGTTTGCGATGGAGCTAGACCAACAGATGGAGGAGTCTGAAGGGGACGTCGAAGACGACTTCTTGGCTGCGGCCGTTTCTCCCGAGCCCGAGCAGGCGAGGCAGCCGATTTCGCTGAATCGTTTGGCGTCTGGTGGTGGTGCTGTGGGTGATTCCGATGACGAGTTCTCAAGCAGCGACGAGAGCGACGAGGAGTAGACAGCGATCGTCGCCTTCCACATACGTCGCCATCCGGGCATGGAATCGATTCAGGGCGAAGGCGACGACGACGAAGCCCGGACAATAATATAGAATGTGCCCGATCATACCAGACTACTATGTGCTGAAGCCAAAAACCTCCTGCATCCACGCATGCAGTATTCCTATTCCCGACAGCTAGGGTTCGGCCATCTCTTGCGATTGCAATTGCAACTTTCATTCAGCTATATTTATGGAAAGAGAACGGAACTATTATTTCAGCTGGCTGCCGCGGCTACATATCTACCTCCCTAAACGCATTGTTTAGCACTCTGTCTGTATTACATTATCCATACCCCTCCCTCCCTGTCCGTGCGTGCGCCTGCGGCCTGCTTTGCGTAGGCCATGTGCAAAGGCGGGGTGGAATCGGTCACGGTAGAGTGGGCGGTACGACGGTAGGGCGATAATGGCAGAATATATCACATTATATTTATATACCTTCACGGTGGCGCGTGGTCGCATTAATCAGTTGCTGGACAGGATTTGAACGCGAAGGAGGATGAGATGATATGTAGTCAACCCCGTTCTCCCACTTGATACTGTTCCCAAGGAAAATGGTGGGCAGGTCGGAGCGACTAAGCGAGTGAGGGAAACAATACCCAGTACCACTGGCAGAACTTGCAAACTAATTTTTTCCTTTGTCGGAACCAGGATTGCTATTTCAATCATACTCTACAGTAAGCTGCAGAAAAAAAACAGTGATGCAAATAGATACGATTGAAAAAAAGCAAGTAACCTCCCCAGGTTGATGTGCCGAAACTGAAATTGGTGGACTGGTGGAAAGAAAAAAAGGATGAACTAATGAACGAAGCAAGAAAGAAGAAAAAAAGGATTCGCTAGGAAGGAAGAAATACACCAGAAGAAAGGTTGGCAACGGTGTCAGCTCCCCACCAGGGAAAGGCAGAGAACAGAAAAATAACAAAAAATGCAGATGACTTTTCATCCATCCGTGAAGTTGCAAGGCAGAGAGAGTCCATGGTGGTATCGAGAGTCCAAAATGAAGGTTTATACTACTTACAGAGAACGAAAACGGAGAGAAACTCCCTGTGCCCCAAGAAGTTCTAATTGATCCCGCCCCCAGGTGCGAGACATTGCTGGAAATCCATAACGTGCATGTTGGCATTAAATCTAGTTGCGCAGAGTCGAAGGGACGTATGAGAGGGTCCTTTCATTAGATTGTTTTGGGTATGGATAAGGAAGGTACGCGCGGTTGGATCAGGGGGTGGGTTTAAATACCGGTCCAGCCATTGACGGTGATGGACCCGTCAGGGGATGTGCCGGTGAAGGTGTTGGGGGTGCCAGGTGTTGCTGGGGTCGAGCTGGAGCTAGACGGGGCGGCCGTCGATGCAGCAGGGTCAGACGAAGCTGCGGGCGATGCGACAACGGCTGCGTCAGGTGAAGCTGAAGCCGCAGGGCTGGCGGATGCGACGATAGCTGAGGCCTCAGCTGGTGAGATCGTCGCTGTGGTGGTGCTAACTCCTGCGTTACTTGAGCCGAGACGAGCGAGCTGGCCGAGCATCTGGGGTTGCGTGTCGATGAAAGCCATAGCGGGGCCGGCGACGAGTTGCGTGGTAGCACGATCACGGACGTTGTTAACCAAGGGCTGACCGTCAGAGGTGATGAAGATCGCAACCGGGCCGTTGATGCCTGCGGGAACAACGCAGCTGTTGAATGGCAACGGAATAGAGAAGGGCTGGCCACCGAGCATCATTTGGCAGAAGAGTTTCTGCATTTGGATTGAATTGTCAGAATTTGTTAATAATTACTCATCTTCGTGAAGATACTCACCGAGGTGTCGTTAGAGCTGGTGATAGCTGGGCTGGAGAACGAGAGCTGAGTTCCTGGGCCGACGCTTCCGGTGTTTGTGAGGGAAAGAGCGGGGTTTGCTATAGTCAATTAAACCTGTCAGGAAAAAGATAGACGCAGACTTGTTTCGAATCAACTCACATGGAAGACCAACATCACAAGGACCATCGAAGAACGGACCGGCCAGAGCGAGGACTTCACTCGGGGTGAGAGCAATGTCGAATGCAGAAGGAATAGCAGTTCCACTGCTTGACAGGACGTTGAGGATCGTTTGGTGGCGGGCCTCAACGGTCAAGATCGAAGCAGCGGAGTCAAGGAGGACGGGATCATCAAGGAGAGTCGCTCCACCGAGATAAGCACCAACACCAACAGCCTCTACTACTCGAGCAGTGGCGGCCATTGTTGCAACATCCGAGAGAACGGAGTTGAAGTTGAACTTGCAACTTGTGATCGGTAGAGCGCCAAACGATTTGATAGCGGCCTGGGAAAAATAAAGAAAAATAAAGGGTAATTCCCATTCTCAAGGCAAACATTACGCACCTGGAGCACAGTAGAGTGCGTAGCCTCATCCTGCTGAATCGTTGTGAACTGCTCGATGGGGATCTGAGTTGACGAGAAACCAGCCGATGTGAAGTCGCTGCTCTGGAACTTGGCAAGAGCTTGCGAGTAGAATGTCGACTCTAGTTGTTCGAGGACATCTGCGAACTCTGGAAGGCCGTTCAGTAGGTATCCTAGGCGAAGTTGAGCCTGCACTCACTGAAGACCAGCATGTCTGTCGCCGAGACCGTTCTCTTCGAAAACCTCGTAGGAGCCGCCGAAACCAAAAGAGGGGTCGCTGCGATAAGAGCAACAAGGGATGATGGGAAATGCATTTTTATTATTTGAAAGTTTGCTGCCGGAGAAAAGCCTGCTTAAATGAACGTGTTGAAAGGACCGAAAAATGGGCAAGCCAAAAAACCAGGGGATGCAGCCGGGCAAGCCCAAAAAGAACAACTGGAAAGAGAAGGTTAGAGGAGAGTGGGATAGGAAAATGAGGCTTACTTAGGGCACGGGGAGGAAGAAGAGAAAAACGAAGAGGTGGCAAATGGAATGATGGCGACGAGATCAGAGTATTTGTACTGTTCCAAACTTAGGTCGACCCGGCACACTGGTTCGCAATCGTGCGATCTGATTGGCTTCGGTCAAAGCGGTTATGGATAACTTTCATCTCTATGGCGATGAGATATCTGTTGTTCGTCAATTCCGTACACACACTTGTCTAGCTGGTAAGTTGAGCAGAGTTGAGCTCGACGGGGGCTGTTGAATGTTCCCCAACTCGTCCGCCGTTTTTTTTTTGGTGATTCGCTTATTATTCGTCTTTGATAGTTCGAAAATATTGGCTTAAGATAGTAAATTTTCCGACATTCTTATAGAAATGCCGAAACTGAGGTTTTCCGCTTTCGATCGGAATTTAGTAGTTGGCGCTGGTGATCGGCTGAATGGTGAACACCATTTTTCTTGGCCAGGCAGGGTTGTTTTCTAAGGAAGGAGGGTTCACCTAGAGTACAAGTCCAAGTCACCAGACAATCCTCGTTTTTGTGGAATCGGGAAGACAGGATCCATGCTCCCAAAATTAAAACACCTATCATGGTCCTATCACAGTGATTGTGGTCAAGTTTCATACTTGTTGCGGACCCCAGTCACAAAGGGCGATTCTGGTTCATTGATGTACCCGTGGATGCTGCCAACTTACTGAGGTTTTGCCGGAAGACCCCTTTGTTGAGGCCTAGACAAAATTCGGCCATCCGTGATCACTACTCCGCAACCCGTTGTCATAGCCATATCCCTGATCCGTTCTGTTGGTCCCAGACACCCTCAAAAGCCTTTCCTTGTGACTTGAAATCCTCTTGCCATTGTGTATCGACATATCTTAGATGCAGAAGGCTTTTTACTATAAAGTAACTTGGATCCTATTCCGTGAGTTTACATAGAGATTATCAAATCCTTTCAAACCCTACTGTAAATTGTAACATCCACTCACCCATCTATCTGAACCATACTCAGTTCCATAAAGCGTTTGAGACCATTGATCGCGTATTTTTCTCACCAATGGTAAGAGGTACAAAAATTTCCACACCATCAGCCATTAAACAGAATCATGATTGGAGAGTTATTCGCCGCAGAAATCAAAGATGCACCTGAGCTAACCATCGCAACACCATCGCCAAAGACTCTGCGGGTTTATCATGCGGGACGTAGAGAACCCAGAAAACAAACGGTCGTCAGCATCTCAGCAACCTCCAGATATCAAAAGCACTCATCATATGTCCAGCCCCTCTGATGGTGGCGAAAGTGAGCAGCGGTGTCTCTTTCACCTCGCCTACTGGCGTCTCTCCATCCAGAGTCCAGTTGCGCCAGGCTTCAGCAGCGTACGCCGCTTGGCCGCTCCATTCGAGCTTGTCTACCCACAATTTGTTCGCAACGTAATTACATTGCCAGTCGTATGTCCCTGCGTAGATGAGAACGCGCACTCGGCGATCTAGGAGATTCGCGACGTAGTCCTGAGTATGGACAGCCCATTTGTCCATGTGCGCGTTGAAACCCCTCCCCACAGCCGACGAACAGGCGGAAAAGTTGTAGGGCGTCTCAACTCCCAACAATTCCCGTGTTTCTGGGAGATCAAGGTACGCCTTTATGACGTCGTTTTCCTTGTAGCAAAGGTCACCTTCGCACGGCTATTAACCAACAGAGAAAAGTGCCGAAACAAACAGAAGGTGTATCCGTAAACGTTTTCGAGGAAAGCACTAGCAAGGTCACATTACCTTTGAAATGTCATACACGTTTCTTCCTAATTCATAGAGAATTAACGAAAGGGAAGGCCGAAGAAAACATGCCGATCAGTTACCTGTTGCCCACATCCCCGTGGAGAGTTCGCTATCACAAAAGTTGACAGCTGCGCGACAGTTCATGGAGTCAAACTGGTCTATACAGGCTTCCCGCATGGCCTTTTGACACCGTGGCAGCTGTTGATCCGGAATGGGAAGGAGGATGGACGGATTTGTTCCAAACAATTTTCGATGAACAAGTCAGAAATAGGCGCATGACGATGGTTCCGTTGAGATTGATTGGAAGGAAGTGGGCATTTAGTCAGTAATCTGGACTTGCCAAGGAAATAGCATTAGAGAAATTACCGCGGTTTTCATCCGAACACAGTTGGATATGGACTGAAACGGGACGTCGAGGGACGCGGTGCTGCATTCAACTTCGTACCGACCTGCGTATAACCTTTGCGTGGGAGTGGTTCAATTCAGCGTCTATTTCACAAATTGAATCTGACGGACGTTGAGATATCCGTGATACCGTTCCCAATGAGAACGCTCTGCAGGTTGATGGTTGTTCGGCCCTCTCGTAAAGCGGCCTGGTTTTGGTCGTATATCTCGCTGGCGAATACTGGAAGGTACCGACCCTTCAGTCAGAGAAAAGTTTGTAAATAACCGAGCCACGAATAAAGGCCATGGAAACCGGAAAATAGGAGTACGTACACCATAAGATTCTCCAGAAAGATGCAAGGCCCTTCCAGAAAACTGCGTGAACGTGTCGAAAAATATGGAAATAAAGGCATGGACGTTCTTGGCTGCGTCTTCTGTTGTCTCGACCGTTTCTCCATGGTCTGCATAGGAAAACCCGACGCCAACACTGTGATTCAGTGTGAATATAAAGATGATAGATCCCAGGTGGAGGTAGAAGCGGCGATAAATAAACTCACGGCTGGTCCAGGAAAAAGATATTCGCTTCTGCATTCCATGAATACGGGTTCCAGACGGTGCCGTTTAATGAGAGATTCTGCATGTCAATGCTGCATGGCCCTGGTAGAATGGCGGCAGGTAAGACTATTAACCCTTAGGCTCAGTCCAAGCCTTAGAGCTCACCGAGTTCCATGAGAAGGCCCATAGAAGAGGAGCATCCCGGGCCTGCGGACATCGATTTGAGGTCAAAAAAAGCTCTAAGGTCCGTCTTGACTACGAAGAAAACGAACCTCCGTTGATCCACATCATAACATCATCTGCGTGTGGAAATACAAGACAATGAAATTTTTGTGGGATTAGCTCTCTGCTCATATCGTTGCTAGCCACAAGAAACTGCAAAAGGCACCTTTCTCAGGATCCCGGCGGCTTTCGAAGAAATAGAAGAACATATGTTTGGCACCGGCATCGACATCAAGGTATCCTGTATAGACGCTAAATGAAGTAACGGAGAGAAGTTACGATGGCAATGAATTAAGGGAGCGTGCGCCTGAGAGAGACATAAGCCCTCTCGCAGAACACTAGGTTCACTCACTTGACAGTGGGGTCGCAGAAGTGGCTCTTCTTCACGCGAACGCGGTGAGTTGGGAAGCGCGGGTGGGAGAGGGTGGTGAATTCTCCTGAGCCAATGGTCGACAAATGGAGAGGGCGAGCTTCGGAGGTATTGAAAGTACTCGAAGCAATGGCAGGCGTGGATGTTGCTGGTACCATAAACCGTGCTTGCGGTCCAGAGCCATAATTGTAGGCGGTAGCCAAAGATACAGTGACGCAGAGCAAGGCGAAAACACGGCCAAAAATTCGAGAGAACATGGCAGTTCTTGGCAAGTGCAGCTCATTGAACTTCCCACAGGACTTAGGAGAATAGCATTAGGGCAAGTTTTCGCCTTATCGTGAGTTCTTCGCCTTGTGGAAAACGAAGTCGAGATCTAAAAATATGCTTGCTCAACGTGACCGCGTTGAAGACGGAAATATATTCGCACGATATGTGTGGGAACTTTGCAAGAAATTTCTTCATCCACAGAAAAGTGCGGCCATCGTCCAAGAGGCCTTGCTCGTCGTCGTTGCCGTTCCCGACTGTCCATCCTTTCATTCTTGTCTCCTGTCTCTCACAAAAAATCGTAGACCTTTTCCATTCACTTCCATCTCCAAAATGCTCGTGCTATACGAGACCGCGATGGGCTACTGTCTGTTCAAAGTTACAGACTCTGCGAAACTGGAGAGTGCCGACCTGTGGAAAGAGTTCAAGACGCCAGAGCAGGCTAGCAAACTGTGCGTTACCTCGTCTCTCCAGTCCCAGAAAAGGGATTAATGTCCTCGTGTTTTCTTCGTGAAGACTAAAACTGAAGGCTCTCCACCGTTTTACATCGACGGCAACTGCTGTTGAGGATATCACAGCCCTACAAACTGGAAAGCTTGGAAAAGGTCTAAAGCAATTCTTAACGACCGAGGTACTGGAGAAGGGCAAAGGGAAGGAGTCACTTATCGTGACGGACCCACATCTTGGTTCGCTTTCTGCGTTGTGAATCGCTGCTCAGATTCTAAATTCACAACTGCAATGACAGCTCGCTCAATTACCAAAAAACTGAGCATCAAGATTGATCCTAAGGCTGAAGGCTCTTATGGCGATCTTTGGCGTGGAATCCGGGGCCAGATTACGGCCCTCCTCGATGGGTTGGACCCCAAGGATTTGGCTACGATGAGCTTGGGCCTGAGTCATTCATTAGCACGGTATGTCCCTTGATTCCTCAGACACTACGAAGCTAACTGAATCTTACCAAGGTTTAAACTCAAGTTCTCACCGGACAAAGTTGACACCATGGTTGTTCAAGCTATTGCACTCCTCGACGATCTCGACAAGGAAATTAACATCTACGCGATGAGAGTAAAGGTAGCATCGCCAGCATGGAACTGTTTGTTGCACTTCTAACTATGTCACTATTTTACAGGAGTGGTACGGCTGGCATTTCCCTGAGATGGCCAAAATCATCACGGACAATGTTGCTTATGCCAAAACCATTCGCCTGATGGGTGTGTCTTGACTCAAGTCTGCTTCAGCTTAAGCCTGTCTTAACCTCTCCTGTAGGTTTCCGAACAAATGCTGCAACGACAGACTTCGCTGCAATCCTTCCAGAAGACCTCGAGGCCATCCTCAAAGCCGCTGCCGAAATCTCCATGGGTACCGAAATTTCAGATTCTGACATTACGCACATCCACTCTCTGTGTGATCAAGTTATCTCTATTTCACAGTACCGGACGCAGCTCGCGGAATATCTACGAAATCGTATGAGCGCCATTGCACCAAACTTGACAGCGCTTGTAGGCGAGCTTGTTGGCGCTCGTCTTATAAGTCATGCCGGCAGCTTGCTAAGTCTGGCCAAACATCCAGCTAGTACAATCCAGATTCTGGGTGCTGAGAAGGCTCTTTTCCGTGCTTTGAAGACAAAACACGACACACCCAAATACGGTCTCATTTACCATGTAAGATTTTATCTAAAAATTGTTCTATTACTTCACTAATAGTGTTTTAAATAGGCATCGCTTATTGGCCAAGCCCCTCCTAAACTGAAGGGAAAGGTGATTATCTTCTTCTCCAAAAGGTGGACCTCAGATCTGATCATTTTTCTCGAAGATGGCTCGTATGGTCGCGACTAAAGCAGCTTTGTCAATCCGTGTCGATGCTCTCACTGATGCAGATGGCAAATCGGAGGAAGCAGCTTCTTCAATCGGCCTCGAAAACCGCACTAAACTCGAATCGCGCCTCCGTGCTCTCGAGCACCAGAGCGAGGGCGGTACTGTTCGCCGCTTCGCCGATAACGGCAAGAAGCAACAGCGATTTGAGATGACCGGCGAGACGAAGACGTATAACATAAAGGCGGACCAGGTCGATTTAGTTTCGACACAACGGGATGACCCTATGGAGGCTGCGGTGAAAGTTGTACTCGATGTCAAAGAGGAGAAGCGTCGGGCGAAGGAGGAGAGACGAGCGAAGAAGAGAGCAGAGAAGCAGAAGAGCACGACAGTGGAGCCAGAGGAGGAGGATGACGAAATGGAGGTGGATGGAGAGCCCAAGAAGGAGAAGAAGGATAAGAAGCGGAAACGAAGAGAGAGCGAGATGAATGGTGCTGGACCAATGGACGAAGATGAAGTCCCACAACCGAAGGTATGATTTTACTTTATTTCATTCCGTCTTCCTGCTGACTTTTTTTTACCAGGAGGAAACTGAAGAGGAAAGGAAAGCGAGGAAAAAGGCCAAGAAGGAGGCCAAAGCTGCTGCTGCTGCTGCCAACGGGTCTGAATCGCCCAAGAAAAAGAAGAAGAAATCCGAGGCATAACCTCAATCCTTCTTCGAGTGTGGAATTGGATTACTCTTACCATCTTTCTTTTGCTTGTCGATGTTACTGCATATAATTTTTTACGTGCCGCTTTCTGCCATCTGGCATATGTACACTCTCATTCTTTTAAACATGCTCGACGTCCTGGTGCCAGGTGGTATACATTACCGCGCCTGAAAAAGATGAACTACGTTCTTAAATGGCTGTGAGGAAGGAAGGAAGGAATGTATTACCGGGGGTCCCAATCAGGAACGACCTGCGTCTAATTTGATGCGTGGGACCAAATTTCATCTCGACGTGCCTCGTACGACAACTCTTCCGAATAAATGTCACTGCGTCGCGACTGCTCGTTGTGTTCTCTACCACAGACGTCCAAGCGGTGCAAATGTCCAAAAGTTCTCTTGCCCCTCCGCCCGTCGTGATTGTAACAGGTGCAAATGGGTATGTCGCGTTCACTTGTCGCGTTCACTCGACGCATGGGAAGGTATTTTAACCCCTGTTTTCAGTGGTGTTGGGTTTGGCATTTGCCAACGCCTACTCTTCCAACTGTGCCAATTAAGCGCCCCCGATGGACTGCCACAGCCTTTTGTTTCGAATGTAAAATTCAATGAGAAAGCTCCAGCAGGTTACAAAGGCGTAACATTGATCATGGCCTGCCGGAACATGAAGCGTGCAGTGGCAACACGCACAAAACTTCTTCGTTGGTTCGACAAGCAGCTCAGCATGTTGCGAAGACTTCCAAATTATGACGAGGAATATGTCACCACTTTTCTCGCTCATTGTAACGTGGAAATCCACGAATTGGACCTGGCTTCCGTGAGCAGTGTCTTCACATTCTCTGCAACGATTCGTGCCAAGTAAGATTCGATGACTCACTCCAAAAATCTTAGCTCATTTCTATGACTATCAGATACCCTTATGTTTCCCATCTGCTCTGTAATGCTGGCGTTGCTAGCTTCAAATGTATCGACTGGATCGCGTGCTTCAAGCAATTGGCGGTCAGTCCAATGGCCGCCATCACCGCACCTACCTTCTATGCACAACACTCAGGCGAAATCAGTGCGGATAATCTTGGGTGGGTATGGCAATCGAACGTGTTTGGTCATTTCGTGTTGGTGGGTCAGCTTCACCAATCATGGATTGTTTCTTCACTTATTATCTTCCAGTTCAACGAGCTTGAGGATGTGCTAGCAAAGTCGCCTTTCGAAAGCGCAAGAGTCGTTTGGTGTTCTTCGTTAGAAGCGTCACCCAAATTTTATGACTCGGATGACTGGCAACTGAAGAAGACGGCCCATTCATACGAGAGTACAAAGTACCAAATCGATATCATTGCGCACAATTTGAACCGCTTGTCCCTCCAGTCTTCGTCGCCAAGTGGAAAACGGATAAGGCACTTCGTCTCAGAACCGGGAGTCTGTTCGACAACGATAAGCCAAGCATTGGTTGGGCCTTTCCTTGACAGTTTGAAAGTCATTCTTTTCTACATCGTTAGTTGCTTGCCTTACCTCTATCCAATTGTATACTGTCTAAAGATGTTTCTGAATAGGGCCGACTGTGCGGTTCGCCTCATCATACAATAGATCCTTGGAAAGCTGCGGTTGCCTCTGTCCACCTTGTTCTGGCCCCCCTTATCCTGTTACCCCTCTTCTTGGATAATGATTCCAGTAAGCCTGTTCGTTATGGAGCACAGACGGGGCGATGGGGCCACGAGTATGTTGGATTGACTGTGGTGAAAGAATGGGACACTCACAAGGAAGAAGGCGCACAGTTGATCAAGAAGTGTGACGACCTATATCAGTCTTTCAAGCGTGATGAGAGCTCCCCCCGGGAGTCTCAGACGGCAAGCGAACATATGTAGGCTTTATATATATATCTGTTTACACCACCTGCGTGAATCTGAATGGAACTCAGCGGCTGTCCTTTAATCAGTATTCTACCAAATGTCTGGTTCTCCCTTGCTCCTAACAGACTCTGCTTCGTCAACACCATCCCATTCAACACCAACACCAAGTATTTCGAGTTCACTGAACCTCCTTCTTGCTCCGAAACAAGAACTAAATCTGATGATGTCGATGGGCAAATCCATATCGAAGCGACGGTAGAGGAAATCGAGCACACTCTGAAAAGTGGACTCCTCTACGAAAGTTAGATTGTAAAAAGAAAGCTTAGTTAAGCCAGATAAGAGACGAATGTCGGCGTCTTTGCTGTCAGAGGAATCGAACTTGTTGAGGACGTCGAAGATCTGTCGGAATGAAGGATTACTCGTGATACGAAGATTCTCGACTTTGTTGAAGAGAAGTAGAGATTCGGCAATATGAGATTCTTCGACATTCGACATTTCCAGGTGGAGGTCAGTGACATGAGAGTATGCAGTTTCGAGGATAGAAAAAAAGGGGGGTAACATCCTATTGAAATTGCTATCGAAAGTTGTAGACCAATGGAAGGAGATGATCTTATCTTCGAGTGCATGGTGGAAGTTCGAAAATCCAAGATCGCCCGCTCGAAGTGAAACGGAGAGACCTTGTCCTTGGCGAACATCCCTCGAGGTTTTGAGTTTCCGCTGAACGTCAGCTATTGTGGTCTGATAGAGCTCACCGTCTTGTGTGCCATAATATTCAATGACCATTTCACAAGACGGTGGGAGGTGAAGATGCGCGAATATCAGACGACATGGGATAAAATCATCCTTTAGGGTCACTGACTGGAGTCTGGACGGAACGGGAAATATATTGGTGGTAGATTTTCCCTCTTCGATGGCATCTTTGCGAAGACATCTTTCCAATTCCAGCGTTATGAGATCGGCCATCTGACCAAGTATCTGGAGCCATTCCGTCACCGTATGGCCTTGAGAGCCAAATAAATCAATCACAGACAGCGTCGTAAGATTTCGGAAAAGGGGAGATCGGAAATCGCAACTGCATTTGTTTAGGTTGAGCGTCCTGAGGTTTGGGGCCTGATTGTCGAAAATATTTGTAGGTAATGTGCAGCTTTGAGTGAAAAAGGTAAAAGAAGGTTCCACCAAGAGGGAAAGGGTACGTATATTCGGTGACGGTCGGGTTATATATCGTAGAAAGTAATTCCATCTTGTGGGGTTCATATCTCCGAAGGGGATGGCTGTAGTAATCTGTCGAGCCCTGGGAGTGAGGGATAATGCCAGGTGGAACTTCTCGTCGGTACTAGGAGACCTCCACTTCTTAAGGAGAGAGAGGAGGGAAGGTCTTGAGATTCGCCATGATGATTTTAAGGTCTTGTCGGCCATGGCGCCGTTAGTTATCGGAGGGTATGTCAAGTTTATAGGACTTGTGCCGGCCCGAGCAAGAACTTCGTGAATCCATGGTACAGAATCTGCAAAGTCCAACGAGGCTGCCCAAATTCCGGGATATCCGAGTAATAAATCTCTCCATTTCTCGATGACCTGCGATGACCGCCTGACTGTGACACTAGGAACATGGGGATGGTCGAAGTCCAACTGACTATTGATCATGAATATCTGGGACAGAATGTCATCGTTGAGCTTTGAAATGGGCCTAGTAGAGTTGTAAAGACGAAGGTTCTGGATAGAGTCCAGCTTAGGTGTCATCGCCATATTTCAATTTTCAACTTTCCGAGATAACTGAGGTAATAAGCAAGAAGTGGATCTCCTCTGGATCTAATAGTTAAATAAACATCCGTAAGTAATAAAACACGACCTTGGGATGGGCAGATTGCATGAAACTTGCCAGAGATATTGGTGCCTTTGACAACGACAGTGAGAGAGAACCTGGAAGAAGGATGGCTCTACTTCGAGTTGACATCGTCGTTATGTACAGGAAAGTTGATGGGTGTGCTGCCGGTGGTGTGATGACTCAGTACCTCACTCGGCAAGGTCCGCAAGAGGTAAGTATTTCCAATTAAGTACTCGAAACTTACATAATCAGCCTCCGTTGATTCGAACATCTAAGTATCAATGCTGATAATACGAACGTCCCAACCAAACAATTGCCAGCTTATTTTACAACCAAACTACAACCAAACTACAGCGCCTGATGACGTCCGACAGCACCCCACCACCCCAAACCCGCAGTCCCGCCTGCAAGAATGGCGACGAAAGGAGGAACCGCAAACCATTCAACAGAAGTGAAGGTAGTAGTAGCAACCACTAGCCACCAAGGTTCCTGGCCTAGACTAATTCCCTGGGTCGACGTTGCCGTGAGATAGCCAATCCCCCACAGTCGGTATACAGCAGTGAAAACGAGGCCGACGGCAGTGGCATTCACGCCCCGTAAAATGCTCGCGACTTCTCTTCGCTTTCTCAAAGATTGCCATATACTCTGGAACCCAATCGATAGCCAAAGGCCGGGTGCAAAAATGCCTATAAATGCGAGCATAGCGCCAACGATACTTGGTACAGATTTTGGGGATGCTGATCCGGAGACTACTAGCGCACCAAGGTAGATCGCAAAATTGAAGTTGGGTCCAGGCATGGCTTGTATGACAGCAAGACCAAGGAGGAAGTCACGCGGCGACACCCATCCGGGATCCACCACATAGTCTCGCAGCAGGGGGATGACGACGGGGCCACCACCAAATATGATTGTTCCGGCCAGAAGCATGTTATTGAACAGTGCAAGTAGGAGAGGCGCGGGGTGAAGTGCACCACGTAGCGACATGAAAATAATGAATGTGACGAAAAAAACTACAATGATGGCTAAACCTGTCTTGAGTGGGATAGCATGTCCTGAACTTTCGATGCCAGAATGAGGTAGGATAGATGGAAGAATATTGGTCTCAAGGGCCTGGGTCTCTCGAGCATCCTCGCCAACGGTTGCAGCTGTTTGCCGTCGGTGGGGTTCTGAGGTAGATCCATTGCGTGTCACTTCCTTGATATCCTCCATAGAAATAATGTCGCCGATTTCAGGTCCGGCCTCCGGTAGTTGGGAACCGGGAAAATGTCTTCTAGCCTGTCTCCTGTTCTTCAACTTTCTGATCAATGATTGACCAACGAAGTCCCAAATAAGGGTTGAAAAGCCTCCAATAAGGAGCAGCACTGGGAAGTACCACAAGGCATTGTAGCACATTCCTGCACAACCACCCAATGCGACCAATATCCTGGTCAGCGGATCTGTTATGGCCTTTCTAGCAAGTTGAACGCCTGAAAGGGCGATCAGTCCGACGACGGCCGCGTTGAGGCCTGAAAGCATCCCGTATACCGGGTCAGGGAGGGTTTCACCGATGCGTTGGACGCCTAACGAGAGTCCGTACATTGCTACCGCGCCTGGAAAAGACCAAAGGAAAAAAACGAGGAGTGCAGGTACAATTCCAGCATGGATCTGTGCAATGTTAAAAAGCATTTTCGTGGATGCTGGACCTGGGAGGGCCTGAGAGACAGCGAAAAGCTCCTGATACTATGAACAAGAAATCCCAGTGAGAATCCGATGGATACAAGCATACAGGAAGACTGCTCACAGTCTGTTCGCTGATCCAGGGGGTTTTACCAAGTCCATCGACAAAAATCCGATGAAAAATCTGGAAATGGACGGGTGGACCTCCGAACGCGGTGAAACCTAAATCAAAAGTTCGTAAGAAGACATCTAAGAGCCTTGTCGTCAGCTTGGATGTGTTCGCCTGGTACGGAGTGCCATCCGAGTGGTCGTTGTTGACGGCAGGGGTAACACGACGTAGGGTATAGTGCACAAGCGCGTCGAAGGACATTTTTGCGCTTTCAATGACGGAGGTTCTTCCTGTTATTGGAACTTGAGTTGGCTGTATGCATCATTGCACGACCAAAATGTCGAGCAAATGAGGTGATTCCTGGAGACACGTGTGTGGATGTGTGCTATTTCGTGATTGGACATGCTTTTTCATCCTGATTCGAGGGACAGAACTCGACGCTCGACAGAGCTAGACACTGTAAGATGTTATAGGATGTCTATTACTGATATTGATCCAGTTTGTCGTCACGGTTGATTTCACGTCAGAGGGCGAGAACCAGCTCATACGAAAGATTATGTAAAGAGGTCCTGTCGAGTCGACCCAGAGGCTGAGTCCGTTGAATATTTCAACGTCGAACAGCAACCGAGACTCGGACTACTACTTAGCTACGCCAAAAATGCTTCCTCAAGAACTCATAGACCACATCATTCATTGCCTTGGTGCTGACAAGGACACAGATCCCAAAGTTTTCAAAGCGGCGCTTCAAGCCTGCTCACAGGCCTCTTGGTCACTCTGCATCCCTTCAAGGAAGCTCCTTTTCTCTGAGGTTACTCTCCTCGAAAATACAAAAAGAGCAAACAAAGATCAGGCTACTGCCAAGCTGCGCGATCTTGCGCAAATTTTGCAACAGGATCCTGCACGTTCGTATCCGTACCTTCCTCCATTGACCACACATATCCGGTTTTTGACCATCTACCTCGACCGCGTCCCCGATACAATCCTCCCAGCTCAGGAAGCGACGTCCATTATTTGTAACATTCTTCCTCTACTCACAAGCGTCGAGAAAGTTAGTCTGAAGACTATGCGGTGTACTTTCGACAACCGCTTTATCTCATGTTCTTGGGATCTTGTCAATGACTTCAAGAAGTCTGCCTTACTGAACTTTTGCAAGTCACCCAGCATTATTGCTATGCATATCTCTCACATAAAAAGATTGCCCCCCAATCTGTTCACCGACTGTCCCAATCTCAAGTTTCTCTCCCTTGATTGCGTCGAAAGTCCCTGTCGTGATCTGCCAGCATCATGGTCCACCTCTTCTGCAGGATTACAACCGTGGACGCCTTCTTTAGAAACGTTATCAATAAAATTCTCAGGAGAGACGGCGACACTATTATCAGAAATACATCAGTACACTGAATTCAAGTTACGTCCGCCGCCTTTCATGGCCTCTGTGTCGAAAATGGATGTCTCTTCGTTTTGCTTGGATGGATTATCTGATTGGACACTGATTAAAACTGTGTCCGAACCGTCCTTGCAATATCTGCGGATTTCAGACATACGATGCGAGGGTGAGTACAGTTTTTTTATGTGATTGACAATGAATTTTGAAGCTAACATCCTTATATAGTTTCTCAAATAGTGAATTTCCCTGGTGCAGTAGACTTCGGAATTTTGAGACACGTTGAGATTCTAGAACTTCAGGGTGTCTTCGGAGCTCAGGATCGGGGCCTGCGCACTTTTCATCACTGGACAACCTTCAGCACAAAGTCAAATCTGGCCAAATCCGCCTCTATCCATACTCTCATATTCGATATTGAGTGGGTCGGCTGTCAAAAAGGCGACGAAGACAATATTTTTGTTCCTGACGGCGGGTGGTTGAGTATTGATACTGCACTGTCCAGTGGTAGATTCGCCTTTTTGAAGACCGTCTGCCTACGGCTGCACCTCACATTTGTGCCCGATTTTATTTTAGGTGTTCCTGCAGATCAGCTGCAACAGGTAATATCGGACAAGCTAAACCTAAACATCACCCAGCTGTTTCCTTCCATCTCCAAGTGCCTGTCCATCCAGACTGCTATTACTATCAAGTCATCCGGTCTCACGAGTGTGTCGCCTTCGTGGCTTCGGCTCTCCCTAGACTGATCGACTTGCCTCAACACTGACATCCGGGCAAGAAAGGCTCATGCTGCTCTTGTCAACGATAACCTTCAAACTCAACCTGTCGCGATAAAATTGCAGGAAAAGCGTAGGGTTTGCAATGGGAAATGGGAAACTCCGGGAAACCTTATGGATCCAAAATCATGGCCTGACCACTGTACTCGTACAATACCTCCGCGTGACCGACCTTGACAAATTATTTCTGGGAACCTGGAGCTGCTCAACATTCGTCGAGATTTATCCATGGCCGCCTGATTTCCGGAGTAAGTATTACGGTCGTTAGCATCTCTGGGTTGGTAAAACAAGGGGAAAATTTAAGTTTAAACGACCTGATTGTAGTAGGCGAAGTCGCCGACTTGAGGACGTTGTTTATCAATAACAACCTTGGCCGAAATACTGGACTGAATATGCATCTGCTTTAGAGTTGAGGTCTTCTATAGCTATCATACGGCTCAGGTTGAATTTTTCTGATGCCTTGAAGGAAATGTGGCCACTTCAATCCAGTGAGCATGCTGAAAAAATAGGCAATCGTTGGGAATCTCCTACACAAAATTCTTATCTAAAGGTACTGGATGGTTTCTCTCCCCTTCGTCATAAGGTTCCAAATTGAGACAAGATCATCCGACGCATAGGTTAGACCGAGGATGAGGCCTTTGGTGCGGGAAGATGGAGAGGGGTTGATTGGATGAAATTTTCGCCGAATATCAAAAAAAAAAGAGACCTGGTATATGGGGTTTCCACCATTTCGCGCCGGTCAAAGGTAGCGTGCGAGTGAATTTCAGCAGGGCTGTTGTGGAGCACAAGTTGTTGAAGTGGGCCAGCAAGTCCAGGAGCACCCGTGTTCATAGACTACGGTAAATTGCATATATTCACCAGCTCCAATTTTGAAGGTGTGGATTGGAACGTAGATTTAGAAGGAGGTTGGCCTTGATAGGAGTTTGTGTCATTCAAACTGGTGTAAATAAGATGACAAAGATATATGTGGGCTAAATACCGAGTTCAAATTTATCTGCACCTGTGTGAAATGGGCTCGAGTCCTGGTGAGTCTGAAGAGTGATGGAATGGTAATTCGATCATCTAGTATTGCATAGCCCCGTTGAATACTTGGATCGTATTGGAACAAATTTACGTCAAAAGCGACAATCTTCAGGTTGGTGAAAAAGCCTCCAGTCAGTGCTACGTCAACTGCTGCCCATCCAGGATTGGAGAAGATCTCCAGTGACCGAGTAATATGCACAGCCTGCTTCCTGAGATGCAGGTTTGATGATATATAAAGGTCGGCCTTGATCGATTCCAATCCGCTTGGTGAGTCCGCAGACGCGAGAAGGCAAGTTAGAGACATTAGCTTTGGTTCTAGTTCATGAGGTGTGATCTCAGCATTTGAACTGAACTTCAAGTGTCGCAGAGCGGTCATTTGATTAAGACGAATTGGCCCATTCCTTGTGATGGCTGTGCCTACAGGTTTTGTCAGATTTTGCAAGAGCAAACAGCAAAGAAAATTACCTGGCCATATATCATATTGCAGATCGAGTGATTCCAAACCATTGGCAACGTGGCGCATAAATTTCCATAGAACATCCATCTCTCTAAGAGAGCTGGGAATAGAGACGACCAGTACCCGCAAATGGGAGAAATAAGAGGATAGGGATGCCGAAGGAAGGAGGCAGATACGCAAGGCTTGGAGGACGGCTGTATATGACAGGCGACTAATTTCCAGAATTTCCAATTTTGAAACGGTAGGCCTGGAGCGGGTTAGAACTTGACCTGAGTCCTCTTCCTCAACGCACGCGATGGAGATGTTGTGAAGTTTCAAATGCTTTAAGTTGGGAGCGCAGAATGCGTTGACCAATATTCCTTCGGGGACATACGAGAGGTTGAAAAGGCACAAGGAGGTGAGAGACTGACCAGAGCAAAATCGGAGGAAAATGGGATGGATGTTTTGGTGGTGTGTGTTCCACTTGAGAAAGCCGTTTTGGGCCCCAAGACTAAAATCCTGTATATGCGCTTCGGTTAACATACCGAGGGCTTCAAACGAACTGCTTTTAGACGAGTCAAGAGCCTTGAGCAAGTTAGACACCTTCTGCCGTGAAATGGCACTTATTGTTGAACGTGAACGTGGTAAGTGGAGACAGGGAACTTCTACGACGAATGTCAGAGAGCGGATGTCATGGGCCAATAGGCCACTATTGGCTTTATGTCGTAACAGTTTGACAAGTCTTCCCGCAGTTTTCTCACCAGGTTCAGTGTCTGCGACAAGGCGGATATGTGAGAGGAAATACATGCGGGATCGGTGAAGAAATGCTTTAGAAACAAGAGAACAGGCTTTGAGGGACTCGGTCGAGGGTAATTCCCCCAGCCGATCGGTTTCTTGGGTTGCAAGTGCGACTTCATCGATAATATCGTCGATTATTTCTTGAGGCAATAAGCCATCCCTAAGAGAATATTTACTTCGTGAAAATTGCATTGAGAATGTACTTACATTGGTAGGTATTGCACGTCAGAGACAGGTGTGAAAGCAAACCTTAGGATACTTTGTGGTTTAGCCGACAAGCCGTCGGAGAACCAAATAATTACATTACGTAACAATTTGTCCGTGATTGGCCATCACAAAACTTCCCCTGGCTACAGGCCTAAGTACACCAAAACGACCCCTCAAGGCACTCAACGATGTAAGTACGCTACCCCACCCTCAGATATACCCCCCCAAAGGACCATATGGACGTTTTGGTTGAGGAAATAGAGAAAACGGCGGCAAAAACGGATGACTTTGGATGGATTGCATGAGATGTGGTCGGATGGATGAATTGACCCTCGATTTGGTGTTGGTGAATACTCTGAAGGATACATTGCTGATCACTTTTCTTGTCTTTCTCAGAATACGCAATGGGTCGGGTTATCCGCGCACAAAGGCGCTCGCACACTATCGTATGTTTACTTTCCAACCTTGCCCAAACGTCCAGATCCTGATTCTTTACTCATGCCCTAGTTCAAAGCACATATCCACCACAACAAGGCCCCCGCTCGTCTGCGTAACCTCGATTTCGCAGAGCGCAATGGTTACATCCGCGGAATCGTGAAGGATATCATCCACGACGCGGGTCGGTGCGTTCAAACCATTTCAACTTGTCAGAAACGGAACCTGAAAGACTGACTTCTGACTCTAGTGGTGCACCCCTCGCCCGCGTCGTCTTCCGTGACCCATACCGCTACAAACTTCGCAAGGAAACGTTCATTGCCACGGAAGGTCTTCATACCGGCGCATTCGTCTACTGCGGCAAAAAGGCTACCTTGGCTGTCGGTAACGTGCTTCCCATCGCCCAGTGTCCTGAAGGTACCATTGTTTGCAATGTCGAGGAGAAGGTTGGCGACCGTGGTGCTCTTGCCCGCACGAGTGGAAATTATGCCACCGTCATTGGACACTCACCCGACGACAACAAGACACGCATTCGTCTGCCCAGTGGCTCGAAGAAGACGGTGTCTGGCGATGCGCGGGCTACAATTGGTATTGTTGCTGGTGGTGGAAGGATCGACAAGCCGTTGCTGAAGGCTGGAAGGGCTTATCACAAGTACAAAGCCAAGCGTTACAAGTGCGTTGCTCGTTGGCTCATTTATGCTATACACTCATGTTTTCGTTTATCTTAGCTGGCCTCGTACTCGTGGTGTTGCTATGAACCCTGTTGACCATCCTCACGGAGGTGGTAACCACCAACATATCGGAAAAGCCTCCACTATTGCTCGCTCGGCTGTTCCTGGACAGAAAGTCGGTCTCATCGCCGCCCGTCGGGTATGTGTTTTCTCCATCCCCACTATCTTGTCCTTTGTTCACTGTGTTCTTTTAGACTGGTCTGTTACGTGGCACAGTCAAAGTCAAGGAGGTTTAAGCGCAATCCACGTTGTTTCTGGCTACCCTTTCTTCATTTGTCGGGGTACTTGGTCCTCGCCTTTCCTTTCTTATGTCCTCCTTACACGACATACATACATGCATACGTACGAGTGTTCTGTTCTCTAGGCACTTGTCGACTCGAAAATATGGCGCCTTTCTATGCCTATGATCCATTTGAACCTCATTGAAAGCTTGGAACCTTAAAGATCGCCTTCACTGAGTAAGAAACACCCATCGGTTACATCACTGCCTGAACGCCCAAGGTGGACTGTCATATGAATGCTGTGATGCAATCAACGTTGAGGAAAGGTGAAATTCTAAATAGAAAACTGTAATTTACAGCACACTCAATCTATAAAATTCCTGGAATCTGTGTTGAGTGTAAAATGCAAGTAAAATGTAAAACGATGCTTAAGTACTACCGATACAGCTGCATAACAGAACAGCTGCCATGTTTGATATTAAACAGGAGACCGGTGCCTGCAGGCGTGAAATAGCGCTTGGATTCTAGGACCAGACACAAAGAGGAGAACGGTCAACAGTTCGACTTGTTGAAGTCAACTTTAAATAAGAAGGAACAAATAAGAGAGGGACAGAAATACGATCGAAAAAAAAATGGATTAGGGATGTCTGCAAAGCATTGAAGTAAACTAAGTACTGTATGGGTTCGCTTGGCCTTCGAGGGGACAAACTAACGGAATTCCAGTATCGAGATGAATATTTTTCTAACCCCAAGCACCTGTGATAAAGTCACCAGGTCCATGTAAGCCTGGCTTCGCTGGGTTCCATCCGCAGAAGTAGGCACAAAGAAAAAGCAACAAGCCGACCATTGTTTACTATTCTGAGACGGTTTGGCCAATTGGGAATACCACAACCCTCTGGACAGAACCCTCTTATGCTAGGCGAACTCCGATATCGGCTTCATCACCCCATTCTTCATGTCAGCCTGGCTGGCAATTGTGGCTTGAAAGGTTTACATAACAGTTTGCAGAGACAGTCTATCGGTATCAAGGACTGTGATCTTTGCATAGCTCAATCAGTTTGTGCAGCGTTTCGATATTTGCAATCAAAAACTCTCTCCACTTGACGGACACTGATAAACAACGGCGAAATGGAACAGACAGAAATCAGAGAACCGAAGCTCAGAATGGGTGCCACGGTTGGTTCATTACCGTTGACTGGTGTGAAGTGTCAAGCTATCGACGGACCCAGGTTGTGGCCACGAGTCATGTCTACCCTACCCAGTGTAGCTGAGAGAGTCTTATCGATCAAATCCGAGTCTTTATTCAAGCGCCTGCATCTATTTATAAGTAGGCGCCGGTTTGGTGAGTCAGGTGTGTTTGAAAGTCGGGCCGACGGACTTAGGTCGGAACACAATCCGGAGACCCTGTGCCAGTGAAGTCCTTCCACCCTTCTCACTGAATTCACTGCCGACCTCGCAGGTTAGCAAGCTATTTTCAGTGGAGAGCGTTAGCGAATTTTGCTCACCTTTGGACATTGGGATAGATCAGATTTTCCCAAGCAGACGCAATGCATAATTATATAAGCTGAGGTACTGATTACTTGTGCTTGGCTTCGTCACGTCATGCCATGTTTCTAACACGACATCTCAGCGCGTAAGCCGCTGACGATACACCTATTCATTCCGCTCATTCAAAATTGTTCATTCTGCAACCAATCCGCTGCACATCTCCGAATACCTCGCCGCTTATGCGTCCTTGTTCTTTGATAGGTACTGAGGCACTTGGGTGAATGGGCGAGTTTATCGACGCCATCTGCGACTTTACCTGCTTTACTCAACCGGCCAGAAACGCCCGAGGTATGCTCGACTCGACTTAGCTTTTGGCACACGTCAAGAAACAATCGTACATTACGAAACAGGGAAACAGCTCACTTACCTTATTGCCTCTGGTTAGGCATGCCCTGCGTACTAGGACAGCAGTGCCACTGAAATGTCCGTTGCCCACCCTTCTAGGCATCTGGTGGGCTGGATCCATCGATCTGACTTGAGGCGTTTTGGTGTTCTTAAATGATAGCCAGGCCCAATACCGTGGTTGACGTTCTTTTTCCTGCCTGTTCCTTTGCAAACCACTCGTTGCATACGCTCGACCTTGGACCAGAGCCTCCCAGAAATACTCACAAAATTTGACCCGCTCTTTGCTTTGGCTTCGACATGACACAATTACCGCCGCGCACGCCCCCTGGCTTGTCCAGGCTCTCGCAGGAAGTCATTTTCGACATGGGCAACGAAGATGTAGATATTCAGCAAGGACTTCTACTCAATTCGCGTATTGCAGAACGCCACAACGTCAACCCGCGGCCCCGAGTCGTATCGACCGCCTCTTCCAGTAGGAGTAGAACTCACAGTTTGACTCCTTCGGTCGACTACAAGTCGCCGTTTGTGACCCGGGAAGAAGAGGAAGATCAAGAAGTAAACGCTCCGCTCTTACCAGCATTATCAAGCTCCCCGATGGTGGCCTTGCGGTTGCCTCTTAGACAGACAACTGGCGCAGGCGCAGAAAAAATAGTGACCATCGACCCTGTTCCGCGTCTTATACCATTAGAGAAAGCACAGTCACGACTCCCCTACCAATTGTCCGATGTTGCCCCGTACACGATGACACCTTCGCCTTCCTCCTCCAAGTTCCTCGACACTCCGCCTCTCACCCACCGCTTTTACAGACCAAAGAAGCGACACCCATTCGCGGATGGCTACGAGGCGCCACAGTGGAGGCAGCTCATCCTTCACATTGGCCTCTGTGCACTAGCGTATCCGATCCTTCTGGTATTCGTTATTGCGTCGACAGGTAAGAGCCTTTTCTGGGCGCGGTTCTTAGTCGGCGCAGGATGCGGGCTGCTGGGCTTTATGCTGGGTTTGAGTTTGATGAATTTGGCAAGGGGGATATTGGAAGCTGCTAGTGCGTGCTTTTTCGCACTTCCTAGCAAATCTGGCTGAGGCTGATTTCCTGTCAGCTTGGGCTACTGTAATCCACCAATCTCGGATACCAAATGTTCCTGGAGTCAGATTGAAGGATCTGGCAACACATTCCAATAATCCGCTAGGCTCGCTTGGCGCGCTGTGGTTGCTTTGGGACCGCCACTCTTATCAAGGTGCTGATAGAGAATATCGTAAGTTTTACGAGTACGTACATTTCCCATCGTATGATAGAATTCTGGCAATATTAATGACCGTTCCTCGTCAGTAAACGGCCATGGAGCCTCTGGATTTTGTTCTTTTTGCTGAACATCTTGCTTTCGGGGGCATTGTCTTTCCTCTTGGGACGGGTGGTAGATATTAGCGTCCATGTTATAGTGCGTTTTTGATTTCCGGCTACGGCGGTAACATGCGGTACGTGTTTCTGAAATTAATGTTTCAGCACCAAAGTCAGGAATACCAAGAAGTGGCAGTTGTTGCGGATGTCTCTGATCGAGATATCAACCGAGCGAAAGGGCTTTTATCCGCTTTTGAGGTTAGTTCGATTTTGATTGAGAAGCACATTCGATTTTCTTAATTTTTTTTCAGAACTTCACATTCACCTGGACCTTAGCCCCCTTTTCAACACATGGCAGTCTACCCGCAGCCGTCTCTTTCGCATGGGATAACGACACAGTGTATTTTTCAGAAGTCGGCCTTTCTCAACTGGTACCTGGAGGCAGTGGATTTGGGACCTTCCAGTCCGATACTACATCCCCGTCACTCGATATAGACCCTCAACTGATTGCGAAGGACCCTTCTGTTGGCGTAGACCCTGGCGCTGTTTTGAGGTAAGCAATTTGTTATCATGTCCATGGAATTGAGCATCAATAAATGATTCTATCGGTACTTTCAGGTTTCCTCGGTGGGGGATCAGAATTGAATGTGTTAAGATACCAGACATACCCAATAATCTGTCAGCTTTGCCTCCTCTGTCTAACGGGTCTACCCTCATGATATTATCTCTCAGCGTCCCCCTCTCAGAACACAATTTCACCTATCTTTTCACACCTCGTGACACATTACGACCGCTCTTCCAGCACTTCAACCTCCTCCTGCCGCAAGATTACGAGCAATCATTCAACTTTTCGAGCATGCTCTATTTGAATGATACGCTTCCCGCAGGAATAAATACTTCAAGCATTGCCATGGGAGGTAAGCTCCCTCCCTTGCTGAGCGCCGATGGTTGCACTCGATGTTAACTGTAGCACAGCAAGGTTCTTGGACAACGGTGTCGCGCATAGCATGAAAAGCACACCCTTGAGTTTGGGTAAGTACGACCCTGGTTTTCTATCCAGTCGGTGTGTCCTGAAGTCAAGCCCATCCAATGTGTAGGCGCAAACGGCGACGGTTTCATCACACTGGAACACATCCTTGTCAGGTTGAATGATTCATTCGCCCCTCAAGGGAAATTCGGCGTAAAAGGAAATCTGTCTATTCCTGACCAAGACGGGTTCTTGACTTTTATAGGCTACGACGCAGCCGTCTGTCTTGAGCTGTATGAGCCTTGGATACTTGAAGTATACAACGGCTCCGTGAGCCTACCAAGTTCCTTGCGCATAGTGGACAAATCAGCAACGATCACGGATATGAACAATCAGTTCACAACTGAGCAGTTGAAAGGCTCCAAGATATCTGATCCGCTGGTAAAACGCAACTTGACTTCGACGAATTTAAGCCCAGTGTAAGTCTTGTTATCGGCCATATCCATCCCGCTATTGACTGTTTTATCATTCTTTTAGCTACATCGTTGGCCACGAAAATAGCGTAAATCAGATCCTGAAGGATAACGGACGCGATTCAAACTATGTTCCCTCACCAACGGTACCTTTTATATTTTCAGGACTGAGTACTTGTTCTGAATGTTACTATCATATAGTTGATATCTTTTACCAGTGGTGACGGACCATACGGATACACAGAGCTCTCCGAAGTGTATTATGCAAAGGCACGGGCCCTTGCTGATGCTACTAACTTCCTTCCATATTTCGTGGGCTCGAGCCTGAGCGTAGCACGACGGTATCCTGACCAGGTTGTGACAAACACGAAGATTGCCAACGTTCAGATTGCAGTCATTATCTTTTTTGTCTGCTTAATGGGTGCGATATCAGCACTTTTTGTTCCGCGCCTACCCCTAGACTTGCCTCAACGCGGATTTGATCTGTACTCGTGGTTTTCAGCATTTTATGCAAAAGAGCTGGTGGCAGAGAAGCCTGGTAGCCTGGATAGACACATGGAGCTGAAAGAAGTCGTTGAATATGCCGGGGACATGAAGTTTTACTATGCTACTAATTAATTTACGAGGACTGATAGTTTCAGAGTAACAGAATTTGTTTAACAAATTAAAATGACTTTAAATAAGCAACAAAAACCAGGCATGCCGAATTTAAATAAATATTACCAGGGTACTGAGATTTTGAGAAGATATTATGAACAGTAGTATGGTTTGAGGCGGGCAATAAGCCCCAATCGCATTCATGAATGCTCAGGAGTATCAATTTCGGACATCCCACCGGTGACGGAAAACTGTCGGAAAGGGCGATGTTGGTCGCAGCCGTTACTTTGTCCTGTTGGAGGCATTTTCGTTGAGCGGAAAAAGTGAACAAACAAACTCTCTCGGAGGTGACCATAAAAATGGTGCTTAATGTTTGATAAAGTAAGTTACCCAGTGAATTTAGGTTTCCAATAGATGATAGGCACGATAACTGAGGGTTCTGCAGGTTCCAACATTGTTTATTCGCTTCTAATTGTAGGAATTTTCTGGGAGAGCATTCTAGGAAAGGGGTTCGAAAGGACTGTAACGAGGTGAACAGAATATGTTTGTTGAATGAGGAGAAAGGAAACCTCGAGGGCAAACTCAGCTTTGGTTGTTATAAGTACATTCGATGCGGTGGCTGTGGGCAAGCTTCGGGAGGGCAGCCTCGGTTTTCCTAGTCAGCCTTGCCAATATCTCGTCCTTCTGCTTCTGAGACCGTTTGCAACGTTCTCTATCCGATTGCTCTGCACTTGTCGAGGAGCTACCTTGCTGGTTATCGTCGTCGTCGTCGACCGAGAATTTGTTCCTCCAATACTGCCATTTGAAATCAAAATGTACTTTCTCAAGGGCCGAGAATGAAGGCCCAGTGAGCGCGTTGTCTATGGTTGGCCAGGTTGTTGACCTATACAGAGAGTAAAATTCATCTTCTGTGTCCAGGGTGAAATAGTATGTGGCCTGGATATTGACTATGACATTTTCTATCGTTGTCGGTTCTGATATACTTCGCAGAGTGAATGCGAGGTTGTAGAGGGGAACTTGACATTCAACATTGATGGTGAGGACGAGGGTATGGAGGGAGGTGAAAACCGAAAAACATATTGGGCCTGGAAATGTGCTTGTCGCTAGGAGTGCCAACAGCCGTTAAGAAATAGCAATTTCACTGGCAGAAGGCGACAAACTTACTGTCCGAGGATACGAGGCCAGAAACTGCTAAACGTTTCAAGGACGATGCCGCGCACTTCATTGCCTCCCACTCGGGCACAGATCGATCACGAGAGACGGTGAGCGTAAAGGATCTCATTTGGGATAGAGGCGATACAAGGAGTTTGTCACGCTTTGCTAACATGATGCCAACGAATACATCACCAGCACATTTGGTCTCAATATGCTGCAAACTTTGCAGGCTTTTGGGATGCCACTTCGGGTGATCATGATGTTGCCTGATAGGATCTGCACCTGATCCAAAGTTTATGGTTGAAAATGCAGACGGTGCCACATTCCAAATGTTGTCCAAACGCAAATCACGGAGATTTACGCAGCGAGCGAGAACATGTTCGGGGGAGAAGTGGTAGATGTTGGTGAGTTGGAGTGTGGTCAGCTGGGAAGATTCGGCCACCTTGGCTATACCAACATACATCCTTGTCTGAATGGAATTCCAGTCCATAAGGGCGGTAAATTCAAGGCCAAAGGTGTGAAGATTAGGGAGTCTCTCGAGGACATAGCGCAAATTCTGCCGTTGAGCATTCCACTCCTCGGGTTTGCGTGTAACTGGGCCAGAGTATGTCTCTGAGGCGGGAAACATCGACAGCCTTAGACTGCGCACTTGCAGAGCCAAGGGGTCAGAGTCGCGCAGCGGATCCTCTTGAAGGATTTCCAGTAGACCGTCAATTTTCTCTGCATCTCCAAGGCCTGGAGAAGGAAATGCATATTCTCGGGTGCTGATTTTGGAAAAGAGGTGGCGCCTGGCGCGGACGACGAACGATCGCCCGACAAGGAGACATTGTGCTACAGCCTGCCAACTCTCCTGCGCACTGAGGATGTCGATAATGTCGTCTATCAATTCCTGCGGAAGCTGAAGGTTGTCCTCATTCAGATCTAAAGATTTCATGCTGAGTGGAAAGTAAGGTGTCGTGCGGGCTGCGAGTAATGGGTTGATGACTGTCAGAAGGAAAATTCAAGCGACGGCCGTCGTCAGATCATTTGAATGTTGCGTAGACCTCAACTTATTCTAAACACAGACTGTCTGTGGAGAAGATTTTGTTCCAGAGAAATAGTCATTTTAGACTGTTTCTGACCAATGAGGAGAAAGATCAAGAAAGGGGAACGGCAACGGTGATCATGATGCCTATGTTTGGATTTGACTGACTAAGCCGATACCGAGGAAACTTGAACAGAAACGATCATTGTTGCTCCTTGGACAAAAACTTATCACAATGGCGCAGCTATCAAGCCGGCAACAACTGGATCTGTACGCGCTTTGGAACAATCCCATAAATGAATGTCTAACATCGACTAAACTAGGCACAAATCGATGTTAGATTACCTCTACAATGCCGGTTTTACGAAAACATTCAACGAATTTCGTTCAGAAGCTCCTGAACTCGTACGTTAGGCGTGGTTCTCTCGTATCTAAGCTTTGACTGACTTATTGATAAGGCGGAATTTACGCCAGATCCTACATCCCCGGCGAGTGGGTTATTGGTGAAAAAATGGACGAGTATTATCCGAATGCAGAGGAAGGTATGGCATGATCACCAACCTACCCCTTATTTGACAAATCTGACCGACCCTAGGTCATGGACCTCGAAGCACGGTTGGCGCAAGCACACGAAGAGTTGGCGAACGCCGGACCTACCGCGTCGGACAGCTCAAAACGCGTCAATAAAGAATGGATACCCACTTCGACACCCAAGCACACGCTCATCGGCCATCGCGACAAAATAAACGCAGTCAGCTTTCATCCCCTATATTCCGTGCTGGCCTCCGCGTCTGTAGATGCAACGGTCAAAGTTTGGGACTGGGATACGGGCGAATGCGAGCGGACGTTGAAGAGCCATACGAAAGCTGTTTCCGATTGTCAATATGATTCAACAGGCAAGGTTTTAGGTTCGTGTCAATCCATGCTATCTCCATTCGACGTTGGTTTTACTAATGAATATAGCGACTTGCTCTGACGACCTTTTCATCAAGCTATGGAATGTCCCTGACGATTACAAGAATTATGCAACACTACGCGGTCACGAACACTCCATATCAAGCGTGAATTTTCTTCCAGGAGACAACCAGCTGATATCTGCGAGTAGAGACAACACAGTACGAGTCTGGGATGTACATACAAGGTGTGTTGTGCCCTACTATAGGCGTAATTGGATATTGACTCCTGGACTTCTGCAGTCACTGTGTAAAAGTGTTGAAGCCCCATACAGAGTGGATTCGTTCAGCGTTGCCGAGCGCCGATGGGCGGTTGCTCTTAACGTGCTCAGACGATCATGTACGTCGATTTTTCCTTCTCATTGGACCACAAGCCAACGGGAAACAATTAAGACTGCCCGAATCACCGACATGGAAAGCGCCGCTCTGAAAACGGAGATGCGAGGACACGACAATCGAATCGAATGTGCCGTGTTTGTCCCTCAAGCATGCATTCCAGCTGTTAGAGAGCTGGTTGCTCTGGTAATGCCAACCCCCAGTGTCCATCTACGTCATTGTGCTAAGCCTTTTCCTCGTGACTTTCTCAGCCCGCGAATGTCCAATCAGCAAAGGTGGATTCCTTAGGAATATCATTCGTCCTGACTGGATCAAGAGATAAGACGATTAAGCTTTGGGATGCGTTGCGGGGCCAGTGTTTATGGACCTTTGTAAGTTCTCCATAGCGATGCTTTGCAGCCACTTTTTGAACTTGAGACGATAGGTTGGTCACGATGGTTGGGTGCAAGCCCTCGCATTCCATCCCTGTGGCAAATTCTTGTTGTCCGCTGCTGACGATCACACGTTGCGTATATGGGATCTGAAAACTGGTCGATGCCTAAAGAAGAGTACGCCGATGCCTTTCCCCCCGATCCAGTTCTAATGTTCTATCTAGTTGAAGCACATAGTCCTTTCGTCCAATGTGTCGCATGGGGTCCAACACCTGTGACAGAAGGTAGCGACGAGACGGATCGGATTGTGAATGTTGTTGCGACAGGCGGGACGGACAAGGTACCTCTGGTCGATAGCCCCTATACGCTCCGTACCTCTTCTAACTTGACGTTTTCCGCCCTATAGCTAGTCAAGATCTGGAGACCGTAGTTTCCTTTCTTCTCTGCTTCAGGCATCCTAAAGCCCCAGCCGGCGTCTAATTTTTATTACATCGCATTGCATAATACCGCCATCGACACCATACCACCATACAGTATGCATCGGAGCAAGTCAGATACGGATAGCTGTTAATCAGCCCCTCGTTCCTTCAGCCATCCATTCATTTTCGTTCACCCATCATCATCCAACAACTACAAGAAACCCTTTCGGCATGGCATATTAGTTAGACAGTCCTTTTCTTGTCTTTTGTGATTCTTGAGGCCGACTACTACCTTTTAATAGGCTGCTTTATCTGTGGCCCAGGTTGTTTCTGCGAGCTACGATACTTTATCCACGCGTATCCGTTCCCTCCTCCGGCTGTCCTTTTCACTCTCCTTGAACTTGCCCACTTTCTTTCACGGAATTCCCTTCCCATCGTAGATTCATCATCCCCTCTCATTTTCTCATTCTCTTCGTCTCCTCTTCACCCATAGTAAGTACAGACATACCCGCGCGACCGGTCGAATTCAAGCTTTGCTTTGTGTATTTGTACCTGTACTACAATAGGCATAATTCTCTTTTTTATTGTAACTTGGCACATTTTATGATCACGAATCGCGATGACCCCCTTCCCCAGCATTGGACATAGAAGTTTAAACAGCCTTCATTTCAACCTGAATCCACTGAAAAGCCGACTGGGAGGTAGGAAGATTTCCGGGTCAAAATTAACTGTTGGAATTGGGTCCATCACATAGGGTCCAAATGGGAAGCTCGCGTCCATGGCCACTTCTTCCAACGGAGGGAACCTCGAGCTACTCATGATTTTTCCGACTCTCCCTGCACTCTGGATTTTCCTTTACCAGCCTGGGTGTACGGCGGAACAACGGCGGAAGCGGGAGAGAGAGAAGCCGAGTGGAAGCAGGCAAACGGTGCTTGGTTTTGTATCTTTACTTTTTTGTTCTTTCCGTCTTTTGCCAAGTTTCTTCCTCTTTCTTTCAAACAACCTCTTACATAAAGTTGAAGGTTTTTATTTTAATTCTCGTTTATTGTTATCCATTTGTCTGTGTGGGTAACTTTTTGTCAAGAATTTCAGCTCCTCAGCCTTCAAAATCTGCAGCGAAGGCGAACACCAGGCAGCACGACGACGACGACGACGACGAAAACTTGACGAAGATATTTTTGTGTCCGTCCGCGACTGTTCGTGGCCTAAATTCGGGCGATCTATGCTTCGTTCGACGACATTGTGTCTCCTTCGATTTCCCTCCCATCGAGGTCCTTCGTCCTCTACGGCATTCTTCAGAAACCTCAAGACGTCTGCAGACGCTGGAATCTCTGGCGAACCCACTAACCAACATATTTCTATCGGGGCAGACGGGAAGGTCTGTGTCGACTTGACGTTCGTCCAGGAACCGTTGGGCTTGCCAGCTTCAGATGGGTATGGTTGGCCGCAGTTCGAGTTTGGCGAGGCTATCGGACCCGATAAACGATATATCATTGTCCGGAAGCTTGGATGGGGCATGAGCTCGAGCACCTGGCTGGCCCGCGATCAAAAGTACTTCCTATAAGTTTTTTTCAAGTTATCTCACTCACCTTTTTAGAAAAGACGAATTCGTAGCCGTCAAAGGGCTCACTGGCTATACCACTGGTCTTATCCGCCGAGGTCTGGTTTGGGAGCCTGAAGCTCTCAGACTTCTCTCTAGATCATCCAACACGTCACCCTATTGCTTAAAGCTCCTCTCTAGCTTCACCGAACCTGGGAAAGGTAGTGCCGGTGAACATCTATGCTTGGTCACTCAACTCCTTGGCGGAGACGTCAGGTCTCTCCATGAGCAGCAAAACGGCAAAGTCTTCCCTCTTCGACTTGCCAAGAGGATTCTCCTTCATGTGCTTCGTGGGATAGCTCACGCTCATCGATGTGGTGTTGTCCATACTGATCTTAAACATGACAATATCTTCTTTGATACTGGGATGTCTACCACCGAAATTGACAAGCTTCTCGATTCTGAACCTGCTTGTCGTCATCCTCCCGAAGTCTCTCAGGATGGTATCGTTCGAGCTGCAGTGTCACAACCACTTCCAGTTCCAACTTTGGCGGAAGCCATGAAGCGCACATATGTTGTTGCCGACTTTGGAAGCGGTAGTTTTCTGACTGATTGCTAACTATCGCAAACCAATAACCTTACTTGCAGCCCAGCCAATCACCAATCATCAAATCGACGAAATCACCGCATATCCACTCCGTCCGCCTGAAATTTTCATCGGTGGGCCCTGGAACGAAAAGGTGGACATATGGACATTCGGATGCCTGGTAAGTGCTTGTTACCTTTCGAACTGTTTCATGATCTTGCGCGTCTTAGATTTTTGAACTCGTCACTAGCCGAGGGCTTTTCAAATATGAACCAGGTCCCAAACTGAAACTTGACGAGACTGAAAATATCCTATTCCAAATGATATGCTATACGGGCGAAGATTTTAGTGAAGAACAACTCTCCGCTGGTCGGTTAGCTGGAAAATACTTCGATTCTACCTGTCAGTTGTTTTATGTCCTCATCCCAACCACAGGCCGTTGAACACTGTCGTATCGTTCAGGCAACTTGAGGGCTGATCCAGATCTCATCAACTATCCATTCGAGTTATCTATCAGAGTTTATAACGTCATTCAAGAATCTGACATCCTATCCACCGCGGCGCTCATGAGACGGTGTTTGCGCCTTGATCCTGCAGATCGAGCTAGTGCAGAAGAATTGCTTGCAGATCCATGGTTTGCTGGAGTTGATTAGAAGGCTGGAATACCATATTTCGAGTATGTTGTTTACTTTGGACAAGATATATTGCATCGGCAAGATTCTAATTCATTTGTATTGTTTCTAGTTTCAGGTAGCAACAGCCTTGGATATCACTGAAGCGAGGATTATGCTCGATCACCAAAGATTCGATGGTTTAGTCCCAACTCAAAAATAACGCTTGGCTGACGGTGTATTACTAAAAGGGTTGGCCACCGACGTGGAATACAACAAGGTTGGCCGGTCGGTGGAAACCAGATTCCGATGCGAAACAAGTTGGAATTTTGAAGAGAGATGCACGCAGGCTCACGACCGCTGAGAGGTCTGGGTTCTCGCTGAGCTCGACATAATGACCTTTTCAATATAGAGATGTCCGAACGACAGAATCCTTTCATATCGGGATCGCTCTACGCTTACAACACAATAAACCAAGAGTCAAACGAGTGATTCTGGTGCTACTGATATTTAGATGTCGCTTCTATACGGTGTCGGAAGGGAGCTGCCTGTATGGCCTAGGGAGAGCGGGGGTTGAGGAGGCTTAGCAGACGAGGAGAACAGTCTTCGGAACGCACCAAAGTTCTTTCTAGATTCATCTAGCTACTCCCGACACGCATTCGCTTGTCTCAACTCCTGGCATTTGCCTATAAAATCATCATATATTCTCCAATATATTCCCATTGGCTTTTTGTCATGTTATCAGGCCATCAAACATACTACAACCCAAGAAGGACATTATTTCTATTCAAAATAAATATACAAGCCGTCATGAGAGGAGACAGGGTGTGTAAGTAAGTAGTCGCAAAACATCTAACCAAAATTCAAGGTCAAGAGAACCCAACCCAAACGGAAGCTCAGGCCGAGGCCGTGATTATTTTCCCACACCTATTAGTAGGACGCGTCAGTCTACTTCGACCCTAACTTCAGTATTCTACTTCCCTCAACAGGCATTATGGACACTCCCTCCCTCGAAACACTACTAACACAAGGATCTCTCGCCGAACACCTCAGGCGGATGGTAGATGCCTTGCAGTTGGACATACCACCCGGGCGTCTGTCACACTCGTACGTACCACGTCCCGCTTTCAAGTTCGAGTCTTGACGACGCGCCTTTTTTTGGTTCCGAGTGCATTTCTGGATGCTGACCTACGGAAGCTACTTTTGTGCAGGCAAATAACGAAGCTCCTCGAAGACCTGCCGAGGATAGAAGAGAAGCAGCTCATAACGCTAGGAGAGAAAGGTGCGTGGCTTCAAGTTTTGGCCTCTAAAGAGCCCCGCCTGAAACTGAAACTGAAACTGATACTGATAAACACTCTTATTTAATCAAGACTCCTCCTGCCCCATCTGCTTCAACCCATATCTCACAATCCTAACCGAGGAAGAAATGGCCTTGGTCATGGACACGCCCGCCCACCCCGTCGAAGAGCTCGGCGTGACGAAGCTTGATAAGACATGGCAGTGTGGACATATGTTTTGTCGGCGCGAGTGAGTTGTTGTTTTTTTGTTGTGGACGACCGTCTGCACGACGGGCTCACCAAGCGTGTTTATCCTTGAACAGCATTTCTAAATGGATAGGCAGTGGCGTACGTCCTGTCTCCTGTATTCAAACTCAAAGGCATAGGACTAAGTGATCGCAAAAAATACAGCACGACTCGTGTCCGATGTGTCGACGGCCCCTCCTAGAAGCCCAAGCCCAAGCCCAGCCCGACGCCGACGACCAGACGCCCCAAGCCCAAGCCCAAGAGCCAACACCACCAGACGCCGCCGCCGCCGCCGCCGCCCAACACGCCCGTGCATACGCCGACTTCGCGCGCGGCATGAGGGAGTTACAGCGAGCGATGAGCGCGGATGGGAATGGCGAGACGATTCCGGAGGGGTTGTTCGAGCAGTTTAGCGGGAGTTTTCCTGGGCTCGGGACAGGTGTGGGTGATTCGAGGCGAGAGGAGCGTGAAGAGGAGGATCGGCGGGAGTTTTCTGGGATGTATTCGTGATCGTGATTCATTACCGTATGTATGTAGGAGCTGCTTTAGCCTGAGGTCGGATATACTTATTCTTATTGACGAATCTACTTTGATGTTCAGGATTTTGCACGCTATGGATATTCAGTGCACACTAAGAGCTAATATGCAAAACAATGCAGGTATTTGGTCGGTCGAGCACAGGTCGAGAATTCTCCTCCGAAAACGATTTCGTTGGCGCTCATTGTCAACAGAATTTTCAGAGAGGGGGTTTCAAGCTCAAGCAAGCGCACTCGCACACAGAAGCCATTTCTGGCTGTCCACATCAACTTTGGAGGGATCAGTGGCCGATGAGACCTTCCCAAAAAATATCGCTGTATGCGGAGATGCATATTCGTGTCGAATGACTAGTAATTACTTAGGCGCGCGTCTAAATGCTCAGATCAGCCTTACAGCCAACGTCAGTCACCGCGGTGTATCGATATCAATATCAATTTCATTAATATTGACGCTCCGTGCGCTGCTCCGAGCCTCACTTGACACTAGTACTGTTTTCAAGCCTAGAGGCCGAAGCACAAAGAGCTTGGGTCCAGGTGAGCTTGCAATTAGAGGAGAAAGATAAAAAAAGTTGGATTGGATGATATCGGCTGCCTAGATACATATTATAGAGTAAGGATATATACTCGAGGATATATATGTGTACGCAAATAGGCCACTCTGCTCTGCTCAATACTCCTTATCTCCAGCTGTCTTCGCGGCCGGCGTATCGATATCGTCGTATAGCCCCGACATAGTTAGAGCGAATGAGCTGCTCCGGAGTCCGAGTCCGGATCCTGGCCAACCACTCGGGGCGTCGTGAGGGGTTCCTTCTCGTAAGTATCGAGTAAGCCCAAGTCCGGACGGATAGCGCGATCGACGCTCGTCGATGTGGATTTGCAGATGACGCCATCGCCATCTCGAGGTGGGAGCTGGAAGGGGCTCCTGTTTGGTTAGACTCGGACTTGGCTACGGTTAACTTTATGAGTGCAGAAGCATCACTATGGCAGGAGCACGTTCTAGCACGTTTTCCGGGTCTTCGATTGACATAGTCATGAACTTCGCGAGTGAGTTATTCCTGGGACCAGTCTAATCCAATCCGTTTCGTTCCGCTGAGAGACCGAGAGGAGGAAGGAGAGGCTTGATCATGACAGAAGGGGATTTGGGAAGAGACTCAAGTGGGTTGCTTGTTGTGAATACCACCGGCGGACGTTTGCGCAGAGTTGGATGAGATGGGAATGACGCCTTGCAATTTCGGAGATTTACGAGCAGTCCTGTCCTGTCCTGTCTTGTCTTGGTTTCCCGTCTTGTCCGTGTCGCCGACGATAATAGACTGGCAGTACTAGTGCCCGCAATGGTGAAGGGAAGTGATTGGGGGTATTTATGACACTGATAATGATGATGATGGATGGGTGGATGGGTGATGAATACTTATTAATGGATGGAGGTATTCACGGATACCGATAGTTGGATGGCGTAGCGGGCCGCCGTGACGGGTCTTCAACGTTCGACATTCGGGTTGATTGCTTGAAGCTTGGAGATAAGGATAAGGATAACGGGTGTCGTGAGTAGCGAGACCAGACCAGACCAGAGATGGGAGTGGTTGAGGTGGTAATGGGTTAGTCATGATAGGCGGTTGAAGTGCTTGGGCTTGAGGCGGGAACTAGTTATAGAGGCCTAAGTATTGTATTTGTAAGTGTAACGGAACATCTTTAGAATCCGGAACGGACGAGCCAAGTAAAGTGAAAACTTACCCATGTGAGCGACGGTCGACCGTGTCATCGCACGAACGAGGACAGGCTTGCTCTATTAGTGTCGCATTTTGGTCCTCGGAAGGTTGATTTGCTAAATATACTAGGATATTGGACGATGCGTTCGTCTCGGCTTTCTGCGATGTGGAAATTTTTATGATGGAGATGTTGGCATTTCTGCAAAAATCGCAGTGGAAAAAAGATTGGTGAGCGACTCGGAGTGGGTGCATTGCGTTGTATCCGCGATACGTTGACGTCAGGCATGGGTTACCCTGGCTGTTTAAACGAGGGATGACGTGCCGAGCCACAACGTGTAGGACCGCAAATTGCCATCCACAATATCATCCGCGTTACTGAGAGACTGACCGAAATTTATGAGCGCTGGGTAGGCGATGAATAGAACGTGTGATGGACGAGACGCACGTGCATCGGTATTAGGCAGAACAGAGTATATAATAGAGAACTAGCCAAGGGTGAGGAGGAGAGGAACGTGAAGAGGAGAATGAAAGAGATATAACACGTGATGTGTTTATGAACCTTTTGGAATTGTCGTTTGTGGATTTTATCTTATGCTATGCTCGCTGTATATTCATCGTCGCCTGATGTTTCGCACCGACCGACGCGATCCTCGTCCCGATCAGCTTCCACAAATCTGGCACCCACCCACCCTCCGTCGCTCCAGCGACACCAGACTGCCCCGCCCTCCACTCTCCGCCCCACTCCGACTCCACCGCCAAAGCCACCGTCGCCGCCGTCCCCAGTGCTCCAGCCCCAGTCTGAGATCCCCGCCCCCTTCGACATCCACTCCTACCCGGCCCCCGACCTGCTCAAGCTTCTCGCCCTGCTTCTGACCCACATCGCCACCACCAACGACCACCTCTCGCCCACAGGCAGCGCCGCGTCCTCATCCTCGTCCTCGCACGGCCAACAGCTGCCCTTCGACCCCGCAGACGCTCCGCCGATCTGGCACACCCTCACCACCGCCTCCCGGAACGCCGTGTCCACTCCAGCAGCGACGCTGACCTTCCATGCGCGCAATGTGCCCACCATATCCCTCGAGGCGTACCTCCTGCGCATACTCAAGTACTGTCCGACGACGAACCATGTCTTTTTGTCCCTGCTCGTCTACTTTGACCGCATGTCCAAGCTGAGCGAGGACGCAGTCGGCCGGGCGTTCGTCATCGACTCGTACAATATCCACAGATTGGTCATTGCGGGCGTCACTGTAGCGAGCAAGTTCTTTAGCGATGTGTTTTATACCAACTCGAGATATGCAAAGGTTCGTTCATCGTGCCGCGAATCGAATCCATGCTAACCCAACCCACCCAGGTCGGAGGTCTCCCCCTGCCAGAGCTCAACCAGCTCGAGCTCCAATTCCTCCTCCTCAACGACTTTCGCCTCGTCATCTCCAGCACAGAGATGCAGCACTACGCAGAGCAGCTCATCCTCTTTTCCAAATCCGCCGCTTCAGGTAGTGGACCGAGCATCCAGCTGTCCGCGCCGCCGAACGGGCATGCACATGGGTATTCAACGGGGGCTGCCAGTGCTGCGATGGGACTAGAGACGGGGTTGGCGCAGGGACAGGGACAGGGATCAGGATCGAGCCACCACCACCACCACCACGCCCATCCACAACCCCCATCAATGCCTTCCTCCTCCTCCTCCCTAAACTCAAACTCAAACTCCAACTCGAGCTCATCAAGCTCGTCAACCCAGACAATCACAAACGCCGCTAGCTCAACACCCCAACTATCGAAGTTCACAGACCCGCACTCGATTCCAAACTCACTTTCTTCACATTCGGTGCCCAACTCGCGTTTGAGCCTTAGCCCAAACTCCAGTTCTCATCCTCACGTAAACTCACACCCACACCCACACTCATTCTCGAGCTCAAGCTCAAGCGCGAGCCCCGCCCGCCCGCTCGACGCACTCGGCGGCGTACCAGTGCCAGTGCCCGCCCCAGTCGTGTCAGCACCAGCACCAGTGCATCACCCTATCACATCGCCGAACCATCACCAGAACCACCTTAATCACCAGAACCACCTTAACCACCCGCATGTACAGGTGCACCATCCTCATCAGCATAATCACCTCTCGCACCCACATATGTCCCAATCACATTCCCATTCTCAACCAACGTACTCACACATGCAGCCACAGCCGCAATCGCAGTCGCATTATGACCACCACCAAAACCAGCCGTACATGCAACAGACCACGCCGCACGCCGTGTCCTTTTCTTCCCAGCCTCAGCCTCAGCCCCACTCGAGCTCGTTGTACTCACATTCACAAGGACAAGGACAAGCACAGGGACACTCGTACCCCCTCTTCTCATCGGCGTCTCACCTCCAATCACACCCCCAACCCCAACTAATACCCCGCGTTCAGACTAACCGACACTCCCTCTCCCAATCTCAACCCTCCCAATCTCAATCTCAATCAAACCCCCAATCCCAATTCCAGTTCCACCAACACAACCCCTCCTCTTCTTCCTCTTCTTCCACCTCCTTCTCCTCATTCTCCTCCTCTGCCTCCTCTGCCTCTGCCGACGAAGAAAACGACAACGACGACACATCCACCGACGCGGGCACTGAGACGAGCACGGATGATGAGCCTACTATAAGGGCGCCTGGGACTGTTGTTGGGGGGAGCGTGTGGGGGGACGGGGATGCTGATGTGGAGGAGGAGGAGGTGAGGGGGCATGGGCAGGGGCAGGGGCATGGGCAGGGGGGGCATGGAGGGGGAGGGGGAAGAGATGGTGGGAGGGAAAGGGAGAGGGGGGAGGATGTGGGTATGCGGAGTCCTTAGTGTTGAGGGAATATTAGACGTGTGGTGGTCGGAGGGTGGGGGCATCGGGAGGAAAGAGGAGGGGTGTTAATCTTTTTCTTTCCCTTTCTTTCCACTTTTCTTCTTTCTTCTTTCCTTACACAACAACTCAAGACTTTCATTCATCCATTTTTTGAGGTATGTACAATTCATCGGTCTCTGCTCGCTTTCCTTTCTTCCTTCCTTTACTCATTTCCTCATTTCCCTCGTTTCTTTCCTTCCTTTCTTTTCTTTCTTTTGAACTTTGCATTCCACGCATGCTTTGGCCTCGGCTGTGTTATCGTATAAGTATAACGTATGATATGGTATTTTATATAACTTGCAATGCATCAAACGCAATTCAATCCATTCAATCCAATCCATTTGTACCTCGTTCTCTAGACACTCATTTGACGTTGTTGTAGGCTTTTCGAAAAATTGTTGTAATGCCAAATGCCAATCATTGTTTATTCATTTGTTCGTTCGAAGTACAGCATCGGGTCGACAGCAAACATATCGATACCTCAATATCAGTCGAGCTCAGGTGCAGGTGCGAGCGTCCCATCAAGCCCTAGCCCTTCGAACCCTCCCAGTCCTTCCTGCTCTCCACCTTCACCTTCCCCTCCCACCCCCCCCATAAGCTCCCTCAAACCCACAGCCTCAAACCGCATCTCCCGCCTAATCATCTTCAAACTCCCAACCCCACCACCCGATTTCTGTTTTGGGCCCGGGCTTGGGCTCAAACTCCGATCGCGCTGCATCCACCCCACCAAATCGCACCCGAAAATCTGCGCGTACACCGCGTACGCCGCGGGGGGCACGAACATGGCTGGGACGAGGTCGTAGTCTATGAGGACGCCTTTGGTTTCTGGGGTTGGGTTGGGGGTTGGGGTGGGGATGGGGGTGGACTCGGAGGACAAGGACGGGGAGGAGGGGGACGGGGAGGAGGAGGAGGAGGAGGACGGGGAGGAGGAGGAAGTGGGAGGCATAGGAGGAGGAGGTGCAGGAGAAGTGGGAGGGGGAGAGGGAGGGGAAGAGGGAGGCGAATAGGAAGACCCGAGAGCGAGGGCGAGTGAGTACTTGGCCTTGCGGTGTAGGAGGTGGTGCAGAGCGACGTCGCCGTATAGGCCCATGTTGTTGTACCGTATAACGTGGGCTGTGTGGGGCAGGAGGAGGAGGAGGCAGGGAATTTGTTAGCCGCTGTTGACTTGTGATACTATGGGTCAACTTGAAGTCTGAGTCGCGCAAAATGGAGAGCAGACAAATAGCGGGATCTCAATGGCCTATACCCGGCCATGGGCCCAGCTTGGCGAACTGCATGAAGCAGAACCTGCCTCGTATACGCCGACTCCATCTAGGCAGGCAACGACGGTGGGACGGCGGGCAGATCTCCGATCGCGTTCACCTCGTTGCCTCAAGTCCAAAGAGATCGTGTGCATCCGAGTTTGAGCATATCCACAGAGTACACACCTATAACAGTTTCCAACCACGCCTTGACAAAATCCGTACCATCAAGCAGCGTTATTCGCTGGAGCCCCTCAGGCAGTATGCGATACGACTGAGGCTGAGGTTTGGATGGTTCCGGAGGCCTTGAACTTGAGTGTGGCCCAGGACTAGGATCCGACGCTAAAGGTATAGTATGGGGTCGGTATAGCCTAAGAGAGGGTGTTTTAGCTTGGCCGGTTGAGGGGTTCGTGTTTGTGTTGCCAGAGGAGTTGGACGCGGACGGCGATTTAGTGTCGTCGTGGGTGACGACGAGGACTAGAGGTTCAGTCCTGCGGAAACGAGTGCGAGAGCTTATCATTTTGGTTAGGTGATTCAGAGGTGTGCTAGCGAGTCTGAGGCCGAGCCTAGTCCTGGTGTGCAGAGATGATGGTGGAGGTAAGCCAAGAAGCGATTTTGACAGATATGGATCCTCAGCTAAAATCGGTTGATAAGGACAACAAGATTGATTTTAAATTATTACATAGCGAATTCAGGAAAGCATAATGCAATACGAAAGAAAGAACTATATACAACGAAAGGAAACTATTAAAAGGATTTCTAAGTCAGCAGTAGTGGAATCTCGTACGAGTCGTATCAGTATAATTATTCAAGAAAACAGTCCTAGGCCACAGCTCGAACCACATAGCTATCACGCATTCCCCTGCTTCCGTATACCCCACGCACGCACCGACTTCCTAGCCAGCGCTCTCAAGCCAACTTGGTCCTTGCCTGGAATATCCTCCGCTCGCAAATTCGCAATGGCGTAAACAGTCTCTGCGAGAGCTGAAGTAGGCCCGATGAGCGTCCGGTGGGCATAGATGCTTTGCAAGGTGTCTTTTAAATGTTGCATGTCCTATCATAACATTAACGAGATGCTCAGTAAATGGTAAACGCTCAGTAAAATCGAAGATAACTTACCTCTTCACTAAATTTTTTCTTCCCCTTGAGCAAACTTTGCAACACCGACTTCCATTGCTCGACTTCGGCCGCAAGAGCCTCTGGCGAGTCGATCAGTTGATCGATATCCTCCACCCCCTCGCTGGTTGATGTATCATTGTTTCCTGTTCCGACACTGACCGAGTTCTGGATACCTTCGGCTTTCCGACCATTCGAGATAGATCCACCCAGCGGCTCTATGACCATGCTGTCCTCATTATCGTCGGCAAGCTCGTCGACCTCATCTTCGTCTGTGTCCATCCCATCCAGCGCGCCCCCGTCTTCGTCTTCGATTGGGTTTATTTCACCGATAATGGCCACATCCTCTAATTCAGCTCCGAGGTGGTATGCATCCTGCCCTTGGGTACGAGATTTGAGATATCCTGGGTCGAAGACGGTGGGAAGTGGGATAAGCTGGCTTGGCTGTTCCGTTAGCTCCCATGTATGGTAGCTAATGGGGCGAGTGTTTGCAGGAGGCGAGTGCTGAGGAGTAAAAATCGGAGATATATTTTCCACAGCGGGGTGAAGTGAGAAGGTCGCGGGGGTGGGCTGGACTTCACTGGGAAGATGATCAGAGTCGCTTCGAGAGCCATGCTGAGATTCCGAGAGCAGAGGAGCAGATGTTGCATGAGATGGTTGACGTTCGGTTTGGAGGACGGTTGGGATTTCGGGTTCGTCAACGTACATATTGTCAGGGTCTGAAACGGCCTCTTGGTCCACTCCGCCTTGAAGCTCTGCTTCATAAGATTGTTGGGCCAGTGACGCAGAGGGGTTCACCACATTCTCTGTGATTCTGGGTTTAAGCGCATGAAAATCGTCGGTTGAAGGAAAACTTTGGAAGGTGCGAGTGACTTCCTCAGTGCCAGATACACTGGAGCCCACAAGCGCCGCCACATCCTCCGCAGGTCGAGAATCCGGGCTACCTCTCTGGGCTTCACGAGAACGAGAGCGAATCACGCTCGCACTGGACTCGGGAATTGGTAGAATTTGTGGTGGTGTATCGGGATTGGTAGATGTATGGCTAATTGCACCAGAAAACGGTGACGGATGACGGGATGATATAGGACTGATCGTCGGTGGATAGAGGGGTTCGGTATAGACATCAAAAGTCCAATTGAGATGGGGAAGGGAATTGGTGGTATGAGCGCCTTGTGCTGAAGGATTGGTAGTGATGGTCAAATTCTTGCGCTCGGGGTCTGAATCTTCGGTTAGGCCAATAACCGGTGGCTGTGGCCCTTGAAGTTTGCTATCAGAATCGATCGTAGGAAGAGCCGAGGACTGCAGAGGTGGACTAGGAGAATCAATAACGATAACATGGTTTTGAATAGGATCTGGAGCAAACTCGGCAGGTGGGGTAGGAAGTTCAGATGTGTGTGCGGTGTGCGCATCCGAGGTCGACGATGCCCTACTCTTGCTGTAAAGACGTCGCTTGTTTCTTGCAGTCTGCGTTTCGTGGTATGAGTAAAAGAAGAAAAAGTTGAACATAAAACGAGCTTACTGGTTTAATGACCTGCGACCTGACCGTAGAGTCTTCAGGTCCAAAGATGCTCTCGATGAGAGCCTCGGTCTGGGCAGAGAGAGAAGTGGCGGGTATCGCCACTGGTTTGACAGGACGATTAGCAATGGTGGCCTCATTTCCCGTAGGGGGCACCATCTGGCGCGCATCGATCATCCTCCTCAAGTGCACCGCATTCATCATCCGCACCTCAGCTTCGGCACGCCTCGAGTATGGTGGTTTTCTAAAGACGAATGAAGCAACGGTAGCCTCTGTCCAATCTTCTATCTCGTCTTGGTTTGCTTGATAGCCCGAAGATTTGGCTGGAGCAATGGCGGTTGCTTTCGCGTGTCTGGCCAGGTAAGAGCGAGAAGTCTGGACGACAGGGTGTTCTCGGGACGAAGAAGTGGTTGCAGAAATTGGTTCCGCGAATGGGAGTGCTCGAGTGCTTGGTATCTCAGAGGCGGTGGTGCTTTCGTTTCTCTTCCTCGAGCGTCGTTTGGTGTCTGGTACAAGAATCTTCCGCTTCTGCGAGAGACTAGAAAGCGCTGGAGGGTTTGAGGGTGCTGAAGATTGCAGACTGGAGTCTCTGTCAGGAGGCACATTAAACTGGCTGGATCTATTGGTGGCGGCGATGGCGTTCATCCATGATCCAGGCAATTGCGTTTGAGTCGAAGGCTTCACTTTTCCTGGAACTAACTGGCGGGAAGAAACTACTTCAGGAGGAAGGGTCTGAATTGTCGATATATTCGAAGGACCCGCGGCTCTAAAACTCGCATTCAACGCGAGTGCCAGTTGTGACGTGCCGTCGTTTGAGCCAGGAGCAATGTGGCTGGGAGAAGCCTCGAGAGGAATTAATGATGGATTTGGTGACTGCTTCCTCTTGCCGCGCCTATTGGTGGATGCAGAGAAGGTTTTCCGTCTTTTCGCTGGGAGTACTTGGTCGCCATCGTGGTCTGAGGCAAGTTCGTCGTCTTCGGCTTCTTCGTCGGACTCCGGTCCCGTTTTAGAAGTTATACCCATATCGGGAAGGTGAACCCATGTCGGCAAGTCAGATGTCGTCCGGACGGTGGTGGATGCCTCATGTCCTTCAGAGGTTGACACTGCAGAATGGCTCCAAAATAAATCTGTTGGAAATAAGAAGATATTAATTAATTATTGAGTGAAGTCAACTGGGGGACAATGCACCATTTTGATGTAATGGGGACAACTTTGCAGATTGCATTCAAGCTGAATGGTTTTGACTGAATGACGACACTGCCAGGAGCAAACACCTTTGCTGCAAATAAACTGTTAGAAACTGGAAATCGGTAAAGCAGACAGTAGATTTTTTGGAGAAGAAAATACCCCAAGTGCTGGCTGGCCTGGAACCTTGAACGGATTGAGGTTTTAAGAAATGCTAAGAAGCAGTGGGGTTCCAGAAGGTTAGAGGGGCTTTGGAATAGATCACAGAAAAGAGGAATTATAGAAAATCAAGGCCTTTTATAAAATCCAGGGAGCTGCACAGGTTTGGCAGACTGGCAAGGTGGCATGGTAGCCACACTGTACACACACCACAGGCAATGATATAACAGTAAAAAAATGCAGGTAATGATCTGCATAGCCGCAACTGTTCAAGAAGACATTTTTGGTGGAGAATCAAAATATAGCACAACCAATTTTTGTGAAAATTATCAAATTTGAGCAAGTTCAACTCTTTATCAGCTTGCCATTGAACTGCATGATTTTGTTCTGGCAAGTAGACCTATGCGGAGAAAGGCAAAGGTTCCAATGTGTACCAGTCTGAAACAGTCCCAGATATCCAGTAATCACTGTTTAAGACACCAGTGCCAAGTTGTCAACTGCCCCATCGTTGAGACAGTCAAGTTCGCTCATATGAGGGAGATTTTGGAATCAAATAGGAGAAAGGCAATATTTTTCAGCCAGGTAGGCAGATCGAGCAGCAGTGATTGGTACACAAGATATTGTAACCAGGAGCACCATCGACAGCATTCAGCCATCAAGAGCAGAATCAGAGATTGAAAACATAGGTTGTGTGTACTCACTTTGGGTATGTGACTTGTAGAAGCTGTTATGAGTAAGTTAGAGCTGGAGTTACCAAGGCCTAGGTGATGGTTGAAAGGAAGAAGCAAGCACTTAACATTGTTGTTATTGTGGTCTTATTGATACTTGTTTATGACACAAATAACAATAACAGAAACAATTAGAAACTCTTTGACACATGATATCAAGATCTGGTCCAACTCCAGAACTTCAGTGTCGACCTTGTAATGAGTCCATTCTATTATTGATCTGGAATGGTAAAAAATTCCACCAGTGTCGACACCACTTATGTCGAATGATTTAAGCCGATAAGACAATTTTGCTTACCAATCTGATCGCCGGCACCTTGGCATGATCGGAACATGTCACACTGTGTGACCCATGCCTCCCTTCTGCTGCGATGGACTGGATGCTCGAAAGCACACTCTCAAAGGAGGGAAACTGCCCTCAAGGGGATTGCAGCTAGGCAATAGCATGGGTAGGCAGCACCCACACAGGTTACGGGTATGGGTGCCTATGGGTATGGGTACGGGTATGGTCCAAGGGGGTCAAGGGGTAGGGAAGAAAAGAATCGGGGATATCATGTTGTTTTTTGCGTTTAAGGATTCTCGGACCCTCCCCCCCTCCCCCCATTTCCTAATTTGGACGTGTTCCTGATGACAAATTTATATTAGTCATGTTAAATTGTCAACTTCTTGCCTCGGTCCGACTCGCTCTCTATTTTCTCCAGTCTGTGCAAGGTCTGCGGTTGTCCTGTGTTCATTGCCGCAAGACTAATTTGGTTCATTTTTGAGTCGCGTCTGTAATTGGTACATAAGATCTTCTCTTTATCGTCGACTTTGACCATATAGTGGCTTAAAGTCACACCAAATTGCAAGTCCGGGGCTGCAAAATTGCTAAAATCAAGCTAAAATGTCATTCTTTGTTGGACAACCATGATTTTGCGCCAAAAAAGTGGATGGATGCCGCATTTACGGGTCAGGACCGTCCATTTACGTACTTTGAGAGTTGAATTTAACCTAAATGTGCTGTATTTATGTGTTTCCACCTCAATCATTGCCATTTATATCCTCCAAAGAAAATACATTTAAGGTCTCGCTAGGACCCCCCCCCCTCCCAGGATGATGTGCCGGCATTTGCCGATCCCTACCCCTTGAAGGGGGTTCGAAAATTAAAAAAATTGGACCTGGGGTTCCTATTTTTTTTTAGTGGACACTTGATGAACCAACCAGCCAAAGTAATCAGGCACACACCTATATTAGGAAATATTATGCCATCACGGTATTTTTTGCAGAGCCACAAGTCTCCGACGCAGCAGCAACACTGTACTTGAGCAGTATTTCCAACTTTTGGCTACCAATGTATGTACACTGGCACAGTCGCTGAGCTTGTCAGCCTGATGCATAGAAAATTGACGTTATGGAAATGATACAATATATTGCTGTATTCACCATGATGGAAATACAGTGCTAAATAGTCAGCTTGATTCTCCGTTAATACAGCAGTCTTGAGCCAAATAAATCAGCTCAACGGTAGGTTTGTGAGATAATTTCAGATTACCAGTGGCGTAACAGTGATTAAAGCCATTCTAAAAATATTCTACAGACTTTGGCTGCTTTGCAGAAATGTTTTCCGCTATTTTCCGTCAAAAAATAGGTAGGTCAAAAAAAAAATTAGCAGCCTAACAGCTGAACCAACCACCCAACCCCGGGTCTGTTATAAAGATCCCAAGTACCCCTTGGTACGGTCTATAGCACCCACAACCTGCGTGTACCCACAGCCCAGAAAAGTCTCCAAAATGATTATATAATAAGTAACTATACAGTCAATCAAGCCACAACTTATGTGCGCCTCTACACAGACAAAAATACCCAGAAGGAAGCCCAAACTCCCACAAATGTCAGACGACCCTGGCAAGGCTGCAAAGGCTGCCAAACTCACAAAGTCTGGCCATGCTAGCAAACCTTCCCTCAAGCGCAAAGCTGCTGAGGTGTTAAATGCTCTCATTCCTGAAAAACTCAAGAAAAAGAAAAAGACAACTGCCCTGACTACAAAAAGTAAGGACAAGAACAAGGCCAAAGAACACAGCAGTGATGTACTAAAATTAAATATCTATGAGAACATTTCAATGACATGTCATATTGATTAGGAACCAGCATCTGTATCTTCTGCTTCTGCCAGCGAGACTTTGACAGGCAGCTATGTTAAAGCTCCGGGGCATGCAGAACTCCCTGGCCTTATTGAAATTTCTGATGATGAGGATGAAAATGATGATGCACCTGGTCAACAAGCCTCCAAGAGCGAAGAAGAATCATCCAAGGCTGAACTTGGTAAGCCATTGACCCATTGCTAGTGTTTTGAAGTCCGGTTGCAGGACTGGAAAAAGACCGCAACCAGACCGGACCAGGACCGCAAAAGACCGGACCAGCAGTCCGGTCTTTGGATATTTGAGAATGAAAGACCGGAAAAAGACCGGTCTTTGAAGACCGGTTTTCGGTCCTAGGACCGGTCCGAACCGGTAGTTTTGTAGGCCTTATTTTTCCCTTTAAAACGCACTATCTATCATAATTTTAGACAAAGTTCTCGCTGAGAAATAAAAAAAACCATTTTGAAACTCCCAAAAGTGTAGGAAATAGAGAATATTTCCGTAGAATCACCAGTTCTCAATGAAATTTAACGTTCTTGGACTCGTTTTAAAGATATATATGACCTCTATAAATTATACTGATACATATATGCGAAATAATGATGATAATGTGTCGAAAAACCGGTTGGGACCGGTTGGCAACCGGTTAAGACCAGGACCGGTCCAGGACCGCAAAAAACCGACGAGGACCGGTCCTAATCGGTCCAGTCTGGTTTTTTGACCATTTGGGAATTTCTAGGACCGGTTGCGGTCCCGGTCCTTGCCAAAAACGCGAAAAAACCGGACTGGACCGGACTTCAAAACACTACCCATTGCCTAATCGACATGACTACATTAGCTAAATCAGTTGAAGAACAATTGCAGGATGATTGGAATGCACCCATTTACACCTTCTTTCACCCTGCCCCAACTATCAAATATGAGAAGGGCTGCCGCTACCACAAATTTTGGTGCTTTGCATCAAACTGCAAAAAATTGGTTTGTCAGTACCTTAATACAAAGGATGCTGGGTCTACTGGTAACATGCACAAGCACACAAAAATCTGCTGGGGAACCAACACTGTCAAAGCTGCATCCAAGGCCAAAGATGTTACAGAGGCCCAAGAGGTCTTGTCTAATTCTAAGGACTGACCTTTCAGTATCATTAGCAATCGCAGTTTCAAAAGCTTAATGAAGACCGGACAACCCGAATATTACTTACCTTCACCTTTGACTGTATCTCGCGATGTACAGATGGTCTTCGTGCATTTGTGCTAGCACATTGCTGCCTTACTTCAAGTAAGAGAAACTACTACATCATAAGAAGGAATTTTAATTTATGTACCCTGTCAGAAACATGATGGCAAACTCCACTTCGCAACTGACGCATGGACTTCACCCAACCACCATGCATATGTGGCTGTGACTGTCCATTTTGAGCATAAAGGAAGCCCTATTTGCATGATCCTGGATATTGTCAAGGTTGCAAAAGTTAGATTCCGTAAACACTAGTGATAACCACTTTTTATGATAAAAACCAGGCAATTGCCTGCAGGCCAATTGTGTATAATGCCACATGCTTTAATGAGATATCTCATTATAATGTAGGCACTATTTCATAACTCTTCTGGCTGGGCAATTTTTTAATTTTCATAAGCTTGTCTCTGAATTTCATTGTCAATTTCATTTCTTTTGCCGGGGGAATTTCAAAGCCATTTCATTCTTTTCCAGGCCAACTTCAAAGCAATTTCATAACTTTTACCCTGCGATTTTCATTGCAATTTTTAATTAAATCTATTGATGTGATTATGTAATATGATTGTGTGACTTACTAAGTGCCTTTCCTTTGCTTTTTAGCTTAGTTTGGCATCAGATTCTGGCCTCAAATCCAAAGTTATCTAGAAACATGCCTAGCTACCCCCTACAGGCAAGCAATGCCAAGCATATACCAAACAGACACAATTAATCAATTAATACCTCATTAATAACAATAAATAGATTAATAAACAGTTGCCTAGGATTAATGAAAATATTCAGTGAAAGTAGCAGGCAAAGATATGAGATCGCAATGAAATCACCTGGAAAAGTTATGAAATTGCTATGAAATCTCCAGATAGAAAGTTATGAAATAGTCACTTTTATAAGTTATGAAATACGCCAGAAATAACAATGAAATAGTCAAATGAAATAGTCAAGGGAATGAAATGAAATAGTTATGAAAGAATTAAGACAAGAATGAATATGAATGAAATTTCTCTGGCCAAGAAATGAAATTCTCAATGAAAGTAGCAGACAAACTTATGAAAATTAAAAAGTTGCCCAGTCAAAAGAGTTATGAAATAATGCCTATAGTTTACAGCGGTTTGCAAAAAGCTTGACAGTAACGGCCCGGGAAAGAAAGAAAAGAAGATTAACCCTAGATTAGCACTTAGCCCTAAATCACTGCTCCTGCCCTACCAAATGGACAGAAAAAAAGGATATAGCTCTAGGAAGGTATCCTAGAGGCAACCGGAGGTCTGTGAGACTGTTTCGCTGCACCAGAATTGTCAAATGTTGTGTGGATGGGTGGGAACTCAATGTAGGGTTACTTAGGGTTTGCCATGTATCTCACCATTCTCATGGCCGCAACACCTGTAGAAAAAATGCAAAGCCTATCTGTAAAAGCTTATAGAATTATACAGACAGCCTATGTAAAACATTCTACACAATTTGGTAGGTGTTCTACAGCGAGAAGTGCGAGAACTGGCCAAACCCTATGGCGGGGTTTCTTTTTCTTTTCTTTCTTTCCCAGGCCATTACTGTCAACCTTTTTGCAAACCGCTGTAATGAGATATCTCATTAAAGCATGTGGCATTATACACAATTGGCCTGCAGGCAATTGCCTGGTTTTTATCATAAAAGTGGTTACCACCAGTCAAAGAAGCTTTGTGGCTTTGCTCTCTCATCACACAGCTCTTTGACACGGAATTGGACTCCACCAACCCGTTTTCCGACAACCAGTCTGCCATCGCACTCACCAAGGACCATCAACACCATGCGCGCACGAAGCACATTGACATCCGCTTTCACTTTATCCGTTGGATCATCGAAAATGGATCCCTCAGGCTCGTTTATTGCCCCACGGATGACATGGTTGCCGACACCTTAACCAAGGCACTCCCTTCGCCAAAGGTCAAGCATTTTGCAGCAGAACTCGGCCTTGTATCGGTTTGAGGGGGAGTGTTGGAATTGCATAGGCAAACCGTCACAAGATTGGTGCATGGCGCGCGATGTGCCACCGTACACATAGACTATTTCTTTGTTTGTTGAGTACATTTACTTCTGCCCTTATTACTCTACATTCGCACTGTCGACAAGAGGCCTCGTCGACATCCTTGGCTATCTTATGACTACTGCAGCTGAGCTCCGCCGCAGATACTCTGGCTCTTTCTCAGTATTTTGTAGCTCACTTATAGTGCACTATTTTGTTTCTGCGCACCTCAGTCTTTGCCCCCAAAGCACTGAGGTGAGATCTTAACTTTACTTTATGCTTGTATATCTTTACTTACAAAGTACCTATGTGGCTTGTAAGCCATTGCCTTATAGCATGGCATGTACGAGTCCATAATACATATTTTCTTGTTTGTTCTTTATGCAAAACTTATGAGGAAAAATTTATTTACTGGCCAAGGCACCTCTTTTTGTTGCTGGTTTTTCCCCTCTTTGCTTACTGTCCTTAGCATATTCAGGACCAGCCTACATCCTTCTACAGAGAGGTGGGACCGACATCAATGGGAAGTAAAGTGCATGACACTATCACGGGACTAATTTCAGAAACAGTCCGACTATGTTGTCACATTAGAGGTTGTACATACCAAGCTTTTATTTTTATTCCTCACTTCAATCTCTCTTCACCTTTGAGCTGGCTCTTCCTCCCAGCCTCACCCACACTGCTTTACATATTCCAAGTCTGCCCCCACAACAAACCGAGTACCTCCATGTCCACAATCATGTGAGAGATACCGGCATGACGCACTGACCCTCTCTCCCTGTTGTTGTTCATAGCTCATGATCGTGGGCCTCAGATTAACAATCAAGGTGGAGGGCTTATCTGTGCCATACAATTCTGGCAGCATTTGTTAGCCCATCATCCAAATTGATAATGCACACACAGTCTGTCGGAGATTTCCGGCATGTGTCCCAACGGCCCGGCTGTGGTCATGCCGTAGTCACGGCATAGTCACGGCCAAATCACGTTGCCACGTTTGCCCGGTTCGTTGGAACAGCAAGCCAACGGTGAGACCGGCGTGGTCATTCCAAAATGGCAATAATGGTGCTGATCGATGTTGATAATGCACCGACTCATCTTCTCTCACTATTGAACGTACCCCCTGTCCCTCCTTTGTACCATATTCAACGTATTTATGAGCCTATTCCGCTCCCCAAGCAAGGCATCCACCCCTTATCTTTGCACTATATGTGCAAAAAGGTCCTTTGCAACGGCAGTTGGGTTGGCCAACCATTCGAGAGCATGCAAGATAAAGGAGGGTGAAAAGGGGAAGGACCGGGAGTTTGACATGAAAGTCCAAGGTGAGTATCATTGGGTTGTCTTGCTATGTACTTGAAGTTAACTGGTTGGTGTAGATAACGTGCGATCTCGCAAAGCACCTGGCGCTGTCTCCAAGAAATTACCGAAACCATGGGAAGTTTCTCGCACACCAGTGGGGGAGTCCCCTGTATTTTTTGGTCTGTTTCCAAGTTCGCAGACCGTGTTAGTGTATAGCTTAAACCTTCTATACTCACAGCCAATACTATTCCTGTTACACAAAACTCTGATACTGTTCCTCAACCCCATCAGGAAGCAAGTAAGTCCAATTAACGTTGCCATTAAAACCTTGACACAAAAAACAATGTTAGGTCAACCGCTGCTTCAGGATGGCCCAATAGTTGATGATATCTGTACCGAATACCACCCGGCAAGTGGTCGCCCAGCCTCTGTTGTACATTTCGAAGACTATCGCGAACACGACCCTGTTAACATTGACCCCCCTCACAATCCGGAGCCATGGAAGCCTTTCCAGACTCGTCTGGACTTTGAATTTGCGCAACTTGCCCATGACGCCGCGCTTAACAAACGGCAGGTTGAGAAGCTCATTGATTTATTACAGCGTTGCGCAAAAGGGGTTGAGATGCTTACAATCAAGACCCCGAAAAATCTTGCTGATGTATGGGACCAAGCATCTGAGATGCTCACCCCGGTATATAGTTGAAATTCTATCTTGTATGAACTTGTTTGACCATCTCACATAGTTCCAGAAACATGTAATTTCTGTTCGTTATAAGGAGGTTTATGTATCATTTGACTTTTGGTCATGCTCGCTCTGGAACTGGGCACTTGATCTTGTCAAAAATCCTATTCTTGCCCCTCACTTTCAATGGGATGCAAGGAAACTCTATAAGTACAATGGCAAGGAGTTTATACGGTTTATTCATGAACCTTGGACAGCTGATCGTTGGTGGAGAATTCAGGTTAGAAAATTCATTTATATATGACCTGGGTTAAAAACTGATGAGTTGATACAGACTCTGTTACCAGAGGGTGGTAAACCACTCTGCTTCATTATTTACGCCGATAAAACAAAACTGTCATCCTTTGGTACAGTAATGGGTTATCCGGTGATTGCGCGCCTGGCAAATTTGCCTGTTGAATTTCGGAATAGCCGTGGGTTAGGTGGAGGTGAAGTTGTTGGATGGCTGCCAATCGTAAGTTGGGAGTTGTTCCTGCAGACTGCTCTTTGTAACTTTTAATGGACAGGTTGGAGAAGAGGAAGAAGAACGTGGTGATCCACAATATGTCAATTTCAAACGTGTGGTGTGGCACGAATCTTTTCGAAAACTCCTTGAATCAATTAAGGAGTTCTCAAAAACTGGCTACAATGTGTACTGTGGGGATCAAATCTTTCGACATCTTTTTCCTCTCATTTTATTTTTATCGGCTGACTATGAGGAGGCGTAAGTAATCAATTAATCATGATGATGTTATTTTCATTATTAACGTTGTCTGTAGGTGTGTCATGGTCCTTATTCGAGGGTTTAAGGGATTATGTCCATGCCCTGTTTGCCTTGTCCCGAAGAACGAGCTTCACAATTTGCGGAAGAAATGGCCAAAAAGAAGTGCATCAGAGACACGTGAACTTGTTCAATTGGCCAGAAAAGCTACCACAGGTGTTGCACGTGAGGAGATATTGAAGCCACAAAGCATTAGAAATGTTGTAGTAAGCTCTCCTTATTGCTAAATTAGCTTCAGTTTCCATGATGACTCATGAGACCCTCAGAACGCCTTTTGGGATGTCGAACACTCGGACCCTTTTAGAACAATATCATATGATAAAATGCACTATGGCCCTCATGGCCTTGGCGGAAAGCACTTATGGCCTGCACTTCAGCTACATGTTAAAGCTATCGGAAAGGCAGCTATGCATAAAGTTGATATTCAGTAAGGGTATTCAAATTCACATTCCAAAGCTGACTCATATGGACACTTCACAGGGCTCATTTGTTACCCCGCTGGCGAGGACTCAACCATTTCAATAAAATCCTCAATATACAATTTTCTGATGCAAATAAATATGAAGATATCATGAAGGTATGTGCAACATGGACAGAGGCAAAATTCTTTAATGAATCACATGTTCCAACAGCTGTCAATCTTCATTTCGCACAATATCTTGGAGAAGAATATCAGCACCTCTGGCTATATTCTCTTACGCTGTGTGCGAAGTTATCTAAAAGTGGATGCATATACAGCTATGGAAGTTCACACATCTGAAACAATTGACATTGGTCGGCAGGAAATATTGAAATTTTCTGACATAATGAAGGTGAACCTACTCAATGGAAAGGTATTGGAGAGTGTTAATCTTCATTCTTGCACAGGAGTATATTTCGGCAATTGAGGACACAAATTTTGACAAGAACTGGGACTTTCCAAAACATCATTTTCTTGATCATGTCTTTGATGACATCCTCGCTAAAGGCGTCACACGAAACTATGATTCAAAGGCTGGTGAGGGAATGCACCCTGACCTGAAGAAATCATTTGCACTGCGTACAAATTATAAAGAAGTTGGACCCCAGGTGTGTTTTTGTGTATTAATATCTTGCGTTTGAAGAGTGATATTTATTATTCAATTCTAGATACTTAGGGCTAGTCACCGTGGTTATATCGCGATGCATATCATGAGTCAGATCCTGGCCCAAACGGAGTTAGAAGATAAACATGTGGGCAAGCCTGATGAAGTGACTCCCGATGAGGAACACGCTATGAAGCAGCCAGATAACCAATTTGGCAATATATACCTTGGTGCTCCTCAAAGCCCCACCACAATCAAGAGTATTGAATCTTCTACTCAATCTAAACCGTGGCTGCAGGGCTTCCACCGAAAACTTGAACAATTCCTCCAAGGACTTTTTCGACCACTACAACCAACAAATGTACCAAGGTCAGGAGCTGAACGTTATGGTCCAAGTTATACGTCAATAGAGGATCAGGTCTGTTCTTCAGTTTGCAATCATTTTGTCATCTCATGGTTAATTGTTGGAACTCCTAGCTGACTGAATGCCGCTTCATCAAATCATTTTATGAATCTAAAATTAACTGGAAGACAGCCATTGATTACCTTCGCTGCAGCCCACAATTTGGGAATGCAGAAAGGTATGACTCAGTGATTTTTAACACGGATGCCGGCCTTGTTTTTGCGCAATTGCGGTTCGTCTTCAAGATCTCCATCAAAGATCAGTTGATTCCGATCGCCCTTGTTCAAGCATTTGACCGAATAAGTGGCCACACTGTTGCCATGAAGCGGAAGGACAAGGACCTTGGGTTTATACGTCTTCGGAAGAAAGGTGATAAAGATACTGAGATGATTCCTGCCCGGTCAATCATCCGAGGGGTCTGTATATTCCCTGCTTTTGATAGAGACGGAGACCATCTTGTCTTTGACGTTGTTGATCCGGATTTGCTCCTTCGTCTGGATCACCTTGCACCAGCATAGTGGATCAGAGGCGTCGCGCTTACAATTTTACGTAGATGTGCTTTCCTCGGACCGAAATTCCAGTATATAATTGAAAATGCACACGTTTTGGTTCTTCGTTCCTCCTGACTTTATTCAAATCACAATGCCCCCCGCTAAATCCAAAGGCCGTGCTCGTACCCGTCAAGAGAAAGAAACCAGTGGCGAAGATTTTGATCTTCAGAAAGTGACTGGAAGTTCCAGTTCCGACGTTGACCAGGCAGGAATTCCAGCTGGGTTTAGGTTGACGAAGAATACTCAGGTCGACATCCCCGGTCCCAATGCATCTGCACCTGAGTTGCGCAAGGTATGTCACGGTTTTAGAGTTCAAGACTTTGATGTTGACTGAGTAGAGCAAATTAGGCTCTTTACGCAATGCATGTTAGTATGGACGAAAGAGAGATCGAAAACAAGAAGTTGCAGGACCGGATTCATACGCTTGAAGCTCAAGTAAACGAGATGAAGAAGTCGAAGGAAGTTGAAGGCGCCAGCAAGACGCGGCGCCCAGTTGGCGACCCCGAAGACGATCGCATAGCCCTTCACGGTCGAAAGTTCGGGATCATGAATGAACCGTTTGTACCAGATGCCGCATTTCTTGCACCGCAGCCCGATTGCACCTCTGTAGACCCTGCTCGATATTCAACTCCAGAAACAGCTCTTGAAGGTGTTATTGCCGAGCTGTACGAAGAGATTCCAGAGGACCTTCATGAGAAGCTGTTGAATCTCACCCGTTTCCGTGACACGGTGAGTCAATTAGCAAGTAGACGTGGACTATTAAATCATATTTTGTGCATTCTAGTTTTTGTCCAAACTCAATGACCATCGCCGTCATGCAGTCGGCCAGTTACGCAATCAGTCTGCAGCAATTATTTTCAACAAAAATCCCCACTACTTTAGTACGAGTTTCAAGGACCGCGATAAGCTGCCTGACTTCGTCGCAGCCCTGAAATTTCCAGATCCTCGCAAGAGCAAGTTTTCAAAGTATGCACCCATCCTATTTCCCGACGGAAGAAAGGATATGACCAAATTCCTCAAATGTATTCATCTCGCTTTGGTAGGTTTCGAAAACCTGCTGAAAATGTGTTAGTGACTACACTTTGACCGTGGTTGACTAATATCCTACCTTTATAGATGTTGCGCTGCCTTCTCTTTGGTCCCGCATCGCTTTCGAGCGAGAAAAAACCAAGTGGATCGAAGCCTGTTGGTGAGCTTTGGGGGATTACCCGTGTTACACCGGGATCTATTGCATTTGTAGCCATACTGGTATGTTCAATAGTCAAGCATCAGTGATTTGAATTCTAGATGAAGAATACTCACTGGTTTATAGGCAATTTTCCTTCATTCCCCCGATAACGAGTTCTCCGAAATTGGGAAGCTGTCCAAGATCGACTACAAGAAGCTATTTCAAAGCTACAAACAGATATTAATAACCAATCTCGTCGCTCAAAAAAAGCAGTACGTTGAACTGTTGGAATGGTTTAACGTCCAAGTCTTCCCTTGGAACCGCCAAAGCACGATCAGTCCCGACGACGACGACTCAAGTGGGATTGAAGATGCACAGGGCGGAGGTGGCACTGATGATGATGCACAAGTCACGAATGATAATTTGAATTGGGCTCCAACTGTTGAACATACCGACATTGTAAGTTTACATCCTGTCGTCAGCTCCTTCCGAGACTGATGTCAAACCGATATACGCCACTTCAGAATGCTCAACAGTCCGAGATGACCCCAGCTCGACCAGCCCCAGCTCTACCAGCCCCACCTACTCCTCCCTCTGATACACACCCAAAGGATGCTGAAGCGGTGGCTGAACAATTTGGCACACTCAGCCTCAACGAAAATCAAAATGAACGTCCAGCCGCCGCGAAAAGCAAGAAGAAAAAGGGAACGACAGGCGAAGCCACTGCTACACGGCGTTCTGAGCGTACTCGTGGGTGAGATATGATGTCTTGCAAGATAGGAATTGTATTAGCCTGACGTGAGGAGCGGCCATATTACATTTACACACCTATTTGTCCTTATCTGATGGTTTTTTCGAGGAAATTGAGCATATACTGTCTTGGGGGCTGCTAATAGTGATGAAAGGAAGATAATGCTGGCTGATTTACGATGGAAAAGGGCACGAGAAGGTGAAAACGTGAGTACTATATTGTAAGTTGTTGGCCATCTCTGCATCTGCGACGGAACGCCATTGCGACGCATCCACAACGGTGGTTGGCTCTGTTGGCAAACTGTGACAACGGAGCCTGAAATTGTTACACCACGTGACATGCCTTTATTAGCGTTGCGGGATTCTGGGCCGTTGTAACGCGTTATACTGCGTGACTATTTCAAAAATAAAACTCCGACATCATTAATGTTTCCTTCTGAACCTTGAAACTTGACTTACCTCATAATTAAACAGAACTGTTCTTCCTTTATGCTTGGACTCAGACTTGCAATCTAAACTGTTGAAGTCCATGCACTTTGCAGGCACATCCGTTGAGTTCAAATGAAATTTAGCAGACCCTTCAAGATTTACAGGTAAGTAACATCTCCTAATATCAATGAACAGTTACTTGCCTCGTTTCTAGCCCACATCAAGTTTGGGACTTCAATGGCTTGACATCAATGTCAAGTTGTCAATGCTTGCCTGCTGCCACAGGAAAGCATGGGCTGCAATTCTGGGATTGGAAAGACTTGGAGAGAGGCGCTGAGGCCCTGTAAGGGGAACCTCGTTCCGAGCTTCCGCGCTTACTTCCGCTCCGGCTCCTATTCCGAGCCCACTCTACATTCCGCCGCATCGACGCCCGTAAAGTCACGTGAATCCATCTTTTCACCTTATATGGTAAAAAGATGGATTTGCACTATTCCGCCTACTATTCCGCTTCCGCTCCGCGTTCCGCCGGAATAATGTCCGCAGCCTTCCGCTTTCCGAGTTCTCTTGCTGCGCCCGGACCTCGGAACGCATTATCTGCCATCAGACCATTTTATTTATTATTTTATTATTTACATCGTACCACATTTGGACTTAGCACAGTATTTATACGGCTCACCTGCAGTGGGATCCCCATCCTTTCCTCTTTGGATCCCCTGCTAGGTGAGTTAGCTGTTAGTTTATTTACTTATTAATAAACTAAACTTTGGATCCCCTGCTAGTCTCACTAACGTCACCTGACTCCCAGTCTCCGGCGTTCCGACCTGCGGTTGCCCTTACAGTAGGAAAGGATCTCTCTAGAGAGCCGTCTCCGGAAAATTAGTGCCCACCATAGCGACTTACGGAGCGAACTACGATTCCTCCTTTAACTCTGCAACCACTAATTTCCGGACTCCCCTCTCCTCTCCGATGCCCGAACAACCTGCGGAACTTCCCAGTATCGACATGGCCGAACCTGATCGCGTTTCCGCCCTCGAAGTGGAGTTAGCAGAACTTCGGATTCAGGGAACCGAAAATCACAACCTCTTACAACAAATTGCTCAACGCCTCAACCTCCTCCCTGTACAACCCGTCCGAAATACCCCTTCACCTGCTCCTTCATGCATCATCTCCGAACATTTTTCTGAGCGTCCCCGGAAAAAAACCTCTATCCGTCCTTCACCCCCACCAGACTTTAACGGAGATTGAGCCAAGGGAAAAGCTTTCCTCACCTCTTGCAGGGCGTACATCCGCCTTGTCCCGGAAGCATTTGATGATGAGTCTCAGCAGATAGTCTGGGCAATGACATTCATGAAATCCGGGAGAGCTTCCAGCTGGGCGCAGCGGATGTTTGCGATGGAAGATGCGGAAGGACTCCCATTCTCGGATTGGTTTGACTTCGAACAGGAGTTCCGAAAATTGTTCACCCCGGCTAATGCGGCAGCAGTGGCCATTAACAAACTTGAAGGCTCGTCATACTTCCAACGTAGTCGTTCCGTGGATGACTACCTTGATGAATTCCGAGATTTAGTATCCGATTCCGGCTACACCGATCCCCGGAACATTATTGTCAAGTTCCGACGAGGACTGGATCGCCGGATTGGCCAAGCAATTGCTGGAATGACCCAAGGACGACCCTCAGACGTAGATTTGGATGCTTGGTACACTCTGGCCGTCCAAATTGACCAAAACCGAGCAGCTGATGAGGCGTTCCTCTCCTCATACCGTACCACTTCAACCCCAATTTCTCCCGGGCCTCAACCCACTACACGCGGAAGTATGTTACCTGTCCCTAAGGCCCCCGCGGTACCTTTCCGGTATGCGCACGCCACTCCGTCACCCGGGAATCCCATCCCGATGGACATTGACGCTGCTCGGAAAAAGGGTGCACTTCCCCAAAACTGCTGAAGGTGCGGAGAACTTGGACATTGGGCCAACGACTGTCCCCACCGCTATGATGTCCGGCACATGTCCACGGATGAAGTCCAAAGCGTTCTGGAAGACATGCTAGCAAGGCTAGATGTTGTTTCGGAAGAACCTGCGGAAGAATTTGCCCCAGTTCCGACGGAGGATTTTGTACCCCGCAACGAGTGATTAGTACGCCCCCGTTGCCTAATAAAAATTGTTTTGCCACTCTTGAAGTAGAGACCACCACTGAAGAAAGCGAAAACGATGAAGCCATACAAAATTCAACCGCAGTTTCCGAAGACATTCTGGAAAATTTGACTGCAGTTCCCGAGAGTGTTCCGAAGAGTTCCTTGAAACCCCGAAAGCCAAAATGGGAGAAACAGATGCATCCCAAGCTTGTCATAAATTCCATGTCCCCGGGACCAACTTTGCTCGTCCTCCCCATACGCCTGAAGACCACGGACACGATGGTGGAAGCCGGAACTAATGCCCTCGGAGATACAGGAGCAACCGGGGATTTCATTGACGAGGACTATGTTAAGGAATTAGGACTTCCGACCCGGAATCTGTCTCAACCCGTTCAAGTGTTCAATGTAGACGGAACTCTAAATGAGGCTGGCCTAATTTCCAAGGTGGTAGACGCCATTATGACCTACGAAAACCACTCGGAACGCATCCTCCTTGCGGTCACTAAACTAGGGAAGCAGAAGGTGATCCTCGGGTACACTTGGTTTAAGAAGCATAACCCGGACATTGACTTTACCACTGGAACAGTCAAAATGACGAAGTGCTCACCCCGGTGCTGCAACGGCTGTCGGACTGAACTCCGAGAAGAACGTCGAATTCGGAAGGCTGAAATCCGTCTTCTCCAGGCCTGCCGAGCCGGAGAAATCCCAGATCTTGTCGATGACTATGATGATGATGACGAAGATGAAGACGAGCCCCCTTCCGCGGTTCCGACGGAAGATTGTCTGGAAGATGGAGATCGCATTTTTGCAACCGGACTCATGCCGGAAGCGGAAGAGATCCGTGCTAGTTCCACCATCTCCCAACGCCTAGCAGAAGCTTTCAAACGCAACTCGGAACCTGCAGACTTCAGCCAACACGTCCCGGAACATCTAAGGGATTTCCATTCCGTCTTCTCTAAGGAGTCCTTTGACAACCTACCGGATCCAAAACCATGGGACCACGCAATCAAACTCGTTGCGGAAGCAAACCCTCGGAGTTGCAAGGTCTATCCCTTAGCAGTCAATGAACAAAAGGAACTCGATGCATTCATTAAAGAGAACCTTGATTCCGGACGGATCCGTCCTTCCAAATCCCCGATGGCCTCCCCGGTTTTCTTTATCAAGAAGAAGGATGGTTCCCTCCGACTGGTCCAGGACTACCGAGCACTGAATGCAATGACCGTGAAGAACAAGTACCCACTTCCGCTTATTTCCGAGTTAATCAACAAACTCAGAGGAGCGAAGTACTTCACCAAATTGGACGTCCGCTGGGGCTTCAACAATGTCCGGATGAAGGAAGGAGACGAATGGAAAGCAGCATTCCGGACCAACCACGGACTGTTTGAACCCCTGGTCATGTTTTTTGGACTCACCAACAGCCCGGCTACCTTCCAGACCATGATGAACGACATCTTTGAAGACCTTATCTCAGAAGGAGTTGTTGTGGTCTACTTGGACGACATCCTGATCTTCACGGAAACCATCGAGGAACATCGGAAGGTCACCCGGAGAGTACTTGAACTTTTGGAAAAACATAAGTTATATCTCCGACTGGACAAATGTGAATTTGAACGGACCACAGTCGAATATCTCGGAGTGATCATCTCACACAACTCCGTCGGAATGGACCCGGTCAAGATCTCTGGAGTTGCGGAATGGCCGGAACCATCTAATAAAAAGGAAGTGCAATCCTTTTTAGGCTTTACCAACTTCTACCGAAGGTTCATCCGAGATTTTTCGGAACACGCACGACCGCTCTTTGACCTCACCCGGAACGATACCAAATGGCATTGGGACTCGGATGAACAGGCTGCCTTTGATAAGCTCAAACAGTCTATCACATCCGCCCCGGTCTTACTTTCCCCAGATTCCACTCGTGCCTTCCGAGTAGAAGCAGATAGTTCCGACTTTGCAACCGGAGCAGTATTATCACAGATCTCCCCGGAAGATGACAAATGGCACCCCGTTGCATTCTACTCCAAGTCCTTATCCCCGGTTGAACGGAATTATGAAATCCACGACAAGGAAATGTTGGCCATTATCCGCTCCTTACAGGAGTGGAGGCATTTCCTTGAAGGTGCGGAACACCAGTTTGAGGTCTGGACAGACCACAAAAACCTGGAATATTTCATGACAGCCAAGCAGCTCAACCGGAGGCAAGCACGATGGTCACTTGTACTTGCCCGGTTTGACTTCCTCATGCGCCATAAACCTGGACGGACAATGGGAAAACCGGACGCACTGTCCCGACGTTCCGATCATGGAACGGGTTCCGAAGATAACTCCAACATCACACTCTTGACTCCGAAGTTCTTTGCAGTCCGTGCAATGGAAGTTGTAGAAGCTGTTGGGGCTGAGGTTGACATCCTCCGAGACATCCGCAAAGGTGTTAAAGACCCGGTCCAGGAGGAACCCGTTGCAAAAGCCATCCAAGAACTTCGGAAATTGTCCAACCGCTCGCTCCATTCTGGAGAATGGTCTGCACGTGACAATCTCTTGTACTTCCGCGGACGGATTTATGTGCCCCCGACTTCCAATCTCCGCCGGAGAATAGTTTCACTCTGCCATGACACTCGGATTGCAGGACATGCAGGACGGTTTAAAACCTTGGAACTGGTCTCCCGGAATTACTGGTGGCCCAATATGTTGCGTTATGTCGGACGGTATGTCTCTACCTGTGATATGTGCCTCCGAACCAAGGCCCAACGCTGCCTTCCTTCTGGAGAGCTTGTTCCGCTCCCAATCCCGGAAGAACGGTGGCACACCATCAGCGTAGATTTCATTGTGGAGCTTCCGGATTCCGCAGGCTACGACGCAATCATGGTTGTTGTAGATTCCACCGGAAAGCGAGGCCATTTCATTGAGACCACAACCACAATCACTGCCGCCGGAGCTGCACAACTCTTCCTCAGGCATGTATGGAAACTTCACGGACTTCCATGGAAAGTTATTTCCGACCGCGGATCCCAGTTCATTGCGGAATTCATGAGGGAGCTGTACCGCCTACTCGGAATTCAGGCCACCCCGTCCACTTCATACCATCCACAGACCGACGGACAAATGGAACGAGTCAACCAAGAACTGGAACAGTTCATCCGGATATTTGTCAGCGAGAGACAGGACGACTGGCAAGGACTCCTTCCGCTCGCGGAATTTGCATACAATAACCACATTCATTCCGCAACTCAGCACACTCCGTTCCTGCTGGACACCGGACGACATCCGCGGATGGGCTTTGAGCCGCACCAACCCCCGTCCAGGTTAGAAGCGGTTAACGAGTTCACCAAACGGATGAAAGACACGCTTGAGGAAGCCAAGTCCGCACTTTCCAAAGCTAAGGACGACATGGCGCGGTATTACAATCAGCGCAGAACTCCGGCACCGGTTTACAAACCCGGAGACAAAGTGTACCTTGACGCCAGTGACATTCAGACCACCCGGCCTTCTAAAAAGTTTGCACACCGTCGCCTCGGACCTTACCTGGTGGAAAGACGCATTGGAACCAATGCCTACCGACTCCGACTTCCTGTCTCTCTAAAACGACTTCACCCGGTATTCAATGTGATCAAACTAACTCCCGCTCCGGATGACCCTATTCCTGGCCAACAATCGGATCCTCCCCCACCCCCGGAACTTATTGACGGAGAGGAACACTATGAAGTTGAGGAAGTCTTAAACAGCCGGGTGTTCCGACGGAAACTCCAGTACCTAATCAAGTGGGAAGGCTACGGAGCGGAACATAATTCTTGGGAGTACAAGGACAATGTTAATGCCCCGGAACTTGTCACAGAGTTCCATACCCAAAACCCCGGGGCCCCAAGACAAATCCGCGCACTGGCCTTTGGCTCCATTCCATTCCGACCCATTTCAATTATCACCTCCGCATCGAGGCGATGCGATTCTGAAGGGGGGGTAATTGTAAGGGGAACCTCGTTCCAAGCTTCCGCGCTTACTTCCGCTCCGGCTCCTATTCCGAGCCCACTCTACATTCCGCCGCATCGACGCCCGTAAAGTCACGTGAATCCATCTTTTCACCTTATATGGTAAAAAGATGGATTTGCACTATTCCGCCTACTATTCCGCTTCCGCTCCGCGTTCCGCCGGAATAATGTCCGCAGCCTTCCGCTTTCCGAGTTCTCTTGCTGCGCCCGGACCTCGGAACGCATTATCTGCCATCAGACCATTTTATTTATTATTTTATTATTTACATCGTACCACATTTGGACTTAGCACAGTATTTATACGGCTCACCTGCAGTGGGATCCCCATCCTTTCCTCTTTGGATCCCCTGCTAGGTGAGTTAGCTGTTAGTTTATTTACTTATTAATAAACTAAACTTTGGATCCCCTGCTAGTCTCACTAACGTCACCTGACTCCCAGTCTCCGGCGTTCCGACCTGCGGTTGCCCTTACAGGCCCGGGCCTTATCTAGTTGAGCCACATTGAGGGTCTGAGGTCCAAGATCAAGGGAAAGGAGAGAAGGACATACCAATGCGCCACACCACCACGCAATACGGATAGCGACCCTCGCTATCCAGTCGTTGTTGCCCTCCAACTCTGTTCGTGCACGCTAAGGTCTAGTGCTGCTATGAGTCATTCAAGTCAGCAATGTTCTCCACTGAAGCTCAAATATATGCTCGAAAACTAGCTTACCTTGCTTATAGCACCTCTTCCTCTGCTCTCCAACTTTTTATCCAACTTGCCAATGTTCAATGTCCTGCAACTGCAGCCGTTGTCAAGTCTGACTGATGGTTTGCAGACTTTTTTGATAGGGTCAGTAAGTACAACTTCATATCTTTGTTGTATTTTCACTCACATTGTTTGCATACCACCAGAGCTGGGGACTTCGACATACTGGCATCCTGCCTACATCCCTTGAGCTGCAACATACTCGCTGCACGAAGATCAGTCAAAAAACCAAGAACGAGGCTAGCAAGTGACTCACCATGAAAAAACCAGTCAGATGGCCTTGTCATCAACACCCACTTTTGCTCTTGGTCTTGCAGCTGTTCGTTTGTTTGGTGGCTGGAGCTGCAGCCATGGGAGGGCAAAGCTGGCATTCTGGGATTGGATCGTGGCTCGGACAGTGGCACTGCAGGCTGGACCTTAGGTACCTAACCCACATTGAGGGTCCAAGGTTCAAAGTTTGGCGAAGGAGAGGAGGACATACCAACGTGTCCACACTGCCTGTAACAAACCTCTAGTAAGGTATGTCACTATGTGGGGAGTTAACGCCTAAGACAATCTGGCAGGCTTTGGTGGGTAGACCTAGGAGTAATCCTACAGTCTGAGAGCGAGCAAAGAAGCTGAGATCGGTCAGAGGATTACACTTTGATGTAGCTAGATCTCTTAGATCTAGGTCTCGGAGAATGCTAAGACTCGGAACTCTATATTCAAACCTTACACCTGATGCGTGCACCTCTGCTCCCAGGTAGTACTAGGTTGGCAGGGGCTAGCAAGCAACTTAGGCTTATCGGATATGAATGTAAGAAGATAATATTCAGAAGTGTGACAAGTAACACTATATCTACTCTGAGAGTCACATAAGGTGACTCTCAAGTAACAGAGGATACTTTACAGTCCATATATGAAGCAGATGGAAAGGAAATTCAGTAGACAGCAGGAGGGACTGCCAGGGACTGGAAGCATGTGTTACACTGCCACGCAACACAAACAGCGACCTTGACAATCTGATGTCAATGCCATCCTTCCCCTCTGTCCTCCTTGTTGTGCCTGTTGTCCTGGATCCTGGATCCCGTATTTGCCCTCGCCTACCCCACCTCGCATATACCAAGCCTGTCTCCATGACGCCGAGAACCTCCATGGTCACAATCGCGTGGGCAATGCTGGTACACCTTACTCCCCTTTGCTCTCCATTGTCAGCCGTACCTTGCAATTTGCACAGTGGCATAGCTTGCCCACCGTGCTCTCAGGTCAGTTTGCCTGGGCAACTCCAGCAGATAGCAGCTTGTTATCAACGATGAGGGCTGCAGCTCACTAAAAAATTCTCTGATAGTTCATAGTTGGCTACAAAACAAAGAAAGTAAATATTTGGCAGCAATTGGACTGAAAGTACCTGAGAATTATATAGAGGAGCGACTTATATCTTTCACATCCTACAAAACATCCCTTAAACCTATCTCAAGCCTTGTGCAGCATTTGGAGAAGGCAAACCTGTAGCAGAAGGCAGGCCGACTTGTTAATTTGACAGGTGGTGGTGACAGCCAAGGCTGCTGGTCACAGTGTTGGGTCAGTCCGCATGCTAACTAGTGATTCAAAACGCAGAACACATAAGGCAGTGGCGGAGTAAGCAGGCTGTATTGGGCAGGCGATTGATGGTGACACAGCTTACCGATGAGCAATGTGGTTAAGTGTAACTGCAGCAGCCACATCAACAAGGTGGGGTGGTTGACCATAGCCAATGCTGTTGACAAAGCACTCGCGGACTTGCATTAGCTATGCCAATGCAGGTGGAAGAAGCAGCAGCTAGGCACGGTGTCGTAAGAGCTCCCTCGTGATCTCACAGCATGCCCAGCACCAGCAACACCAACGCGGACATGGTGAGTTCCTGCGTCAACACGTTACCGCATCCTGGTACCCTCCCGCAATGCATTTCTTGCTGATGTTGGGAATATAGCACAAGTGACAAGTCGTGGGGCAACTGAGATTGCAGACAGTGGGTGGAGTTTCCCAGCAGCCAGGTGTTTGCTGTAATGTGGGGGCAAATTTGGGGTGGCAAAGTGCTGGGGTGTGCTGAGATGTGTTGAGATGTGGGTAAGCAGCCGAGCGGAATCATTTTTGCTACATACCTGATGTATTCCACCCCACCCAAAATTCTTCAGTTCCAGCCCACAGCCTTCATTGGAGGGAATTTGGGAGGGGCACTTGGAGCAGTCCTGGGCATTGTTTCGGCCATGTAGACGACACGAGTGGGATGTGGTCAGTGGTTGAACTCGAACACCGATGATAACAGAAATAAAAGCACGGCTAAAAATAGGTCGCAGGGTTTGCTGGCTAAATGAGCAAAACACAGACCCAAAATTTGGGTGGGTCAAGAACAATAAAAGAATGAGCCCTATAAATAGGACTCGTAAGCTGTTTTGTATCTAGGTACTTATGAATGTTACAGTCTTTGCCCCCAAAGCACTGAGCTGTTTTGTATCTAGTTTTTCTACAGTAGAATCACACCAGTACCATAAATGAGACATATAGCTCATGAATAAAGTTTAAGAGGCATTGAAGACTACCTCTAAATTTTTACAAGACAGCAGCAACACTTCTGAACAAGAATTTCATTATGCAAACTTGGTCACTAATTTGAACAACCTGGCAAATTTCTAGACTGATGCTTCTATTGATCATATCTCATCCAAAATTGAGATTTGCACTCTTTGATAGTATCTGATGTAGTTCTTAAATTTTCAGCTATCTGGGCTTCTTATTTCTTGAGAACAAGGTCATTTTCTTTCAACAACTAGCTGGGAAGCTGGCTTACATAATCACAGATACTGTACCATTTCGTTCAATTTGTCTGTCACGTGTCACACCAATTTTTTCTGACCTCGGATTTAATTGATTCTCAATTTTTCTGATTTTTTGAGATTTTTTGAAATGTCAAAAATCCAAGATTTTGGCTGAATTGAACAAAATAGTACAGTACTAAAAACAGGCATGAGTATGTCCTGCATCACAGAACCTTTGGCTGCTTATTTAGGCAAAGTGTCACCTTCCAGGTGGTCCCCAGAGTGCAAGCACCCTGTATTTTGCACTGAATTGGACAAAATTTTGGCCAGTGTCCCCTGCACATGCTGACTTGCTTTGTAGGCCATTGCAAGCATGGCATGTACGAGTCTCTCTCTCTCTCTTTTGTAGTATTCCCTGAGGTCAGAAAGTCCAGAATCCACTGATTTGTCCACAATAATATTTGATCTCACTCAAATTTTAGACTTCAGGGCTAAGCTCCTTCTAAATCATGACAATAGAAACTAACATAAGTAATCCATTGAATCAGACGAAAACTTTTTTCTTGCTGGGCTGTGACTTTCCTATGACAACATCAGAGGACCTACACAAAAAGCAGCCCGAGGATGATGTCATCATAATATGAATTAGTTCACCAAGTTATTCTATTACACATGGTGAGTCCGTATCAATGATATCAACACGGGTTAAAGCGGTGGACACGGGCTACGTTACCCAAGTTGCAACTTCGCGTTGGTGGAAGAGGCAGAAGCAGCAGCATGGCGTTAACGTCGAAGAGGCTATGGATGCTGGGATGTGTCATAGGTGTAGGTGGAAACAGTGTGGGCATATCCTCAGTCATTGACGAAACGGACGCGGGCCGACATGTCAATGCAGATAGAGGCGGTGTCAGTAGCCAGAGATCACCATGGCTGCTATAGAGTGGGCAGTCGCTGATCGGGTTGGTAGACGAGCTGATCGAGGCGGCAGTGTCTCCTGCTGTCCCAAACAATGAAGTGCGAGCACCGTTGGAGGAGGCGCAGGGCAGCACTGGCCATCAATGTGGATGGAGGGGTCCACGGTGGCGGGGCTGAGCCATTCATGTCGACATTGGAGGTAGAAGTGATGTGGCGGCATCATCTCTATGCGCTTCAACGTTCATTGTCATCCGTGTTGACACCATGTTGGGGCCGTATCATCCACGTTGATGCTGCCTAGGGTGATCAATGTGGTATGGCTTGGCCGTGCCAACGACTCGGAGGTGGGCCAGTGTTGACCATATCCATCATGGCCCGTGTCATCCTTGTCGATGTCTTCGAGGTGGTGATGTAGGCAGCGTGACTGCTGCGGCCACGTTGTCGAGGTGGGGGAGGTCAAGCATATCCGCAGCACTCGACGAGGCAGACACAAACCTACATTAGCCATGTTGACGCAGGTGGAGGAGCGGTGGCGACACAGCGTCACTGTATTGACGATGTAGGAGCGGCGACACCAGCAGTGTGGCCAGTTGAGGCGGGATGGTGTCCCCGCTACAGCGATACGGTGGGGCCATGTCAATAAGCTGAGAAAGATTAAGCGCATTCATGGCAGTCGACAAGGCGGATGCGGACCTGTGTTAGTCGACCATATCCATGGTGGTTGAAGCGGATGTGGGTTCTTCGCCAAGATGGGGACACCTGGCGCAAGTCTCCACGCGACAGACATCCAGGTAGTACTCTTTGCTGTGACGTGGCGGCAAACGCAGGTGTCATGGGCTGGCAACGTGCTGACCGGCGCTAGGATGTGGTGAAATGTGAGTTAACTGCACAGCGGGGTCGTTTTCGCGACGTACCTCGTGTATTCCCACTCACCCAATACCCTTGATTTCCAGCCGACATCTCTCATATGAGGGGTGGGCCACTCGGAGCGGTGCTGGGCGTCGTTTCGGCCATGTAGATGAGGCAAGCGGGCGGAAATGGGTCGAAGTCGAACACCCGCAGCATAGAGGATACCAGCTACTCCAACGCGGTGGATTCCCGCATCGAGGCCTTGTCCAGTGCCAGTCGCGGTGGTTCCTCGCTGACGTGAGGACACCAAGCGCCTGGCCGGTGACCGATGGCAATGTGCTGAGGTGTGTGTTAGTTGCGCAGTTGGGGTAGTGTTCGTGACGTACCTAGCCTATTCCCCCCCCATTTGAAATTCTTCAATTTCCAGCTCATATCTCACATTAAAGGGGGGGAGCACTTGGAGCAATACTGGGCGCCGTCTCAACCATGTAGATGAGGCTGGTGGGACATGGAAGGGGAGCTGTGAGTGGTGATGAGAGGTTGAAGTTGAAAGCCGACGAGGACGGAAATAGAAGCATGCCTAAAATAGGTCTCGGCGTTTGCCGGCTAAATGAGCGTAACAAGGCCAAAAATTTGGCTGGGTCGAGAGAATAAAAGAACGAGCCCTATAAATAGGACTCGTAACTAACCAAAACCCAAAAATTGTCCACCATGTCCCAGGTCACACCTCTGGATGAATTGAGAAAAATACTGTACTATTTCGATCAATTCGGCCAAAATGTTGGATTTTTGACATTTTGAAAAATCTCAAAAAATCGGAAAAAGCGAGAATCAATTAAATCCAAGGTCAGAAAAAATTGGTGTGATGTGTGACAGCTGAATTGAATGAAATGGTACAGTAGTACAGTATTTTGTCGGAATGCAAAATGCACTGTGTCTGCAAGTTCTTTGGATTTTGCTGAGTCATGTGTTATCACTGTAGGATGGGCAGAATATAGGGGTGTCCACAGTGCCGTAACAGTGTACAGCCGTAAGGTTACGGATACCCTATGGTGATGGTGCTGCTGTTGCCATACCATAAGTCAGTTTTTCAAACACTCAACGGTACGGCACAGTGAAAAAATGGCTGTCAACGGACTCAATGGCCATATATACCATATGGTGTCTATAAATCCTGCTTAGTAGGTTTTGTGATCTAAATGTTGGAAAATTCACTATCAATCTATTTTATATTTTACCTGAAGCAATCCAGCTTTGAATAGGCAATAAACCATCCAGCAACGCCTCATTTTGAAGATTAATCATGTGATGATGTAAGACTGACTGGATTATCACCTCCGTACTTTGGGAATTTTGCCACTTTTGCAGACAATTTGTCACTAAATTATCTTACAAATATGTGATTGGCAAATGGAGGTGATGGAATCAATGTTTATGAGTGAAATCTCCCTACTAAGTTTATTTAGTACCTTAGTGCTGTTTACAACTGTAGATGGCTGTATTTCTATGGCCATCATGGTGGTTCACCATACCATAGCCGTACCAACATGAGAGCTCCAGCTCACAGTACCAAGGGGGTGGCAGGATGTGGATCCCAAACATAGGCTGGGAGGGGGGGTCCGGCTGCAGGCCAAAAAAAAATAGTGACCTTGCCCATTTTTGTTGCAAAATGGGTTGTTTGAGGCCGACTTGCCTGCCCAAAGATGGAATTGATGCCCTCAGAAGGTCTAACAGTTGGAAAAGGTCAGTGGTGAATAAATAATACCACTTTAAACTATGTAGATTTGAGTTAGGCAAAAGATGATAGGAATTTCCTGGTGGTAAATCTATAGCTATATGTGTAAACTTGCAGCGGGGAAGGCGCCGGAAGAGGCTACACATTGATTACTGCTCAGAAATCTCGGAAATAACTATTTTATTCTGAGAAAACATCTGAAAAAACATATATTCATGGAAAACATACCATATTTGGGAGGAGGGGGAGGGGGGGGGTCACCTGCTGGCCTGAAAAAAAAATAGGGAGTGTTGGTACACTTTCCACATTCGGCCACCCCCTTGCACAGTATGGCAACGATGGCCAAATGTCAGCAGCCATCAACTGTAAATACAGTGTTGGTGGACAGCCCTAGCAGAATAGTGGTAACAAAATTCTAACACCTACTGTCACACTTTGCACTGCAATCAAAATAATACAGTTGCCAGCAGCCACAGGGAACCTGATTTCTGAGATTATCTAAAATACAAAAAAAAAGTCACATATTGGGCCATATTGATCAAAATGGTACAGCTTTGATTTTTGTTTGATACATAGTATTTTGAAGTCCGGTCTTAAGACTGGAAAAAGACTGGAAAAAGACCAGACCTTTTGATATTTGAGAATGTAAAACTGGAAAAAGACAGTCTTTGAGGACCGGTTTTCGGTCCTAGGACCGGTCCAAACTGGTAGTTTTGTAGGCCTTATTTTTCCCTTTAAAACGCACTATGTATTATATTTTTAGACAAAGTGCCTGCTGAGAAATAAAAAAAAAACATTTTGAAACTCCCAAAAGTGTAGGAAATTGAGAATATTCTCATAGAATCACCAATTTTTGATGGAATTTCACTTTCTTGGACTCATTTTAAAGGTATATATAATATCTACAAATTATATTGATACATCTATGCTAAATAATCATGGTAATGTGTTGAAAAACTGGTTGAGACCGGTTGGCAACCAGTTAAGACCAGGACTGGTCCAAGACTGCAAAAAACCAATGAGGACCAGTCCTGATTGGACCAGTCCAGTTTTTTAACCATTTGGGAATTTATAGGACCAGTTGCAGTCCCAGCCCTTGCCAAAAATACGAAAAAACTGGACTGGACTGGACTTCAAAACACTATTGATACAGGTACAATCAAGTGAAGGTTAAGAAATGTAGTGTATATATCAATAAGCCTCAATGTCCTGGTGGCATACCAGTGCATGGTACAATACATCAGAACCACCATCACTGGCCAAAACTCCAATAGTCTCTATATCACAAAGTACCTTTTCAATGTACTCCCCAGCACCTGAAAGGTGTGCAACTCGGGCACATGCAGCATGAAGAGCAAGGTAGCGGGGATCAGGAAGAGGGTATTCTACACCATCAGGAGTTGTCAATTCAATTTCATCAGCAAGCCCATCATCTATAATTGAAGGTCAAATTGCCACCAGCTTGTAACAATGGCAATCTGGATCCTAGAAAACATTATGTTCAATAGATCATCATATGCAAATTAACTCTTAGCATCCATGGGCTTACAGGATTTAGTTTTTCAAGCCAAATTGCCAAACTGTCAAAATGTCTATGGAGAATAGCATCCAAAGTGAGAATGTTCTCCAGACGATGTATGTTATCCCCATTGAGTTCTTCAATGGACCCGATCTGGCCAAATTGAAACAAAACTGCTTGAGCTGAGGCTGCATAGGCCTTCTGTAATATAGACAGAGCAACATTAGAAAAAACAGATGTGGAGAAGACATCATAAAGACCTTCTTTGCATCATCAAGATTTTTGTTGGTGGATTTATAAAAAATATGCGAAGCCTCTGTTGCTGTTTCTTTTTCGCCAGGTTTTGGTACAACAAGTTTGGCGTTGACAGAAGTAAAGTCAAGTTTTCCAGAGAGAATGCAGCGGTAACCATCACGATGCAACGCCTATTCAAGAAGTGGGCGTCCGATAAAATATGAAGGGGAGCATATGTACATACCTTCTTTTTTGCCTCATCATGCTTGCTGGGTGTCTTTTCTAAGAACTCGCTGAACGCCTGCTTCTGAATGTCGACAGAGAGGGCAGATGGGTGGCTTCTAGGGGTAGGTGTGCGACCTTTGTTGCTGCGAACTAGTAGGGAGAATTTCGTATGCGAAGGAGATGGCATCGACGTGCATCGGGTTTAGACCTACAAACGCGGAGGAAGTGATCGCTATAGAGCTGTGCAAGTTCCTGCATGGCGCTATTACTGGAGCATCGAAAAATCTCCCAAGCAAAATCGTCACGACCATCGTCTGTAGGTGCGTTAAGTAGCATGTATCCCAGAAACCGTGCGCAGACCAGGACTTGAAGGGGAACTATTTTTTCTACGTGTTCATGGCCTGCCTCGAGAACAAGGCATTTATTGTACGCAGAGTGAAGAACGGTGTTGACAGTTGGATCATAAGGATTAGGACGCGGCAGGGCTTCAGGCATGTTAGAGGTCAACGAGTTGAAGCAGTGGGGAGTTTGTTGACGGAGAATTAAGACTCCGCTGATCTCGTGTCTGGGTGGTTACACTGCCATTCTGTGATTCTGATTCTCCCAGCGCCAGCGCCCTCCGCAAAAAAACGAATTCGCCATCCCGTCGTCGCACAGGGGGCTTATGATTCGTCTAGACCACCGCTCGCCGAACACCAAGTCGGCCGCGGACCACCACCACCACCTCGACCACATCGCATGGGACGATTCAGACGTCAATGGTAGCCATCACCTCGACCACCACGCATACCAAATACAAGACGTCGGCATCTCCGATTCAGAGCTCGTCGTGCTTAACAGCGACAAAGGCCGTGACGGGGACGACAGCTCCGCTCCTGTAGACCTGGACTTTGACGGCAAAGGCGCCAACGAGGATCAAGGCGAAGACCCCACCGCGCAGCCACCGTCAGACTCACCACCGAGTCCGACAGAAGCTACCTCGACATCGCCCACACACGACCGCGACCGTAGCTCATCATTATCGCCCGTACCGGACCTGGACTCGAGCAGCAATCCGCCGAACCCGCTTGCGGAGGAGAAGGAAGCCCCCCTGGAGATCCCACAAAGGGAGGAAGAAGAAGAGGAGGACGAGGACGAACCTGCTGCCGGTTCTTCTGCGGGCGTGGGTGCAGTGCCTTCCGTTGAATTGAATTTGGCGTCTACCCCGAATCCGAACCCGAATCCGAGCCCAACGCGTGTGGAGAAAGAGGACGAATCGCGCGTCTCAACACCACTTTCTGAGTTGTCACCACCGCCCGATCAGGACGAGGAGCTGGAACTAGAACCGGAGCAGGAGCAGCAACAGGGGGAAGACCAAGACTCTCGAGAGCAAGAAGCTAGCAGTAGCAAGCCCACGTCTACCTCGGAACCTCAACTGTCGTCAGAAAATCCAAGCGCGGACACGGAGATGGCTGATGCAGATTTCACGTTTACAGGCGATTCAGATTTGGCCATGGGCATGGAGAAGGGGCTGGAGATGCCTATGTCAGCAGAAGGCGGAGAGCCTGGAGATTCAGCTTCATCTTCGCTGACATTGGCGTCGTCGTCGTCAATACCGCCGGAGTCGAGTTCGAGCTCAAACTCAAATCCACATCCACATCCAAACCTACCCAAGTCGAGTTCTCAGCCTCATACGAATCTTCATCCTCAACTACAGCACTCAAATTCACATATGAACTCCTCTTCGAATCCGTCACTATCCGCGTCAACATCAATACCCAACCCCAACACCAACAACCATGCACCAACACCAACACCCCCAGCGGGCTCTGCCCTACCCCCTCCACCTTCCTCTTCTTCCGCGGCCAGCGACGGGTCAAACCCCGGTTTGTCGATGACCCCCACAATACCTCCTACGAATCCTAATATGGGTGCGATGAACGCCGCCAATTCGGCCAATGCAAATGCAGTCAATGCGGCAGCTACGGCGATGCAGGACCCTAAGGTTGTTTCTATATTGGAGCTCAATGTGGAATTATTGAAGTATGTGCTCTTTTCTCTTCCTCATTCCCCTCTTTTTCTGCGATTACCGCTTTTTCGCCGGGTCCTAATTTCCCATCTTTACTCTATTTTTCCCACTTCATTTCTATTACTTAGAGGTTTTTTTATCTTCCCCTTTTTTCACGCTCCAGCGAGGAAACAACCAACTAATCTCGTCCTATCTCTTCAGGATGTGTATGCTATTCCAAAGCAAAGGCGTTCCCAACGTAGACCCGCGGTTCCAGCAGTAAGTGCCGTCCCTTTCATCATTCCATTCATTTGTTCAATTTTCAACCCTCTTTCTACAATTACCATTTATCCTTAAATTTGCACACCTCATCTCTTTCCCTCTAGATACGCAAACCGCCTCCAATCAAATCTCACTTGGCTCGCATCCCACGCCGACCGACCTCAACAACAGCAGGGTAACCCGAATGCCAACACGACTGCGAACCCTCCAATAATGGAGCCGCCCACGTTTCTCGTCAACGACGGAGGGAGTGCTGAGCGGATAAAACGGATTTACGCCGCGCTACCTGGAATCTTCGCGAAAGAGCTCATGAAGAGGAGGGAAATGGGTCTCGGAGGCGGCGTTGGTACTGGAACGGGGACGACGACGACGCCTGGGACGCCTACGCAGCCCCAGCAGCAGGGAACAAACGCACTCAAGCGCGAACGGCCTTCAGACGACGTCCTGCCGTCCGCTGATCCGTCGATGTTCAAGAGGAGGGATACTGGCGAGAATAAAGTGTCTTCTGCGGGTTCTATTGGCGAGCCACCGTCGACACCGACCAGCATGGGCATGATGCCTCCTCCACCCTCGGTACCTGCGCCCATGGCTATTTCGTCGTCTTCGTCGTCTTCATCGACTTCGATGGTCAATGGCACGAATGCAAACGTCAATGGTCCCACGCAGTTTTCAGTTCCGATGGGTGGCTCTGTCAATGGTATGCATGGGTCTCAGCAACACCAGCAACAACCGGGTCAGCAACAGCAGTTGTCTCCACAGGCTCAGCAACAGCAGCAACAGCAAGCCCAGCAGCAGCAACAAGCCCATCAGCAGCAGCAGCAGCAGCAGAACCAGCCGCCACGACCGTCCTCGTCTTCGTCTCGGGCGTCTCCAAGCTCGACGACGCGCCAACAGCAGCATTCGCACTCGCCCCAGGCCCGCCAGGGACAACATCAATCTGTTTCTCCCCAGCGGCAGGAACGACAGCCATCGCAACAACCGTCTTCGTCGCCTTCCGACTCGTCCCAAGGCCAGTCACAATCGCAGCAACAGCTACACCAGCAGCTACAAGGGCACTTCAACGCTTCTCAACAACTTCAGCCGCAATCCCAATCCCAACAAAACCAGCTCAACGCATCGCAAAACCAGGGCCAGAACCATAATCAGTCGCAGAACCAAAATCCATCACAATCCCAGATGAACCACTCCCAAAATCCGTCCCAAAACCAACCGCAGAACTTGTCGAATTCATCTCAGAACATCCCCGGCTCGTCCCAGAATCAGTCCCAGAGCCAAAACCAACAGCTCAACCAGATGCAGCAGCAGCAGCATCAAAGTCAACAGCAGCTGAACCTGCCGAACATTGGGATCAACCCGACGGAAGCGCAGATGGCTGCGGCGGCGAGGGAGCGGGCGAGGAGGGACCAGATACGGATGGCGCAGATGCAACAACAGGGCATGGGCGGTATGGGCGGCATGGGTGGCATGGGTGGCATGCAAGGGCAGATGGGGGGACAGATGAGTGGAATGGGTGGGCAGGGCATGGGCGGAATGGGGATGCAAGGTATGGGGAGCATGGGAGGTGTGCAAGGAATGGGAGCACCTGGAATGGCTGGACCGCGCACACAACAAATGCATGGCCCGAATCCGATGCTTCAAAACCAAGGGCAAGGGATGCAGGGCCAGATAGGCGGCACACCCTCCAACGGCATGAGCAATGGGGGCATGGACTCGATCGATTTCGGGTCAGTCCGTCCGGCGATGCGGAATATGGGCATGACTCCTGGTGCTGGAGGTGGTATGGGACAGAGAGGCGGAAATATGGGCGGGATGATGCGCCAAAATGCTGCAAGTATGGGGATGTTGGGCGACCTTGGTCCGTCAGGCGGAAGTACAGGCCCTATGGGTCGGGGTGGAATGCCTGGTGGAATGCCTGGTGGAAGCGGGGGTAACGCATCGGGGTCAATGGCGCCTGGAGGACCTGGTCCATCACAAGGAGGTCAAGGACAAGGGGGTGGAGGCGGGATAAATCAGGCGCAGATGCAACAGGCTTTCCAGATCCTAAACTCGCCGGACCACCCACTAATGCGGTATTTGTTGCAAAATGTGCCCGGGTTCGAGAATATGCCGATGCAAATGCAGATGCAAAGGCTTTTCAGTGCGAGGGTGGGTCTCTCTTTCCTTTTGTTACTGTCTTCTCGTTTCCGTGTTGTTCTTCGCCGATTGATTTGTTTTTCAATTTGATTCTCTCTTTTTCTGATGTTTTCTCCTTGTGCTGATTATCGTCATTTCTCTCACAGGCCATGTTCCAGGCCAAGCAAGAGCAAATGCAACAACAGCAGCAGAACTCGCAGCTCCAACACCAGCAAAACCAAATGGCAGCCATGAACCGCGCCTCCGCCTCCGGCTCTTCCTCCGCTTCCCTGCCAAACACGATGCAGCAAATGGCGGCAGCCGGCGGTATGGGCCTAACACCACAGCAACAAATGCAACTCCAACAGCACCAACAGCAGCAGCAGCAAGGCGGCTCGGGTGCTGGAGGCTTCATGAGGAATGGGCCGAGCGGGATGGGCATGAGCGGGGGCAGCCCAGTTTCCCCTATTCAGCACCAGCAGAACGCGCAGGGGCAGATGTTTGGGAACATGCAGGGGATGGGTGGTATGGGCATGGGCGGCGGTGGTATGGGTGGAGGCAGCGCGGGTGGCGGAGGAGGGGTGAACATGGGTATGGGTGGTGTGGGCAGTATGGATCCGCGGTTGTTGAGCATGCAAGGCGGCGGCGGTATGGGCGGTGGTATGGGCATGGGCATGGGCGGTGGTGGCGGCGGCAGTGGTGGTGTTGGCGGCGGCGGAGGATCAGTGAACCTGACGTCACAGCAGCAGCAACGGCAGCTTATGTTACTGCACCAACAGCGCCAGGCGGGCATGGGTCCTGGGGGCGGTCCTGCCGGTATGAACCCAGGAATGAACCCAGGAGCAGGTGGCGGTCCTGGAGGTGGGGGAATGGGTGGTGGTGGTCCTGGTGGGATGGGCGGCATGGGCTCGGGCAATGTGTCGATGATGCTTAACCAACAGATGCTGCAAGAGCGAATGCGGCAACAACAGCAAGGTCAAGGTCAAATGGGCGGATCTTCGTCATCGCCAACCCATGCTGGCTCACCGATGTCTGCTTCAGATGTTGGTTTTGGCGGAGGGCCTTCCTCTGGCCAATCCTCTCAAGCTATTGCTGGTCCTTCTTCATCAATGCGGTCAAATTCGGGTTCGGCGATACCGGGCATAGCACGGAGTACACGCTCGCCGTCGGATGGCGGTGCACCGTCGCCAATGACACCCCGCGGAATGGGTGGACCGGGCGGCTCCCAGCCACAGTCCCAGTCAGACTACCAGCGGATGCTAATGCAGCAGCAGCAGGGGCAGGCAATGCGCGCGATGGCGTCGCAGAGCCCGGCGTTTGGGCAGGGCCAGGGCATGATGAATCCTGTTCAGCAGCAAATGATGGTGCAGCAACAGCAACGGGAGCGGGAGCAACAGCAACAGCAACTCCAACAACAACAGGAGCAGCAGTATGGCATGTCGCCGCCAGGTAGTGCTTCTGGAACGCCATTTATTGGAGGTACCGGCGGAATTGGTGTGAACGCGCCGTCGCCTACAAACAGCCAGAACCAAACCCAGAACTGGGGGACGCCTGGGCCGCAACAAGGCCAGGGCGGTGGTGGTGGCGGGTACCCGTTCGCGCCATCTCCTGTGACGAGTGATCACCCAAGACATATGAGTGCCACGCCTGTGCCCCAGCAGCAGCAGGGTATGTCGATGTCGTCGCTCGACCCGTCGTCAACGGACTCAATGCTAGGAATGGGAATGGGCATGAGCATGGGGATGCCGAACGATTTCGAGCTATTTAATTGGAATGGCTAGAATTTTTTTAAAAGAACGTCAGGCGACACGACACAATATGACACGACACATTCATCGAACTGAAACTCCATACCGCTCATCAATCCTTTTCAGCCATACCTGTACCCGATCCTGCACTCGCACCCGATCCACTCTCTGCTTGATTCGTGCGCCGCCCTGGCATAATGAAAGAACGAACAATCCGACGAAATTCAATATTGTAACTTACCGTATTGCTCCATCCAATGGTTTATTTCCTCTCCGCGCCTCCTCTGTACCCCCGTGCCCTCCTTCCACGATGGCATCGACGACGACGGCCGTAACCGCCTGCTCTTGCTGTTTATTTGCTGGTTATGTTATTATTGAAGACCCAGAAGAGTGGTTCCAGTATCTCCTAGCTTCTTTTCCTTCCCTGTTTTTTTCTTTTTCCACAATGCCCAAAAATCGATGCTCGGCGCAAATGTGGTTAATTTGTTGGCTCACATTCCAATGCTCGCCTGCTTGTATGGCGTGTGCCATCCCATTCTATTTCTTCTCCTCTCTCCTTGTCTCTGGAAATGTGATTGTGAATTGATCGTGTAGCCCATTAATGTATGGTTGAGTACTTACTTATAAGAAATGATTTTTTGTCATCTTTATGTCCTTTTCCTTGCCCACTGGTTGCCATGGAACTTTCTCAAAATTTATAAGACCTTGGCGTTTTCTCTCCTTGACTAATTGAATGAAGGCTCGAGCAAGTAATGAAATGATCGGGAAGATGACGGGAAGCCCAAATTAGACGCGGGCGGGCAAGTAGAGATATCACACGGCGTCAATCTGTCTTTATCTTGATCAGCCATCTCTCACAGTTTGCCCAGTACCAACACCACACATACCGGAAAGCGGATGGTCTTCTCCAGTCTACAGCCGCATGAGAAAGACGCGTTTTTCTCGTTGCTTGATGAGTGAGTCCCTTTTATACGAATTCACGGGTTGGATCTCCGAGTCCGTCATGATCGACGCATGTTCCCCTGCGTCGTCTGGCCTTGTGATCTGATTCATGGTAGTGTCGTATGCTGACATTTGAATCAATTTCTGCGCTTGTGCTTGTCTAGATACTTCTCATCGCGGCCTGAGATCTTTGCCAATCTTCATGGCGATAGCGATGCTGTGCACACCGAAGGGCCTGCGTCCGCTTCGACGGCCCAAGGCGCAGCAGTCTCTGCAGTTGGTCGGGCAATGACGGCCAACCCGGAAGCGACTGCCAAGTTTATGTCTGCAGGGCTGAGGCAGGTCGCCAACGCGCGGAACATGGGTGCTGGAGGTGGTGCTGGTGGTAGTGGTGCAAGTGCAGGTGCTGGGGTGAGTATCGCAACGAATTCTGAATCCAGGCCTTGATATGATATGATACATAATCGTATCCGGGCCCCTCCCACTCCTCTCCATCACGTCGTGATTCAATCAGACGCGGCGGAGACAGACTGAGATATGTATCCTGGATATGGAGTCTGGATCAGCTTTGTTGTGGGTTCTCCTCCCGTTGAGCCTGTTTCTGATGCATCTCCTTTGCTTTTACTGTTGTCTTTTGGTCTCCTGGATCCTCGTTGGCTTGCACCCTTTCCGTCTCCTCGGAACTGGAATCTGAACCTGCATCGAATTTCGACACCGGCATCCAAATCCGAATTCACGTTTCGCATGACCAACCCGCCAGGCATCCGATAACGAGGTCCCAAGCGTGGCAGGCCGGGTCGCCGCTGCCTCCATGGCGTTCAGAAATAACCACCCCGCGTCCTCCTCGTCCTCCGCTGGTGCAGGGCCGCCTATCGCGGAAAAGCCCTCTCATGGCCTAGTCTCTGTAAAAGTGAGTCCCAGTTTCTGTATGTTCAAAACCACATACAACTCGAAAACGATTACCCGTCGCTTTTTTTGTCCGCTCTTCGGATTTATCCTCGTCCCCTTGCCCTTTTCATCGTGGATTTTCTCTAGAATTCGAAGTTCGAAATCACAATAATATGATTCTCTTCCGTCGTCCACTGATGGTATCATGTCGTCATCATGTCCCCTTCATTCTTTTCCTCACACGGCCGGGTAAATCGTCTCTGTCCCGGATTCGCGCTAACGTTCTTTTTTTATACTCTAGAAATTTGGCGAATCAGTCGACATGTCCTCCACCAAAGGTTTCCTAGGGTCTCTGCGCTCCAAACCGACATCGCCGCCGGCCGTCGTCGTGCCTCCTGCGTTTGCGCCGCGGCAGAATAATTTTGGGCCGCCGCCGTCAAGACGGGTTGCGTCGACGGGGTCCAGTTCAGCAAAGTCCCCAACGCCCGAACCTGCACCGCCGCCCCCAGCTCCGCGGTACCAGCAACACGAAGAACCCGAGCAAGAAGAGGAGCAAGAAGAGGAAGCAGCGGGCGAATGGGCTGAAGTGCTCTACGATTATGACTCGGGGGTACGTTGATTCCGGCATTCGGCGCATTGTGATACGGTTGGCTCAATTGCATGTGCACTGGCAGGAAGCGGGCGATCTGAAGATATCGGAAGGGGGGCATGTTCTGGTAGTGGAGAGGACGTCAGACGATTGGTGGGTCCCATTTCGTTTCATGCATTTCGTTTTCTTCGAGGCCTTTTATATCCCACTCCACCTCCTATATCCTGTCCAGTTTGGATGGGAAGGGAAGGGAAGGCACTTCCGTGCTTCCCGTTCCAGATCTGCTCGTTTTAAAATCCCTTTCTTCCCGGTGTCTTCCCTGCCTGTTTCCGTTTCCGATCTCCCAAACTTCTTACTTGGCCCATCCTATTTGCGTCTATCTATCTATGGCCTGGTGGCTTTCATTACACCTTTGACGCAGCATCACGTCTACTTACGACATCGCGCCTGTGTTTCCTTTTTCCTTTCCGCATCGTGCTCGCTGGCGATCCCGAAATAATTAATTCCTGACGCATGTTTGACAGGTGGACTGGAGAAGTCAATGGGAAGAAGGGGCTGTTCCCGGCGTCCTATGTCAAGTTGCTGTGAATCAAGACTGAGTCGCCTTGCGTGTAACATGTATCGCATATGACCATTGTACGTATGTGTTTTTCACCTGGTTGGTCCGGCTCGGAGTGAAAGAACATTGAACCTAAGCTGGACGTTTTTCCGTTTGGTTTCCGTTTCATGTTTGTTTTTTCCTTTGTGGGGTGTTTTTTACATTACTCAACAATTTTCGGACATTATATTTTGTGTCTTCGTGTGACGTGGGGTGCGCAAGTGACACTCGGTGTCGCTCTGAGCCTTGAGGCCATCGGGACTTCGGGACATTGTACTCTGTCATTTCTTCTTAGCCTTTTGTATACGGAATTCATGTTTATACTTTTCTACTGGTATTTTGTGTGTTTATATTACCTAGACTGACTCGGTGGTGCAGTGCACAGTGTTTACAATCCTCACGATGCTGTCCCCCATTTTAAATAGCTCTACAGTCGTTATTAAGGACAGCATCAGCTGCTGATTTTGATATGGAGTGCTGGTTCTGGACAATGCCTACCCTTCTACAATTTAGGCACAGAAACTCCTCAAAAACATGGCCCTCAAGCTACGTGAGTAATTGAATATATTTTTTCTACTTAATTACCACTAACTATGCAAGATTCCTATATATACAGTGTCTCAGAAAGGATGCTAGGCTACAATCCTCTGCCTGACCTTGAGCTCTTGAACTGTCAACTCTTTTGCTTCTTTCCACCTCCCCAGATTCCCATATATCATTGCTAGGTTGCCCATGCTTAAAAGTGTATCTTGATGCTTCAGACCTAGTACCCTCTTTCTGGCCTCCAGTACTTGCATCTGTAGCTCTTCTGCCTCTTCCCACTGTTGTAGATTGCTGTATGTTGATGCCAGATTGCCCATGCTCAAAAGTGTACTTGGATGCTCTGGACCTAATACTCTCTTTCTGATGCCCAACACCTGAACATCTAGTTTTTCAGCTTCTTTCCACCTTTCTAGATCACTGTAAATTCTTGCTAGATTGCTCATGCTTGAAAGGGTACCTGGATGGTCTAGACCTAGCATCCTTTTTCTGATTTTCAGCACTTGAGCCTGTAGGTCTTCTGCTTCTTTCCACCTTCCTAGATCACTGTATGTTGAAGCCAGATTGCCCATGCTTAAAAGTGTATTTGGATGCTCTTGACCTAGCACACACTTCCTGATTTCCATCACTTGAACCTTCAGCTCCTCTGCTTCTTTCCATCTTCCTAGACCACTGTATGTTGATGCTAAATTGCCCATACTCAAAAGTGTATTTGGATGCTCTAGACCCAGTACTCTCTTTCTGACCTCCAGTACTTGAACTTCTAGCTTTTCTGCTTCTTTCCATTTCCCTAAATCACTATAAATTCTTGCTAAATTTCCCATGCTTGAAAGTGTGCCTGGATGCTCTAGACCTAGCACCCTCTTTCTGACCCCCAGTACTTGAATTTGTAGCTTTTCTGCTTCTTTCCACCTTCCAAGGTTACTGTAGGTTGATGCTAGATTGCTTATACTTGAAAGTGTATCTGGATGCTCTAAACCTAGTGCCTTTTTTCTGACTTCCATCACATGAACCTTTAGCTCTTCTGCTTCTTTCCACCTTCCTAGATCATTGTATGTTGATGCCAGATTTCCCATGCTTAAAAGTGTATTTGGATGCTCTAAACCTAGTACCCTCTTTCTGGCCTCCAGCACCAGCACCTCTAGCTTTTCTGCTTCCTTCCATCTTCCTAGGTCACTGTAAATTCTTGCTAAATTGCCTATGCTTAAAAGAGTATCTGGATGCTCTGGACCTAGCATCTTCTTTCTAATTTTCAGCACTTGAACCTCTAGCTCTTCTGTTTCTTTCCATCTTCCTAGATCACTGTAGATTCTTGCTAGATTGCCCATGCTTGAAAGTGTATCTGGATGGTTTACACCTAGTATTCTCTGTCTGATCTCCAGTACTTGAGCCTCCAGTTCTTCTGCTTCTTTCCACCTCCCTAACCTGCTGTATATCCTTGCTAGATTGCTTAAGCTTGAAAGTGTACCTGGATGCTCTAGACCTAGCACCCTTTTTCTGGCCTCTAGCACTTGAATTTGTAGCTCTTCTGCTTCTTTCCACTTTCCTAGATCACTATAAATTCTTGCAAGATTGTTCATGCTTGAAAGTGAATCTGGATGCTTTAGGCCTATCAACTTCTTTCTGACTTCCAGCACTTGAATCTCAAGCTCTTCTGCTTCTTTCCACCTTCCTAGCCTACTATATAATTTTGCTATATTGCCCATACTTGAAAGAGTCTCTGAATGCTCCAGACCTAGCAGCCTCTTTCTGGCTTCCAACACTTGAACCTCTAGCTCTTTTGCTTCTTTCCAATCTCCATTTTTATACAACACCCTTGCAAATTTTGTGTACTCTTCATCATTGTACATCTTTTCAATGCCTGCTTGAGCACTATTCTGATTATTGGCTTTGATGTGTGGAATAAGCCTTTGGCAGAATATATAATCCCAATGATCATAACTAAGTGGAATTGACCAAAGCAACAATGTTCTTGCCCTCTGAGAGTTTACTGATTTATTGGAAAATGACATTCTGTCTCGACTCCATGCATGTACCAATGGATGTACTGAATATACATGGCCAGATGGACTTTTTTTGACCAGGGAAAATGACAATAGAAGTTGGATTCCACTTTGAAAATAAAATTCATTCCATATACCATCCTGATCCATAAGAAATCTCTCTAGCTTTTTGTCAACTTCCTGAATTCCAATGTCCAGGTGATATGAAGAGGTGTGAAACCATTTAGCACCAAATTTTTTAAATCTTTTCAAATATGTTTTAGAAAGCTGAGAAAATTTCCCTCTTGCATGATAATCTCTGAAGCCCTTAGCAGCATTTATAAATATGCTTCTGTCAATGCTGGTATGATGGAAGAATGCAAAAGCTTCCAGAATAAAAATGGCATTTTGTGCAGCTTGGACATCAACAGAGTTCAACTTGAAGTCCTTTCTAGCCCTTGACTCAATCTCTTTGAGTGATAGCTCCCAGGTGCTATACACTGTCCTATTATACTTTGATGCCCCAGTAAATGTAGAATCTGATAATAGCTGCTGATGCTTTTGGGAGTACAGATAGAGATATTCATCAATATTGCAAAGCCCAGATGCAATAGCAGCACCAGCTTGAGCAACAGCAAGAGGCAGACAACAGAGCTCAGTCACAATTTTTTTTGCTGACTCTTTCAGAAGTTGATTAGATTGATCAAGACCTCCACTAGCTGTTAGAAGCAGGGAAATAGCATCCTGTTCATCCATATCATAGATTTCCAATGCATTCTCAAATCGTGTAAGACAACCAAGAGCTTTGTTCCGACTGGTAATCAAAACATTACCCTTGAGGCCTGGTGGAAGAAAGCTTTCAACCACTTCTGGTGCACCATCAGCATTGTCAAACACAATCAGCCATTCCTCAGGCAGATATGCTATCCACTGAAGGATGGACTGAGGTGATCCATCAAGGCCAGCTAATCTAGCACTTGGATCATTGGAAATTCCTTTCAGGCTCTGGATAATTGTATCTGTGGAAGATGCATCAATCCAGAATATGTGAGAGAACCTGTGATCAGTGATGTTGGTCAGGAATCCGAGCATTATTCATTACAAAGTGAGTTGCAAGCGCACACATTCTCCATCTCTTCCATGAATTTCAGGCAGATCTGGGTCTTTCCAATGCCTCCCATTCCATACAATAAGAATGAGCGACGTTTAAGTGGTTCCCCAGTGACGCGAAGTCCGAAATGGTTTTTGAGTCTATCAACCAGGACCCTTCGTCCTGTGAAAAGCGCGCTAGAGTTGGGTTTCTGAGGGGCTGGAAGCCCATCAGCCTGGTGTTCTACGTTGATGCGAGCATTGACGAAGTTGTTGATCTGGAGGTAAATTGTCAGATTGTCGGCAACAGTCCTTATTAAGCTTTTGTGGAAGTAGGACTTACGGTGTGAGCGGCAGTAAAAGTGCCACCGCTGACGATAACGTCGCGCGCGCCTGCAAAAATGGTCTGGTTGCTCATAGTGAAGGTCGGATGTTGGTACTGTGGTGGAGAGAAACGAAGGGAAGGAGACTGGATAAGTAGTGGGATCGCCGTCAAGCACAGCCTTGAGTTAGGAAGCCAACCTGGGCGCTGACAGTGAGAGTGCCCCACAGATTGGAAGTTCCCCGAAGTTATCCCAAATTTCCCATCTCCACGATTCGTTTGTTCCTTGTACACTAGACTCGTGTCGTTCCAAACACCTTGTCTCTTTCTCGGAAATCTCACGACATAGCCGACCAGGCGTCGAATAAGTTGTCCTTGCCTTGACATAGGTGGCAAGGTCAAGAACCAAATAAAGGCTGGAGAGGTTATATTGGAAATTTTGAGCGCAAAGAAGCCTGTGAGAATGCGAAGGAGCCGAAAGATGCGTGCCATGCATTCACTTTGATCTATCCCTGCAGGTTGTACGCATTATTCTACTTTGAGCGAAATAAAATCCGGCTAGGCTCGCAAATCTGACGACTTTCCCAGTTCGTCTAGAAAGAGCTCCTGCTGGTGTACTTCAGCTGCCGCTCGAAGCGAGGATTCTACAGTAAACATTACTCAGGTACGTGTTAACACGAAGCAAAAAGATTCCATACCATTTTTCTCAACGTGTGGTCCTGGCTTTTCATCGAAGAGGCCAAGTCAGACCTGTGGCAAGGAACCAGAGAGGTTTATAATCTCTTCCAGCAGTTTTCATTCGGGTGCGCCGAAGAGGCGATGACCAGTGACAAGTTCGTAGATTTGCCTAGGAAGATTATGAGATATTATATCTACAACCGCCAACGACCAACCGTCACCTTGATAACGCCAGTCAGGGTTGTAAAACGCTTCCGTGAGGTATTCAGTTCGTAACCATATTTCCGGAGCAGAGAGGGCACGTCGTAATGGGGTCCGACACACGAGACGCTGGAAATTAAATGTTCAGCATATGTTCACGTAGACCAGTGCAACTCAAAGCTCTCGAGTACCAAAATCAGTCATCATTGCGTACATCTGCCAACTTTCGTGCCCTTCGATAGGAGAGCCTGCGACAGGCGACAAATCCGCAGCCTCGACCAGGTACCAGGGCAGGGAATCACTCTGGTGTTTGAACCGTCGAGGAATGACGGGTATTAGATCTGGATATTCGGGAGTTTCCATCCAGATGTGCGCATTGAGGTTACGCATTCCGGGAGAACCTACGCGATATTGTCCGTGTGCAGATCTGGGGAATTGAGAAGTTCAGGAACACGAAGGCGGGAGAAGACGACCAACACACCAAGATGAACCACTCCGCACTGGGAGAGGTAGTCTAACCCAAGTAATGGTTGATGGCAAGGATTTGATATCAGAACCAAGTTGAAAGGTTGAAAGGCTGCTGAGGAATTAACTACGCCTGTGATCAAAGCGTCGTGTGTTCCGTTTGGTCCATGTATTGGAAGTGGTCGTGGAGCTGGAGGACATGCTTATGCGGAGGGTTTAATGCAGTCGGGGACACGTTTGGAGGATGGTGACTTCGTGGCTGCGCTCTGGATAATCTTCAGAGCAACCCGACGACTGGCAGAGTTTTCAGCTCCAACTGAAAGCTTTAGGGAGACACGACTCACTCATTGTCCGCCATGTCCTGCGCTAGCAATACGGTTGAGTACGCGCCCTGGCCAAGCTTCTCAAAAACACTGTAACGCGGTCGGTCGCTGCCTGGGCAGGTCGAGAATGCGTCTCCGAGATGCGCTCGGTGTTTCGACACTATTGGGTAATGATCATGAGGTCTGTAACAAAGACTGGAATGTTTAAAACTTACAGGTCTGAAGCGGGAGCCCCGAGGAGAAGCCAGACGATGAACCCGACCCTATACAAGTGGTTTTTGTTTTAGACGAGAATATCTTTGCTTGTTGATCTTCAAGCGTGATTGGCACATTTTCTCACAGCCATCCTCTGTCTTACATAGCTTGGTTTTAGCCCTCCTTCATCCGAGCTTTCGCAACAAATTATCATATCGTCGCAAGGACGTTTTCAAGGTTGACGGTGTTGTCATATGATCCCGACATTCAGCGTTTGTGAAAACGTAGCAGATCGAATCCTTTGAAACAGTGTTGTTCGCCTTTCAAGATTAATATTTCAAGTTGTAAGTCCTACTTCCTGACAGTTAGTTGTTCTTGCCGTATCTAATATCTAAATCCTGACCCCAGTATACTTATCGCAAAGGACTGCCAAATTTGCACTCTGCATTTTAATTGGACGGTGGAAGCCATGTCAATCCTCTAGTACCTGCGGTCGTCCTTGCCAATAGCTTTATCACTGTCAGCCTTACCGGATGGCGAGATCATTTTTTGATTTTATCGTGCGCCTCCATGAGGGATCTTGCTCCTGCTCTTGAAGTACGGGCTGTCTGTGGAGCGCTTGACATATCTCATCTGGGAAACGTGGTATTGCCAGCAGCAACTACCCCGACCGGTCGTAACTCTCTCATCTATATCTATGGAGAAGAAATTTCGGCTCCATTCCATGGCCACTGCTAGCATCGTGGGCGATGTCATACGCGAATAGGTGTCCAGTGCTGAGGACTGTCCTTATTTTCAATCTATACAATTCGAGAGTCTGCGGTGCGAAGGACGAAGTACTGCGCCGGCCCCGGCGACCAGCAGTGACCTCGTGCTTGGAAACAGAGTTTATTGGGAATAATTGTCAGGCATGGATGAGTGTGGGGTGTAGACGATTTTTGGTATGCTTTGCTTCATGTGGAATGCGATACTCAATGCATGCTGACTTTCAAAAATATTTATAGTCGTGAGACCAAACCTTACTCCGTGTACACTAAAAGACCAAGGTCCCTCGAGGATGCTCGACGATACTTCACTATTCAATTCCATTTGGAAAAGTTTTTCGCAGAAATATCAGCATTTTGAACACCGGGTCACGATCCTGATGGGCCTTTCGACCAGTATGTGTTCAAGAGTATCGCAAACGGGCTGAACGACATTGATAGGAATACTTAGAAACCAGTTATTTTGGATCGATCATGACCTTCCATGCGTTCAAATATACCTCCCGCATCGCGCAAATTTGCTAAATATAATCTTCCTTCCCCAGGCTTTAATTTTCATCTTCGCAGATATCGCGTGCATTGACTTCAACAGCACCTTATTGGCCCAGCGGTGGACTTCTTCTCTTTTTCTAGCGCAGATAAGACTTATATCGCCGGAGAGTGTGGCCCGGCTACGCCAATGACCATTCTGTGGCACCATTACGAGTATCCCAAGTTGTGATGCAATATTCCCCCAAGACATTTAAGCACACAGTCCTGTGAGATAGGCCCTCAGATTCGGTATTCCGTTCTCTCCCTTTCCACAATGCGTCTGGCTGCAGCGTTTTCGTTGATACTCGCCACCTTGGCCAATGCGGTGCCTTCGCCTCGATCTCACCATGTAGTTCACGAACGACGTGCCGTTGAGCCTCTCGATTGGAATCAAGACCGTCGCCTTGAGCCTCACAGAATCCTCCCCATGCGTTTCGGTCTTGCGCAACAAAACATGCATCGTTTGGAGGAGTTGCTCTTGGAGGTCTCGCATCCTGAATCCCCCAAGTACGGCCAGCATTATTCTGCGGCTGAGGTCGTGGAGACCTTTGCCCCTAGTGCTGCGAGTATCGCTACAGTCACTCAGTGGTTGACTGAGTCCGGAATTTCTCGTGATCGACTTCGTTTATCCGCCAACAAGGGCTGGATTCACTTCAATGCGACTACTGCTGAGGCCGAAGAGCTTCTTCAGACCGAGTATCATGTTTTTACCCATTCATCTGGTGAAGAACAAATCGGTGAGTAATCGAAGCAAATCGAAGCAAGCTCCTACTTCGACTATCTCTGATTAATTTTTCTTTCAGGCTGCCATAGCTATTCGGTTCCAGCTCATGTCAAGGAGCATATTGACCTCATTAAACCTACTGTTCATTTCAACCATCGTCCAAGGGCCAAGCTACGAAAACGCGATGGCCAGAACCTCGGCGCTCCATCGATCTTCAACGGACCAAAGAAATCTGCCAAGAGCGTCAAAATTACGCCTGCTCTGGAAAATTGTGATCAGTTCATCACCCCAGATTGCTTGAGGGCTTTATATTCTATCAAATATAAGCCTATCGCGACCAAGAAGAACACTTATGGCATTGGTACGCCAACCAAACACGGTTCCATTATAATTTTCTGATTTCATCAACTTTTGTTTTCCAGTCGAATTCACACCCCAGTCCTTCTTAGAAGGCGATCTCGACCTTTTCTTTGGGTATGAATCATCCTTCATTTGGTATTGGGTTTAAACCAATCCACCGCCTCAGAAATTTTTCGCCAAGCCAAGTCGGCACTCGTCCTATACCGGTATTGATAGATGGAGCAGTGGTCCAAACTACTGACCAAAGCTTCGACTTCAACGGCGAGAGTGACCTCGACCTTGAATACGCCATGTCCTTGACCAATCCTCAACCAATCACACTGTTGCAAACGGGTGATCTGCAGGAAGGTCGGTCTGTAGTTAGGACGGAGAGTTATTGTTATTCTTGCTTACTTTCAACTTAAAGGGGCTGGATTTGACAACTGGATTGATGCTGTCGACGGGTCCTTCTGCACCTTTGAAGGAGGGGACGATCCCGAGCAGGTCCGTGTTGACCTAACACGAACATGAGCTATCACATTGTTAACTATCGTCTAGGATGGTATCTATCCCGACACTTTACCCGGAGGTTTCAAGGGTAGGTTATTCGTGCTTTTAACGTTGGGTCTGTATGAACAATCCCTCCCCTCAAGGGCCTGAATCTTGTGGCATCGTTTCACCCCCACATACTGTCTCTGTATCTTATCTCCAGGATGAGTCCACCGTTACACCAGCATTTGCCAACAGACAATGCTCAGAGTATGCCAAGGTAACGCGCCCTCGAGGCTACATAAACGTGAATATTAACCTCAATTTTGTGTAGCTCGGTATGATGGGAACAACCGTCTTTCACAGCAGCGGAGACGACGGTGTCGCTGGGAATGGCGGCATTTGCCTCAACGCAAAAGGTACATACAGAATGTCTCAAACTGCACAATTACCAAACCTCATTGGTCTGTGATATAGGACAACCCGTCCGTAACGGCACTGTCTTTAACCCAGGATTCCCAGTGCGTCTCACTCGTTGGGGTTTTGAATTGCTAACCAAGATATTCCTAAGGCTTCTTGCCCCTTCGTAACTGCCGTAGGAGCTACTCAAGTCAACCCAGGATCTACAGTCAACGACCCCGAGGGTGCATGCGAGCAGGTCATCTTCTCCGGAGGAGGGTTCTCCAATATTTTCCCGTAAGCTTGTTTGTGATGTTTTCTGATCGTGATACTTAAGAGCACCACTAGTCTTCCTTCCTTCCAAGCCAACGCCGTCAAATCTTTCTTGAAGAACCATCCACCGCCGTTCACCAATGGCCAATTCAACAACTCTGGAAACGTAGGTATTGAATCATAGTCACGATTGACGTCGATCTGAAATGTTGGACTTATTTTAGGCTCGTGCCTTCCCCGATATTTCTGCTAATGGGTAGGTATCTTGAATTCCAGTTGTACGACGACTGATTGACAATATGTTCAAGGGCCAACTATGTTATAGGTGGGTATTCTACAGGCTTTGTATGTGGTCGAACTGAAACCATTTTTTCTGACAGGAATTGATGGAGAATTTGCTCTCGTATTTGGGACTTCGGCCTCTTCTCCAGTAGTTGGCTCTATATTTACACTCGTCAACGACGCGCGCCTCGCAATAGGAAAGCGTCCTGTGGGTTTCTTGAATCCATTGGTACGTGGGCCACACCTTTCAAAGAAATTTACCAAATGGACATCAACAGATCTACAACCCGTTGTTCCAATCTGCCTTCAACGATATCACGTCCGGTGGCAACCAAGGCTGTGGTAAGTAGCTGCTCTTTTTGTTGGTAATCTCATTTTTAACCTTCACGACAGGTACACCTGGATTTACTGCGTCAGTATTGAGCGTCTCTTGCAAACGATTCGTCACTGACAATTTCACAGCACGAAGGGATGGGACCCAGTCACTGGTACGTAGTCGATCTTGGCTTTTAGGTCAGTATTGCTGATCAATATCGTAAAATTAGGTGTCGGCACACCCAATCTCGAAAAGCTCCTTGTCATTGGGTTGCTGTTGCCGTGATTGTTCAGTTTGTATTCCGTACTATCAACAAGTTACCGAAATAAGTGTTGCTTCGCACCTTATGCGCCCAAAGATGTCAGAACTACCCATTCCAGTTCACGTTTTGAGAACAGATCCATCGATTGGGCTTTATTGATATAAAGTAAACTCACGAATGATCGTCATAAAGGTCTGGTTTCGGTTTTCGCTTCTAGCCTAATTATGAAATGAGTGTCAACGATCAACGTGGGAACTTCGCAGTCTAATTTCATTACATTTTCAACATTCCAGACCCTCGAGCCTACCATTCCCAACACTACCAAGACCAGCAGGATCACTGTTGTAAGCCCATATCTTATGAAATTCCCATTTTACTTACCTAGTTGTCAGTGCAGGCTGCATCGCCGTAATGTTCAGTGTTGATCTATTGTCGTGCATGAGACAGCCAGACACCCTGTTTTGAGAACGAACCACGACAGCATGGGGTGGGTTGCTTGAATTGTTGAGCCTATGCTTGGTTAAGGAAACGGACCAGGGTGAACTCTGAGAATGTATGTCCTTTCGTCCGTCTCAACGCACAAAATAATGTTACTAAAGATTGATGGTCTTAACAGTTTATTGGTGTACTAGAGACATCTTTCGTTGTCATCGGCATCGCTTCTCCATTCGAGGATAGAAGTGGCAGTCTTAGTGGTGCTTTTGGTTAGTTATGGGATCATTGGAAGAAGCTTGATTGCTTCAGCATCAACACCTACTTGTCGATGGTCAACACAGAACTGCCGAGGCAAAATGGCTTTGCTGCACTGCATCGCGCTTTCGATCAGGGAGACAGGTTCTTTAATGTTTTAAGACAGTGGCAGAGGAGGGTCATCCCCAATCGAGTGGTCCGCTTGTCGAATGCATTCCCAATTGACTTTGACTTGTTCGATACCAAGACTTTCACACAGAGACATGTTCTTTGATTCAACTCTGATCCTACATATCCTAATTCGATTTCTTGCGGATAGGACACGCAATGCGACGCCTGCCACTGGTCCCTGTCACCGCTCGCTCATACGTAACGCCTGATATGCGTAAATACTTAAAACCCCACATTCATAGCGCAAAAATTTCCCCAAACCCGAACTGCGAAGATGGTGGATAATGCCGCTGCTCCACTCATGGTGGGTATTTTTTTCTCGAGCCCATACATATACCCAAGTATCCAAACTAAAACATTTCGCAACTTGTAGATGGAGCTCATTTCTAAACATACTATAACCGACGAAGCGACTCTTGAGCATCTGGCAACCGTCGTCGTAGGCGTTTGCCCAGACAATGAGCAGCAGTTTACAGCGCTCAGGGTTATACTAGACGTAGACAATAATGATCATTGGAGTCGGAAACAGGTGTGTGACTGTCTTGCCTGCAGAATTTTTACCTCACCTTGGACATACCCCAGGACTTATCCCGACGGAAAGCGACTATGGCAGGCTTGATGGACCAAATGGCGTTCGTCATCGAAGACCGATTCTTCGAATCAGGACGTTCCAAAGACTTGGAAATAGCGATCACCCTTCATAGGAAAGCCCTCGAATTGACCCCAAAAACCCTTCCATCGTATCCTGCCATGTTCACCAAACTTGCGAAAGCGCTGGAAGTCCGATATGATCACTTTGATCGTATGGAGGACTTGGACCTCGTCATAGCATGTCATCAAACCTTACTCGCCATATGCCACCAGCATAGCCATCCCGCAGAAGTTTCGTATCTCATAAACCTTGCCAATGTTCTCGGCAAGCGGTTTAATATTTCCAGGAACGAAACAGACCGGGATGAAATCATTACCCTACGGAGACAGGTGGTCAGCCTCACGTCTCCATCAGGCGGAGTAGAGCATATTGAAGCTTTGAGGCTCCTCGCGCAAACTCTGACTATCCGATTTCGTCTGGAGAATCATATGGTCGATTTGGACGAGGCGATTGAGTTACGCCGCAGCGTTTTAAAGCTGGCGTTGTTGGATGCCGACGAAGACACCGACAGTATCACCCAGGTGATGCATCTGAGTGAGCTTGCCGAAACTATATATCCGCGATTCCGCATTTCGCACAGCACGGAAGATATGGCTGAATTGATCGGGCTGTACCAACAACTCTTAGCGCAGCAGCAAGAGCCTGGTCAGGAGAGAGACAGGAATTTCTCTCTCCTCGCATTACTGATGAACGAACGCTTCAGGCTCTCAGGGGCTTCAGAGGATCTCGACGAAGCCATCTCACTCCAGCTGCAACTCCTTGGATTTCGAGCGGTCCCGCACCCAGAACGATACAACACTCTGATCAACCTCGGATCTTTTTTGCGGCATCAATTCGAACAGCAAGGAGACAGGAAATCCTTGGATGAAGCCGCTGCGTTTTTGCGCGAAGCTATCGAGCTTGTCCCTGTGCCACATAATTCGAGGCCCGTAGCTTTGAACAATCTATCTTTGGTTCTTCGCGAGAGGTTTGAGGAGGCGGGTCTGGATGAAGATTTACACGAGGCAATTGAGTTACAAAGAGAGGCACTGTCCCTATTGGATCCTTCCGCAAAGGACAGTAGGACATCATCCTTAATCAACCTCAGTGCTACTCTCTGGAGTCAATACGAACTCTCCACTGGAACAGAGGAAGATTTAGGAGCAATCATTTCTCTACTCGAAGAGGCCTTGACTCTCCTACCAGACGGGCATCCTCACCGAGCAAGCGCTCTAGGAAATCTTGGGAATGTTGTCCGCGTACGATTTGAAAAAACAAAAGACCGCGACGATCTTAGTCGGGCAATTGAATTGATTCAGACTTCCTTGTCAATAAAGGGTGTCTCGGGTCTGGATCGATGCGTAACCTCCATGAATCTCGGTATAGCATTTTGCCAGTTGTACACCGTCAGCGAAGATGTCTCCCACTTGAATGATGGGGTCAATGCCTTCCGATCTGCGGCTACAGACACAACCGGGTTCGTATCCAAGAAATTCTTTTCGGCCAGGTTGTGGGCTGAGTATGCAGACCGATTTAACCACACCTCCGCACTCGAAGCATACCGCATTGCAATCGAACTTCTCCCACTACTCGTTGCTTTTGACGCCGATTTGGAACATCGTCAAAAACGGTTGTTGAGTAGGGCCACGCGTACGGATGGCCTGGCAGTTGCCGCTGCTGGATGCGCGTTAGACACAGGGAAAATTGAAGAGGCAGTTGAGCTTCTTGAGGAAGGGAGGGCAATATTCTGGAGTCAGGCTATGAGGTTAAGGTCACCGATCGGGGATTTAGAAGCCGTAGACCCTGAATTGGCGGAGAAGTTGAGGAGTGTTGGGAGAAAGCTTGAGGTCGGGTCGTTTGGTGGAGTACCACTCAAAGGTTCAGACGACAAAGGTCGACTCACGGAACACCAAGAGTCGATTCGCCTCCGCCAACTCAATTCCGAATGGGATGGTACCCTTGCTCAGATTAGGAAACTACCTGGTTTCGAAAACTTCCTCCAACCTCGTCGGCTTTCTGCCCTCCAAGTATGCGCCACAGATGGCCCTATTGTGATCCTCTGCATGACCAAAGCAAACGGCAATGCCATCATCATGACTAAGAATGGGGTGAAGCACCTTCCACTACCCAAGATAAATCTGCAAGTCGTGGAGAAAATGGCCGAAGTGATGCGCCTCGCGACCTCAGTGGGTTACTCTCGTGAAACGGCCCAAGTTTCGGATATGTTAGAATCGAGGATGGAAAATTTATTCAAAGAGACACCCGAGTTCCGAGATGTTTGGGGGGAAGACAGATATGGGAGGAAACGATCATCGAGCCCCCCAAAGGTGTTGGGTCTCGTACTCAAAGTGTTGTGGGTAAGGATTGTTGAGCCGATTGTCCGATTTTTAGGTCTCGGGGTGGGTGCCATCTCTATCTTTGTATCTTAAATGGATGGCGGACTCACGTGTTTTTCCGCTAAAGAAATCGTCATCGCCTTCACGTATATATTGGTGCCCAACTGGGCCATTGACAACACTGCCAATTCATGCGGCTGGTATATATGAAGATCCAGAGACGGCAACTGAGAGCATTTGTGATTATGCCGTTTCTTCATATATACCTACTATCGGCTCTCTTCTCGACCACCAAGAGCGACCTCTAGAAAGTGATGCCCATACAATTCTTGCCATCATCGAACCCAAATCTCTTCCTGGTGCACTCCAGGAACTCGAGAAAATCGAAAAGCGATTCGCATCCGAGCCACCTGGGACTCTAATTAAACTCGGAGACAAACCTTCCAATCCTGCTACCGTGTCAGAAGTTCTGCGTCATTTGCCCTCTGCTTCTGCGGTTCATTTTGCTTGCCACGGGAAGCAATACGTCGGGAATCCACTGGAAAGCGCCTTATTATTGGACGATGGTCGTCTGAGCCTGTCAATGCTCATGCAAGTGGACGTTAAAAATGCCCGTTTAGCCTTCCTCTGTGCGTGCCAAACTGCCACAGGCGAGAAAGAAGTTCCAGATGAGAGTATGCATCTGGTGGCGGCTTTATTGTTTGCGGGATTCCAGGGTGTCGTTGGGACGATGTGGTAAGCTCAAATTACCTTCTACCTGTTCCTCGCGTGCTATAATGATTGAACAACAGGTCCATCGCTGACGCCGACGGTCCTAAAATTGCGGATGAATTTTACGGATACCTTGGCAGTGGGAACTTGGAGAAAATTGTTACAGGCGAAAAATTGAAATTGACTGCTAGTGATGCCGCAAGAGCGCTCCATCATTCCGTTTTGAAGCTACGGTCAGAAGGAGTTCCTTTGGAACGTTGGGTACCTTTCATTTATCTTGGAATTTAATCACATTGGTGACGTTTGAATGTCACGGATGTTGATACTGAAATATCCATGTACATGTACATCTAGGGGTGGTTTGAGTATCATATCAGTATCAGTATTTTGTCTTGATAGTAGTGTGTATACAGTCAAGTAGTACCTGAACTGGTTCAAATGAAGGACAGTATCAATCGTGAGTTCATGAAGTACTTAAGTCAAATAATTGATGAGAGTAACATGGAATCGTCTGGTTTACAGTGAATCACACAGTAACTAAAAACCACGACTGAGGAATAAATTTAGGCCTCATTTTGTCGCCTTTTGTCGCCTCATTATTCTTTGCAAAGTTATATTATTCAGTCCTTCCAAATGCGCTAAGTAGCGGACCGATCACAAATTATATATTCGTCGATCATTGTGGCGCACTCTGCACTCTATAAATAGACGTACTCTTTGGGTATTTAGTTTCAGCACAGCGAGTTTGTTCGGCCTCTGCTAGCTGCCTCCTCTGCAAATCCTTCTCTACAAAGCCCCTCACCTCGGTGTTCTTAGAGAAGACGGAGAAATCAGCCCGGGCAGGAACTATCGTGGCTTGGGGGGAGTCTAGCCTCTGGCAAACCAACTTGAACGCACGGACTGTCCGAATCCAGGCCGCAGGTGTGTGGATAACTCTGCGTCATCCAGGAACAGAGGTCTTTGGAGAAGATGGGAAGATCTCAGGACGGCCAAGTCAGAATTGAATTGGTGTGTTATGATGCGAAATGGCTCTATATTTGACCTCCTGCAGGAAATCGAAGTCGAGAAGCTATGATACCGGGAACGGGCGAGGATACTCTTAGTTCAAGATCAGGGGAAGTGCCCGAGGACTCTGGCGATTTTTGGAACATGAGAAAAACAGACATGCTCGGAATTAGGGTGAGATATTATCCAGTGTAAATTCTCGGAGAAGCTTTCGATGATGACGATAATGGATAATTGGGGAAGGCAAACCTCCGAATCATGGTGATCAGCTTTAGCTTTTGCCCGTGCCACCCGACTGAGCGGCTTGCTGCGTGATTTGCGTTGTAGGAATGGGTCTTCGTCGACAGCCCCAAAAATACATGGCAGCGTCCAGGTTGAATTACAATTTATAATGGTACAATCACTTCCCTCCAAAAACCGCGCCTTCACACACGAGATTATTAAAAGGATAAATTTAAATCTCGTATGTAGTATACCACTCGAGAGTTCTAACTTCATTCTGGTTCTTTGTAATCTATATTACTCCTGAACAAGGGTATACGCTCTTGGCAGTCCTCGGCGAGTGGGCCCCCAATTAACCTATCAACATCAAGACCGAGTACAGTCAGATCCAACCCCATATCTTAATGTCGATCTGTCAAGGATTCTCAAAATCGGTATGTCACATCATTATATTTCGACTTTAGTTTCAGAAGAAATTAACACGGAGCCATGTCTGTAAAAGACCAAGTGCGCGAAGTGACTTTAAAGAAAGCTTGCAAAAAATAACCCTGACTGGGAGGGGGAAGAGTCGGATAGACACCGACCCGAATGACTCTGAAATGAATTGGGCTCCATTTCATGCCGTACTGTATTATCACGATAGGCTACGGTCCCAGTAGGAGAAGCGCCAGCAAAAAGCAAGCGCTCGAGCGAGGGACTTAAGGCTTGAGAGGGAGGGACTAAAATCGGGATCAAGATGGCGGGGATCTGACAATGCCCACGACGAGGGATGATGAAATCATCTCAGACCAGTTGACTCGGGAGCCTCTGGGAGCCTCAGCAGGGCAAATAATGAACCTGTTGACAGATTAGGCGCTAAACAGTGCTACTGTCCACTAGCGAGAAGGAGCCCGCCGACGTACCGCGCCACCTTTCTCCTTCGAGCTCCCATCTGGGTAAAGGCGAGGGGTCATGTTACTCAGATCCATTGTCCGTCGTACATCTCACGCGGGAGAAGGAACCCAAAATAGGACAGCACGTCCCGGCCAACGGGCGCTATAATTATTCCAATCATAGTACAGCGAACGAAACATCAGACCATTAACCCGATTCTCTGGCTTGGATAATTAGGAACATACTGCCGAAGGCCGAATGTATTGGGGTGGACGAAAAGGAAGGAACCCCAATCTAATTCTCATCTTTCATCCTATCCTCGTCTCATCCATCACTCCTATCTTCCTGGCGTCTTATGAAAGAAAGCTTATGAAGCTGTCATGATCCAAAAAAAGGCCTGTGTGGCGAGCCGACACAGGAGCCGCAGAATCTAGATGATGCTAGATAGAAAAGGAACCTCTCGACCATTGAGGCTAGAAGGCAAGGCAAAACGGAGATATGCGAATTCGAATGCAAAGGTGAAGGGAAGGGGGTCTAAAGTTATCCTCCACGCCGTCAACGTCGGGAAAATATGTGAGTGTGTGGGCCTTGTTCAGCAACCTGTATTAGGGTCTTGAGTCTGTGTTGTACAGGTGCGGGGGTAGATGGCCATTGGCGAAACAATAACTTGGATAAGGCCTCGCAAAGTCCCGCAGTCGGTGTCGTGTGCGCCATATGGATCGGAATGGAAATGGCATGGGGAGAGTGCGCCCAGGGACGGTCTTGAATTGAGAGCAGGTGAACTGTGGGACCATGGATGATTCTGGCAAAGGCCAGACGAGATCAGGGGTAATGGGTTGCAGTACCGCGGCCGGCGATAACGATGATACCAGATGTGTATTGCCTGCAGATCTATAAAAAAATTCTATGTATGCATACAATCCTAGAAGCTTGAAGCCTTAGGAAAATCGGCGACAGGACGCGACGTGCATTGAAGTGAAGTGAAGCATCGAGTCGAGTTTCAGCCAAATCAAAGTCACAATTTGAAGTTGGACGAAGTTGATGCATTTCACGACTTTGTTGTACTGATGTAGATGGGATGTCGCATTCGGTGATGGGGAAGATTGAGGAAAGATCAAGAGATGGGCGCAGAATTCACGTCCACAACAACTGCGTTTCACGAAACAAGTGGGTCCTGCTATGGATTCCATTTCTCCGCGGAGTTACGGAAATGGATGAATCGTCGGACTTGAGGTGACAATGCTGGATGGAAGTAGGACGGATAGGCCCTCGCCAAAGAGATGTGCAAGATTTCGCGGATGCGCGAGCAGAACCTGGTTCGGCGGAGAGTAGGCCGAGGGTTAGTACTAGTAGTAATGGAGCGACATTCCGTCATGGTGAATCATCCTCCGTCATCGATTCGCGAGGCTCAACTTCGGGAAAGCAACTCGCAGCGCGGTGCCGGCTCGTCCCCGTATCCGCAAATCAACGCAGCTCGCACTCCGGTCCACGGAAGTCCAAAAAAAGCCAAAACCTTCCCGCCTGAGACACTCCAGCTCAGCTCCTCCCCTCGCAGTAGAGTCACATTCAAAAAGCCGCTGCGGTCTTGAATGGTACCGAGGTATGGTGGTGCTCCCAATTCTGCCCGTGCGCGTGGAAGGACGTGTGATACTGCGGCAGCGCAAAGGGCGAGTTCTGCGCTAGACGCCCATTCTGTGCGAACACGGATGGGGATTGCGGGGCCGTATTATTCGAGGCTTGGAGTTGGGCGATGTAAAAGGGGTCCGTGGTGGTGAAGAGCGACCCGTTGACAGTAGGCGAGGAGGAAGAAGGCTCTGAATACACGTTGTTGTATGAGGAGTACCCATTGTTGCTGGTGTTGTTTTGGGAGAAAGAATTGGAGGATGCGGATGTGGATGTCGGGAACGAATTCCCGAAATGGGATCCCGAAACGGAAGGCAACGTGGGGGATGAAGGGATGAGCAGCTCCTCGACCATCCTTTCGTCCTCCTCCATGTCGTCCAAGTACGTCGACGATACAGAGTTTCCACGGCCCCGGCCAGTGTCCATGTTCCATCCGTGGTTAAAGCTGGATGACAATGAAGGCGTCCGATGGGTGGGGGTGGTGCATGGCTGCGTGTTTTGCGTGCGGCCACGAGTTGAATGGGACGTCTGGCGACCGTGGGGAGCATTATAATTGCTGCCACTGAAGAGAGTTTCAGCAAGCTGGGCCTGCAGAGGGTTGGAGTCAGCACTGCAGTTCATGATAAGTAGGATACTGCGCACTTGGAGAGTGGCCAGATCAATGGCCTCTTGGCCTATATGGCTCGAGGAGAAAGAGGAAACAAGGTCGTCGACAGAGAAGCTCATTTTGTTCAGGTGGGTTGATTGGTTGGTGGACTGAGAAACGACGATGGTAGGAGATGAGTGAGAAAAGAAAGGACAGACAGAATTCAGTTCAGCTAGGATTATATAAAAAGGGCAATCCCAAAAGTACATGTCAAACAACGCGGAGACATGGCGAACTCTAATCCGCATCGTTTTGGCACGCAACAACACAGAACGCTTTTGAATTCATCATTCTCCGGTCCGAACTTTGTGTCACTTCTCCCGGTGTCCAGATCTCGATCTCGATCGCCCATTTTAGATAGCCCAGATCTCCTTTACTCTTTACGATTCACATTATCATGCGCGTGCTGCTCTTCTGCCCTTTCGACAAGTACGGTACTCGCTCAGAGTCACTTTACTCGTGTACCGTCCATTCTCATGCCAATACAGTCATAATTGTGACCTATACATTCACCTCGGAAACGGCCATTACCTCTCAACTCCTTCATTTATTCTCCGTTCCCTGCACGGAGCATATGACTCGCCACTCCATTCTATAAACCGCTGATAAGTCAAGCGTAACAACCAAAGGCCCAAGCTCAAGCATAGACTTGATTCACCACGGCGATTATCTCCTGCAAAAACTCTTATCGACATACAATTTCCATTGAAATTTCTTGCCAGGGCAGCAAGTCCAACGTGATTGAGGACCGGCTTCGGTACGTATCTGCAGTACGCATTTCTCACCGACGAGGCATGCCCTTAAGCTCTAATGTTGTGACGGCATGATTCAACCTACCGATAACGTATTTATCCTCGAGTTCAGAAACTTTGACTGCAGCCAAGTTCCGTGCACCAGATTTGCGGAACGTTCAGCGATGCTGTCGGAGCCAACCAGTTCGCGGCGAACGTGGTCAGTTAGCCGGTTCGATTATAGGGTCTCACAAGCAAGTGTACACCAGAAACTCGCGAGTCGAGACTCGCATATCTCAAAGCCCGGGATATTTTCAGACTTCGTACCACCCATGGCCAGCGCTTATCTTCTCGAATCCACGTGTATTCGAGGCCCGCACGGCGTAACGCACGTTCCGACACACTTCCGGTACCAAAGCGTAGTCAAACCGTCTTCCGAGTGGACTCGCACTTGATTCAGAACACTCAGCTCCTGTACCTTTGGCCGGCCTCCGAGTCTGGAACTTGTAGCGTTCGCTGTCTTGCATGAAACTTTGCTAGCCCCTCTTCACCCTCTCGTTCTCGCTATAGGCCTGTAGGCAAACCTGGACTTGTTGTTTCGGTCTCGGGAATTCTCTACGGCTGGAGCTTCTTTCCGTTCTACGCGAAACTTCAGAATTTTCATTGCACGCGTTCTGTCAGACCTGACACATGGCAAAGTTCTAGCTGGCTCTAGCAGTCCTCTCGACTTTGTTCGAGGCCAGACAACATTTCAGCAAACACGCTTCAAGGCTGGTGTACTTTCTAGTTCTGGCAAAACCAGTGCACTAAAAGGCTCTGAATACTGGGTCATCTTTGATTTCTGAAAGCAGGCTTTCCCATAGGTCAAGTAATATATCTTGTTGACATCTCACATCTCATTGTTCCCAAAACTTGTTTTACAGCAATCAATATAACATACCACTTTAGCCACTCAAATTTTTGGTACTCATCTGCACGCCCATGTCCACGACCACGCCACGAGATCCACTGTAACTGCGGTCCGCCGACGATAAGCACACTTCAAGACGTTACCGTCGATCATTGACACCCCCGGCCCTTTCTGAATCTTCCGTTTTCTGTTCCGAGGAACCTTTCCCTCCTCCCATACTTACTATCGTACCACAGACCGGACCCCCCACCCCCACACTCCGGCTCCTCCCACCCGATCGACGTCGACTGCTCGCCTCTCGTCCGGACACCTCTCAGCCCTGAGCATGAACGCCTTTGCTTGAGCCTCTCAACCAGCGAAAGCGCCGATCATCCCACCCCCACGCTCTTCTCCAGATCTCACCGGACGGTGGCGTCCCACCGGCCTGTGAGGCAATTATTTTATTTAAACATTTTGACTACAGCCTGACGGTGTGAAACCGTTGCCTTCTTCAGGCTTGCAGTCTCGAGATTCCTGATCATGATCTATCACCGTTCATGAAACTACTGCTGCACGAAGCGACAGCCGAATGGCCGTGACGCCCAGGCCGCAGGTACACATATTTCTGGATTGCATGACACGAGCCAATCCCCGTCTTCTCACCCCATGTCGATGTCACTTGCAGTCAGACGAAGTCGCAGACTAATCCGCGGCTCTGGGTGGTGCGACTCGTCAAGTAAACAACTCTACCTGTCTGGCTCAACGATAACCCCGTAGTCCACAGGATTTAACGCTATTTAACGGCGCTCGCTCGCTGGCAGCGGCCGAAAAGCCTATCAATGCCCCGAGGACTGATTGGCGAGGACGTTATCCTGGTTAATGACTGAAAACCAGACAATCTGGACGTCACACACTCCGCAGCCGATGGCATGAGGCTCTTATTTCTGGATTCGGTGAAGCTAGCTATGGAGGCATCGGAGCTGTGAGCTGCTTCACTTCTTCGAAGGTGTTCAAGAGTCTTATGGAAAGATGGCTACCATGTTTCTAGTGGACAGGCAGACAGACAGATGCATGCATAAAAGGCACCGTTTTCGCTCTTATTCCCATTCCAAGGATCGTGGATTTTCGATGATGTATGTATGGGCAAAATATATACTATATAGCGTGCTGGGAAACGGCCGCTATTTGGGATGATAGGATTGTCCATCGGCGGTGTGCCTGTTTGCTTCTTCGATGCATCTCACACACGATCGGTGCTTGGCTCCGTGACGCATTTTGAGGTCATAAGAGGCGATATTGGCGTATCTACTTCAACACTATTGGCCGCTTCTGTTCAATTGTCCGCATGCGCAGCTATGGGTCGCGGTTTAACGAATTTAATTTCCACTGCTAGATTATTTTGCCATTCAGCTTCTAGTATTTACATGCGCCTTCAGTTATAAGAATAGGTACGAACGTTTGAAAATAACTGCAGTTTTTCCGAGTCGTGCATCGCATGAGAGAGGGTTAAATTCATTGAAGGTGATCCGATCACAGGCTGCACTTAAGTCGCAGCAAAGACGTCGTTTCTATTGCGCAGCTGACATTATCACAACGCAACTTGAAGTTTCTTGGGAGTGCGGGTTGAGTATGACCCGGTATCACCTGCTACTACCGCATCCAACAAATGTCACTGAGCAGGCACCATTCCATGCGAGTTCGATAAACATCATGGCAGTCTTCTTTATGCTGCAATTTAATTATGCCGATTGCCTACTGAATCAGGTAACAGCGCACCTTGGGTCGGGCCATTATGATTTATTCCTTCCGAATCCCGCTTTGCAGTGGTGGACTCCTCGGACTCGTCTTCTCTTCTATGGCGAGACGAACCAGATATGTATGGCCGAAATAGTATAACTGTAACTGTAATTCAATTACTGAACATTGGAGTGGGTTCGACTCGCGGATAAATTCATTGACATGAATATATATGAATACGCGGCTTTAGCGTCATGTCATGTCACGGCGCGTGAATGGGCTTTTCTGGGTCGTTCATATTTCTCAAGTGTTGTGAATGCATGATGATATTCTTCAGAGATGGAGGCGCCAGGCGTTGATGACAGCATGTCAAAGATGTATAAGAGAAAAGGCGATCTCCTGTGCAGAAGTTCAAGTCAATATCTTGGCCATCGGACATCAAAGGAGGCGCATTTATCGTTGGGTTGATTATGGATATCAAGACTCTTCGAAGAACCCACGAAGGTCCTTGATTTCTTCCTGAGAGCTTGGAAACGAAGCCCGAGCATGGATAAACCTCGCGTGGTCTCCCGATCTCGAGTGGTCAGGTTGCTTCGAGTTCACTTCGCTAGGGACACGAAATTGAGGAGTTCTTATTTATAACAGGAGAGGAAAGGTCTCTAAATTCGGCACAGTGAGTTGGAGATAGCAACTGCCCGATGGGCCCTCCAAATGCAATTATTATGCGTTAGGTTCTCGATGAAATTCAGGTGACTGTACAATAGCAAGATTGTTGGCTCCAGCAGAAGACGTCAAGCGTGGAGCGGTGGATCATGAGGCAGAACGAACTTGATGATGGAATAAAATCAACAGAGCTTGAGAGCAGATGGTGATCTTCAAATGGAGTGTTAAGTGTACCATTCTTTTAGCGAATATCAACTTGGATAGTAGAGATCATATAACTGGAGGTGTGCCGCACTCCTATCAAGAAGCAAGGACAGACATTTCGTTCCTGCGAGTGAAGGCAACGGCCAAGTGAGCTGAGCGAGAGGTAGAGATCGTGACAGATCATGACAAGTGTTCGAATTGGGAGCAACCACATCGATAAACCTAGTTATGTATAGCACGACACCGAGAAGAATGACTCTCCAAGAGGGCAACAAATATGGAAGCAAGTACTTAAGTGGCATGGACCATTCCTTGTCACCAAGATAAGAGTGCTACGCAGCTTATTGCATGAGGTTCTTGAAAGAAACGTTAAGAGATTCACTTCGACAAATTAAAGTGACCGGTTATCCGGTCAACACTTTACATAACGCTCACCCGACGGCGATTATGTAACCTGGCCATGTACAGTACGGTTTTCATGCAGTGGCACTCAACAGTCTCAACTCAACTCCTCAAACGACTCCGAGTCTAATGAGCGACTAACAAGGACGCCTTTTGCTGTCCACAAGAGCACTCCGGCCTTCAAATGACATCGTTAACACCAGCGGATCCAACTTTACCCCAAGAGATTGTCAACCTCATCATCGACGAAGTGGCTAACAATTTAAAACCAAAAAGAGAAGCACTCGCCGCCCTCCGTGCATGCTCCCTTGTTTCGAAATCCTTTCATTACTCTTCTTGCCGATATCTTTTCTCCGAAATCAAGTTTATTGCGAATGAATCCGCTCAAAAGCGTGCAGCTAGGCTCGTAAATGTCCTCAATCACAGATCCAATGGTGATCTGGTTTCCAATGTTCGCTCAGTAACATTCGTACTTGATATTCCGCCAACGCTGATGCAATTGCGTTATCGCTATCAAAAGAAGGGCCTTCGTGGGCTCTTCTCAAGGTGGCAGTTGCAACAAAAATTCTTGGGTGTTAAGAAGAGGTTTGGATTGCTCGAAAGTCGTGTGCTGAAGCTCCTGGAGGTATTGAATCATTCGAAGTTGGAGCATTTCAGTCTCGTCGCACAAGCGCAGGTCCTTGACTGGGGGATAGGAAACTCGATTACGATACCAGCCTTCCTACAGATATTTTCGAATCCCAATCTCAATTCCTTGCACTTAATGAATATAAGGAATATCCCCGAGTCGATCATTACAGACGCCTTTTTTTCAACAAATTTGAAGGAACTGGTGTTGTGCAACTTAACAACAAAGCGTTCTTCTTCAATATTTTCCGGCGCAACAACACCGGCCCTTGCCAACTTACTTCGGCTAGAAATGAAGCGCGTGTCGTACACAGCTCTATTTTCAATCTTAATCCCATTCCTTCCCCCGTCCTCTCGCTCTCCGTATTCTCAAATCATATTTGCACACTTGAAGACTCTCTCAGTATCTATACCCAACGGCAGCACCGAAACGGATGCTCTTTGGGAATTTCTCCTTGGAGTCGCTCCTACACTGGAGACCCTTGCCTTGGAACACCACGGCTGGCCAGGTAATTACTAATCCTACATCGTTGTATTTTTTCTAACAAAATACTGTAGACTCAGGGCTTGAACCCGTCAGATTATTTAATCTGAGCCGCCTGGTGTCTTTGCGTAACTTTAAATTCAGCTCGAGCTCTTTCAACTCCAGTACTGATCTCGAGTCAAGGCAAAGCATGCTGACCAGCTTACTCGGTTCTGCGACTTCTCCTACTGCTATTGAAACAATCGACATACTTTTCTCATTACAGTCTGTCGAACGTTATAAGAAACGGCATTCGATACCAATCTGGAGGACTGCATTGGGCTGGTCTACGATGGATGAAAAGATGTCCAGTGGAAATTTCCCGGAACTGCAAAAAGTGAACTTGAACGTGAACGTTTTCTACTACGACCCAACTTTCGATGTGACTGAATATCGGCCAGAGTATGCAAGAGAATATGCCCGAACAATTTTGCCTGCGGTTGCCACAATCTCCACCATTGATTTTCACCTCAATGTTCAGTCAGTTTTTTCTCCGCACTCCATGTTGACTTACTTATATTATTATTAAACTAGCCGATACCCGTGCGTTCGCACGGGTAGCACTTGCTCGACAGGAAGGAATATCCACAAATATGCAGACATTGGGCCAATAAATTCATACTACATAACAAATGACCTATAGACCCTTTTCCTTGAGATGGAAAAGCAGAATTTCTGTCCTGTCTATTGCATGAATGACCACTTGTCTGACCTTCATGTGCTGACAGCTTCAAAACTTCTCAGTGGCTTCGGGTTGCAGCGCTTCATGGGTCAGAGAAGGAGTGAGTGAGTGAGTGGCCACAGATATTATCTGCATTGCGCCACCGTCTCGCACCTTCAATGCAAACGTAGAGAACCCCGGCGTTCAGCCAGTAAGGCATGACTAAAATTCAACAAAGGAAAATAGAATTTACTCACTGCATGCCCAAAATTGCATACTGAAGTGGAAGAGGAGACTGCATGAGGTAGACACGTCCTCAATCCTGGAGTGTTATCCTGACCAACCTGTTTAGGTCATCAGCATGAAAATAAGCATCAGAGTACATGAGCTTAAACACCTTGCTTGTTTTGGCGACTCTCAATGTATTGTTGTAGTCGTGCTTGCCATTCACGCTTGCAGCACGACGCCGAGAGCCGGCGTTCAGAGGAGCTATTTAGCAAATGAAGATTAAGATATTCATGAAGGTATGATGATATGATATAAAATTGCTGGTTGTCTGCGAAGCTTGTGTTGTTGGCTGGATGAAACGATTTGATTATTGGCACTAAGGGCCATCTGAGTAGAAAGCAAGGCCTATCTGGATGAAGGAAGATAATATCAAATATTGTCTAAGTTGGTTTCATGATAAGTACGTACCCTACATCCCAAACCATGCTTCATAACTGATCCTTCGCCGCTAGTGAACATCCCGGGTAACCACTGGGTAAAATTCTCGGACCCGTAACCTTACCCACACGTACCTCCACCCGCAACCCCAGGGTGAATCTGCATGAAATGCGACCTCGAATGCCCGAAACCGGAAAGAATTGCCTGAAATATGCTAGAAGCAATGCTTTAGCCCTATCTCAGCCATTTATCATCCGTTTCGGACGCTCTTGTGCTTGTCCAAAAGCTCGCGGGTACAGTATATCGTACTCTTACCCGCGCGAATTTTCGCACCCGTGTCATTCACTTTCGAATCACTGCTAGACACACCGGTGTTGTTGGTCTTCTTCCTGGGTTACACGGGACCACGCCTTCTGGGTCATTATTTTGAATATGGTCTCCTGATCGTCGTGCTTGCGTCCTAGCCATTTTCAGCAGCCCTAGGCGGTGGAGTACGCGTTCCTCGTCTTGCTGCTGGACTTCAACACCGGAGAGGCTCATCAACATTGGTACTACGTCGACGAACTGCTTCGCGGATCCGACTTTGATGCAGTTCGGATGTACTGAGTTTCCCGTAAGGCCTATTGAACAGCATAGGAATTACCACTGGGGAGTGAAAGAGAGAAAATACTCACATATTGTCGGTGCCACGGACCAGGCCCACGGTCGTTTGCTGTTGTGTTCAATGGGGTTTGCAATGCGACTCACTTCTTGAAATGTCCTGAAGCCTGTTGTTCTGAATTTCGCATAGCAATTGTCGCAAAGCCCTTTCAGCGGCCCCAGGTGGGGAGTAGGCGTTTCAGGTCTTGCGCCTGGACTCTGGAGTTCGATGGCGGCGAGGGCCGTTATCACGTCGGTGTTACGTTGACGAAGTACTTCGCGGATCCGGCCTCGATGTCATCAGGGTGTAAATGAGTTTTTCGTAGGGCCTATTGAAAGGCATATGAATTTCCACTGGGACATGAAAGAGAAAAAATACACACATACTATTGGTGCCAGAGCCGTTTGGTGTGGTGGTCGTTTGGGTTTGCAACTTTGCAGCTTTGCCTTGTGAAACGCGCCTCCCAGCATCGGTGCAAGGGTAGAACATTCCAGAACGCGGACTGGGTCAAAACACGAAGCCACAGGGGACACTCGCTAATTCACAATGGGACCACAGTGGAGGAGACAGTGAACAGTAGATTCAATTGACAAAGATACATACAACATTTCCTTTCTCTGTAAGTAAATGCATACCAGCCTGAGGAAAGGAAGCTCATAGTAGAAAGAAAGCAGAGCAAGGAGGTCAAGAAATCCGGAGGAGCGACAGTTGATTTCTCAAGCGCATGCATGTTCACATGACGTCATCAAATTCAGCAGCCAATCAGAATGTCTCTTCTAGACCCGTGAGAAACACCAATTCCAATTGTAATATAAGATTGATATTCCTCTTGTACACCCGATCTTGAACACAATGTTTGAGGGTTATTAATAAAGGGTGTATTCAAGGTCAATGGCACAAATCGTCGTTGCACTTTTTTGATGCCTGGGGGATCGAAAATCTTACAGCTATGGTGCACACCAAAATGGGTTACCAGCTGACGGGCGCCAAGTATTGCCTCACCAGCTGAGAAATTGATCCGAGCTATACTTCTTTGAAAATGTGGTGAGTAATAGACTATGGTCGTAGTCTGCGCAGTAACTCTTTATCACTCATACCGCAAGATTTACGACGCCCATGCCGGCTGTGCGGCGATTGCATTGAGTTGGAGGCTGTTCCTTTGAAGGTTCCTGTTCTTGGACCCAAGTACCCCTATGTATGTTGGGACTTTCTCACGATTATTCATGTTGCTGCGACGCGAGCTAGAGCCTGGCTTGAACTTCACCAACCACGATCGTAATACTTAATCATCATTAATGGCGTCTTCAGCTAACACAAGTACTTGGCCAACTCTCCCCCAAGAGATCGTTAACCTCTTGGTTCAAGAGGTAGCCAACCCGTACCGAAACAATCCAGGCCCCCTTCAGCTCGATACTCTCAAGGCCTGTTCACTCGTTTCCAGATCATTCCATGCCGAATCTCGCAGACACATATTTTCTAGTATCGAATTTCGTGTGGACAAGACTGCGCAAAGACGGGCAGCAAGGCTTGCAAAGGTCCTCGAACACAAGAACAGCGACGATTTGCTGTCAGTCATTCGCGCGGTCAAATTGGTCATTGACTTCCGAGTCTCGTTCTCTGAGAACGAATTGCCAAGATACCACTTTGATCGTCTTGTCAGGAAACTAGGTTTATAGGAGAACAATCTGGTCAGAGTTCTCCGAATTCTCAATCGTGCACCATTGGAAAGCTTTGCTATAATCGCGCAAGGGGGATATATCAATTGGAGTGCAAATGTGTCGCCGACGATAGCCGCCGCCCTTAGACAGATATGTTCCAACCAATCACTGAAGTCGTTGCGCATTGTAAACGTCATGAACATCGAGCAATCCATGGTCGTTGATGCATTTTCCTCTGGCAATTTTCGTGAACTGGCACTTTGCAATGTCAACATCAAACGTATGAGCGAGCTTTCCGCCCCTACACATGAAAGTGGCTCTCGGTCTTTCGGAAAGCTTGAAAAGCTGGAAATGTCGCTCATAACATACTCATCGCTGTTTTCCTCGTTGCAATCGTCGTTCCCGCCATCCTCTTCCTCCCCTAACACATTTTCTCTGAAATTATCTACTTTGCAATCCCTCGACATATTGCTTCCGAAGGTCCATCCCGCCCTCGATATTCTTTGGCGACTTATGCTGGGGACGGCCCAATCTCTGGAGACTCTGGTGTTACAGGATAACCCATGGCCAGGTATTTTGACTTTGCCTTGGCTCATTAACCATCTGACTACGTTTTCAGCTTCAACCCTTTCTCCTGATGGGCCAATTGATCTCAGCTGTTTGACCTCCCTGCGAACCTTGAAGTTCAGCGCATTCGCTCTTAATTCTGGTGTTGATCTAGCCTCGAGGCAAGCGACCTTGGCCAATCTCATCACATCGGCAACATCGTCTATCACCATTCAATCAATCGTGATGCAATTTTATGTGAAGTCTCTTCCTCATACGAGGAATGCAGATTTGAACACCTGGAAAACGATTAGGCCAGGCTCAGAATGGTCTCTCCTTGATGCGAGTTTGGCACGCCCAGCATTGGCGAACTTGCGAAGCATCACTATCGCCGTGAATTTATTTTACGAAGCTCCCAACAGTCACTCGCTGAGTTCAGAGATCATGGAAGGTAGCATTGATATTCATGCTATTCTACCTAGCGTTTCTGTATTACCTTCCATCAACGTTACGGCCTATCTGAAATCAATTTTCAGTTCGGAACCTTTGCTCACTTATAAGTCTTACTATTATCATGTGAATAGATAGCCTCTGTTTCCGAGATAAAGCTCCGTACAAGTTGAGTATTCAAGTTGCGTCACAAGATTGTATCTATATGTTCGACTTCCAGGTATTCTTTTCTGTTGCTCTGTCATAGAACTGTGAAGGTGCGCACAAGCAAACTGCTAGTGATTAAACCTGATCGCGATCTTCACAGCTATAAGCAGCTGCCACTTCCAAACCTAAGGACGGTCGTTTTCAACATGTATTTGTTCTACAGTGATCGACCTTTATGTTCGGATTGTTCAATTCTTGACCCAGGATACTTATCTTCTGCCCGGTTTGGCTATCTCCTCTTCGTAGACGTTGAATCCATATTTAGTCCGCAATTTATCTTTTTGTATCTGCCAGGCTGTACCATTTTGGATAACAGTATACAGGTTCCTGGTTGGCAGTCTTGGTTGTTTTTGAATAACAACGGTGGAGCCTTACATACATAATAGTGACACGATCTTGGAATCGAAAATACCCGAGTAGACATTACAACGGAACCCTTTTTTTCCGACATAAAGTGCACCTCTCTAATAGTAATTTAAATCTCATGCTCCGAAAGGAACGGTGCGAAGTTTACTATCTAACTTTGCTTTGCGAGCATCAGTCTCAACAAAGTCTCAAGGGACTCAAAATAGCAACTGAGGGCTTGGGATCCACTTCCCACCTAGCTGTCACCTCAAAATTCGTCTTTCTGGTTCTGCAAGTCTTCATGGCGGCTTTCGACCATGAGCGCACGCCGTATTCGTTTCCCAAGTATCGACGACCATGTGCTTCATACCTCCATTCAAAGTGTCACTACATAGCTTCCCTGTTGGAAATTCTCATCCTTGAGCTACTCAGAAAGTACAGTGTATAGGACGCCAATCGATGGTTCCCGACGGCGCAGCAAGTAGGCATTCCTCTGGTTTCTCATGTAAGCTCTTCGAATTCGATTATAGAATTCTATTCGTTCAGTTCTGGGAGTCTTCAGCCCGGGTTACAATCCATGTCTATCCGATTTAATTAAAAGTTCTCCCAACAACCTGTGGACGATCCCATGTTGTATCGATGTGGTCGCTTAGCATGTGAACTCTGAGCGAACGTGCGCTTGACTTCAAAGTCCTGTTGTTGGTTATAAAGGAGTGGTTTTCCGTGTTCCAGTCCATACGATACTCATGGTCAACCTACGCATAGTTGCTCTTACACTGGCTAGCCTGACGGGGCTCTCTAGTGCTCAAAGCTTCCGCGACAATATCAAAAATGTTGTCATCCTCATCCAAGAAAATAGGTATGTTACAAGAGTTTTTTTTTTCTCTCAAGGAAAGCTCAGTTTACCTCATCTTGAGGTCTTTCGATTGGCTTTTTGGAGACCTCTCTTACAGCACGGACATCGACAACCTTCGCAACCTCAATCGCAAGTACTGTAACTCTGTAAGCTATCTCCATCCGACCAATGCAGCTCCGTCTTCACTATCTAACGTTATTCTTCAACAGATAAATGTGACACTACCGGCTGCTACTCAAATCTGTGCTGCACCTAAAGCAGGTAACGTCCAACCTGACGATCCTGGGCACTCCGTGAGTGCCGTCACTTTCGAGCTCTTCTCCGACTTCCACCCGAACGAGTCCCTACCACCATCGCAAGTCCTCGCAGCAGAAAATATGCTGGGATTTCTCGAGACCGAAGCTATTCTTTTTAAGAGCAACAACATCACTCGTGCTAGCGAGACTATAATTTATATGTCAGAAAACAATATCCCAGTTTACCGCACCATGGCAGAGAACTTCGTGGTTTTCGATCGGTGGTTCGCTGATGTTCCAGGCCCTACCAATCCTAACAGGTCAGCCGACCTTTTATTTTCTAAGACACTTGCTATTTGATATCTGACATGAACTGACATTCATAGGGCGTATCTAACCTCTGGTACCTCCCATGGGCATGGCAAGAACGATAACGACTTTAACATCTTCGCGTTGCCCCAACGCTCCATCTTCCAGCAACTCTCCGAAAATAATATTACCTGGATTAACTATTTTAATTCTAGCTTCAATCCTGACTCAGAGTTTTACTCCTGGACTCAGTCAACAGGAAAGGTTGCAAGCAACGTTAAACCGATTGCACAGTTTTTTGCTGATGCGAAGGCGGGAAAGCTTCCACAGTTTACTTATATTAATCCTGAGGTGTGGTGTTGAATATGATTTTATTATCACGACCTCACTCCCATTGCTAGTGCTGCAATTTTGACTCCATGCACCCACCTAGCCCAATCAATCTTGGGGAAGCTTGGACCAAATCGGTCTACGAAGCCGTTCGAGGATCTCCTCAGTGGAACAATACATTGTTTCTCATCAGCTTTGACGAACATGGAGTGAGTGAAAAACTAGACATAAGTGTATCCACTCAATTAATTTCCAAATGCCAATCTAGGGTTTCGCCGACCATGTTTCTCCGCCGACTGGCGTACCGAATCCTGACGGCCTCACGTACACCGAAGTTTCTCTGGATGGAAAGAACTACACCTTCAATTTTGATCGTCTAGGCGTTCGGTGAGTCCCTATCTTTTCGTCAGCTTTATTGGATTAAACGTTGCCCGACATTATTGTAGGGTTCCGACACTGATCATTTCCCCATGGGTTCAGAAAGGAGTGATCGAACACGCTGGCCAAAATCAGGGCCTGTCTTATTCTCATTCTTCTATAGCTGCGTTTATCGGGAAGGTACGTACCCGGCTCCTCAACCTATAACGTTAGGTAGTATCTCAACAACTCTATGATGGCCAGCTGTGGAATCTGGATGGTGGTGAGCCTCTCACAACACGCGTGGGCTTTGCGTCAACCTTCGAACACCTCATCACCAATCAATTACGAAGTGATACACCGGTCACTTTGCCAGCTCCCGCCACCTTCTGACAGTCAGAATACGAGAGCGAATATTCCCAAATGTATTAAATCTTTCTCGGAGTACAAAAGTCTACGGGATTGTTACCATTTGAAGTTTTGAGAAACTGCGCTGTGACCCATCTGAATAAACACTACGGCTGTTGAACTGGGATACGTGTATTGTCAATGCGTCATAATTCTGACAGAAATGTGCGACCATTAAAATTCTCAGTAGATCAAATAAAATTTGAGATTTCTGAATACCTTTCCTTAATTTTCAGGCTGTGGTTAAAAAGAGAGAATGGCAACGTGGTTACAATATATCAGCGTGAAAGAATTGTGAAGGAACTTTACAGAGAGAGAGGCGAAGGTGATTGTCATGACGATGGAAAGAGGTAATGCACAGTTTCGAGATTCCTTACACACTCTTACTTATCCAATTCCCAGTTGTCGAGAACACTGAATAGAACAGTTCCAACGCTCTCTGAGTAAGCGAGTACGAATAACGAATTATCGCATTCCTCCTTGGCTTTTGTCCCCTGCCCGCTTGGAATTATCAGCATGAATCAATACCATGTTATCCCTGCTGATGGATCTCACCTACTTGAGGATTGCGCTCCTGTTATTTCCGAAAAAGTATGACATTAAGTACGATAAACGCCCTCCGTAAATTCCTTTCGAAATTCTTGCAAAATGCGCCACAATTGACCCAAGACACTGAGATTCGCCTGATGCTGTATGAGCCGATTGTAGTCAACTTCTCGTTCTGTTCCACATACTCGACCTTCCGGTTAGGAAACATTCAAGGAGGTGCTGTGGTGGTACAAGCAGCGCCAGCCCCATCCGACGAACAGACACGCAAGGGGTAACGTTGGAGGGTGCACCGCCGCGCCTGCGCGCTCCAACGTCGGATTTTGCCGATTTCAAGTGATAGGCGCCGTACCGCTTATTTCGCATTCCACGTCGGACACAGCCACTCCCCCTCACGGTCATATTACCGGAGGCGTTTTCGAAGAACGCCCCTGCTAAGCCAACGACCGATTTGTCCCCCATGCGCCACACTCTATTGTTCACCTCTCATTCGCATTGTTTGCCTCATGCGATAGTTGCTTGACTGGATAAGACGCCAGGTTATCAGCATGTCCTCTTTTACAAGACATCGAAACACCATTTTCTGGCCGGCAGTTTTGGTTGTTTCTGGATAACAATGGTGGATATGCATGACGAGAAATAAGATAGCATTCAGCTTTTGGATGGCCAACAGCTTCTCTGAAACGCTGGAATGTTGCAAGAAAGTCAAACAGATACATAATCAGGAACTACGAGGATAAGTTCTGCATAAACGTAGCATAATAACCAGATGAAACCATATCTTGCAGGGTGGAGAGGTCAACCTCAATCCTAAAAGTGATATTGAGGGTTTTGGTGCTCAAGGTTGTGGGCAGTGCATCTCGAACGCATTGTTGAATCTCAGCCTCAGCCATTTTCATGATTTCGCTCTTCGTCTGAGCTACACCTTGTCCTATCCACATATAAATCCCAGAGAAATCGATGTCAACTGATCTGAGGCAAGGAAAACTTGCACTGTTGAGTGCTGCGTCTAACTGTGTCCATTGAGAGAATGATATCTTCTCCGTGCCTTGTACCATCATTCCGAACTGCAAGTCGATTTGTATGGTCTCTATTGAGGTCGGAGCAGCGGTGTTGGCTATAAGCTGGTCAATGAGCATTGCTATTGAGAATCTCTGTGGCTTGACGACGAGCTGCATGTTTCCCAGAAGTCTCAGATGTCGGAGGTTTCGACAAAGGCTTAAGTCGAACACATAACCAAATTTGATAAAATCTATAGACCAACCAGAAGTCTGCAAAATTTTCATAGAACCAAGCGACGATAAAACTCACAATCAACAGGGTGTATGTTTTCGAGCGTTAGCCTCTCCAACAAGTTAACAGATGACTGGATAAGACGCCACGTTATCAGCATTTCCTCTTTTACGAGAGACATCGAAACCCTAAGCGAAACCAAATGCGACGGGGTGGGCAACCCTAAAAACCATCCAAACGTAGAAGAGGAAGAGGTTGCATGCAGGTCTCTAATCTGCGGTGGTGATGCTTCGGACGTATCACGGTCTACTGTGGATGAGAGCCCGAGCTCACAAGCAGCGACAGATGCTTTAACATGATGGAGGCGCAGACTTCTGAGGTTTTGGCATTTGGCGATGATGTCGGTTGGAAAGTCGCCAATATTTCCAAAATGAAGAGAAGTGACCGTTGGACAACAAGCCTGTGTGAAGATGGCAGACCTAACCGCCTCGTCCAACAAAGGCCACGTCCACAATACAGCGCCGCGGGGAAATAAACACTCGAGATATTGGACGGAAGAAAGCATCTTAATGATAGGAACCAAGTTGGGATCTGGCCTGACATCTGTCAAGGCTGGGATGGTCAACTGGTGTAGCTGCATGTCGTCATGAAAAGATTGTAGGATGGACGCCTGTTGTTCGGCCCCAATGGTTTGGTCGAATTGTAGCGTGTGTTCCATCAAATTTGTATCCTTGCGCACAACGTTGAAAGAGAAGCACAAAGACCTAATCTGGTTCGAAACACTATGCACGCTGTGTTGGAAAGGGTCCGCTTGGAAGATGTCCAAAAGGTCTCGCAGTTTCTTGGCCTGCTCTGAGGTCGTATGGGCGCCATAACCGTAGACCTTCACGACGAGCTTGCGAAAGCGATAGCGGCGGACTGTGAAAAGGAAGGAGGTGCAGGTGAGGGCACATGCTCGTAACGCAGCGAGAGATCTGTCTGAATTGTCGTTATCGGATGTAGAGAGGATGTCGATGATGCTGTAGATAACATCTTGGGGTATGGAGGTCATGGTTCGATTGAACGGCTATATTCTGAAGGACGGTATTTAACTGGTTGGAACATGCAGGTTAGGAGTATGATCTTCACATGTCGAGCAGCCCTGTCCTTGCAGCGTTCAGGGATAATCGGCTCCAGTGCAGACCATTGTGGTGAGCTGAGTGATGGATTGCCGATTAAACAAGTTCAAGCAACAATGGTATGAAATAGTATTCACGTACTTACATCTCGTTCACTTCCTAATGCCTATCGCGAACACCCTCAGATTGTCCAAAGTTGAAACCCTGCTTACTTCCCAATACAGAAGTCCCTGAAAAGTGCATCGAGGACGTCCTCGACCCCGATGTCGCCCGTCACGCGTCCGACCGCCTGGGCAGCATACCGGAGCTCCTCTGCCGCAAGGACAACTTCCTCGGGAGCTGTAGACAACGAACATTATCAGAAATGGTTTGTATGGGCAAGAACAGGCGAGAACAAGTCAGAAGTGGAACAGCGAGCAAAACTCACGCAAGGCCAGGAAGGCTTCTAGAAATTTGCATGCCGCCTCGAGGTGCACGCGGTGGCGTGCGCGAGTTATGAGGGGGGCGTGGACCTTGCTGTGATTGGACAACGTAGGATCATGAATATTGAATCTACCAAGGACAAGCAAAGCGGTAAGCTATCCTTCAAAGTAAAACAGAGAAAACTTCCATACCTATTCTTCAAAGCTTCTGCTAGACCTTGGACAAAGGCGTGTGCACCGTCACTAGTTACTAGGCTGGCTGACCATGAGCGACCGTTTAAGTCTATCGTGGGATCTTGCTGGGTCAATTGAGCGAGGGATCCTTCTTGAAAAAATGTTCTTTGTGAAGGAGGTACCAAGTCAGATTTGTTGAATAGGAAGTAAGTGCTTGAAGTAATAAAGTCCTGCACATCGGAAGGAATCGATATTTGCACCTTATGGATGGGCGAAGTCGCAGGAGAGATAACTTCTGGAAGGGGTAATACGCAAAGAGAAATATCCGCGTTCTTGATACTGAATTAAAAGGACAAGGAATTGAGATTCGATGAGAGGGATTCCTATAGATGAAGTAAAGAAGCTCACGCATCAATACCACGTCGGACGCCGATACTTTCCACAATGTCTTCAGTTTCTCGCAGACCAGCGGTATCTGCGACGACGACGGGCAATCCCCCGATATCGAGAGTCAGTTCGAGAACGTCTCTAGTGGTTCCAGGGATGGGCGTGACAATTGATGCAGGGCGGTTTGCTGTAATATGATACTGAGTACTTTGCCAAAACAAACACAAAAAAGAAGGCAGGGTAAGGCAAGCACCTAGGTAGTTAAACAAGCTACTTTTTCCAGCGTTTGGAGGTCCGAAAATGGCCATCCTGATTCCTGAACGGACCATTTCACCTCTTCGGCTGTCAGATAGGTGCTTTTGGATTTGAGATAGGAGGAGCGAGGCTTCGGTCTTGGCTTCATTCAAGTACAGGAAATTATCAGCAGTCGAAGGGCTAAAACTAAGTCCTTGACTCACCTTGTTCATAAACTCCTTCTTCGATGTCTTCGCCTTCTCCAAAGTCGATAAGAGCTTCGACTTGAGCTAGACAATGTATGATTTGTTTGCGTAACGAATCATATTCTGCTCGTGTTTCCCCCTTTAAAAATGTAAGAATGGAAATGGCTGAATTATGCTTGAGTTCAACACTTACTCCTGCGCTACCCAGGGCCCAGACCCTTTGAACCTCCGTATCAGCCTCAATCAAATCATGCAAACCCTCAACTTGAGTCAGATCGAGGCGACCTCCAAGAAGGGCTTGACGCGTAAATTCACCTGGCTCTGCCGGGCGAAGATTGGGAAATGACGAGAGGGCCGACAGAAGTGCAGAAATCAGAGCACGACCTGAGTGTATATGTAACTCCAGTGTCGGTAGAGTTGTATATGAATATGGTGCTGCAGGTTCGCCATTATTCACTAAATAATGAGGGATATATATTGACACACGAACCTCGGAAATATACAGCCAGACCATCGTCTATCAACGATTCGTTCTTTGGGTGCACGATACGACAACGTTGCAATTTCCAGGGAGTTGGATCACGCATTGGTTGGTCAAATTTGTGCGACCGGGCCATGCGCCTCCATACATGCAAAGCATCTGGACCAGAAACGCGTACAATGGCAACTCCACCCTTGCCAGGAGGCGTTGAAAGAGCGTAGATTGTTTGCTTCTGAGAGTCGGTGGTCACCAAGTTTCCAACATTCCTCGACCAGTAGCAAGGCAAAGAGGAGCCCTTTCTTCTCGAAGAATTTCTGAATGTATGTCTATCAGTCGTTTGGAGCCATCTTGAGAAATGCCGGTTGAAGAGTGACATGAACAGAAGAAAAAGTCGCGACGCGGTTCTCAGAAAGAGTCTGCACGTGGTCCGACGATCATCCCACGAATTACGGAGATTCGTAACGTCGCCAAGCTTATCACTTTATTTCTGTTCTTCAACAAACCCCTGGCCCACACCTCCCCAGCCGAGCGTCTAAAATCTTAAAAGTCTTCCCGATACACAACAATGGGTCAATCACGTACGTTGACTTCTCATTCCGCTTCACATGGCCACAAGATTCTGACCATCTGAACACAAATAGCGTCTCAATTCATGGAAGACATGGAGCGTCGCTCCAACTGTTCGTCGAAACGCACCCTTACATGCCGAAAGCACGTTGACGGATGCCATTTTTACAGTCACTCAGCCAGAGCTGGAGCGGTTAAAGAAGCGATTCATGAAGCTCGACAGGTACGCCTGATCTTTGTCTTCCCCGCAGTAGTAATGACAAAGAACAACGACAGTAACGGTTCAGGATCACTCGATCGCGAAGAATTCTTGCAAATACCGCAGATTGCGACGAATCCTCTGGCTTCCCGGATGATTGCCATCTTTGACGAAGAGTGCGTATCGTGTGCTTCTTGGAACTATGCACGTCCTGATGGGCTGTAAAATCATTATTAGTGGTGGAGGCACAGTCGATTTCCAAGAGTTCGTTGGTGGGCTGAGCGCATTTAGCAGTCGGGGTGGGCGAGAGGAAAAGCTGAAATGTACGTGGATCCGCCATTCTGTTTTGGCGGATTAACCTGACTTTCTCATGCTTCCACTTCAATCTCCATCGCGATTAAATTACTGGTCTCGCCCGCCTACTGAACTACCTCGTCAATAACTACTTTGCACATTTACTGCCCTTCGGATGCATTCATAGTCGCGTTTAATGTGTATGACGTTGACCGAGATGGTTTCATCTCCAATGGAGAGCTTTTCCTGGTGCTTAAGATGATGGTTGGTAACAACTTAAAGGTATGGATGTTCTTCCCCGCGATTTCTCCTTACTGATTAAATATACAGGACCAACAACTTCAACAAATCGTTGACAAGACGATCATGGAAGCAGACAAGGATGGGGATGGCAAGCTAAGCTTTGAGGAGTTTGCCCAAACAGTCGCCAACACGGTAAGCTTTCCGCACCCCATAGTTACGATCCTTCTTATGCTGACTTGTCCGACGTACATAGGACATTGTGAAGCAAATGACACTTGAAGATCTCTTCTAGGTGTCACTCTCAACGACGCCCTTTAGGATCTATAACGGATCCTAGGACACTTTCATCAACTACCGGCACGTTTCTTCCTTTCCATTCACGTTGGTGGCCCGAGCATACCTATCATCTATACCCCTGCATCAAGAACTCGTAGAAAACTCACGGTAGAAAATGTATCACAAGCGAACGAAGTTCATCATCGAGGCAAAGGATTCCTGCAGTTGCTCTATCCGACTTACCTCGGGAAGGCCACCAGCCAGGTTACGTACCATCATTTTCCGACTAGTGAATCTTGTCTTTCCACTTACTTTTTTTCTGGGAGTTCATAATGACGGCTTTCTTCACCCCTTCCCCTTGGTTCAATTGCTGTTTGTACATCTTTCATGATTCTTGTTGTTGTATTCCACAAAGAATAATTAATGAAACACGTCCAACTATCAAAAATCTTTCTTTGCGATCTAGTGATAAACCTTTTTTCTGCGCTATGATTCGGAGTCAGCATCAACTCACATCCACATCTTATCTTACTGCTCACCCACAATTCACCACTCACAAGTACAACGATCTTCTCGTTCCAACAACACGGCCCATTGGATTATCCCCGATAACTCTAGTTAGTATGTATACATCCATAAACCACATGTTTCGCCTCTAACAAGCCTCTAGTAGTCAGCGCTTTCGAGACCGACACCCATGGAAAAAACATAGAACTATTGAAATACTCGAGTAACGTTGGAAAGGTGTACTAGTTGACGACGCTACCCGAGCGCAGGCCCTATCGTCAATTGGCATTTGCCTGGCAAGGCGTTAAGCGCATAACCGAGGGGTGAGCCTGTCACATTTCCGTGCCCGCTCTAACCGTCGAATTTATGGTTTAGATTCAACGAGTAATGCACGCAAAAATTGGGGAGCAGTACCTGCGGACATTCGGCAGCGATGGAAAATAGTGTGGCCGCACAAATGGTGGAGTCAAATTTCTGTCCGGGTTTGATTCCCGAGTTCGCGAAGAGACGGAAATTACCTGCGTTATGCAGTTAATGAAGGTTGATTATATCAGTCAAGAACTCGACTTGGTATTATAGGTAGACGAACAGCTTCCGTTTGCCGTTGCATTGAAAAAGCAGCGGAAAAGTTGGTCCTCGGCATTAAACTGTGATGAACACCAGATAAAAAGACGTGTCTAGAACACATATAGTTTGCAGAACAAACACAATTTGTCTTACCGTAGCTGCGGACGCGTTTACATGATTACAAAATTCCTCAGGATCAAGGTAGGATTGCCACAGTTGTTTGTTGCTAGTGGCGGCTCCGACTCTTCGCAGATAATTTGCCCGGAAATTCCTTGAAGGACAAAAATTGTGAGGAAAATCTGAAAAGCATCGCTTAAATATTGCAGTTCGTGCTTTTGGGGCTATTGCTTACCCCAAAGCTTGAGTCAAGTAACCTTTTGAGCATGAACTGCAGTGAGAGTTTACTAAGAGGAAGCGTTGAAGATTCAATCAGTCATTAGTTATTGATCAGGTATAAATACCTGGGACACTCACCTTGCAGTCACATCTTATCTAAATGAGGTTCTGGAGAGAGTGATGGTTCACATGTTCACATGTGAGTGAAGGATACGGCCTGGTTGGCTCGATATGTTCTAAGGTGTCACACAATCGTGGACGCGGAACTACGTTTTACAGCCAAATCTTCCACTTGGCAAGTGTAGGCGGTCGACTTTCGTGGCGAAACATCGGGAAGCTGTCAGACTGTACATGTCCTGGTCCACTTTTCACCAGTTCCTAACTTCGGGTATCCCAACGCATCATTAGCCGTGCACCGTTTTTGATAGGCTGGCTCTTACCCTGGAAAAATCCTTTCTCCGCGCACGGTATGGCATATATTTTTGAAGGATCTGGTACACCTCCAACGGGCGAGAAATTCGGCAGACCTGACTGCTCACTGCCTCTCCCAGCAAACCATGGAGTCATTTTCGCATGCAAGGTACACCGTCGAACTCAGAAACAGATGGAACCACAAACTAAGCGATAGTGGTAATATACTCACTCCCTTGAGTGGCCTAAGTCAAGTCCCCATCTAATATATGTGCATGAGCAAGAAGTTCATTTTTTGATTTCAACGGGGAGATAAATGAGTGTTGACTCAAGCCATTTTGCCATTGCCATTTTGCCATGCCATAAACTTGTCCAGCTATATATATTTTCATTTGATCTATGGCTGTGGTTTTAGTAACAAGTTGCATGTCCCCGGCTCAGCGTTAATCGCATATGTCAAAGGTGAACCATTCAACGTCCCAAAACCACCCTATCGATGTCAAAGATCAGTTTAATCTGTCTTAGGGTAACGAGCAATGCAATGCATCACCTGAGGGCATTCTCCTGCAATGGCAAAAAGGGTTCCTGCACAAGTAACATTGTCGGCTCTCTGCGCAGTTTTCAATCCCGTTGGTGCACCAACGCGAATGATACCTGAAGGGTAAAAAAAAAGTTTTCAGTTTTCAGAGCCCTTACCAGCGGCCAAAACGCACAGTTTTGATTTGTTGTAGGATTGAAAGAACATCGGAAAAGTTGATCATCTGCGTTGAACTGTGCAAGAAAGAAATATTATCTCGTAACTGGATTACCCGGATGGAAGGATTGTTCTTACCGAAACTGCAGAGATAGTAAGGCGATCGCAGTACGGCTGGATCAAGCTGGCACAATTGGATGTCGATAGTGGTGGTCCCGAAGTTTCGCATGTAATTTGACCGAAGCACTCCTGACCCATGAAGAAAATGACAATAATGGCCTTGCGAGATGGTGTTAGATTGCGTACAGTCAGGCTCAAATCACTGACCGCCAGACGGGAGTAGAAAAACATTTCAGTTGAAATGTGGATGTCTAGAATTTACACCTTGGATGGTGGGAGGGATATAAACGGTACAAGAGAAGGTTTGGGTATATCAGTCGTGGCTTATCCTGCCAGACTTCCATTCACATTGGCCATTGAATAAAGTCGCCTTCACACGAGAATATTCTTGTAGAGTTGACGAACTAGAATAAGTACGCGGTGTCACGGAGGTGAAGGGGAAACTATGCTGCGTCACATTGTTCGTGTCACGCAGAATCCCTCCATGTTCGTTTCACGATCTATTTTCGAAACTGAGGCAGCACTTCACACAGATCCGACTTCTTCAGGCCAATCGCCTCAGAAGATTCCACTGCTATATCCCTATAATTGCGAGGGTGCTGACAATGTGCCCTTTTAAAGTCTGGAACTGACACTTGGTCTAGACCACAGCAGAGCCTGAGCAAGTCCTGCGAGAGTTCAACGAGAGGTACGCACTGATTCTACTGCTCAAATACCACTTGTATTGACTAAATGCCGGCTGTATAGGCCCAGAAACGACGGGAGGCGACCTTTAGAGCCCCAAAACAACGCATTGACGATCTGGAAGGACTGCATGAGTTTCAGGGTCGCAAACGAATACAATTCGAGCAAAGGCCACCAATCAACCAAGACCAACATATACATTTCTACTGAGCAGATGTGCCCTACGGCTACGGGAGTTTCACGGGACCCTCCACTTCTCATTCCTGCACTGGTGTACTATCATGCTCGCACAACTCTCCTGCAGCATCCCGAAACGCACTGCCGCGCTCTTGGTCAATCTTTGAACGTACACTCTCCACTAACCCACAAGCCGGGCTAGCCTACACAGAAATTGGAACTCAAATTGCGCAACATCCAGCACGTATGCAACGTTCTTGATTGTGCAGTCACCTTCTCACATGGGTCGACTAGCTGTGGTACAAATACTTCTCCCTGTAGGAGTTCCTGCAGAACGTTCCTGCCGCACGGCAGGTCTTCGAAAGGTGGATGTGATGGGAGCAGGAGACCCATGCATGGCCGGCTTGTGTTCGTGTTGAGGAGCGTTAGCAGGAACACCAGTGGGTGAGCAGCCTCATGAGCGCTGAATTACTATTAATCGAGATCTCGACCCAGGGTGTGAGTGGAATGGGATATGTTCGAAGCTGGTAGAGGTGGTGCTGGGTGTGAAAGGCTCGAGGAATAGACGGCCGTGGAAGTTTGTGCCATGTCCTCAAAATTTGCTTCTAACCTCGATACTACTTTACTAGTTTGCTCTCTTGAACTCCTCGCATCAAATGTGCAGGATTGCACTGGGTACTCTGCCTGCGAAAAGCAATATAGCACAGGCGACCTGACAGGACATTATATGAACGAGCGCTGGTAAACGGTTCTTTGGGCAATGAAAAGAAGCACTAGGCCCAGTACACCTTATGGCCGAACCTAGGAAGGAGTTAAAACGAGGGTATGCATCTCTTTTCCTGGATGTCGCGTGCTGACTCTTTGTAACCATCTCCAGAACGCGACAAACCTAACAGGCAGCTATCAGGCAGCTACTCGAGTATCAGGCTTGCTGCACAAGCAATTCACTTTCCCGAAACTGAGGTTGGCATTGCTAAAATTGAGATCCGACGGTTTGGTGTTACTACTGCTCGTAAAATACTAGGCACTGAAATCGGGATGTTTTCCAAGGAAGCTTTATTCAAAGGGTACTGCCATCGTGAAGTGAAAGTATGTTTTGTCTCGCTTATGACGCAAACACCGAGATTGCTGATCATCAGAATTTTCATATAGCTCCTTGAATTCGATCGTGTCCACAAACTTTATGAAAAGTGTATTGAGGTACGCCAACGATGAATCTGCTTATAATAGTAAACGTGCTGACTGCTTCGATCTAGTTGATCCATCCAGTGTAAATAGTTCCTTGCATCGAATTCTCTGATCTCGGCACACTTTTACGACGTCGCTTGCACTTGAGCAGTCTACGAATTGGGCATCTCTCAGCCAGCATTATCCCTGCATGAGCTATTGTGGAAGAGCTACATCGACTTCGAGATCGAGCAAGGAGAGCGTGAAAAGCTCGCAACCTGTTTGAATGTCTCGTTTTGCATATGGGGCATGTCGAAATATGGATTTCATATGCCATGTTCTAGCTATGTTCGAACTAAAAGCTATGGTCATACCGAATTCTGACACAGAGACGACGACGAAGATGAGCTGGGGCGACGGTCCCTGAAAACCCCGAGCTCGCTCGTCGAGTTTTTGACCATAGTTGTCAATAATTGAAACACAAGGGTTACTTACTGGCAATGGTAAGCTAAATTTGTAACTGTCCTATGAGATTACTCGATTAAAATGTATCAGTGGGTTTCTCTTCAGGAACATTGGGCAAAATTCGAAGAGATCTATGGCAATGCAGAGCAAGTAGCAAAGGTCAAAGAGTTACGTGTCATCAAAGGCGAAGATGACAGGCGAACGTAAGTGACTCCATATTAACTGCTCTCTTCTGCAAATTCTGATCTACTTCACACTGCAGGCTACTCTAGACTCTCTCCCAAATGACGCAAGCTTGGAAGCAAGCGCAGACGCTACAAATAATCACCCCGTTTCCGCATTCCATGAAACAATTGTTTCGAAGAAAATGAATTAGCCACCTCATCAAGATTCTGTATGATCGTTTCCTCGGAATGTTTCTTTGTAACATGTATCTGTCTGATTTTTCCTATTTGTAACAGCTAGCCGATAAATAAGATCTGCATTTTGTATGTCCCTGTCAAACTTTCCTCCTTAAGCTACCTGGATACCAACGGGTTCGTTTTGCTAGCTTTATGACCTTCGTGGTGTACTTATTGTCGTCTTGCTTCTTTCTCTTTTTCCTCGTCCCATGATCTATTCCAAACTGTATCCTCCTCTTGATATGACCATGGATCGTTCAAGACCTTAAATACGGCCAGTTGGACCGCTGTAGCGGCTAACCAATCCTAGATCTGCTATATGTTTATGTTGCTTTGGAGTACGCAGATCTTCGTTCGACAACTTTACATGAAAATATTCAGGCAGCTGAACCTGCGGGGAATGCCGTATAAGCCAATAATGTGATTTGCGCGTGATCATGTCGACGTGTCCGCCTCTGCCTGACTGCCTCGCGTCATCCGCGTTTAGCTTCAACCACGACAGCGATGGCGACATAAAGCTGATACGTGCGCCGGGCATCCCTTTTTCTTCTCCCATCCTGTTCACGATGTTGACTCTGCTTTCTAGCTGGGTGACTACTATATCTCTTATATTCGGCGGATGCTGCAGTAATGCGATCACACTGGAGCAGCTCACATTGGAATACCCCAATGCTGGCTCTGTGCTTACCCTTTTTCAGTTTCTGGTGATAGCTCTGCATGGTCTGCCAAAGTTTCTCGTGTGGACGCGATTTGGGCCGAGCTTCCGGCCACGACGAGTGCCGATTAATTATTATCTTGCTCAGGTCGTGCTCTTCTATCTTATCAACCTCCTCAATAATGCAGCATTTGCATATCGTATACCCATGGCAGTTCATATTATTTTTAGAAGTGGGGGCTTAATTATTAGTTTACTTCTTGGCTGGTTGATCTCGAAGAAGAGGTGCGGTTTTCATGTTTCTAACATACGACGCAGCACATGGAATCTCATGGAATGCATATCTAGATATACAATGACGCAGGTCCTCTCTGTGCTGCTCGTCACCGTTGGGGTGGTTATTACGACACTCTCTGCCCAGTCGTCTTCGTCCAAGTCAGCAACTCCTATCGATCCATACACCTACGCCACTGGGATTGGAATCCTCACTTTGGCATTAGTCCTGTCAGGCATGCTTGGCTTGATCCAGGACTGGACCTACGCGAAACATGGTAGGCCAAGCTTATCCTCCAAAACCACCGGTAATTCAGCTTCCGAGGCTCCTGCTCCATGGCAAGAATCAATGTTCTACCTTCATTTCCTTGCGCTCCCTATGTTCCTTCCTCTTCTACCCGACCTCACGGTGCAAATGCACACCCTCAATACATCAGGCCCTCGCGCGGAACTCAGCATCCCCATCCCATTACCGATCACGGCAAATTTAACAACCGCGCTCCCGTTGAATATCGTCCCTCCATATTCACTTCCACACCTCCCTATTCACCTGTTCCGTCACTCCGCAAACGTGTCGTTGCTTTCAATCACACAGCCGCCCTACGCCACGAATTCGACGAGTCCGATTGTACTTTCGCTGTCGATCCCACACGTCTACCTGCCACTCATTTTGAACACTGTCACCCAACTTCTGTGCGTTGCAGGCGTGCACAGGCTGACGACGCGTGTTAGCGCGCTAACAGTTACACTGGTTCTCGTCGTGCGTAAAGCCGCGAGTCTCATCATCAGTGTCATTGGCGTGTCTAAAGTTGGCCTGGCCATCCGCGATCTTGCCTTGGTCGGTGTCGAGAAGCTGTCTGCCTCTCTTGGGATCAGGATGCCGGAAGGAAAATGGACGTCGAGCCTCCTGGGTATTGACTTCGATGCGGTTCTGGGCTCGATTGGCACGGCCTTCGTTGGTGCAGGAACAACGAAGGCTCCACAACACGTAGACAATAGATTGATGTGGACAGGGGCAACGATGGTGTTGCTTGGGACTGTTGGTTATACGATCGGGAGCCAGCCTCGCAAAGATAGGGCATCAGCTGGAAAAGAGAAAGGGAAAACGGAATAGAGACTCCTGAGACTTTCTTGTAAAGTGTAATTTTATTGATGATAATTCAATACTTATTCTTTTGTATTGCTTGTTTACGATGTCTAGAGGAAATATCTGGTTGGTTCTCCTCTCTGATCATGAGCGTCCTGAGTGATTCTTTGAATGGTTGTTTTGTATTCGTGATCCGTATCTCCCCGCGCAGGATTGGGACCCAGGTGTTGCGGCATGGAGTCGCTGGGCGACGACCACACTTGCTTTGTACTAATGGCATAGTTGTCGGGGTGAACAAGGCTCCGATACTGGGCGACAAGGACACTTGTATGTACAACCATCTTTTATGATCGCCCACGCATTTCACCTTGTGAAGCTAGGCCTCGAAATTGCGTCGACTCCTGCCGATGCAAATTTAAAACCTCTTGCAAGTTCAGGTTACGGAGGTTACCTTTTATTAATATTTCATTCCCCCATGTTAGGCGGCTGCGTGGTGTCCGTACTGAGTAATCACTAGGTCTTAAGAAGATAGTGAAGAAAAATTCTTAGAGAGTAACTAGGATCTTGGGCTCATCTACTGCCTCGTCGCTGTAATATGCTACTACCGTTATTAATAGCGCCTACGTAGTGCGTATGTAAGTGCTTTTGAAGTTAGATGAAAGGGAAATAGATTCAAGCGTTTTCGATCGTCAATCATTCCCACAATAACCTGGACATCCACTGCCAAGCATTATCACGGACCTTTCCCCTTTTCAACTATTATAAGTAACAAGCATGTCTCACTAGAGCCCATTTAAGACCTTGTCTTATTCCCTCCAAGTCCGCTGGCACAACTGCGATTGACTCTAGGACGACGCTAGTAGCACTGGTACACGATGGAAATCCCGCCAGGACCGTTATACATCTTCAAGCTCTTACCATTCCTGCTCGGCCCTCCAGCCGTGACTTTTGGCCTCCTGCGTTTGGCTGAAGTATACCTAGGAGGTGTCATTCCGACATGGGTGTCTGTCGTGGCAGTTCTGCTGGCACGACCTCTGCTCTCCGTCTTTCAGCGGTACCACACCAGATATGTCGATCGAAGGGCCGCAGCTGCGAACAATGCCTTCATTATTCCTCATGTAGAGGAAAAACGGCCCAACTTTGCGGGTCTGTCTTTGATTAAGCTCCTCATCGAAGATTTTAAGACCGGATATCCGGGTAAGTCTGGTGGTTCTTATTCGCTTGACTGGACCCACTGACTTGTGCCCGGGCCGCTTCTAGGTGATAGGCTCCTTGAGTGGAAGGAGAAATACGGAGATGTTTTCCAGCTGCGCCTTCCTTCAGACAATAGGGTAAGTCAGGATCGCTAGAAACTAGGGACTGGGAAATTTAACCTCAATCATTTCCTTTCTTAGGTTGTCACTTTCGAACCTGATCATGTTAAAGTAAGAAGATGTTGGGAAAGTTTTATCTTAATATTGACGTGGATCGTTTCAGGCCATCCTCGCGACCCAGTTTGATGCATTTTACAAAGGTAACATTGTCTTCGATGATTGCTTTTTGACATACAAACCAATATACATAAACCAGGTCCCATTATGTTTTGGCAATTTGAATCTTTGCTTGGTACTGGTGTCTTCAATTCCGATGGTTGGTCGAACGCTCTCCGTTACTCTGTTACTTGCTCTAATTTTATTAATATTTCTAGATGATATGTGGAAGTAAGATATAGTAGTTCAAACTCGTCGTATCGAAACGTTTCTGACGCCCACGATTGTTATAGGTTCCACCGAACCATGACCCGCCCATTCTTCACGCGAGAGAGAATCACCGATTTTGATAACTTCGAGGTGCACGCTGACCGAGCGCTTAAACTTGCAAAGGCTCGCGTTGCGGAAGGTCTTGCCATCGATTTCCAGGTAGCTTGATCTAATTCTACTTGGAAAGGCCCATCTCAAAATGATCGTAAACTTAGGACTTAGTCTCCAGATTTACTCTTGACTCAGCTACGCAATTTCTTTTCGGACACGATGTCGAGTCGCTCTCTGCCGGCCTCCCGTACTCGGCCTCCTCCAAAATCCCAAACTCTGATGAATTCCTCAACCACCCATCGAACGTTTTTGTCGACGCATTTCTGGAGGGTCAGACCACAGCGTCTCTCCGGACGAGAATGGGACCGAATTGGCCCCTCTCGGAGTTTTGGGAGGATAAGATTAAGCCTTTGAGGAAAGTCATGGACGGTTTCACAGAGCCTTTGTTACTTCAGGCTTTAGCAAACAAGAAAATCGCATCTGAGAAGGATATCAAAGTTGACGACGACGCTGCTACCTTGCTCTCTCATCTGGTCCAACATACCCAAGGTACGACTATTTTCTATCCGGAATTAAAAGGACTTTGAACGACCCATCAATAGATGTCGACGTTCTGAAGGATGAGGTGATTAAATGATTAATCCCTCTCAGCTGATGTTGCAGCCCTCGCTAATTCAGGTCTTGTTATGCTAACAGCTGATCAACCTCCTGGTCGCTGGACGCGATACGGTAATTCACTCGACTCATTTTTGGAAGTACTTTTCCCAAGCTTATTTTTGTGGGTTATTCCCAGACCGCGTGCACGTTGACTTACGCGTTCTATATGCTCGCTGAGAACCCGAAGATCGCCGAGCGCCTTCGCCAAGAGGTTCTCGATAAAGTGGGACCTACGAACAGACCGACTTATGATAACATTCGGGACATGAAGTACTTGCGCGCGTTTGTGAATGGCAAGTAATTCTTTGCGAGTTGTGAACTTGGATCTAACAAGTATCCGCTGTTTAGAGGTTTTGAGGCTTTACCCACCCGTGTACGTATATTTTCATTAATCTTGCCAAGTGTTTTGAGCTTGCCCATACCTTACTTTACGCTTTCTAGTCCTTTTGATAGTCGGTACGTGGTTTCTTTGATAATTCTTTGTAATAAGTTTACTAATCACCTTAACCCCTTTCTAGCATGTCATGTAAATCAACTGTGTGGACATCTAAGACACCTGGGTCGAAACCTTATTATATTCCAAATAATACAAGGTCAAAAACTTTCGAAAGATTCTTCGTTAATTCCGCTGATCGTATTTTTCTGCAGAATTCTGTACAGTATCTTCCACATGCATCGTAGAACGGACCTTTGGGGCCCTGATGGTGTGTCTATCAGATCTAATTCTATCTTCGAAAGTAAACTCAACACGCATTATCTTCTAGCTCTCGAATTTGATCCTGACCGTTTCTTAGACGAGCGCCTGCACAAATATCTTACTCCCAACCCATATATTTTCACTCCGTTTAATGCAGGTCCTCGGATCTGTCTCGGACAACAGGTAAGTACATGGCTTCTTCATTTCCCTTTCCAATTGAATGCTCAACTTCGACCCCAGTTTGCATACCAAGAGTCGTCTTTCTTCCTTGTGCGGCTTCTCCAGCAATTCACTAACTTCCGATTGGCGCCTGACGCGCAGCCCGAGGAGACTAAAGCTCCTGCTAGCTGGGCGGGGTGTGGAAATCGGAAGGCGTTGGAGAAGATCCGCCCTGGGCTGCATCTGACGATGTATGTTAAGGTTAGTGATACTTTGTTGCACAGTATATAAGTTTCAATTTTGATCGTCGTCTTTTTTATTATTTAGGGAGGATTGTGGGTCCGCATGGATAGGCTCAAGGCGTAATCATGGGCTTGGTCATCTTTCTGGGTTTTTTGTATTATCATAAATCACCTTTTCGAGGCCCAATAATTGGGTCTTCTTATTCCTCCTACCTACAGTAAAATCAAATATAAAGTTGCAGTCAGACTCGAAAAAATTGGCCAATTCAGAGTTTTCAGTAAGAAGGATTATGGTCCTAGTTATGAGAAAGACTGACTTTGCCTCGGCCAAAAATTGGCGTTAGCGAGTTTCACTGGCAGTAAACATGTCTCGTGTGTAAATAATAACGTTGGACCTCAACACCGGATGAGTTGCATTCTCAAACTCGGGGTCAAGGCGAGGCGAGTCAGCAAACGTCGTGCTATCGGACAAGAACATTAGATACTAGAAGTTAATATTGTCTCTTGGACAGACCACGATACAAGTGAAGAGCGGTTGAGTTCGCGTTGGATGTGGGAAGTTGCATGGGACGACGGGAGCTCTTGTAAAGGTTAAAGGTCCACATTGACAATCCGAGGAGAACAGCTATTGTAAATACTTTTAATTGTATCGCTGGCGGTTATTAAAGCAGGGCTTGTGGAAATACGCTCAAATCGGGTAAAGAACAGCCGATCATCGACAGGCGCCTATCTCTTAGCCTGATAAGAAATACCCTTTCTCCCGCTCCTTAAACACTGCACTCGGATACCCGGAGGCTATATATAATCAGCTGTATTAGCTCATAGCGTGTATTACAAAATTATTGTGTGCATAGTTGAAATAAAGACCAACTCCGCTTCGGCGCTTAAATTATGCGCCAGCGAGATTCGCTAATTCGCCGTGATAAAACATCTATCGAGTAGTGGTCCAGAGTCGATCACATTAAACATCGGCTGTCAAGTGCAAGATAGCGTATACTGTCCCTCCAACACCGGATGGGACATACACCCCACCCAACCCGGCTTCAAGCCGAGTGAAATCAGCACATATTCGAATCGCGCTGGGAACAAGAAAACAGTGAGGCGGAGCTCCTTCGAAAGGTTTAAATAAAACCCCTAACTGGCCACCAACCTGATTAAATTCATCCCAGGACTCAACAACTATGACAGTCGGACTCCGGAGGACGAGAGGCATACCGACGCGACATCATCAAAGAATGACGCGAGGACACCCGGGATTTGCGTGCGCGCTTGCATGCTTCGTACTTTCTCACGCAGAACTTGATGAATGCGGCTCGTAGGAAGTTTTTAATGTCGCTCGAACACCAGGACCTCGGGTAATTGAGGTCCTAAAGAGGACGGAGGGGGAGGGTGGGGGAGGAATAAGGAGAGCTGACACTGGAAACTTGAAATGAAAACCCTTTGTATAGGCCCTCGACAGCCTGCGCAACCCAAATCCAATGCTTGTTCTAAACGCCTCCAATCTGGTCGAAAATGTGAATGACTCGGAGTACCTACAGTCCATCAACGACGGGCGCTTATCCGAGTCATAAAGTTTGATATCAGGAACACCAATCATATGGTCTCGCCTGGCCTTCATCTGTCTTTATTCCAAACAACTTTACACCAAGTCCAGATTCCCATAATGTCAGTGTGCCTCCGAATGCAGGTGAAGGTTTGTCGGAACTGGTTAATGGACCCCAAACTACGCGGCTTAGAGGTGATTCCTTATCTCTCCTGCACTTTGAATGACAGACGGTTGATCAAAAAACTCGCAGATCACCTCAAGAATGACAAGAGCTATATTACCGGCTGGTAGTTCTTACTAAGCATAAATTTCTACGTCTCCAATCAATTTGTGAACTATGTGTGTAGAGTTTAAGTGAATCATATCCATTAATTGATTGACTCCAAACTCTTTTGGTGGTTAGGCTAATATGATTTACCTCAGAGCCCTCACTGTTGGCGGGTGCAGTGAGACGAGACACGGGAGATGATGAACGAGTGTGATAGATCAATGATACACGACGAGTACAGGATGCGTATGTAGACTGGACAAGGCGTGGGAACGTGTACGTGACTAGGTGGAGGAAGGGCAGACAGGGCTATTAGTCCAACACACCCCCACAACTGACGGAGCTTGTCAAAGGACACAGTGAACAGAGAGAAACAAAAAAGAAGAATGGGACGTGAAGAGTAAACATCCCCACAAGAAGGTAATAAACAGAAAAATAAAGTTGTCAGAGGGATTAAAACAATCGAAAATATGCTTGGGACCGGTTAGAAAAAAATAAGAAGGGGGGGAACGTAAGAAAAGAAGCAAGAATAAAAAAGAAAGGACACCCCCATAAAAGTAGTTTGAAATTAGGATGGGAGTGGAGGAATATAGAGCCATGGGTTGTACAGAATTGGAGATGATTGAGGCAAATGTGTAACGGAAAGGGTTGAATAAAGTGAAGTGTCTACAAAAATTGAATTTAGGGTTGAGAGTGAAGAAGAGCGGGGTTTAAGTAAATTGTAAGGTGGAGTATCAAGTGGAGTAGAAATCAGAGAAGTGGAAGTAGAAATAAGGGGGGTAGAAATTGAAAATTGTGATGGGGTTGATGATTGGGAAGTAGCCGAAGAAAAAGAAGGCATGGTGGAATTATTGAGAGTATTAGCGAGTGGGCTATAAAAATTTAATTCGGAAAAGGAAGACGAAAGCAGAGCATGTGGGGTGGAAATTGGGGTGGAATGTGTATTGGTAGGGGTGGAGGGAGGTAAAGGAAGAGCAACAAAAGCAACCGGGGGTGGAGCAGTAAAGAGGGAAATTGCATTCCGGGATGGGATGGGAGGTGGTGATGTACTGGGAGCGACGCACGTAAAATTGAGCATAAGATACCCTTGAGTGCGGTGCTTTGAGAGCAAAAAATATTTTGGGAGTTTCGGTTGGAGGACACGGCTCTTGTGGGCAACGAGAAGGCGCGGTGAACGAGGAGCGAGCATGACCTGGGATCCCTTTGAAATTGAACGAAGACATGCAAAGAAATTATTTGAGGAATCGGGGACGTGCCAGCAGCCGTCGAGGGTAAAGTTGATGAGAGAGCCCTGGGCAGTAATCTGAACAGTAACGGTTCCGGTACCTTCAACCACGATGATATTGCCGTGAGGTGTTGTGTGGGTTTTACGACCAGGAATGTAATTTTGGAACATGTTACGGTCCGAAAAGATGTGAAAAGGTAACAAGGAGTCGACAACCATGTAAGTGGGGGTAGTCGGTGATTTTGGGGTTCGAGCCTTAGTCGAGGGGGCAAGGGAACGAGCAGGAGGCTTTCTAGTAGGAGCTGGACCGGGTTTCAAACTCGGCAGAGGTTTGCGTGAGGACGGGGAATTTTTAGGAGGCATACTAAAAAAAGAATAAAGACGGACAGAAAAAGCTACGTGAAACGGAAAGAAATTGCACAAAAAAAAAAAAAAAAAAAAAAAATCAATATATATCTGAAGTGAGGCAACGAACAAGATAGCAAAATGTTAGGGATCTACGGAGAGCTGAGATGGACTTTTGGGATGAATAGAGAAATGTTAATTAAGACAGAAGTGAGCTGGGCGACAAAAGCAATGCGAAAGCAACTTGAACAGAATTATTGAGTCAAAGGTAATGCGAGGGTAGTACGAGACTGCGAGATTGCGAAGAAGAAAAGCTGAGCGGCTAAAGTAATGCGAAAACAACAGAGTTATTGAGTCAAAAATATCAGAAGAAGTGCGGAAGTATGAAATTGCGAAGAAGCGAAGGTGAAAAAAAAAATGTTGAGCTGAATGATGTATGCTAAAAGGCGCGACACAGAGTAGGCGTGAAATTCCAAGGTGGCGAATTAATGCCGAAGGGGTCGTTAAATTGCCGAAGCAGGTGCAAGAAGTTGGCGCGAAGATACGCGGTGACGGAGGTACGGTATAAATAACCGCAAGGTCAACAATGGCGCGGGACAAAGCCAGGCGCAATAAAAATGATGAACTCAACTGTGACGAGCAGGAGTGGTAAAAATGACGGTGTTGACGGTGACAGAAATACGGTAGGAAAGCCGCAGAGTCAGAAAGTTGAAGAATGGCGCGTGGGCCGAAGCCAGACGATCGTGTTAAGATGATGAGCTCGACTGCAAAGAGCCAGAGCAATAAAAATGATGATGGTGACAGAAATACGGCAGGAAAGCCGCAGAGTCAGAAGTGGGTCCTAAGGGAGCCGGGCTGCGTGAAGCAGAAAGGATTTGAAGGCCGAAATTAGGCGCGTCGACGGAGGTACAGCAAGGAGGGCTGCAGGGTCGGAAAGATGGCTATGCTGATAAGATCAGATAAGCAAAAGGTGCGGATTTGGTTGATCCTGAGTGCAAAAAGTGCGGTACGCGTGAAAAATCGTCTATAGAGCAAAGACTACGGGGCCCATAACCTGTTGGCGGGTGCAGTGAGACGAGACACGGGAGATGATGAACGAGTGTGATAGATCAATGATACACGACGAGTACAGGATGCGTATGTAGACTGGACGAGGCGTGGGAACGTGTACGTGACTAGGTGGAGGAAGGGCAGACAGGGCTATTAGTCCAACACTCACTGCGTTTGTGGCAAAATATAGAGGGCATCTATTTGGCCATCTATGAGGTAAATTTCGAGTAAAATAGATGGCTACTACTGACGGCAAATAATGCCATCTATAAGGCCATTTGTTGGTCAACATTTGCATGGTAGATAGAGCCCTCTATTTGTCAATCATTGAACTTATAGAGACATGCCATATGTTGTCAATAAATGCCTCTATAGATACTATGTCATACAAATAGAGGGCTCTATAAGGCCCACTATTTCTGCTTAGGTATGCCAGACAAATTCCAAATACAGGATCCAAATTTCGGATACAATCCCGCAATTTTGGGATATACGAAACAAAATCACATATATATTATGTAGCTACTGTACGTTTACAGCTCTCCGAAACGCTATGCCATATACGAATGATTATGCAAAGGCATTCCACTCACCGCACTCACCTAGCCAGGGCAAACCTTCATGTGTTCAGGCGCCAGAATAGCCACAGACTGTCGTACATCATTGACACATCGTCCACCTGAACTATGGCCCGGGGCTAGCGAGAGGTCAGCAGCTGCCCAAACGGTGAGGTGTGATTGATAAAAACCAACAATACATACGAAGAACGCCACGAATGGACGACATTCGTCGCCACCTCGGTTCCCGTCGCTGGTAATTAAGGCGCGCGGTTTGGTGGTCATGCAGGTGGGTTGATGGGGGATAGGCTGGACGCGGTCATGTGCCCGCGTTAGCCAAGATTACGAGAAGGATGGGGACTGTGTCGTCCCTCTCCCACCTGCGCAGTCGGGTCAGTTAACGAAGTTGAGCCGCAAGGACTTGATTTGTGACATACCGGACAGACTCCCTAGGACTTCCTCTCAAGCATCCCGACTCCTCGGGTCCAACTTCAATGGTTGTCAGTCGGCAACATCCTCCAGCGTGGCGAGGAGCGCGCGGCATTGAAATGAGCACTTTGAGGGTGATGGAAGAATTTTAACTGATTGAAAACTCTGTATAAATACTTACTGACCTGGTTTTTGAGGTTCTTGAGGTCGAGACTTGCAGAGGGGAAGTCGAGAAGGGTGATTGTGGAGGCTGAGGATGAAGGCTGTTGAACTCCGTTCGCTGTGATTCCCGAAACGGATAGGCCGCGCAAGTCCTGCTGCTGACTCGTTGTGTGCGGGAATATAAGTTCGTCAGCAAAACAGTCGGTGTGGACCTAGAAACATAAAAAAGGCCCACCAGCTATACTTGATCAGACCACGTCTACCTAGACAAGAAGAAACATATGCGGTCGGCCGTTTTACCCAGTCTCGCGGGCACCGCGCGCCAAAGTACAGGAGGTTGGCGTCGTGGAGGCTTTATTCGAAGGCACGACAATCAGTGGCGGTGGGCCAGGTAGAGGCTGATGTGGCTGAACTTGAGTTTGATGCTGGTAGTTGGCTGCGCGGCTAGTGTATCGGACAGGATGGGAGGCTAGTGAAGTGATGGTGATGGTGATGGGGGGAAGAGAGAAGGAATTGGCTTGGTGACTCGGAGTTTGAACAAACTTCATCGTCTTAAGACTCGACTCGAAGGTTAGCATGTGGTACGGGAAAATAGAGGTCTCCTATAGATACTATTTTTTGTAAATACAAGTAATAGTGACGTCCCACCTCGTCCCACTATCTGGCAAAAATAAGACCCATCTATTCTTTACAGGTAGAGGGTGCTATATTTACCATTTCTAAAATATCGGCCCAATAGTACCCAGCTATCCCAGATATATTGTCTGCTCTTGACCACTCACTCATAGCACCCATCTATTTGTCTCAATAGGTACGATTTCGCCATCTATAGCTACGGTACATGATATATTGTACCTATAGACACCCCTCTATTTTTTTGGCAAAACGCAGTGACTCACTGACCAGGTAGATACCAAGTAACCTGCCTTTCACTCCGGATCATCACACAAGCGGAAATAGTTCCTGCTGCAATGCACATGTCGGCTCACTGGCACAATAGTCATTTATTTATGTATTGGAGAATGATTTCGATGAAAGCAACTCCCACTGTGCGAAACACGGGTAGCCTGCTAGTAATCATAATATCATGATGCATTCATTCATAGAGATAGGTATAAAATACATGAAAAAGGTCGTGAATAGTACTAGAACTGTACATGTAAATGTGTCTACGAGATTCAGGTTGTAAATTCGGGGAAATATGCGGTATGCAGTATGCAGGACGCAGGATGAAGGATGAAGGAAAGGGCAATGAACAGGCATGAGGCGGGGCAAAGGAGCATACAAATATGATGGGAGATAGAAAGAGGGCGGCATGGTAGGATGGGGGCTCGAAGGAGAAGACATATGGACGATTAGTGAATGAAGGGTGGGGTAGTCATGTAAGTCTAGATCTGCTGATTGTTATGTCCGACGTTAAGCAAAAATAAAATGGCACAAAAGCCCAATGAAGAGGAGTGGGCGGGTAAAAATTGAAAAAGATAGGAACGGGCGAAAGAAAAAATGAAGAGGTAAAAGGAAAGGGAATCTTGACGGGGTAAATAAAGTGAAAATGTAGGTCGAGCAACTCAGTAGATGTGGGGTGATAAAAATAATAAAAACCGGAAAAGAAAAGGAAACAAGGAAAGAAGAAGGAAGAAGAAACAAACCAAAAAGTGTTGAAGCGAATGGTGAAAACCTATACTAATAAAAATAAAAATAGAGGGAAGTAGGAAATAGAAAATAGTAGGGGGGAGCACTGCCGAATAACCACGCCAATTGTCAACCGCAAAGAGAAAAAAATGGAAGGAAAGAGAACCGCTAGAATCGTAAAACCAAAACCAAAACCAAAACCAAACCAAAACCAGACACCGGAAACCAGGGACGGCTCAAGCATGCGCAGACACGCCGTCGACCTGGTACTGGCTCACCAAAGGCCGTGACTCAGCGTCCAAATTACTAGCAGCGCTCGAAAAGTGGCTCTGGCTCTGGTGCTGGTTCTGGCCTTGCGAGCTCGCACCGACGCCCGCCTTGAGGTTCGCAGCAGCAGCACCCCACATCCGGCTGATGATCGCGCCGACTCCTCGCGGGGCTGGAGGCGGAGGCGCAAGGTGCAAAGCGGTGGTCGTCCCATTACCATTGGTGTAGACCTGAACCGCAGGCTGAGGACCCATCGAACCCGAATGCCCACCGCCAGCGCCTACGAAAGCCGAAGAAGCACCAAAAGATCGCTGAGAAACCGTGCCCGCCCCCGTCCCGGTGCCGGAACGAAGTCTCAAGCTCGACGTCGATGCTGATCCTGATCCAGAAGCAGAAGCAGAAGGACAAGGCACCACAGATCCCGACCCAGAGCCAGAGCCAGAACCAGAACCAGAAGGCGGGAAGCGCAGGTACTCCTTCCCATGCCCTCTCGCATTAGCCGTAGCCGACACAGAGATCGAGCTCGACGACGCCTTGCTCGACGGCGCCGAACCCAAGCTAGACCCAGACCCAGATGCCACCCTAGCAGTAACAGTAACCGTCCTCTTCCTCGCCAGCGCCAACGGGGACGGGGAGGCAGCGCCAGTACCATTACCATTACCAGTAACCGTATGCACAGAGGACGTATCAGATGGCTTCCTCGCTCCTTCTCTTTCTCTTTCTCTTCCCGCAGCGGTGGGCGTACCATCGTACTTCCCATCGCGATTCGCACCAGCGCCATTGGACGACCTCCGCGCAGAGCCGGGCACTGCGGACACGGGTACAGGCCGCAGCGAGAACGACTTCTTCATCGTCCCAGGCCCAGCGAGCGCGATCGGCCTGCCCGTGCCTATACCAGTACCCATGCTCATCTGAGATAAAGCAGAGGAGGTAGGCTCGACGACGCACACGCCGTGGAGGAGCCCGTACCCGTGGCCATGGCCATACCCTTGCGCATGTGCATCCTCGTCCGCGTCCGCGTCCGATTCGTTGCTTGCCCACCCGGAGGACGATGAGCTCGACCCGGTGTCTTCTACGAGGGACGCGAGGTCCGAGGAGGACGAGGCGGTTGAGGAGGTAGAGTCCGTGCTGAGAGTTGAGAACATCGTCGTCGGCGGGTGCTGGGGCTGGTGCAAGGACTGAGCCTGGTGCTGAGGCTGAGGTTGAGGCTGAGCTTGCCGGAGATGCGCAGTAGAGAGCTTACGCGCGATCCCGCGCACCGCGTTCGTCAGAGAGGACGCAGAGACAGAGCCCGTTCCAGAGCGCGTTGGGATTGAGCCGAGAGACAAAGCCGAAGAGGAGGCCGGCATAAGCATAGACACAGACACCGGCACAGACACCGGCACAGGAGCTGGAGCAGGCGCAGAAGCAGAAGCAGAAGCAGGAACAGAAGCCTCAGGCGCGTCCTCCAACGGAGAAAGCGAACACGTGAACTCAGGACGCGGTGGGCGCGGCGGCGGAACTGACGACGGCGGGAGCAGAGAGCGCGGCAGATGCGCCTGGGCGGGGTACTGCGGTTCCTTCTTCTCCTCCGCCGGAGTGGGCAGCTGAGCTTGGGCCTGAACCTGGGCTTGAGCTTTCGACTGCGCCTCCGCCCGCGCCCTGCCCGCCTTCGCGACTTTGCTCACAGCTGACACCCTCGTGCTCGTGTTCGCTTTCCCGCCTCCTCCTACGCCTACTCCGTCCAAGCCAACCGCCGCCTCCGCCTCCCGCATGAACGGCGCGAAATGCCTACACGCCTCCTGCTCGTCAAATCGCAGCTCATAGTCGAGCAAAAAGAGCAGCTGCTTCTCCATGAGGTTGATCTCGGCGACGTCGAAGAGGACGGCGTAGTTCGCCCAGTGCTGGTTCTTGGGCGACGAGTCGTTGAGGTACTTGGCGGTTACTATGAGCGTGGCGAGGAAGACGCGGTGCCGCGTGCAGGGCATGCCTGTTTATTTTATTTATTCGGTTGGAATGGGTAAGTGGAACGGGATAAAATAAAGGCAAGACTAACCTTTGGCCATTGTGGGCAGCTTGGTGCGTAGTCGCTCGAGGTAGATCAGCGTAGCGAGCAGCGTGGACACTTGCACGTTCGAACACTTGACGAGGTGCAGGATGAACCTCTCGAGCGTGATCAGCGGGACAGGCTCAGGCTCGACGTCCGTCTGCGGCAACGCCAGATCTTGCTCTAGAAACGGCCCCTCTCTTACAGGCGTCTGCGGCGGTGTCGGGTAGGTCTCCAGCGAGCCAGAAGCAGGCGCAGAACTCGAACTCGAACTTGAAGCAGACCCAGACCCAGAGTTCCCAAGCGACTCAGACTCAGACTCAGACCCAGACTCAGGCTCGCCGTCGATACGGATAACTTTCGCAGCTTGGCGGGCGACGTGCCGAATCATGTCCATCGACACGCGGCTCTGCATGAGCGAGACAAGGAGCGGGTCGTGCGCGGCGAGGGGGAGAAGGGACGCGGGGTGCCGGCGTTGGTATTGCGGTTGGTGTTGCGGTTGCGGTTGTGATTGTGATTGGGGCGGGGGCTGAGCGGGGTCCGCCATGGCCTGAATCAGATGAGAGGAAGAGTGAGAGTGGGCGGTAGGGTGTGGTATCTAGCAGACTGAGAGAAAAGCGTCGCTGTTGTTTCTGTTCTGTTATGTTATACGTCGACAGACGACCCCGTCAAGGGATGTACAAGATAAAGGAGAAGCAGGAGCAGTGGTGGGAGGGAAAGGAGAAAGGGAAGAGGCAAAGAGGGAGAGGGAAGGGCGAACGAACGACCCCCGGGCGTGGTTTTGACTCTCGAAAGGAGATGCCTCGATCAGAAATCACGGGATGTATGGCTCGATACGGGAAGAAACCCCGGAAAAGGAAATGCAATGCCCATATATGCGCGAAAACTAGCAATAACATAACATAAGAACCCAACGAAAAAGCGTTTACAATAGATCAATAATTACTTTTATCCTCCCGCTCAATAATACTCCGCAGCCTCGTTATCCATCAAAACGCGCATCGTCCACCCGCCCTGCGCGTCTCCGTCCGGGTCCTCCTCCGCCCACGCGCTTTCTACATCTACGTCCACGTCCACGCTCATACTCATGCCCATGCTCATGCCCACCCCGTCCTCGCTGGGTCGGAGCTTCTCGTTGTCCAGCTCCATCATGTGCCCATTCCCATTCCCACTCCCTTGAGTGCCGATGGGCGTCGCCGCCCCACCACGATTCCCACTCTGCGTCCCATGCCCCGCTGTTGTTGTTGACGCACCACCACCACCCCCTCCAAGAAAAGCAGCCTCAGCCCCAGAAACGACAGTAACGATATCCACCTCCTCTTCCTCCGCCTTCATCTTCCTCTCAAACAGCACCGCTTCGTCTTCCTATTCAACCAAGCAGGGTCAGAGCCATTATTAAACCCAATAACGTATGCACTGACGATATCAAACTCATCCTCCCGTTCCTCATACTCAACGTTCTCATCCACCTCCTCGAAGCCACCCGCAAACGCACCCCACCGCTCCGGGTTCGGGCAGTGCCATATCAGAATACTCCCTTGGTTCGTCGTCGACGCGAGGGACGAGCGGGTAGGGTGCCACTAGAGTATAAATAAATACGCCGAGTGTTAGTACACTAGTTTACTGTTTTTGCCAAGCGAGCATTTCAGAGAGACGTACGTGCAGATAAACAAGCGGCTCCCGTCCCCCATCCAACGCACTCGCGAACTGTCCGTCATTCGATATATCCCAGATGTAGATCTTGTGTCCCGCCGGGTCCGCAGCGCCTGCATCAGATAGCGGCTTATCAGCATACATCCCCATACAAACATGCAGCAAGAAAGAAACCGACAAAACAGGGAGATCTAGAGAAGCGACGAAGAACAACAGCAAAAGCCAAAAAAAAACCAACCCACCTCCAGCTAACCACTCCCCATCAGGACTATAACACATCGCATGCCACGCCGTCTTGTTAATCGGGTCGTTAAACCTATGCGTCGGCTCCAGCTCCATATCCAGGAACGGCGGGGGCAGGGGCGGGGGCAGGGGCGGGGTGGCTGGGCTCTGAAGGTTTTGAGGGTCGGCTGATGCCAATGCTGATGCGGAAGGCAGAGGTGACGGCGGATGCGCGGGGTATGTTGGGAGGATGAATTGGCGCAGTGTCCGGTCTGAAGAGTTGGTTACTAGTCTCCTGTATACTGAAGTCAGGTTGTGCAGAGGTAGTTAAGGAATGAGGGTGTTTTACCTTCCTGATTTCGTAAAATCCAGCCCTTTCATCGCTCCTGCCCCCGATATCTTATGTCGTGCGATCATCTACCAAAGCCAAAAGCGTTATTCAACACCACGAAAAAACCGAAAGCGAAGAATAAGAACGCACAGTCTTCGTCCTCGTATTAAACACCAACAAATACCCCGACGCAGTGCCCACAAAAATATTCTTCCCGGTCGGGTCGAAGCGCGCAACCGTCATCGGCGAGCTATAATCACAACCCTATCCACATCAGAAAAACCGCTCCTTCCACGAAAACAAAAATCTTTATGGAAAAGACATACCGCACGCTCCCGCTCCCGCTCCCCTGCACACCATCCCTCTCCCTCTCCCTCTCCCCGTCCACCTGCCCGTCCTCGTCAACAGCCTCCGCCTCTGTATCCGTGGTGCCTAGGATCGTCTCGAGCAGCTCGACACGCGCTTTGTGCGCTTTCCGCATGTCGCACAGGAAGGCTTCGCCTGTTGCTAGGAGGGCTAGTATGATCTGACTTCATTCGCGATCCGCAAAAAGTAGAAGAAAAGTAAAGGAAGAGAAAGCAAGTTAGTTAGTCGGGAAGAACAAACACACGAAGGAAGGAGGAAGGGAAGGCACCTGTTCTTGGGATGGAACGTAGCAGAAACGACAGGCGCGTCGAACCGCAGCGAAGTATGCCGCTGCGGTGGATCGCACGCGGACGCGAGGTCCCACACGAGGACGTTCCAGTCTTTAGAAGAAGTCAACAGGTATCTCGAGTTTCTGGACCAACTGCAAAAGAAAAAGAAAAAAAAAGGACACTATCAGCACCTCATCCCCATCCGCAAGCACCCAACCAAAGAAACCAAAGAAGAAGAAAGAAACCAACACCCACTCAACATTCGTAACCCCCTTAACATGCCCATCCAACCACCTAATCGGCGCCCTCGTCTCCAGATCCCAGATCTCGACGGAGCCGCTGAGGCGCGCGGCGGCGATGAACCGGCCGGTGGGGTCGAATTTGGCGAAGATGGCGCCGGCGAAGAGGGAGGTTTGCACGGCTGTTGGGTGGGAGAGGGTGAATGGGTCTGGTAGGTGGGGAGGTGTTAGTTGGGTTGGAAGGAGGGAAGGGGAGGGGAGGGAGGAGGGGGGGGACGTACTGATGAGGGATTCGTTCATCGTTGGTAGTTGAATTACTTAGGTGGTGTTGGTACGGTGTTGGAAAAGAGTTGGAGGACAAGATGCACGAGCGCTGTCATAGTACTCGTATTAATTTAAAGCCTTGCTGTCCACCATGCTGGGACGTCGAGTGCGTCGCTGGTATGTATATGTGGCTTGGTTAATGATTCAAGATCCAAAGCGAGCAAGCTGCTTCGGGAGTCTGAACCGAGGAAGCCGGGGTCGATGACGTTTGGATTCAATAAACCTAAACTGCCTTCGTTTGAACGAACTGCAACGACAACTGCACAACGATGCGTCCTCGCACCGCGTCTCTCACTGGCAGACAAGCCTCGGTCTCCTCTTCGTCTTACATCTCTTTTTTCAGTTCCCGAAAATTTCAACAACGCCACTCAAAATACTTTCAACTACATAGTCGCGACTCCATGTGGAGTCTCGACTTGGTCTCGACTTGAACATCTTCTGAATCGACAACATTCACTCCGAGTCATTTTATGATTTTTGACCAGCTTTGTCCAATCATGGACCGATAAACTCGACGGCAGTCAGGGCCAGTCACACCTGGCTATGGGGACTGAACGTTTTGCGAAACTCTATCAAGTAATCATGATTCGCCAACAACCCCGTCTGTTCCGTTCAACTTTACTTCGAACAGGCGTTGATTTCCGCTGGCGGATCGACGATCATACTGCTATTCCAGTCTCTTTACCGGCGAAGGCCTGCCTCTAACAGGACTGGGACAACTAAGTCCATAACACGCCGATGAAGGTTACGAAGTCAGAAGAAAAATACTCCATCCTTGGAGCGTCGGTCTTTTCTTTAGATCACTACCCCCACTCAGGCCGCCGACGCGCGTCGTCGAATATTGTGGCACAGCGTTAACTTTCAACATCATCGCTTAAAGCGGCTCCAGTGCGTACTGTAAGCCAGTTTACTGCAACATCTTTTAGTATGGACATTGATTTATTTTCAAGCAGTTCATATGCACTTAAGAAGATCACCACGGCTCTCTAAACCGACTTCGCCTCCATTCGTGATTCATCAAACTTAATCAAGGGCTTCGTGATGCACCCAAGACCGCCATCTATGTCGTTCAAGAAACAGACACGCCCGTGTCCACCTCCGCTGGCGGCTTTTGCAGCCGCTCTAGTCTCTTTTCCTAGCGAATGCCTGTCTGCCGTTTATCGTCGAACTATTGCTGGAGGGTGGCACAAGTGTAACGCCTCAACAAGGCGCTTATACGCTGCAGACTCCATTTCCCATAGGGAATCTTGCACTCTTTCCTTATCATCGCCGTCATTGTAAGAGGACTTCTCTTATCTGGTTTCGTGTTCAACATCGTGAGCATGGGCGCGAACGGCACAACCCTTCGACAGCAAAATAACGACACCCCGACCGCGATTCAGTGGCCTGAACAATCCCGTCAATAACACGCTGATGAAGGTTGCGGAGCAAGAAGGAAAGTATACAACAGCATCTCCCGTAGAAATGTGATCTAGGAATATCAACATCGTCGGTCTTTTCCTCCAAAGCCCCTCTCAAGTCCACATCGTCGAATACTGTCGCACAACATTTCTGAAAGTTTCCATCCACATCACCCAAAGCGACTCCAGTGCGTGTCGGAAATAGGTCCACTGCTCAACATCCATTAGGAGGACTATCCATTTCCAAGTAATTCGTATACACCTGGCGGTGGAAGAAGATCGCCACACCTCTCACACCGCCTCCGCCTTCATTTATAATTCGTCAGACTTGACCAACGGCTTCATAACCGCCATCTATGTCGTTCAGGAACGAATATCCATCTTCGCTGGCGGATTATGCAGACACCCCAAACTCTTTCCTAATAACGAACGCTTGTTTGGGCGGACTGTCGTTTATCATCGCACCTATCCACGAGGGCTACAGCTCAGCAAGGCGTTTGTATGGCTGCAGACACCGCCATTTCCCATGGGGAATCTTGCACTCTTTCCTAATCATCCTTGCCATAGTAAGGCTTCTTTCCTTTGACTCTCAATCCCGATAGCTGACTTGCCTCTTCAGATCGTACTCATCTGTTCGAGTGCTGTCATCTTCGAGAAGCACACAAAACTCGCCATGGATGGACCTTGGGCTGTTACCATTCAAGGCTTTGGTTATGGACTCATCTACGTCGACGATTGTGCCGGGAACACAGCATTCGGGATCATCCAAGGGTCGCAAGCTCACACTCTGGTATCGAAATTCGAAGATTCCTGTAACAAATATGCTCTCCCATCCCTTTTCGTTATAAATGAAGAGCACGCATGGGAAAACCTGCCACTTCGAGCGATTTGTAACAAGGTTAAGCGCTATCGATACGGACAGATCGATTCACCCTCTACTCAGTACACTCCACCATGCCTATCAGCGACGAATACGTGCAGGGACGACTCCAAGGTCTGCACCCGAGAACTAAGGGGCTCATTGCGCGGCAGCTTCTACAGCGACTGCGAGCTGAGGCGGGAATATGGGTGCAAATTCAGTCATTCGATCTTCAATACGAAGAGGGTGTTGAAGCTGGTCTGGGCCCTGTTTCACTGTGGATTTTGAGAAGTTACTCATAAATGGATAGGGTGGCGAGAGTCGGAACTCCGATATCAGCCTTGACTATGGGTACGGCTTCGAACGATACGGCGCTCATGAAGGCTGGTCTTTCGGATGGGACGTAACAGTCAATGGGAAAACTCTACGCTCCAGGAGCAGCAAAGAAAGGACGGACAACTTGCCCAAGTCTCTACTTCTGGCAGAACATCAACTGGGAATGATCGCAACCGATGTGTGTAAACCCCAGATATCAAGCCAAGTCTTGACCATACTCATTGCCCTTACATTCAGACAATACCCGAGAAAGTGCAAAGTCTCTGTACAGCGCACTACAACCACGCGTCCTGTCGAAGAGCCGACTGTCGCTACGACCACGACCTCATCGACGCCAAGCGCATCGAGCACCTCGGTCGGTGGTCCAACCACATGGTGCCATCCTACCAGATCTTATCCGTCGATTGCAGGGTCACCGACGGCCGTGCGATGTTGAAGATCAGTCTGAAGCCAGATGTCTTCGCAAAGCTTAGCCCGACCTCGCCCATCGCGCGTGCTATTCCTTCTCGGCCGTTCAGTCGGGAAGGTGAGGATTTGTTGGCTGTTGTGAAGCTTCTGGAAGCGGTTGTAGGAGTGGCGGTGAGTATCTGTTTTGGTGTGAATTATTTGACGTTTCTGATGTTACTCTATAAACAGGAGACTTGATTATACTCTGGCCGGTCTTACTAGTTGGACGACGACGTACTCGATTGTACTGTACCTTTGATAGCGGTTTTTCAAATTTACAATTGCATGCAACCCTGCATCGCCAAGTTGCCTCTTCTTCAGATCAATGCAATCGAGGACAGAGACTCCGGTTGGACTTCGAATCCGAAAGCACATAAGCAATCTACTGGCAAAAGGACGGGGAAGAGGGTGCTGGAAATGAAATTCTAAAGAAGATTTGCAAAACACGATGTCAGATTCAGGGAGTGCAACACTGCACGGCTTGTTACTCGACTTAAAACACCTTCAACATGGCCACAGTGCGTACTGTTAACTAATTCATTACTCATCATCACGTTAATGAACATCTGCTAGGTAGCTTTTTAAGGCAGTTCGCGCTCTTCGTCGACCTTCCCAACAAAAAGCTTTTTTTCCACTACAGTGCGTACAGGTTTAACCGATTCATTTATCAACATATCCGCTGACTTCGCTGATCCTTTGTAGCACCTCTAAGCTTGGTCCAGTTTCCAGTCTCCCAGATGACGTCGGCATGCCAGTGGTAGATTGTAGACGCCTCACGCATCTACGTTTCTCTCCGTTATCCACATCCAAATTTCTGTCTTCTCGCTTTCATCATACCTGAAACATGATCGAGGGCTTCATGATCCACCAAAACCGCGATCCATTCCGTCTCGGAATGGGTGTTGTTAATTTACCGCGGGCGGATCGAGCAGCTATTTAAGTCCATTTACCGGCGGACAGCCTGCGTTTGCCCTGATCGCAAGGTTCAATTTCCTCAATTAACTGAATTACTCTCAACGGCACTTCTATCCTATGCACCACCCATGATGGAGGAAGGTACAAGGACGTTGCCTCGACGGCCCTATCGACGGCATATATTATAATTTTTCAAGGCCTTAGACTCAAAAATCAAATACACTCTCGTGGTCAACCGTGAAGATTCCAGAAATATCGACAGGTCTTCCGCTGCACAGGCTTATTCCTGGTCTCAAAGTCGGCGCTCAACGAAATCTTAAATCCATCTATTGTTGGGATGTTTTTAATCAGACGACTTCAACTCTTCGTGATCGTTCTGCAGGATAGTCGTCCATGCGACACTATCTGACCGTCCAAGCATCTTCGTCAAGTCAAGTCATTCTTGGATCGATCCTCATGCAACGGAGACTTCAGTAAAACCCGTCTAAGCTGCTCGAACCCTGCCGGAACGTTCGCTCCTTCACATGGCGGTGTGGCGTCAGTCCAAGCAGTAGGAGCGCAACAGGTCGATGGATATTCGCAAGACAAGCCTTAAAGCCTTAACCATTCGAATGCTGCTCGCCTATACCAACCCCCGATTTCGATTTCGTGGCAGACAACGAGCTGGCTAGCCACGAAATGATCAATGGTGCTGTAACATCCCTACTGACGTCGTCCACCAGCGTATCGCCTCTAGTCTCCATGATGCAAAGCTGATCAGCGCTTTTTTACGAGCGCCTCGCTCAAAAAGCCGTTTGATTCGGACCGTCTGCGGCCAAGTACCAAATTGGCAAATCCACAACCTTGGACCGTGATCATCAGACAGAAATAGGCCGTTCGCTGCTTTTGGAGGGTTGGCAACATGTTTCCGCTGCTTCTGGACCAAAATACTCAGTTTCGGCGGTGTTGATGGGACATAAATAGTCATGTTTTAAGTTTGTGGGCAATCGCTCGCTCATAGCATCGAGTTGGTGGTTGTGTGAACAGATCTCAAAATCGATACTGAGTCTGTTCAGGATTCCCGTTAAAAGCTCTACAAACATAAGAAGCAGAAAAGTTAATCTTGCTTCTTACGAAAAGGGCACAGGTGCCTGCTCATTGTTCCTTCTTGCTTGCCTTCGATCCAGTAATGGTATGTGGTTCTCTCTGGTGTTCGCAGAACACCCGTCTTACCTTGCCCTGTTCTCGATATTCCAGAAGTCACGTCAACCAGCCCGCTACTACAGCTTTCGCAGCTGGTGGATTAACCTTGCATCGCTTCCCTCGGCTACTTTGCAGAATGAGCATTCAATCCCCAAGGAGGTGCGTATGGCATGGTGTTCCTACTTGTTACCCGCAAACAGTAATTTCACTCCGCTATGTTCTTGAATCCCCCCTAGACTAAGATGCGAGTATGTGATCTTCGTTTTTGTCTGTCATCGCAACACTCATCTAGGGTTTACTCATTTCAATACCCCAGTCTGTACGTGATGCAGTTTACCATCTGTAGAGCAGTAGTCTGAGACTATTCGTCCGACTCTTCCTTATTTTAATATCCTAGATTGTATGTGATCCTACCAGTCATTTGCAGATCGCATATCTAATTCTGTCTGCGTCTTGATGCCCCTTCAGCCTGTACGTGATTCTATCTACTATTTGCAGGACACCCTTCTAACGCCCGTTCTTCTCCTCTACCAGAAGGTACACTGAGGTTATCTACTTGCTGCTTGGCCATTACTTACCCGGCTGTCTTGCCTCTTATAGAATGTATGTGAAGCTGTCCTCTGGAGTGTCCTTCTGAACCAATTTTTTTTTAATAGGCTGTATGTTGCTCTTTGTTATCCTTCAAAACACTTACAGATTATACTGAATGTGTACGATTTTTCCTGCCTCAGCATGTATGCCTTTTTTTCTCTGTTTCTCCCAATATATTCTAATTTTTTGTACTCACAGAATGTATGTAACTTTGTCCAATTTGTGTTGAAAATTATAACACCACCTAAACCTTTTCCCTTCTAAAGGCAGTAGGTAGCTTTCAAAGGATTGGTATTCATTCAATATTGACCTCCCTTTTATTTGCTCATAGGGGGTATGTAATCTTAGTGACTGATAATGGAATACCAGATTGACATTTCATGCACTGTTTTCATCGGCAGATAGTAAGTTATTTATTTGGCAGAAGCAGAGCGCCTCTAACAGTTTATTTGCCCATACAGAAGGTATTTGTTTTCAGCCCAAGGATCCTGGCCAAAATCGCCACTGATGTCTTATTGCGCCACTTACTTATTATCAGTTGGTGCGTAAGCCTACCTGACAGCTACTTAATCCTGTACTAAAACCTTCACTTCTCCCCAGGGAGTACGTGGCTTTCTTTCACAAATGTAAAACGACCTTAAAATCCTAAATCCTTACAACTTTTAATAGTCTGTATGTGACATTATTCAAAGTCTATAGCTATAAAACAGTGCGCTGACCATTCAGTTTCTGTCTTGATATGTTTACAGAGCATACGAGCTGCTGTTGCCGGCCGTAACAACGAGGGGAACCAGCCTGGCCAGCAAGCTAGGACAAATCTAGAGCATTTGGCAGCAAAACCTGAAACAAATTTTCAACCTCAAGATTTGCTCGCCGGAAAACAAGTTACCCAGAAGACAAGTGTGCCACCAGCTGGCATTGATAAGGATGTGCCACCAACAGTGGTTCGGGATTTGCTACTAAAACTCAGAGGTAAGGGGATATTCATAGTCACTAGCCGGCCGGTCGTATCCAATTTACTGAATCTTTTGGCCGAGTAGGCAAATCATAACCTGTATTGATACCCACTACCTGCATTCTATTCATTATTGTACTACCAGCTAATAAAATCGGGCTATTATGATACGAACTGAATCACGCCTATTTTTTAAAGCAACTCTCGGCTATTCCAGACAGAACAGCTAAAACTGTCTGCCCGGGATGAGTTGTAACAACTGACAGAAAACATACAACAATTATAACTACAAATACGGCCAAAGATTGTGACTTGAGCCATGCTAATAGAGCAATCTGAACTACGAGGCAGAATGCCCCGATGATCAATGTCGCCTGGCAGTGGTTGTAGGAAGTTCGCATTTTTGGGTCGGCCCCATAAGATATAAGAGGTTCCAATGTATGGGAGGTTGTAGAGGTTGGAACGGCGATATGTGATTGAGGTTCGGATTGTCTGGATCGCTCTGGAATTTCACCAAGAAAATCAAGGAGGCCCATTGCGGAGAGTGATGCGCCGATACTGAGTAATATACCTGCGTAGCTGAACAGAATTAAGGCATTGACTAAAGGTGTATCTGTATTATCTGGGATTCCAGATAAGAGCTGAGCCTGGATACCAGCGAAAAGTGCCGCCTGTAGGCCACATCAACAGATGTTCAGGGAATCGGTCTCTATGTAGGAGCTCACAACGACAGCATTGGCTTGAGCAGTTGTAATATGACCCTGCCTTATGGCCTCAAGGCGAACTGGGAACTCAATCGAGGGTGCATCTTGGAATCCCAGAAGTTAGGTCATCAATACTCCGAGTCTACCTCGTGAGAGAAATGAATGAAGATAAGTACTTGGATAGTTGGGGTCAGGCGGTGCGAGCTGTAAGGTGGAGTCCAGCATGGCTTCAAAGGACTACGTTTGTCAAGTTGAATGAATGAAGTGAAGGTTGGCGAGCGAAGTCAAGCGCCAGATCAAGTTGAACACATGCCGTTAATGTGCACGTGCTACAGTCCATAATTCCAGGAAGAAGGTCTGCATATGTTGACGTTTTGGCACTTGTTTCGAGAAAACCTTTCGTGGGTTTGCCGTTGCGGATAATGAACGCTCGCCGAGCGAGCGTTCGTCGGAGAAGATTCTGAATAAGGAAGGATATGTTCGGATTCCAAGAAACTAGACCATAACAGGAAGGACCGCGGACGCCAGTCTCCAGGGTCCTGACTTCTTTCAACAATGTCGCAAAGCTTTTTACCAGTCACCTCTTGGTTGTCGACGTCAAATATCCACTGTTCTCCACATCTTTCCCTCTAAGCAATGCAAAACTCATGCGGGTCTTGCGGGCTACATAAGCAAGAGGAGTCGCCAGTTCCAGTGGATAGTAATATCAACCTGGCTCACTTCTCTGCGAATTTGACGCTGAAGCTTGATTCAGAATCCAAAATAAAGCCAGTGTGCACCTACTGTGCGCGAGCTCCAGGACCGATGGAGCGCTATCAAGCCTGTTCTAAGGTGTGTACATCGCATTGTTGCAGCCAGCAGCCTACTAGTATATGACTGACCATCGGCTCCTTGTAGTGTAAAGCCTTGTCCTATTGCTCTCGGGAGGTGAGTGGCCGCGTTTGCTCACATCTTGAGACTAACATGAATAGAACCTATTTCCCAGTGCCAGAAGAATGACTGGTGCGCCGAACCACTCACATGTACTCATCTCTTTGCTCATGCACAATTACATCCACAGGGCGGAACACAAACTCTACTGCGAGGACACGGATATGCAGTACAAGTATGTGAAGAAGTACCTTGCGCGCGTCAACAGCAACGATGCCATTTTGGCCTCATTCAGGCTCGCGCTATTGGCCGAGTTCTACCACAAATTCACGTCCACCAAACCAGACCCGCAAAAAATCTGGGTTGTATGTGCGATCGTGGCAATATACCCATGCGATGCAACCCATGTTAAAGAGCTCGAGGATACTACTATACCTCTCAGCTCCCTTTATGGCAAACAAATGATGGGAAGTTTTCTGGTCATCAATGTTATCAATCTTACGAATACGCCGGAGCCGCTTGACGATAGGTCGAGGGCGATATGGCAAGCTTTTCGGGACAAAGTCAATGAGGGGGGCCATCCAGAGGCGCCTGTGGTGCTTGCGCAGTACAGCTACTGGCAACAGACGCTTTTGATGAATCCTTTCGCAGTCAATGTGAAGGACATGGCGTCATCGTATGGTAAAGGTGACCTGGAGAATCCCAGAATGGTGAGGTATGTGCATGTTGTGTGCCCTGTTGTGAGTAATGGGACCGATTGACTCGTCTGCGGAACGACTTGCTTGGATTCTAGGGAGCTTAATGCCGCAATTAATCGAGAAGCTCTAGAGGGAAAAAATCCGAGTAGACGGCTGTGCATTCTGGGAGACAAGGACAAGTTTCATCTGAGGGCACGGGCTGTGGAGCGGAAGGTGATGGAGGCCAAGTCTGGTGTCAGTCATTCTATTTTATCCACATAGACTGCTGGGTTTACTAACATATTTTGATAAGCGAAAACCCCCGTCTTGTGTATGAATGGGAATGGTCAAGACCTAACCAGAAACAGATATGAGTATTCTTGGAAAGGAGAAAAAATAATCGGGCGAACGACCATGTACTTGTACAAGCGAAAACAGAGAACAAGCGCTTAAGCAAAGATTGGCGAGGACTAACTGTTCCTCAAAGCATCGACAAAAGCAAGTACCAGATCAGGTTTCCTGAGCTCTGTTGCGATTCTAGGTACATAGCAGTTCAAGTCCTTGGACGACATTCAGTTCCAATGAAAATACCCCAGCTTTATTCAGCCTTGATGGAAACTGAAGAGGACCAGTAAAAATAATGCAAATAAGATACAGAAATAAGCGGTATATATGGCAAACGAGAACTTGGACTCTGGACATGTTTGCGCCTGCGGTAACTTCCAACTCCAGCCCCAAGTACATCTACATCCGCGTTCAACCTTTTGACCTAGTCTCGTTCTCGTTTAGAAACATGATACAAACACACTGATTGACCTTTCACCGCCTTCGTCACAGTCAACTTTGACCTCAAAATATCCATACACCAGTGCTTTGCTGGCAGCTGCAAGTTAAGGATAGACTTTGCAAAGGATCCTTCAAAGCTCTGAACGCATACTCGTAACTTACGTACAGTAGATCTTTCCACTGCTTCCAAATTATCAGGTTATAAAATACATCAGTCTTTGCCTACCAAGTACAATTGAAAATGTACGTTCCACAAATATATATCACAGCGCAGCAATCTCACAGTCCCACTAATAAGTAGGAAGTCAGGACGAAAACCTCCAACCATCACTTCGTTATCCTCGCCCTCTTCGGACTCGGTGATGGCGACGGCGACTCTGGGGTTGCTCTAGTTATCTTGCTGCCACCTAGAGCAGTTTGGGAGGAGGTATCTGATGCTCCCACTTAAGATGTATTCGTATTCTGTAGAACGGCGACTTGGTCCATAGCAGCCTTGATTCGATTGATATCATCTCTGCGAGCCTGTAAAACTTCCTCCACCCTACCAGGAGCCGGTTCAAGAAAGGAACTGATGCTCTCTTGTGCGCTATCAAGAATCTGGAGAACACGGTCATGGATAGAGTGGTACTCATACGCATGGTAAGCATAAGCAAGTCGAAGGAGTGCAAACCATTCAGAGATGAAAGGCTTTAGTGGGTCAAAGTATGGATGGAAGTTCGCCAAGAAATGTGTTTTAAAGTCTCGAGGGCGTTCAAAGAGATGCTGTTTGTTTTTCATGAGATCGTTGAGGTGGCTGTCGAACATGCACGATACGACCCGTCGAATATTTTCGCATTTTTTGAGCTCCTGAGCGTCGTTTAATTCGTCAAGTTCACAAACCAGCTCGTTTCGGAGTCGTCCGCCTGGACCATCTTGAGTCAAGCATATGTGAACAAGAACCCAGAAGAACGATTCTAGGTCGTGGGTGGCATCATGATACACCGGAGCTTGACTTCGGGTATCGGAAAAATCGATACTCGTGTTTGAGTAGTAAGAAAGACCTGAAAGTATCTCGTAGCTGATATATGGCGGTGTGCCCTGGTGTAATATAGTCAGGAGTTGAAGTTGATAACATGCGGAAAACACAGACCGTTCTTGATGGATTACCAGCCATATTATAATAAACGATCGGGTTCGTCGACACTAAATCTTGCTGTGATGGATTACCAGCTGTATTATAATTGTAAGATCTTTTCACCTGGAGCTCGGTCAGAATCCACGCTGAAATAAGCAGTAACACGGTCGCACCTGATGCCACCCTAAGACATCTTCTGAACAGGTATTCCCAGGAACAAGATGTCTGAATTTCAAAGCATGTAGAAGCGCACCCTTCACATAAGTCGATGCAGCTCCTTGTGACATTATGAGCCTCGCCTGTTCGTAAATGGCAGCTGGAAGGTGCTCGGGGTGGAATAGTTTTGCGTCCTTGATGTCTCTCCGCATGGCAGAACGTCGCACATTCAGGCCAACAAAGAGGACCATTGTCTGGTGTAAATTTTCAGGACTGTTACCACCAGGTGAACTGTCACCATAATCCGAATCGATGATCTCTTCTGCAAAGGGCAGGACGTCATCAACCAGTTGTTTTTGGCCTTGTTTTGCGTGGTTGAGATCAACGAGACACCCTCGAGAGTTGGCATCGGTTATCTCGTGGCCGGGATGCCAACCGATGATAATGTTTCCTGGGCTGATGTCCCGGTGCAGGACCCCATTTTCGTAAAGGTGCTTATGGCCTGGAGAGAGACTCAATATTATGTTTTGGACATCATATAAAGCATCGAGGTTCACCTTTGATAGCGTCAGTAATCCCACGAACTAGCTCTTTCATACTGGCGAAATTGTCGATGGGCCAACCATACGTGGACATAAGGACTCTGGTGCGAACCCTAGAAATCACTTCGGATGCCCCTTCTCTGAGCCATATGGATGAAATCTCCTTCTGCTCAGTAGTATCGATGTGAATATAGGCTTCCGATCTAGAGCGCTTGGTACCCGCCACAGTAAACGTTGGGGAGTCGATACCCAAATTCTGCCTTATCAGGGTACTGGTTTCGTCTCTGTTGGACCCATACAATACGTCTTCGCACAAGAGGATCCTGCCTACAAACTCGGGTGCGGTCGAATTCGTTCCACTTGCTGCATTATAGAGATCTCCTTCGCTCTCGCAATCAACACGGCGCCACGACTGCTTCAAAACGAAAACCTGGAAAGTTGGCTTTATCAAGAGATTAATAAAAGGAGGAATAAAATGGCCTACCTGACGTTGTGTGGGGTCTTGTCCTTGATCTGGCTGTTCCTCTCCGTTCATTGAATGACCATACGGAACCACTACCCACGCAATCGTCCCGAGGCCATGCATCTCTTGAGCACGAGCCAAACTTAATGCGAAGACAGTCAGGAGCTGCTTTCCGTCATTCAGCTCAACCACCCATTGGGTGTCTTGTGGCTTTTCCCGAAGTTTCACAATGTCGGCGGCATCATGCAGATATGAAGGCTTGACACGATTTGGGGATGCATACAGCTTCATACTTGGGTCGAACCCAAGCTTCGCCGCTGGCAGCACTGCAAAAGCAGCTATTATTTGAATGAACTTTTGCGGTTGCTAAATCCAATAGATAGACGTCAGTCACGTATCATCCAGTTGATTAACAAAATATACCGTGTGTATATCGATCGATGTCGCTGTTCCCAACACCCCTGACCTGTCATGCAGCCAGACCGTAACTTTGTCCAGTCCGAGAGTTAAACCAAAGACGAATCGCCGGTCCGTCTGTTCGCATAGAACCCGACGAAGATATCCAATTAACTGTTGCACAACTTTTACCCAGCTGTCGTCGTCGTATCTTTTGATCTCGACAGCTGCTATGATTTGTAGCCACCAAATGGCCGGCTAAACCAGCGTGAGTTTGGTTGTTGGAATAGGAAGCTCCTTGGGCTCACGTTTACATTAGCGTCGACTCCTTTCAGAGACGGCAAGGAGAGCAGGCAATCTGGGTGTGTCGGTACAACATATCTGTTTGTGGTCATTGACGTAGCTGTGTGGTAGTCAACCCATTGAGTGGCACCAAGCCTATCATTGGCGTCCGTGTCCATTGAAGCCGATAGCGCAGCATCGCGAATGGCTTCTGCCACTTCAACAAATGCAGGGAAAAGGACATCTTCTCTGTCTGGACGACATTCCGGGAGTGGCTCGTTCGGAAAAGCCGACCACCTGTTATTGACATAATAGCCTCTTTGTTTCATCCGGTCGAATATGGCATCAACAACAGAAGTCTCCACGGGCAACAGCGCGTTGAGGAATGCATCGGTCTCAGCGATGCGACAACGTGTGCCGAAGGCACGTTCAACGCGAGCCTGGACGCATTCCGCCGGTTCAAGATCGAGTGACTCCGAAGAGAATATCTTGCGCGCGCGTATGGTTACTCCTTGGATTCCATCGTAGAGCATTATTTTGAAAGTGATGGCTAGGCAAGAGTATTAGATTGTGGCAAGTACGAAGAACATATGACGGACTTACAGGCTTCTATATTTTTCCTGTATTTTACCGATGGCGCGAAGGAAGAAACTACAGACATCCTCAATCTGAGTCAATCGCACTTTTCAGACAAGCAAACAACCACAATTACCTTCGTATTGAAAAACTCTAAAGTCTTTCACTGCATTCCGTGCTTCTGAATGCCTTGAGATTGATATAAGACCAGGCAAAATTAGAATGAAATATGGTAGTTGAAGTGGCCTCGGCCTCTCGATGTTCAGAAAAGAGACTCCACAAACACTCTTGATAACCACGTGTATTACATGCCCAAAATGGAAGTGCACACATCCGTTGACCCACTGAAGGCTCATACTTTTGGCTGGAATTTGAGATTGAAAGTGAGGTTGACTAGACTGAATCTGACTGTTGATGACCAAAGATATGCTTGCTTTAAAGTGATCATGATTGAACTCACGATAAACAAAGAAAACATAACCACACCGTCCAACCCAAGCTTGACACAAACAACCCAACCTAATCCTCCTCCCCCTCTTCGTCCTTCCTCTCCTTTTCCTTCCGCTTCTTCTTCCTCTTCTCCTTCTTGCCCTCCTCTTCTCCCTCTCCACCCTCTCGCTCCTCCACCCCCGCCTCCGCCTCCACAACGGCCCTCTTCCTTTTCTTCATCCTCTTCTCTTCCACAGTCAGCTCCGCACTCTCGACAGGCGCGACGAACGCCTCTGCACGCTCTGCGCGGCGCTTTTCGGTGGTTTCTTCTTGCTGGAGGACCGTTAGAAAGAGTACATACATACAATAACAGGGAAGGACATAGAACGTACCTTTTGTTTCCGCTTCGCCGTCTCCCGCGCCTCTTTGTCTGACTGTTTGAGGAAATACTCGCCCGACTCGAGTTGCAGATCGACCTAAGTCACACAAGTCAAGTCAATCAATAACTCTAACACCCCTCAAAAAAATACCTACCTTTCTCGGCAGCTGCGCAGGCGGGAAGGGCGTATACACCTTCTTCTTCCCCACCCCCTTCTCCTCGCGCTGCAGCTCCTCTACAGTGGTCTCCAACCCCGCAGCAGTGCGCGCCTCGGCCTTGTGCGTGATGCGCTCGTTCTTCTTCGCCGTCTTCTCGGACGTCTTGAGGTGCCGCTTGCGGAACTGGGGGAGGAAGCGGTCCCATGACTCGGAGGCGAGCTTGGGGTCTTTGGCTAGTTCGCGGCGGATCATTAGTTCCTGAACAAGAGAGGTGGGTGGGTGAGTTGGGTTGATTGATTGAGGAGTGTGTGAAGAGGGAGACGTACTTTTATGCGGTAGATGGGGTGGATGTTCTTCATGCAGTCGAGCACGATTCGCCGGACCTCTTTGAGGGATTTGAACGGCCCCATGACGCTGACGGTGTTGCCTTGGACGAGTACGTAGCAGTTCGTGAGTAGTTCGATGGCCTGTAAGTAAATAGGTTAGTAAAAGTAAAGGAAAAAAAAAAAAAGGAAAGTAAGAGAAAATGCAGTCAGCTCAGTCCAACTCAACCCCAGAGCCACGAACATAAAAGCCCAAAATACCCAACACAACATACCTTCAGCGTACTCCCATCCGGCCCAATAATCCTCTGCCTCCTCTTCACAAACCGCTCCTTATTCCTCACCAGCCCGCCAATCTTGATAATATCGCACGCAGTATCATCCTGCAGCACCTTCACCGCCTGGTTAACAGCCACCCCACGGGCCATGAGCTTGATCACATCGCGCGCTTTGAGGATGACGTACGGGTCGAACGTCTTGCGCGTGGTGCGGACGGACATGGAGCCGTGGATGAGGTCGAGGGTACATGATATGCCCTGTGTTTGTGGTGAACTGGTTAAGAGAGAGAAAGGTGAGGACGTTGGGCTGGGGGCGTACGTGTGTCTCGAGAGCCCGTGTGACGGCGCTCCATACCTCCCGCAGGTACTTTTCGCGGTATTTTGGGAAGAGCGTGGCGAAGGAGGATTCCTCTCTGAATGGGCCGGCTTTGTTGTCGGTGGGCAGGAACGGGTCGACTTTCCACTAGAGCCGAGAATATTCAGTAAGAATGTGCGTTTTCTCGGCAAAAACACGAGTTTACACTGTGAAGAAGGTTCGTTAGCACTGTGCAATGAAAATGCGTCGATAGAAAGGACGTACTGGTCAATGTCCTCTGTATCCCATGCTACAGTGCACAAATCAAATTTAACCTCTAGTAGCCACCTACAAACACGCAATGACTCACGTTTATCCTTCCGATGCGCCTTGTTCTTGCTCACCACCGGCTCTCCTCCAGAATCCGACATGAGTCAAGTAAAAGGTTCAAGAAACAAAAACCCGCAAGTCCAAAAACCCAGGAACACGATTACGTAACGGCATTATGGCAATGACCGCGTCCAGTCCATCGTTCTCGGCTTGTCTTGTCATTGTCACCACACCACGTTCACCTCCAGCACCCACCAAGCCAGTATGGACGACATAGCCCCCCAAGTCCTCGACCCCTCGCTCGCTCTCTCATATGACGACAACGTGGCGTACGAGGCGCAGCTCCCTACCGCTGCAGAATTAGAGGCGGAGGCAGTCCGAGTACAGGCCGTCGCTTCTGCGTCTCTGGCGAACCGGATAGGCACGAGCAAGGTGTACTTGCTCTCGGAGACGTCGCGGTCTGCTGTTGGCGGCAAGGTGCGTTGCGTGGTCGTTGTCTTTCTATGTTCCTCTGCAAACAGCGTTTATTTCGAAAGACTGATATATGTATTGTTTTTATTTTTTTCATTATATTGTCATACCCATAATCCAACCAAAAATGAAGAGGAAACACGACGACGCAGACGTCGATAGCTCAAGAATAGACGAAGATGACGTCGAGATGGAAGAAGGTACCTCTCCCACCCTCCAATATAGCCCCCATCTCACCCCCTTCCCACCCAGAGCTCTCCCACAGAGGCAACGCGCTCCTCCTCACCGGCTCACCCATCGCCAACCTCCCCACAACCCGCATATTCGCCTACGCAACGCACTTCGACGCGCACCCCCTCGGGCTCGAGTGGGTAGACGACAACACCTGCGTACTCGTCTTCCCAGCACGCAAAGACGCTAGGGACGCATTCCGGCGGCTGCAAAAACCCGCCGCGGACGCCTCTGCCCCCGAAACGACGATGGTGGTGGACGACTGCATCCCCGCGCGCCCGTTCCCCGTCGCGCTGTGGCCGCCCGAGGAGCGCATATCGCAGACTTTGAAGTTAAATTTGAAGGACACACCCGGACAAAGTTACTCCGAGGCGAGAGATGAGGGGCTGAAAGGCCCGATCCGGATGCGCTGGGCACGGCACGACGACGTGAAGAAGAAAGGCGCCATGCGCGAGAGCAAGTTCTACAAAAGGCACGGGGTGTCTGCCGGAAAGGAGGTGCTCAACGGACGGGACATGCCGCCTCCAAAGCGGCGGAGGGGGGAGGACGACATGCACGGGAACCCACGGGCACGGAGCGTGCACGAGACGGAAGAGATGCAGAGAGCGAGGTTGGACAACGAGCTGGACCAGTTCCTCGCCGAAGACGACGACGCGAGCCCGCATTCTTCCGACGGCGCGGAAGAACCCCCCGCCGACTCAAATGCAGACGCAGACGACGTCCCAGCCTCCCCACCCTCAAAAATGCGTTCAGACTACATCGCGCGGGACGGCCGCACGCTGCTCGAGCGGACGTCGAATCTGCGGATCCACAACGCCTCACATGGTCATGGGCGCTCCAACGGTGCGGGCGATCTGGCATCGCGGCTTACGCTTCCTCTACCTCGACGAAGAGGGCAGCGGCGCTCCGGCGGTGGTGGGGGGAGGGACGAGGCGGACCTCGAAGGCTCGGCGCTGAGCGACAGGCTGCAGCCGCGGGGCTGGGGTGAGAGTGAAAAGCTTGAGTGGGGACGGAGTCGGAGTCGGAGAGGGGACGTGGACGATGTGGACAGCCTAGGCGAAGGAGATGTGGACGGGGACAGGCGGCGGAGACGAAGAGGTGGTGGTGGAGGTGGCGGCGGTGGAGGTGGAAGGGATAATAGAGACCGCGACCGACCTGCACGACCCAACCGAACAGCTGAGCGGCCGAAGAAGACGCAGCAGGAGCTGGACGACGAGTTGGATGCGTTTTTGAGGGCGTCATGATTATGATTTTGATTTTGATGATTTTGAATATGGTCGTGTGACGTGATGCTTTCCCCCATGTCGTTTCTTTCTTTTATATTTAAAAATACGTCCAGGAATACAGGACTTCGAGTGCTTGGGGTACTTTCTCCCCTTTCCTTCGCCCAGTCGATCATCAGATCGTTCACTATTTAATGATCTCTTCGCCGCTCAACTCATGTACATTCATAACCCCCTGCATATTTATCCTCCTCGCAAATCATATATCGCGTTTTTGCCTGATTATATCCACGTGCATCCTGATTCCAACTGTGTTTAGCACGCCACCAGCTTCTGGTCGAGCCAGGAAACCGGCAAAATATCCGACTTCTCAATTGCACTAACTGTGGTGGGAACATTTTGCCAGTGGTCAAAATACGAGTCATGTCGCTTGGATTTTGTCAAGACATTTTGCAGTCACTTTTTAAGGGAAGACCCCACGGCAAAATATATGGTCAAAATCAAAGCGACTTGCCAAAATCTTTTGACCCTCCGCAAAATATTCCAACCCCAGTAGTGTTGCAAAAAAGTTACTTGCATCACAAGGTAGGGGCGGTACCCACCGGCACCACACGCGCTAATGCCCTACGTGCAAAGCTATCCACTCAATAGGCCTGCCAAGGACCGGTCATCGGTCTAGGCTGCTCCGGCAGCGCCTACGTACTTCCTTGCCCGTCTTAGCCCCCTGCCTAGCTGTAAAATAGGAAAAATAGTAAAATAATTATGTACCGATGAATCATAGGTTCTAAGCCCATTAACTTGTTATACAACCCCACATTTCGCTTTCTGCCATTGGATATTTTTACTTTCAAGTGCAATTCAAGTGTCAAGTGCTGTAAATATCCAGTCTTTCCCCTCTAAACAAATAGAGAACACTTGAAAAGTCTTTTGTCGTATTTAAATTAAGTTCTCATGGAATTCGTCCGCTTTTTCCTAGTTTACTATTTTTTTTTTGCTAGGTTTCGCAGCTTTCTAATGAATATTTGCCCCCAACAAGAAGTTTAATCATTTTAAACTACTTTGACCATTCCCATTTCGTGTATAAACTACCAGTAACCTTTTAGAGTACTTAAATTAGCATACTTGCATTCAAAATTTTATCAAACCACGTGTGGCTCAACGAATACCTCAAAAATACCTTGGAATTCTGAGTTATGGTTAGCGGAGGAGCGCTTCCGAAAAGTTCACGCGCCAGATTTCTAAGCCGAAAGGCACGAGAGGGCGCTGTCCCAAACTACTATCTATAGTTAAGTCCGCACCTATTCGGTTCCGAGTTGTAACAGGGGACTAATCTCTTTTTCATGTTGTGATTCTCCCATGGGCCATTTTTACCCGTGTCTCCAAATTTGGCAATAACAGGGTCGACGGATCCGCCAAGTTGATCTTAACCATAGTCGGTAATTCGGGACCGCCTCCTTCGGCTTATGAAAAGGGCGCGTGAACTTTCCGGAGCCGACTCTCGGCACATATGACTGGCGCAATGCCAGTCTCACTTTACTCTGGAACCACTGTAAATTAATGTGTGTTATTACATGTTAGAGTCCAAATTGTGTCCTTCAGCGCAATAATAAATGTTAGTATCAATATAACCACCATATACTAGTAAATTAATTATCCATAAATCAGGTATAAGAGAAAACTGGCGTCCATAATTGAATGGTTGACTTCCATGACGGAAATACAATTGCTTTTCTAAAATAACCACAAACTTAGTAAAAAAAAATTATAAAATAGGCTAGGTAAAGGTAGAGATAATGTTCCTGTAATCAACTCCAGAAAAGGCGGGGAAATCCCTGATTTGGTTGGATCTTCAAGAAAGCTCCTAAGTTGAAAATTCAAGCTACATATTCTTCCTATTTTTACTTATTCTTACAGCAGAGGGAGAAAGCGGTTTACCTCTGAGATGAATTGGGAAGCCCTGGAGGCGAGCCCAAGGCGAGCCCGGAGCGCACGGCGTGGAAACGGGACGGGAGCCAAATAGGGAAGGCGGGAACAGCCGAGATTGCATCGAGTTGTAAACAGGGAACTCAAGACTGCATGAAAAACTGATGCTGGCGTGCCCTGACTCTGAAGAAAAGCTCGGAAAGCCCACGAACGAGCCTTTCACCTGTGCTCAGACTAAAAAGTTCGTCTTCTTGGGGGATGAACCAGATTTTTTCCCATTTTGGGTATGAGCAACTCAGAGCAAGGCTGTGCAAGCTGCCATCGCGCGAAATTGATGCTAATTGATGTACTGAACTTTTTTATGCAAGACCCTGTACATAATGGATCGAGATGTAATAGGGGACTACAAACATCCGAAATGAACAACCGGCATTCTCACCGGGAATGAATTCCTAGTACACACTAGGTAGGTCTTTAACTCTTATGGCACTAGCGGACTAGCGACGACCCACATTGTGAGGCAATGTGAACAAATCGTGAGGGGGGGAATCTGTCCGGGCAAGAAATCAACGTTGCCATTCGTCCACTAATTCGGCGGCGCGCGGCGTCCCAGAGTCTGGCTTGAGTGTATATTTATTGTGTCTTTGCAATCTGCAGCGAAAATGCGACCTGGCAGGTGGTGATCGAAGTCGAATTTCGCACGATACTCGAGCATCACAATGATCACATCGATCCCCGCTACCAGGGAACCCATCTTCTCGCCTCCTCCAGCCATCTTCTTCTCTCTCCAGCAAATCAAATGGGCAATAAAGACAGTACAGCAAAGCATGTAGCTCATCTTCCATTTCCCTTTCGCAAAAACGGTAGTCCCAAGTGTCGAGGGATCACATATCTCCGCCTTTCCGTCTCTCGATGGCCAAGCAGTATTCGGCGCATAGCAGACGAATTACTCCACGGCGACGTGCTTGTATGACAACGGCTGTAAGATACGAGTGGAATTTGACGATGTTCTTCAGTGCACGGTGGACCTTATTTAGGTCATCAATAAGGTATCAATAATGGTTGAATACACCCTCTGCTCACTGCTCAGTCTCTCCCTCACAGTTCTGTTTTCTTGTTTGCATCTGGCAAACCCTAGTCTTCCGGTTTCCTATCGGTTGCGTTGTACATTGTTCGTTAAAGGTCAGGTATGTTGCCTCTATCCATTCCTTTCCATGACTTTTTCTGACTCATTTCTTTATCGAGAAAACAGAGAAAACAGATGAAGTATAAACCTCCGTTGTCTGCTACTGTCCTCGTGGCTCCACTTGCCCAGGCCCTTCGGTTGAAACCATTGCCCTTGTGCGAGCCCCGACCGTCGGACAGTGCCAAACAGTTGGGACGTTATTATGGTCGCTTTGGATTGTTGGGCTTATCCACCTTTTTTTGCCCAGGCCAAACTTCCTCTGGCTTCCGCATAATGAACATAAAAGGGTTCTCTTAGCCTGGGGACTTGACAAAGCCTAGTGATTCGTCGGTTCATGCTGACCGCCGTTATCATATTTTCCATTCTGATTGGACCTTCAAATTTACTTTAATGTTATGGGAGGTGTCCTCCGGAGACGTCGGTCCGGCACTGCGTTACTCTAACGTCCTCTGCTGATGCTGATGTCACACGATTATTGTTGCGGGCCTGGGGTTTGGGTGAGGTGTTCGAACATACTGGCTTGTCGAATTTTCCGCTTCATTTGCGGTCAAGGATGGAGGCGCCCACGATGTTCGTGCCTTTACTCAAAAACTGCTGTTATCAAACTAAACGCTATTCTTAGTAAAAGTGGTTTCGCTCTATGCATTGGCATCGATGAGTATAAATCAAGCGCCATCCCACGTCTTCATGGCGCCGTGGCCGACGCACAAGCAGTTGCGGATTACCTTCGACAACTAGGGGTTCCTGATGACCATATTACGACCCTCGAAAATGAATCTGCCACGCAGCATGCTATCATCCAAGGCTTTCGACATTTCGCCGAAGATCCTCGCATCCAGTATGGAAGCCTAATCGTAGTTTTCTATGCCGGCCATGGCAGCGAAGCTACTGCTTCAGAATGGGAAGCCGGAGGTTCGAATGCAAATATCCAACTCACTGTGCCATATGATGCGTATTGTGAGTCAGGAGAACCCGGAAAGGTGGTTGGCCCTATCGCAGACCGTACTATCGGTGCGTTGCTTGAGGCAATTGCGCAGCAAAAAGGCAATAATATTGTATGTCGTCACCAAGTACTCACTTCCCGCGCGCCTGTCCGATAACGTTGGTTTATTTAAGCTCGTTATAATGGACTCGTGTTACTCTGCCTCTGGAACGAGGTCGTTCAATAACTCATCCGACTCCGTGCGCTGTATACCACTCCCCGCCGACTTTCACTTTGACGGAATACTGGAAGCAGATGCATCGTCCTTGCCTCCTACCAGCGGTGGCCTGCACTCACACGTCCTCCTCTCAGCTTGCGGATCTTCTGGCCAAGCGTGGGAAGCCCACGGTCGTGGGGTCTTTACAGTCGCACTGATAAATCTCTTGAAAGACAGTCAGAACGATAAATTGCGGTATTGTGACATCGTAATGCGAATGGATATCAGCACCAGGTATGTATATGCTCGTTTTGTGAGAGTTAACATATTGACGGTCATCTTCAGGCAAATTCCCCACTGTGAAGGGTTCAACCGAGAGAGATACATATTCACAACAACATCGTCCCTCCCGACCGAATACTTTATTCCTGCATACACCTTTATATCGAAGAATGGTCCGTTGACCTACATTTTAAACGGTGGTGCAGCCCACGGTTTGGTCGTCGGTGACGAATTCTATGTTTATCCCAATACCAACTGTCAGCAGTCCCTTGGAACATTGATCATTAAAGAAGTTGGCTCGTTTTATTCTGTCGCCTTCCCCCCTCTTGCCGGTCTTCAGTTGGCTGCCAATTCTGTTGCTGTACGGATCAACAAAGGAAAAGACGAACCTCTTCGAATTCCTACTGCGGACTTCCCTGAGATAACAACACACGTCCTAGTCGAGATGTATGAGTTGCAACAATCTCAGTCCAGGTTCCCTAGTTCTCCTACCACGGAGCTCCTGCCTGGTTTTGCCGTCCCGTATGAAAACGGCTCATTTATAGTGAAACAAGGGTGCTCCTACGGACTCAAGTTGACGAACAACAGCGCATACGATCTGTATCCGACCGTGCATTCAAGCAATCCGCTTAAGTTCGGTATGTTAGTTCGGAATCTCGAAAACCTCCAGAAATCTTAACCTTCTGCAGATCCTTGGTATCGGCCTTCCTGCAGCCGATCCAGCCTGGATGTGCCGCTGAAGATGGGTGGAGGTTCTCTCACCATTGGCTATGGTTCAGGTGGATCTCCTGCTCTCGTTATTCCTTCTTCTCATAAGGAAGGAAGCGGGTCCTTGGAAATCTTGCTCTCTACTCGACCCCTAGACCCATTGTACGACGACAAAATTTTCCGCTTGGCCGATTATCTGCCTGAAGCTCTCAAGGGCCCTTGGGCAACCATCAGTAGACCCATCACCTACCGCCTTTCCAAAACCAGCCCTCGTGTGCCACTTTGCCACCTACCTAAGGATTTTTCAATATCTAACCCAGCAAGACTACCTCTTGTAAGTATTCATGCCAATTAATCCATTTCGTTTAATATTTATCTGTCTACTCCAGAAACCATACGTACCACGTTCACTCGTCCCCTTTCAAGGCCACAAAAAGTGCTTGTCTTGCCCTGACCTTGACCCGAACCACCAATTCACGAACGACGACTCCAGAAACCCTGCGTACCACACTCACTCGTCCCTTTTTGAGGTCACAAGAAGAGCATGTCTTTCCCGGATTTTAACCTTGGAACCTCATTCATGAACCATTTGGGTGATGGTGTGCTGTCCGCAGCTTTTCAGCCATCGGTCTTTCCAACGGTTGAAACCGGTCTCGTTGATGTAGCATATCCTCTGCTCGCACTTCTCGCTGGCCGCAGAAAGTGCTCTTTGACCCTTAAAGGCCTCAGAAAATTTCGACATTTCGTAGACGCTTGCCCCCCCCTCCCCCAAATTTGTTTTCACACCTGCTATCGAGTCCTGCTTTCAACTTTCAATATCCCGATCTCTTCAGATGTATTTACAGTGTTTGATCTTTGACAGCATAACATGCAACTAATAATAACACAATGTAACCTATAGATGACCAATATCCTAACCCCTCGACAAGAGCTAAAGCTTGAAGGGTCTATGACAGGTTGCTTACCATCAAGAGCCACATCTCTACCAGACGATACGACATCACCCATCGTCAACGTGCGCACAACCAGCATCTTCGCCTGTGACACACTTCAACGCGCACTCGCTCAGGCCCAAATGGGTCGACAACACCTGCGTGCTCATTTTCCCCGTACGCAGGATTCGAGCAGAAGTCAAACCTGCACATTCACAGCACCGCACATGGTCATGTTCGCGCCAGTAGTGCGGGTAATCTATCATCCCGACTTACGCTGTCTCTACCTCGACGGAGAGGGCGGCGACGGTAGAGAGATGAGGTGGATTTCGGGGGCTCGGCACTGAGCGACAGGCTACAGCCTCGGCCCTGGGGTGAGAGTGAAAAGCTTAAGTTGGGGTCAGGTCGGGTCGAAGAGGGGATGCCTGTTCGGGCATGTGGGGAGCAGGGGCGAAGGATTGTTGACGGGACTGTAACAGCTGGCGGAACGAAGAGGTGGTCAGGTTGAAGGGATAGAGACCCCGACCGACCTGCACGACACAACCGGACAGCTGAGCGGCCGAAGAAGACGCAGCAGGAGCTAGACGACGAGCTGGATGCGTTTTTGAGGGCATCATGATGGTTATGATTATAACTCTAATTTTGAATATGGTCGTGCGACTTGATGCTTTCCCCTGGGCCGTGTCGTTTCTTTCTTTTTTATTTAAAAATAACTCAAGGAATACAGGACCTCGAGTGCTTGGGGTGTTCAATTCCTTTGCCCAACCTTCCATTCGACCATTCATGATCTCTTCGCCGCTCAACTCATGTACATTCATGACCCCTTGCATATTTATCCCCTCGCAAATCACATATTATATTTGTGTTGTTGGCTGATTATATCCGCGTGCATGGCGATTCCAGCTGTGTTTAGTACGCCACCAGCGTCTGGTCGACGTAGAAAGAACCTGGACCACTTGGGATAATATGCGAGAACCAGTCCGTAGCCGTAGTGGTCTTCGGAGGAAATGGTCACAGAAGTCAGAGTATCTTTGAACGCCGTGGTAAAGGAGAGAAGGGTTTGGAGGCTCTGGTTTCAGAAATTAGAGGAGAATGATTCTAGCTCAAACTCTCGGAGATTTGGGAGTCTTCTAGAGGAGTGAAAGCCGACGAGCTGCTCCACGAGCACCCAGGTGTTGTCTGTCGACCCACTCGAGCAAGAGCGGGTGGGCGTCGAAGTGAGTTGCGTAGGCGAAGTTGCAGGTTCTGGGCAGGTTGGCGATAGTAGCGACCTGATAGGGAGTCTTCGTGTTTTGTCAAGTGTAAGACAGTGGGCATTTGCAAATATAGGGGCGTTTGAGTAATCAGATTCTATGAATTGAATAATCTACATACGTGATCAGATACCGTTTACATTGTATTGTTGTTAGTTAAAGGCTGTCAAATACAAATACATCTGCAAAAACCAGGATTATGAAAGTTGAAAGTGGGACTCAATAGCAGGTGTGAAAACAAAGTGGGGTTAGGCGTCCACAAATGTCAAATCTTCACAAGGCGGCAAGATAAGCGAATTAGGGGATATGCTACATCTTGATCAACCCGACTGCTTTCAACCACTGGAAAGACGGATGGCGACCGGACGCTGGTGAACGGTGGGATGGTGTCGGACCAGTTTACATGGTGTCTTGGAAAGATCTGCAAAGCTTGCAGACGGCACTCCACTACCCAAATGGTTCATGAATGAGTGGCTGGTGTCAAGTTCCGAGAAAGACATGCTCTTCTTGAGTACACCACCAAAATGGTCCGTGGATAGGTCTGGGTCGAGACCCAGGAAAAACACGCTCTTCTGCCCTTGGAAGAGGGCGAGTGAACGTGGCACGCAGGGTTTCTGGAGTAAACGATTAAATATCAGATAAAGGGGATTACTTGACTTTAGTACTTACGCTAGGTAGTCTTGCTGGGTTAGATATTAAAAATTCCTTAGGCCGGTGGTCAGATGGGACACGGGGGTTGCTGTTCGAAAGGCGGTAGGTGATGGCTCTGCTGACGGTCGCCCAAGGGCCTTTGATTGCTTCAGGCAGATAATGGGCCAAACGGAAAGATTTGTCGTCGTACAGTGGGTCCAGAGGCTGAGTAGAGAGCAAGATCTTCAAAGATCCGTGTCCTTCCCTGGGAGAGGATGCAATAACCAGAGAAGGAGATCCACCTGAACCATAGCCAATGGTGAGAGAGCCTCCACCCATCTTCAGCGGCACATCCAGCCTGGATCGGCTGCAGGGAGGCCGATACCAAGGATCTGGGGGAAGATAAGATGGCTGGCGGTTTTTAAATCCCAAACTAACATACCAAACTGAAGCAGGTTGCTTGAATGCACGGTCGGATACAGATCGTAAGCGCTGTTGTTCGTCAACTTGAGTCCGTAGGAGCACCCTTGTTGCAATATAAAAGAGCCATTTTCAAATGGGACTGGAATACCAGAGAGAAGCTCCGCGGTAGGAGAACCAGGGAACTTGGATCGAGATTGTTGCAGCTCGTACATGTCGACTTGGACGTGCAGTGTTATCTCAGGGAAGTCCGCGGTAGGAATTCGGAGAGGTTCATGTTTTCCTTTTTTGATCCGTACAGCGACAGAATTGGCAGCCAATTGCAGGCCGAAAAGAGGATGACGTGTGATGGAATAGAACGAGCCAACTTCCTTAATGACCAATATTCCAAGGGACTCCTGACAATCCATGTCGGGATAAACATTGAATTCGTCACCGACGACCAAACCGTGGGCTGCCCCACCATTTAAAACGTGATTAAACGGACCCTTCTTTGATATACGGGTGTGCGCAGGGATAAAGTATTCGGTAGGGGGAGCTGAGGTTGTCGTGAATATGTACCTCTCTCGGTTGATCCCTTCACAGTGGGGAATCTGCCTAAAGATAATAGTCAATATATTAATTCTCATAGATAGAGTATATTCATACCTGGTGTCAATATCCATCCGCATTACGATGTCACAATACCGCAATTTATCGATCTGACTGTCTTTCAAGAGATCTAGCAACGCCGCTGTGAAGACGCCACGATCGTGGGCTTCCCAAGCTTGGCCAGACGATCCGCAAGCTGAGAGGAGCACGTGCGATAGCAGGCCACCGCTGGTACTAGTTGGAGGCAAGGGCCATGCATCTGCTTCCAGTCTTCCTTCAAAATGAAAGTCGGAGGGGAGCGGTATACAGCGCACAATGTCGAAGGAATTATCGAACGACCTCGTTCCAGAGGCAGAGTAACACGAGTCCATTATAACGACCTTCAAACCATGTTATCAGAGAGACATCGGAGGTGAGTACTCAGTGACGACATACAATGTTATTGCCTTTCTGCTGCGCAATTGCCTCAAGCAACGCACCGAGAGTACGGTCTGGAATAGGCGCAACCACTTCTCCTCCGGAGTCACAATATGCATCATATGGCACAGTGAGCTGGATGTTGGCATTCGGACCTCCGCCTTCCCATTCTGGAGCAGCAGCTTCACTGCCGTGGCCGGCATAGAAAACTACGATTGGGTTCCCATATTGGATGCGAGGATCATTAGCGAGATCTCGAAGACCCTGGAGGATAGCATGCCTCGTGGCTGATTCATTTTCGAGGAGCGTAACATGGTGTTGAGGAACCTTCAGCTGTCGAAGGTAGCCGGCAACTGCTCGTGCGTCGGCCACAGCGCCACGGAGGGGTGGGATGGTGTTTGATTTATACTTGTCAATACCAATGCATAGAGCAAACCCACTATCACTGAAAGATTGTGGTTAGGGAAAACAGGAGATTTCCAGTAAAGGCACGAACATGGTGAACGCCGACATCCCTCAGGATCTTCCCCGTGGGGTTGAAAAAGTCTGCATACGGCTGGGTTTTAAACCGGTGGCTCCTATCTTCAAACAGCTCACATCGGGTGGTGATATCATCGCAGCAGTGATGCAAACTCTGTGATGAACTTGAACCTGCGCTTGAAGTCAACTGGCCAAAGTTAAAGCATTACGTAGGTCAGAGTCTAGACAGGCCTAGAGTTTTATAGATGACGAAATAGCACGTGATTATTGTCTCACGGTCTGAGCATCAAGAGCTCAACGGCGAGTCGGGCGACTCGCTCGATCCAACATTTCCGGTGTTGCTCAATATTGCCTCAATTTCAAACGATGGAGGTATCTGCGACGTTCGCATTTCCCTTTTCATATATATTCCCCACTTAAAAATTGATTTCCAGCCATTTGTTCGGTCTACTCATAGGTATAAACACATACAAATCGAACGCTTTCCCGTCTCTCCGTGGTGCAGTGGCCGACACTCGAGCTATTGCGACCTATCTTCAGGACCAATTGAACGTTCCTAAGGATCATCTCACGATTCTAGAAAATGAATCAGCGACGCGGGCAGCTATTCTCAGTCAGCTTCGGTGCCTTGCGACTGACCCTCGCATCCAACGTGGAACTCCAATAATTATTTTCTATGCCGGTTACGGCAGTGAAACGGTAGCACCTTTCGGCTGGGGAGTTGGGGATCAACGAGCCAACATTCGACTCACTTTGCCGTATGATGCGTGTTGCAATTCAGGAGACGAGCTCGTTGGACCTATCTCGGATCGTACTCTCAGCGCATTACTCTCAGCAATCGCGCAGGAAAAAGGCAATAATATCGTGAGTGGCCACAAAACACCGATTTTTTAAAACAACATTTCTGAATTATAAATGCTTAATCTAAGGTCGTTATAATGGACTCTTGTCATTCTGCTTCTGGAATTAGTGCATTCAATGAGTCATCCGACTTTGCGCGCTATGTGCCTCTTCCTTCCGACTTCCACTATCTAGCAAGCCAGGATGCCGAAATATGGTCCTCATTTCCTACTAATGGCGGTCTACGATCGCACGTTCTTCTATCTGCCTGTGGACCGTTTGGCCAAGCATGGGAAACCGACGCTGGCGGTGTATTCACAGTCGCGCTGCTAAAATTCTTGAAAGATAATCATGAACAAATCAACAAGCTGCGGTATTGTGACATTGTCATGCAGATGGATATTGATCGCAGGTGTGTATTGTTCATTTGGAATAGTATTATTTCATTGACACATTATCTTCAGGCAAAACCCCCATTGTGATGGCCTTAATCGGGAGAGACATATATTTACCATAACATCGCCTCCTTCCATCGATTACTTTATTCCTGCGTATACGAGGACCTCGAAAAATGGTCCTTTTGCATATGCTCTGAATGGTGGTGCTGCCCACGGTTTGGTCATCGGAGACGAAATTGGTATTTATCCTGAAATGGATTATCCGATACCTGTAGGGACTCTGGTCGTTCACGAAGTTGCCTCATTTTGTTCCATTTTGCGACTTACCGGAAATGCCATTCCTATCGCTGGCAATGCGGTCGCCGTTCGAGTCAAGCAAGCAAAGCACCCACCATTCCGGATATACAGTTGCTCCCGGAGCAAAGTCCTGGACATCCCCTCTCTTTTGCGCAGTTCCGATGATTTTTCAACTTTCGCCGTCGTCAGTGCCCCGGAAGAATGCGATATTGCAGTCTACGTGGAGGACGCTCATACTGTCTTCCAGCTCAGGAACATTAAGGATGCCCAATGTTTTTATATTGAACCAACTGCCGAGGAGCTGGGGCGTATCCTTAAAACATCGTGGCAATTCATTTGCGAGCTGAATCGCAGTGCAGATTTCCCAAATATAACACAGCACGTACGAGCTGAGATGTACCAATTCACTGAGCTCACCGGTGCTCCAATGGCTGAGCACCTTCCTTGGAATCCTGTTCCATATGACATGGACTTTTTTACACTGCGACAAGGGTGCTCTTACGGCCTTCAACTGACGAACGACAGTTCTTATGATCTGTATCCGACTGTTCAAATCTTTGATCCAAGAAATGAGTTTAAGTTTGGTATGTTTGCTTCAAATCTCAAGTGTTCGGTCACAAACCTATGATTTCGCAGATACTTTGTGTCAACCTGCCTGCACCCGATCCGCGCTGGATGCGCCGTTGAAGAAGGACGGAGGTTCCCTGACCATATCCTATGATTCCTCCACACTACCTGATGATGTCCCGTCCGTGTCGAGACAACGCCTTGTGTTCTTAAAGATCTCGCTCTTCACCCGGCCCCTGGACCCATTCTATGAAGGCGAGATATTCCGATTCGCTCGTCGTCTACCTGAGACGCACAAAAGCCCCTGGGCAACAGTCACCAAACGCATTCTCTACCTCTATTCTGGGCAAAACGCCCATCCTCTTGATGGTGAGAATCCCACTATCGACGCTTTCTCTCTTAGGCAAGGTCTTCGGGTAAGTATTCAATAATCTAATATCGGATTCTATGAGGTTAACGTCCTCTGTTAGAACACTGATGGCCGGGCTTCGGATATACTGGACAATGATACAGAGATGAGTGACCAATCACCCGTTACTGAACCACCGCCGTCAAGTCAAGGATCTCCACCAATATTTCCCCATGATTCCAAGCAAGGGTTATCCGAAGAAAAGAACCAAAACGCTTTTATGCGTCCTATACATGAATCAGAGACTAAGGCACCTTCAGACTCTGAAACCGACGATTTGCAAGCCCGCCTGATTGACCCCAGAGACGGCCGCTCCAACGTTGGACTAAGGTCACTTTTACTTCGTGTCTTTTCAATATACTTTTGTATCTTTATATGGATTTATTATTTATAAATCCATGATGTGGATACCCGCTTCACCGACCATTGAGGCGTTTGGCTCGCTGCTTTTCTACTGTAGGCGAAGGAGTTGTGCAAGATGTCAATAGAATTAGAATAGCTTGTGATTGTTGGATCTAATCCTGTGAAGGCAGCGAGTCCAGGAAATAGAATTAACGCGCAATACCGTCGTACGCGTACGGGGAATCGAAATTATGTGGATGTGGGGCGTAGAGGTAAGTGTTTATCATACCGAGTACTTTCATTAACAAGGCAATTTTGGAGCTCACAACTTGAATGGAAACAAAGATACGTCGATCGATTTTCGTATGCGATATCGACTCCTCTGCACTAATCCGCCTATTCAGCTCCCTTCCATCTACCTTATCTACTGACGACTGGAGCATGTATCGGTATGATGATGACCACCGCTCTTCAAACCTTGGGCCTTCCACGCGGCTTGTCGCCTTTCCGTCCGCCCAGTGCCTTTCATAGGCGCCTAGGCTTTACCTTTATGGAGCGCAAAATCCCGCCTCGATATGTGATCTCTCCTCGATCGTATCTGGCGGTGACGGAGCTACGTGAAGGTGTTGGGATAAATCCAAACGACGGTGGCAGAGCGAGGTCGAGGAAGGTTTCGGCAGTGATACTTGACGGGAAGATGTATTTTACGACTATGCTCAGGCCTCGTGATCTGGAACGCGATCGGATGAGTTCTTTCGTGGTCTTCGGAGATCAGTCTACGATAAGCGCCTGTCGGTCAGGCGCCCAGATTCAAAGTCCGATTGTAAAGCTTAATGATGGGAACACCATGCTTCTCTACTTGCCACCTATAATGCATCTCGACGGCCAATTGCGTAGCTTGTGTGTCTTTTACTTGCCAAGAGCCAACAAGACTCGGATGGTTTTTCGAAAACACAATTCTGTCCTTGAGCTTCAGCTTCACAACTAAACCGAGAACAGGGGTGCTTGTGCAATACCTTCAAAGGCAGTAATTTAAGGTGGTTAAGTGGACCAGTGTTTCTAATGTATGGCCTTGAAACAATTTTCTTTGTCATGAGTTGCAACAACACCAGCTGGCCCCGCACACCACTCATCCCGCATTGGATAAAGCAAATAAAAGAAGCATAGGCAAAGACCTCAGAGGATAGTGAAACAAATATTCATACGAGGTGTTCATAGATATTGATAAATATGAATGTAAAAAGGTATATTGTAAAGACACGAAGTAAAAGTCCAGCACTGGATCGGTCACCCCTGGGGTCACTCGCCTGTGTTTTCAGATCGCCGTGTTCTGGGCCTGAAGATACCTTAGTTTCCGGTTCATGTTGAGGATGTGATGACACGGTGTTCTGGCAAAGGCCATCAAACACCATAAAGGCACAGGTATTAGATTATTAAATACTTACCCGAAGGCCTGGTCTAAGAGAGGAAGTATCAATGGAGAGTTCCTCGCCGTCAGGGGATTGTTGTACAGAACAGTAGCGTACTCGTTTGATGATTGTCGCCCAGGGGCCTTTGTGAGTCTCGGGGAGGTGACGGGCAAAGCGGAATGACTGGCTTTCATAGAATGGGTCCAAGGGCCGGGTGAAGAGCGAGACCTTCAAGAACACGTTGGCAAGACCTTCCTTGTCCGTGAATGGAATAACAAAGGGAGATATTGAAGAGCCATAGGCAATGGTGAGCGAACCTCCGCTTTTCTTCAGAGGTGCATGCAATCTGGATTGGGTACAGGCAGGTCGGTACCAAGTATCTGCGAAGTCATAGGTTTCTGGCAGACCGCTTGAGATTCAAAGCGAACATACCAAACTTAAACTCGGCCTTTGGATCAAAATGATGCACGGTTGGATACAAATCATAAGGACTGTTGTTGGTTAGCTGAAGGCAGTAAGAGTACCCTGATCGTAGTGCGAAGCAGTCGCTTCCATATGGAACGGGCTTGGGGGGGATGGTATCCGAAGCGAGAGCACGAGCGAATTCGTACATCTTAACTTCTATGTGCTGTGTTATATCAGGAAAATCTGCAGTGTGATCCAACTCGGAAAAGAATCGCGACGATGCTTTCAGGATACGTGCTAGATCCTCCGACGTAGGTTGGACACAGAGACACTCAGCCCCTCTAATGTTCCTGAGACGGAAAACGGTATGAGGGTCTTCCACGGAGACGTCAAGATCGCACTCTTCCAGAGAACTGGCGACAACGAAATTTGAAAAGTCTTTGGAACTGTCCAGAAGGGAGGGGATGTCGAGAACCGTGCCAGAGAAGTGGGAGCGACTGTGTATTCGGAAAGGTCGGCACTTCCCTTGCTTGGTACAGAGGGCAATGGCGTTACCAGTGATGGGAATGCCTTTTCCACCATACCGCAAAATGGAATAAAATGACCCGACTTCGTCAACGACCAATGTCCCTTCGGGTTCCGGAGAGTCCATGTCAGAATATATACCAAATTCGTCTCCGATGACCAAACCGTGGGCAGTGCCACCATTGAGAAAATATGCAAATGAACCATTCTTCGATGTCCGAGTGTATGCAGGAATAAAATATTCGATTGGAGAGGGCGAGATTGTGGTGAATATAAACCTCTCTCGATTGAGACCTTCGCAACAGGGGCTTTGCCTGAAGATAATATGTCAGTAAAACTTCCCCAGCTGAAATATACACACACTTGGGGTCGATGTCCATCTGCATCACTATATCACAATACCTTAGCTTATTGTCCTGCTCATGATTATCTTTCAAGAAGTTCAGCAACGCGACAGTAAACACGCCACGACCGTCAGCTTCCCAGGCTTGGTCAGACGGTCCGCAGGCTGAGAGACGGACATGCGATCGCAGACTATTATTGATAGGATATGAAGACCCAATACCTGCGTCTGGGCTTCCTAGAAATCGGAAGGAAGGAGGAAGAGGCACACAACGCACAAGGTCGGATGACTCATTGAATGCCCTCAACCCAGAAGCCGAACGACAGGAGTCCATGATAACAACCTTGAATCAACCATCTGTCATCCCTAACTCTGATTTTAGAATTGAGAGGCTCACAATGTTATCGCCTTTTTCCTGGGCGATCGCCGAGAGTAATACGCCGAAAGTACAATCCAGAATAGGCGCCACCACCTCTTCTCCTGATTCGCAACACGCATCATAGGGCAAGGTGAGCTGGATGTTGGCATTTTGACCCCCGGCTTCCCAACCGAGAGGTGCTGCCGTTTCACTACCGTAGCCGGCATAGAAGATTATGATTAGATCTCCACGCCGAATGCGAGCGTCAGTGGCGAGGCACCGGAGCTGTTTGAGAATAGCTGCCCGCGTCGCTGACTCGTTTTCTAGAATCGTAAGGTGATCCTTAGGAACGTTCAATTGGTCCTGGAGATAGGCCGCAACTGCTCGAGCGTCGGCCACTGCGCCACGGAGAGATGGGAAAGCACTCGATTTGTATGCGTTTATACCGATGAGCAGACCGAAAAGGTGGCTGAAAACCAATGTTTAGGTAGAAAACAGATATTTAAAGAATGTACCGACGTTGTAGATCCGTCCATCTTTCGCAACTGAGGCAATGTCGAGAGTGGAGACCGGGAAGATTGAAGGCATGGAACAAGATTATAACCAAGTATATCATAAGGACACGCGGAAGCCTCGTTGCGTATCAATAAATTAATGGGCTGTTCGCCGGACCCTTTGTCCTTGCTTTGTCCGGTAATCGATTTTGGGCATATACCTGAACCCTCACCACATTGGAAAAACAAAACCTTTGGAAAACCCAAGATTCTTATAATTATTTAGAAGCGAACGCAACATCATACTTGTTGGGCTACTCGTACTGCCATCCCCAGCCAGGAAATTCAAGTTCAAAGATTTCTTATTGGCTTGTTATCCATTGTCCGAAGCTGGGACAAGGAAAGCCCAACGCAAGCAAAGACAATAAGCTGGCACGTTGCGGAAATCGGTCGAAGGCCGAGCGGCGAGAGTTACTTTTCTGTCTTCGGAAGACCTTCAGCTTATTTTTGCACCGGGCTTCGGGTACAAACCGTTAGATTACAGCTGACTTAGTGGCCTGTTTGATATCTAAGTTGAAGTGGTCTGGTTGACATCTAAGTTAGCTGTCAGTGTGAGTCACTAACGGACAAGGAAGACCTCAATGTGAGGCCAGAGTCGATGGCGAATCACGGAGCTACCTGAGCGGTCTCTACGCCATTAATTCAACATTAATTAGCCATAATTAATTTTAATTGAGACCGTTGAACAACTCAGCTACGAAACATCAATACTGCTCTGCCTCCAAAGGACAAGAGTATAGGAAAAACCTGATACGCCAGTGAGCAACTAGAAGCAATGGATTACGGTAAGGCATTTATTTTCCGAGCTGCACCAGCTTCCACGGTTGAGGATGTAGAGACATAGACTCGGCGTGAGAAAGCCGAGCCATGAAGGCTGCGGACTGGTCAGTGGTACGGCATAACACCAAATATGGATACTAACCATGCCCTCCGCCCCCCCACATAACATGAGGCTTAAGCGTGTATCGCGTAGGCACGCATATAACTTAATTCTGTCGGCCATGGTCTCCAAATGCCCCAGTATTCACCACCCTCACACGTTTTCGATACACTGCCTTGAGCCAAGATGGCTTGCACGACTCTGGTGTTCGTGTCTTTCATAAATCTACTTTTAAGCTTATCATCCTAAGCACTACTTTTGCAGCAAGCACGGGTTCGTCCTATGCGTAGGTATCAACAACTATCAATCGAACGCCATCCCCCCTCTCCGCGGTGCAGTTGCGGATGCACGAGAGGTTGCGGGTTATTTTCGGGACCAGCTAAAGGTTCCTCAAGACCATATCACAGTTCTCGAAAATGACTCAGCCACGCGACATGGTATCCTCCAAGAACTTCACCGTCTCGCAAATGACCCTCGTATTCGTTATGGGGATCCGATCATAATTTTTTATGCCGGCCATGGCAGCGAAGCAGCTGCACCACTAGACTGGGAAGCCGGAGGTCGGAATGCCAATATTCAAATGGTTGTACCTTATGACGCGTGCTGTGAATCAGGAGGAGAAATAGTTGCGCCTATTCCAGATCGTACATTTGGTGCGTTGCTCGATGCAATTGCGCTGAAAAAAGGCAATAATATTGTGAGTTATCACTCAATTTTTACTGTATGTATTTGTCCACTAATGTAGTTTATTTAAGGTCGTTATAATGGACTCGTGCCATTCTGCCTCTGGAACGAGGTCACTCAATGACCCGTCTGAGTCTGTGCGCTACGCACCTCTTCCTCTTAATTTCAAATTTCAAGAAAAGCTGGACGCAAATTTATGGTCCTTACATCCTACCAATGTGGGGCAGCGATCTCATGTTCTTCTTTCGGCATGTGAGTCGTCTGGCCAAGCATGGGAGTCCGAAGGCCGCGGTGTCTTCACAGTCGCATTGCTGGACCGCTTGAGAGACAGCCAGATTGATAAGTTGCGATATTCTGATATCATCATGCAGATGGAACTTGACAAGTACGGTGTATAATTCATCTGTCAGAAGTATCAATTTATTGACGTACTATCTTTAGGCAAACCCCCCATATCGAAGGTTTCAACCAAGATGCATTCATATTTACCACAACCTCGCCGCCTCTAATCGAATATTTTATTCCTGCCTTCATACGGAAATCGAAGAACGGTGCATTCGCGTATATTATAAACGGTGGCGCCGTGCACGGTTTGGTCGCTGGAGACCAGTTCGCCGTTCACTTAGACATTGATTGTTCGGAACCCGTCGGAACATTAACCATTGAAGAAGTCGGCTCGTATTATTCCATTATGTGTCCCCCTCCTACCGCCTTCCAATTAGCTGGCAACTCTTTGGCCATCCGGATCAATAAAGGAAGCCGCAAACCTCGCCAGAATGCGACTGCATATTTTCCCTCCTTAACAAAGCACGTACAAGTTGAAATATTCCAATTGCAACAGTCTCGGTCCAAGTTTCCTGGTTCTCCGACCGCGGAAATTCTTCCTGCGACCGCTGTTCCATACGAAGACGACTCCTTTTCCCTCCAGCCAGGGTCCCGCTACGGACTAAAGCTGACCAATAACAGCTCGTATGACCTGTACCCGACCGTGCAATATGGTGATGAATGCGACGGATTGAAGTCCGGTAAGCTAGTTTCGATCTCGTAGAGTTCACAAAACCTCATTGTCTCGCAGATACATGGTATCGGCCAGCTTGTAGTCGATCTAAGCTGGATGCACCCTTGAAAAAGAATGGAGGTGTTCTCACCATCGGCTATGGTTCCGGTGGATCTCCTCCCCTTGTCATTCCATCAACCACGGAAGGCCTTTTGTCTTTGTCGATCTTACTTTCTACTCAACCACTGCACACATTATACGACGACAAATCCTTTCGCTCAGCTCCTTATGTCCCTGACCACCTAAAAGGACCTTGGGCGACCATCTCCAGATCCATGACGTACCGGTCTTCCAATATTCAAAACCTTCCTCCTACTCCCTCTTTTCAGACGCCTAGAGAATTTTTAATCTCTAAGCCAGCAAAACTACCCATCGTAAGTATTGAAGTTTACGGTAATCTTCCCTACTAATACTTGATCATCCTAGAAACCTTGCATGCCCCGTTCACTTGTACCCTTCAAAGGTAACACGAAGAGCGTATCATTCTCGGACCTCAATCCACCACCCATTTACGATCCATTTGGGTGGTGGACTGGTATATGCAACTTTTTCAGGTCGTTGCATGGGTTGCCCTAAATAGGGACACAGTCGCTCAATCCGCCATTTTCCCGTCGCCTGTCCAGAGCTATTATGGCAATGCCTCACATTTCACACATGTGCCCAAAAACTTGCTACTATCGCTTCGAAATTACTCTCGGCAAGTCCGAAACGCTACCACATTGATCTCGCTGGCGGGAACTCGACCTTCTCAGTCATACAAATTATCTCGCCTTTGACTCACAGAAAAAGACCACCAAGTCCAGACCTGGCTTTCGTAGAACGAAGCCGCGTTACCAGCAATCTCGAACCAGCCTGTCCTCCAAACCATGTCTCTTGCCCATCTTCGACATCTTCGAACATATTTTCGGCCTTCCCTAAGGCCGCATCAGCCGGCGTGCCAACGCCCTTTCTGGGGCTCATCCCCTCCGCCTGTGAAGATTTAATTTTCCAGCCTCGCTTGCTTTCCAGCGATACAACCTCCCCCAGTAGTATAAATGTCATCCTAGTTCAAGTTCCTTTCAAAAGAATTTTGTATACTTATCATCAGTTCGTTATCACCCACCTCTTAACTTGCCAACATCACATCACGTCCTACCCTTTGTCTCATCCATCCCATTCAAAGCACGTTACCCATCTGTTATATTCAACCCAGCCTGGCCTAGGTCGCCAACTCCACTAATCCTATTCTCAAGCAATTTCAACCCACACACTTCAGCATAGACAGCATCAGAACCAGCATCACAGTGTAGACAGCAATTTTACCTTATCAATCAGATATTATTCCATGGATTCCACGTCGTCCAGAAAAGCGAAAGATCGACTTTTTGATATGTTAATGGCCTTATTTATGCAGATGCCCAATATCCTCCAATCGACAAAGTTCAAGACTCCCCGACAAACTGCTTACTTCTAAGTCCACATACTTTCTTCCGGGCGATGCAGGATTAGATAACACACTAGAAACTTCGTTTTAATCAACGTCAACGACCCTATATTCCGCCTACAAATGGTTTCGACAGACGTAGGTGTGATACTGTAAGTTTATCGCTTCGTCCTCTTTCCTTTCTGCAGACGGTAATGTTCATTGAGCTCCCAGTGACATGATGTTCAAAATGAAATACGTACCCTATCGCTGTTTCCGTCAAGCTCGCGCTTGCGTGCTTTAGGAGAGACGTCTACTTCCATCCCATCATTTTCGTATTCATCCTCAAATTCCTGATCACCCCCGTCTTCATATATTTCATGCTCGACGGGTGGGAAGGACCACGCGTTGATCTTCCCATCTTCGCCACCGGATACCAAAATTTGGTTCTATAGGTCCAATCAGTGTAAGTACTGCCATAGAATAGATGGAAACTCACTTCTTCATCCCAAAGGAGGCTCCGCACAACACCAGTATGGCCATGCGTCCATAATTTGTGAAGACACCAAGGCGCGTCGGGCACCGCGATGTTCAGATTCGAAAGGAGGGCGATGTCACCTCTAATTGAGTTGCGTGATTAGCTGATGACGATGTAGTTGAATTGCGCCGTATCCTTACTCGTTTGTACCAGTGAAAACACTGAGACTTGGGTAGGACGTATTGGTGCTGCGAGCGGTAATACAGTAGTCGGTAACCCAGGTGCGTCCATTGTGGAGAACAGGTGAGCGGATATCGAGGCTTAGCAGTTGATCGAGCTATTCCAATTAAAATAAGCAACAGAACATCGTACAAGCCAAAAAAAGAAACACCAACATCATTCCTCCAGATGCTAAATGTTTCCATGTCGCTCGCAGCCCAGATAGCTGCCGAGTAATCATAATCTACGAAACCATCGTCAACCTTCGGCTTGGGTTCCCTGTATATCCAGCCTGCTTGTGCGACGCTGCAACCCCAATTGCCGACCTGGATCAGAGCTTCGTCTTCGTCGTCTTCGTCTGCATTCGACGTGCAGAGGAGGCCGTCGGTCGAACCAGAGAGAATGGTGTTTTTGTTCGTTTCTGGATCTCTAGAAGACGCGAATGAGAGCGTCGTAACATCGTCGGAGTGGCTACTCGAATGGGCTCGCAATGGTGTAGCTGGTTGACGCGGATCCCTAAAAGCCACCCAATTAAAAAAGGCGTCTTTCAGAGTCACAGACAACGCACCAATAGAGAATTGAGGCTTCTTCGCCTTGTAATTCTGTTCCACCAGCAACCGTCAATCCATCCGGGGAGACATCACAACAGAGCAGGGCAAGTGATTTCCCGAGATTCGTCACTGCAAGCGAACAGCTTCATGAGTTGTCAGAAAACTCAGGCTATTGTCAACAACAAGGACACGCACTCTTGATACTATGTGAATTCGTGCGTTCATCCCAGGCTTTGATACTTCCGTCTTTCCCAGAAGAAATTAGGCACTTTTGGAGGATTCCACCGAGATTTTCGGCCGTATGGAGAGACGTTGTCGCGCCCTCGTGCCCGGGAAACGTTTGTACACCCTGCAGAGTACTTTTATCAAATACATCGATGACATTGAAGGGTGCAGATGCTGAGGCGGCGTAAAATGAGGGCAACGAAGTGATCGACAGAATGTATCCCGTCTCCGTAGATGACTTTGAGGATCTTCGGGGCGATAGTTCTTCTTTTAAGTGGGTGGACTGAAGTAAAAGCCTATGCCGTTCTTCCATTGTGATTTCTGAGATACAAAACATAAACTTCGAGCTTGTGGAAAATGCAGGGAGAAATTGCAAGGAACTTGAATTGTTGCGGAAGGCCATAGTCGTTGAATCCAAGCGAAGCCAAACATTTTCCGCTTATCTATTATAACAATTGGAAGTGGTCTTTCTCACGGGGGACAAAGAGACATTCTGATTGGCTACTGATGAATTATGATGTCATGGGAAACTGCACGTGGTTAAAGACATTGAGGAGGTCGCTTCGAATCTCTTCTCTAACCGCATCGTTCGTTCTCTCCGCTCTGCTTTCCTTCTACAACGAGCCGCCTCTCCCTAACGTGGTCTACTTTGCAGAGAATGGAGCTGTATGTTTTGTTTGTTGAATTTAATGTAAACTTTTGTGTGAATGTCTCTTCGTGTGTGATTCAGCAAGAGAATCTTTCCAGTGTTTTCCTGTACTCATGTATTCAACACCAATTGTCTTTTGACGAAACCGCTGCTCAATAGCTTTCTGTTTTTAACCGGTCCGCTTTCTCGAATGTTCGGTCTTTGCAACGGCACCGGGAGGCGTGTTTCAGCATTGCCAAGGTGCCGTTGTATCGCAAACGAAATTGAACACCCCTGCAAACAGCTCTGCTACTGACGATATGTGAGTATTTCTTCTCTTCCATTCCCCCGTAGATATTCATATGCCTTTCAATAGGCCTTACGAAAAGCTCAATACGCCTCAACGACATCAAAGCCGGATACGCGAAGCACTTTGACAACGTACTACCAATGTGGATGAAAGTCCTCACCGCCATCGAACTCCAGCCGCAAGACCCGAAACACCTACTCCACCACTCGGGGCTGCTGAAAGGGCAAGGATGTGGGCATGACAATCAGCACGCGACATTCGGGACAATGACCATGAGGACAGTCCTAGAAGGCGCCGTCCCCGTGAAACACAGGATGAAAATCAAGCACGCAGTGTCTAGCAGTGGAGAGGCATGGTTTGGGAAATAGGGTACGTCGTATTAAACCAACCTATGTCGTACCTGATCTCATCTTCCTTCTTCTAGCTAGACCTTTCTGCTATTTCGAATCACCTTTATCACCGAGCGAGCCCCCGTCTACCCAGATGGCCATTGGTGCTAATCATCAAATTAGTTCATCCAGGCAACAGCACACCTTCAACGCGAGCAAGCTTCGCAGGGAACCAGCAGGTTTTTATCATATTATTATAACTTTGTGAATATATTAATTTTCATTCGCTAATAGCTCCTTCGAACGCCAGCTCTCGGCGTCGCGCCGCAAGCGCGAAAGGCAAGAGCAACTTTAACAATACATCGAGAGTTGCCAAAACGAGCAAGGTATATAATATCACGTACTCCGAGTGCTTATCTTCATGCTGATAACCTAAACAAGTTGGACAGGATAACACTCTGGGATCGAAGACACGTCCGCTTCATGCAGTTTCCACTTTGGTATGGAATGCCGGGGTGTGCAGTGAGTATATTCTGTTTTCCTTCATTGAGTTTTAGTCATTCCTTACAAGCTGAGGCTGCTGAGGCTGCTGAGCTCCGGGGTTTTCTGCGTTCGCATTGAAATTCATGAGCAAGCGCTCACATTTCTGAAATGGGAGAATTTCCAGAATTTTCTGGAAGGGGCCCTGTTCAAAGAGATCTCCCAAGTGTTCTGGAACATTCTCCGTTTCAAGTCCATTCCTATCACTGGGCGCAAAAACGATTTTTCGGAGGTGCAAAATATGATTTTCATCTATTAAAAAATTATGACTGATTGAATTCCATAAATGTATTACCATACGGAGTACCGAAAAAATATATGGAGTACCGACGGTACTCCATAAGGTAATGTATTTTTGAGTTTCAAACAGTCATAATTTTCCAATGAATGAGAATCGTATTTTTAGAGTTCGAAAAGCACCTTTTGCGCGTAGTGTATATATACAAGCTCTCTGTCGAAAATGCCCTGTTGCTCAATATATCTGTATGTGAATCACAGGTCCATGGTACCTGGAGGCTCAATGGGTCGCTATCCGGTATGGGCACAGGTAGTGCCTCCGCTACCCACAGCCTTAAAAATGGTTTTTCTGTCCAGTGCGGTCCTTGAGGAGAGCAGCAAGCACGTCAAGCGACACCTCTTGCATTATTGGCAGTGGTCTTTCTCACAGGTCTAGAAGAGACATTATCTGGCTGGCGGACTGGAGCTCACATTCAACCTGCATTCGTGAAACGACAGAAGTCACTTTCCAGAATATTCTCAAAGGGCCTGTTAAAATATTTCAAAGGTATTGCAAATGTTCTGGAAGATTCTCCATCTGCACTTGGTCTGCGCCGCTCCCTTCTCAGATATCCCGGAAGCCCTACTATCCGTCGAAAATGTTTTGCTACTCAATAAAACATCTACCACCTGCGGACCTATGAAATGCACGGGTGTGTGCTACCTGTATGGGTTACCATTGCCAATGGGTACAGGAACGGGTATGGCAAGAGTACGGGTAGTATTTTCGCTACCCACAAACTTCAAAGCATAATTTTTGTCCAGAGCCAGCATTTTTTCCTAAATTTAGCTCTGAAGCATCTAATGCGCGTGGAGGCGCGGCGACGCGTTAATGGAGACTGGCTTTGACTTAGACTTGGATGAATTCTATAAGCATCAAATACCCGTGCGAAGCACGGGTTAGCGGCTAGTGTAACTACACACGGTGGTCGCGATCGGTGCGAGAGGCAAACCGCCCTCTTTAGACTTTACTGCTTAAATCTGGCTGGTCAACCTGCTATCTTAGTATCTATTCTGGCATAACCCAGCAGTTGTGGGACTGTTGGAAGCTTGAGATACCTGGGCCGGCAACTAGCAGAAAATGAATTTCAGTGGTCTACATAAGACAGGGTAGCATTATATCATATTCCAAATATTTCCAACTATTTCAATTTAGGTCTGCAATCCTGACAACTGAGCCTTGATCGGTTGTGTGAAAATCACAGAGCAAGAAACCAGAAAAAGGGCCTCCTTTTCCAAAGGGAGGACCTTACCAGAATTAAGGGCCACCTGTTTCATTGTTTGAGTTCCAAACATCACACTATGGACATCCTAGTCTCGGACCCATCGATTTGCAAAATATACTCCTGTTCCTTTCCTTCCCCATGGAACCTCAGTTTAGAGTCAGGGAGGAATATATGCAGGAATAACAGGACCGGAAAGATGCTCTTCTCTGCGCTGTTGTTAGACATTGTCGAACACTGGACATTGGATGCTTTCAACCCAAGTTTCTCCTCAATGGTTGTTTGTGAGTTGAGCTTTAGGGAAGTTAGCCAAGGATGTAACAGTGGGTAGAAGTACTGTAATGTATGATCAAGTACTATTCAGGAGGGTTGGTCTGGTTTCGGTACTTACAATAGTCCCGTTAGTTGCTCTTGTAGGCTGGGTGATTGCTAATTCTGCCTGAGGTGGCCGAGATGGGGGGTTCGGCCTTCGTGTTTCGGGGGGACAGCTGAAAACTGGCTTTATAATAGTCGCCCAAGGCTCTTTGAGGTTATCGTGAACATAACGTGCCGACCGGAAGGATTGGGCTTCGTAAAATGGGTCCAGGGGCCGAGAAAATAGCGAAACTTTCAGAAAACCGAAGCCCTCCTGATCCGAGGATGGAATAACAAGAGGAGGCGATCCACCTGAACCATAGCCAATGATGAAAGAACCCCCGCCTTTCTTCAAGGGCGCATCCAGCCGGGATCGGGTGCAAGGGGGCCTATACCAAGTATCTGTAAGATAATAAGGATTTCATCATTTGAGATTGACAACAAGCGTACCAAAACTAAACTCGTCAGTCGGATCGAAGTATTGCACGGTTGGATACAGATTGTAACAACTGTCGTTTGTCAGTTTAAGGCCGTAAGAGGACCCTTGTCGCAGCGTAAAGGAGCCATTGACATGTGGGGCAGACCGCCAAGGACGTTGTTCCGCGGTAGGGGCATCGGAGGACTGGGACCACATCTGCAACTCATATACCTCTACTTGTATGTGCTGTGTTATGTCTGGAAAATCCGCAGTGCGATCCAATTCAGAAAAGAACTTCCACGATGCTTTAAGAATACGCCCCAGCTCTTCGGCAGTAGGCACAATATGAAAACCTCCAATATTTTTCGGGTTTCTGAGCCGGAAAACCGCTCGATTATCTTGTATTGTCACGTCGATGTTGCATTTCTCTGGAGTACGGACTATCTCAATTCTCGACAGCTCTTGAGCACTGTCCCACGCACGAAAGAGTGTTTCGAGGGCACCGTCGTCGGGGCGAATACGTATGCGGAGAGCTTGTCGGCTTTCTTCTTTGACTCGGACGGCAACTGCATTAGGAGGGATGGGAATGCCACACTGAACAAGCTGCAAAGTGGAATAAAAGGGGCCAACTTCGTCAACACGCAATGTCCCAGCGAATACCGGTTTATCCATGTCAGGAAGAATGGCAAATTCGTCTCCCACGGCCAATCCATGAGCCGCGCCGCCATTTAGAATGTATGCAATCGGTCCATTCCTCGCTGTCCGAGTATATGCAGGTATAAAATATTGGGCTGGAGGAGGCGAGGTTGTGGTGAACATGTACCTGTCTTGGTTGAACCCCACACACTGAGGACTTTGGCTAACAGACAAAGATGAAGCGTGAATACATTAATAGGCACATAGATAAACTACATACATACTTGCGGTCGATATCTCCCATGCGCTTTATGATATCAGAATAACGTAATTTATTGAGGGGACAGCGTTTGAAAAGGTCTAGGAGTGCCACTGTGAAGCTTCCCCGTCCCTCGGATTCCCAAGCTTGGTCAGAAGAACCACAAGCTGAGAGAAGGATGTGAAACCGCAGGCCATTATTCGTAGAAAATGAAGACCATATTGCTTGGTCCAACCCTCCTTGAAGTTGAAAATCGGAAGGATGTGGAACAGATCGCACAAGATCGGATGAGTCATCGAATCTTTTACCAGAGGAATAGCAAGAGTCAAGTACAACGGTCTTGGATCAAACGATTATCAGATAGGCATAGAAAGTTGAAACTTGAACCACTAACAATGTTATTGCCTTTCTCCTGCGAAATTGCTTCAAGCAATGCACCAAGAGTACGGTCTGGAATTGGCGCAACAACCTCACTTCCTGGGCTACAATATACATCATATGGCAAAACGAGATGGACGTTGGTATTTGGACCTCCAGTTTCCCATTCAGGGGGTGCAGCTGCTTCACTGCCGTGGCCGGCATAATATATAAAGATAGGATCTCCACGTTGGATGCGAGTGTCGGTTGCGAGGCGTTGAAATGCTTGGAGGATAGCAGCCCGCGTTGCTGATTCGTTTTCAAGAACCGCAATGTGGTCTCGAGGGACGCCTAGTTTATCCCGGAAATATGTCGCAACCGCTTGAGCGTCAGCTACTGCGCCGCGGAGGCGGGGGATGGCAGCGCTCTTATAGTTGTTGATACCTATGCACAAAGCAAACAACCTGAAAACCAATGTTTAGACAAAGGAGAGATCTTGGGAAAGGTACGCACGAAGTGCGTAGCTCTGGCATCTGTTCTGGAGAAACGTCGAGATAGGCGGTTTGAAAGCATTGCCTCCAGAATTATGGGTAAAAGGCGACATGCCTTGCCTCATGCATTGTGACACAAACGTGTGTAAATCAAGGCGTGTTGATTGCATGATGACTGAAAGTTAGCCCTCTCACACATTATATGTTGTTGGTTAAAAACCAATGAAATTTCCGAGAAAATGGGAACTGAGGAATATGAATATATCACCAGCCAGTCACGCTCGCGAGCTCCAGTCACGCAGTCAAGGAAATCCCGATCGATATCAAGCGGATATCCGCGACAGTCACTTCAAGATAATATGCAATATGTATTTTTAATTTTATCCAAACAGATAACCAGCCAGCCAGATGCGAGTTGAGTCGCAAGGGAGCAGTGGGTTTCGGATATGGAGGAATGGTGAGGGTGGAGATGGAGATGGAGGAGGGAATGTGGTAGAGTCGGAATGTGATATAGAGTCGGAAGGATGGGGATGGAGATGAGGACGAGGACGAGGATCTACAACTACTACTATACTACGTGGAATAATTTAGCATGCAGGTGACTATAACTGTAACTTGAGTATGACGAGTACATGTAGCAAAGCAATTGAAATAATGTAGACAATGATTTTTGGGCGTGATGTTAAGAGATCTGGTGTACAAACGGTGTAAATTTTAGAGGAGGCAGGGACTTCTGCGAGTTGAAGTGCAGATGGCTGGATCATGAAAGTCGTAAATGAGAATGACGAGGAGAGTTCGGAGCAAGGATACAGAGGGAATGGCGAATAGCAGATTCATTGTACAAGAAGAGTGAAGCAGATAGAGCAAAATACAAACCATGCTTTTGGTGTGTACGGCATTAAACAATGTCCCAAAGCTCCTCTAAGGCGCAGCAAAACTATAATCAAAAAGGAAAGAAACGAGCATCAGCACCAAATATATCCCGTAAAATGGCAAAGAACATGGAAAAGCGGAAATAAAGAATCGGACAGACCTTGCCACACGCCACGCTCGCGCTGAGAGGGTACTCGCTGATCCCGATCTTCTGGTCTACATACGCATCCGCGAAGTCGTCTCGGCCACGCGCCATGGCACCGACGAACACCGCGATGTTGTGCGTCGTGGGCAGCGTGGGGAGATACCTTGAGAGGCGTTGGATTGGGGCATCACCAGATAGGGCTGATTGGGAAAGAGAAAAGAAGTGGAAAGATTAGCTCGGTTGACGGAAATGAGTGGAATGTGAGGGCACATACTAAGTTTGACGGTGTTGGGGGGAAGATGGTCGATGATGGGGTTCTAGTGTAAAAAAGCAGACGTTAGTCGCCGTCGAAGGAGAAATGGGCGGTCTGGATTCGAGCACCAACGAAATGGCGAAGATCCAGAAACTCGTGAAGATAACATACCTTGATTACTTTGAGAAGCTTTTCCGGGCCGTTCACACCTCTAATGGAAAGCTTGTGAAGGAGTTGCACTGCGAGTTCAAAAAATTAGTTATCGATGATGAGATAGAAGATAGAAGATAAAGATGGGAGAAAGAAGGAAATTCTGGGAAACAGGGAGTGAAACATACCCATCAAGCCACTGAATCGTTTGAATGTACGAGGAATCCGGACATGTGGGTTAACCTCGATTAAGACGCCGCGAGCGGTGTGGATGTAAACTTGCAGCAGCCCAGCCTTGTTTAGAGGCGAATCGAGTAAAGTCAGTAAACACTGAAAAACCCAAAAAAAAATCAGCAATCGACATGGCCAAACAAAGAGATAACGATAACGCACCTGGTGGGTAATATCCGGCCTAGCATCTGCGATATCCCTCCCCGTCTTGGCCAATATCCCTTGGTGGTCGTCACAGTTGAGTAGAGTGTACTTCGCCTCTCCGCCGTCCTTTCCACCGCGGCCTTTTGAGCCCGATCCCCCGCCTCCAGAAACTTTGTACGCCTCCAAGCACGCCTGCTCGAGGACGACGAAGAGACGGCGCTGGGTCGTCGCAGCCACCCCACGGGGGACCTGAGCTTGAACAGGCAACATCGCGGGGTTTGCTGGACGCTGGATAGGCGCATATGGATTGAAGGGGGCTGTTGAAGCCATTTTGCGAGATTTGGAGGAGGGAAGGGGGCGCGTCGGGCGGTCGCCTGCAGTCGCAGCCGATGTGGTGGTGGTAACGGGAGAAGAAACGTGCGGCTGGGGTCGGTTGTGACTGTTTTTTAAGATCGTGATGGGAGAAGACGGAGAGTGATCGATTTGGGTTTGTTTTTTGTGCCCGTGCGCCGAGGCCGATAATTTGTTTTCGTCGACTTGCATTACGGGTCCGTGCCCGTTCTCCCCTCCATTCTCTTCAGCCTCGTCGATGTTGTGGTTCTCCTCTTCGCTCCTTGCTGGGCTCTTCTGCCGCCGACGCTGTGTCGGTCGTTCACCCGGTGTCGATTTTGGTCTCGGAGGAGGTTCAATGTTGCTCTTGCTTATTCCGAGAAGTTCGCTGATAGTCGGGCTACCGTCATTGTGGGTGTTGTCTATGGACCCTGAGTGTCGTCTGCGTCGGGCAGGTACTGTTGGCGTTGGTCCGTCCATATGCGTAAATTTTGGGAAGGTTTTTGGATAGAGCTGGGTTCACGGCGAATGTGATGGTAATGTGTCGGGAATTTTAAAAGCAGAAAAGCGTCCAAGGAGGGGAATTATAAGACGTCGGACGTCAGTGCGGTCGTCGAGCACGGCTAAAGATGACCTATGCTCAGCTGCGCTCGATTTTGAAATTTCAAACGAAAAATTGGAACGCGACTTACTTTTGTTCTATCAAACTGGAATAACAATTAATGAACCGAGAACCAGGAAAAGAGAAAGCTTGCAAGCTGAGATGGTATGTCAGTGACTCGAAAGATTTTCCCCAACTTTTTATGTCGCGAAGTGTTCCAAAAATGTTCTCGCCCAATATGGCTTGGCATGATCGGGATGTTCGGGTAAACACGTGCAGGGACTTCCCTGTCATGGCAGCCGCGAAAACCCCTGAGTCATCATTCAACATGAACGCGTACTTGTCGCTCCTTTCTCTGGTCAACGTTCTACGAAAACTGGATCACAAGCTATTGTTCTTACCTCAAAGTTCTGTCTATGCTTTTACCTCAATCTATCTGGAACCCCCTTTCGAAACAACGCTTACCTGTGAATGCCCGCATTGGCGTTCAAACATTCACGCTACCCTGGATGCTCGTTGTGCGCATGTAATAAGGCTCAAGGTAGCGAAGCTTCACAGTCTTGCCTCGAGGCGGAAATGCAGGCCCCAAGGAAACGAAACTTTCGAATGAGAAGCTACATCCTTCCAAAATTCTGGCTCAGCAGCGCCGTTCGAGAGACAAAATAAATATTTGTTTGCGAGACACTTGACTTTTGGTCTCTTATCGGTCCCCATTTGCCACCCTGTCAAACCCTGCCGCGAATCTCCTCACCCCAAATGTTGCCCAGCTAATGCGGGGTTAAATAAATGGTTGATATGCGGTACGGGTGTTGCATTGCATCTGTATCTGAATCTAGCCCACAGCTCCACGATCGACCAGCGACTGCGCTTCATAGATATTCCTCGAGCCGACGAGGCTTCTGATAGAACGACATAAGCAACCTTTTTTTGAACTCACGGTTTATTCTTATATCTGTCGATCTCTCTGACTTCATGTTTAGCTTCTAGAGCAGCAATACTGCGACTGCGGGCGACGATAGCAATTCGAAGTCTCTGCTCAGGAAGTGGTTCCCTGATTCTCCCATAATTTATGAAGCAGTATACACGATCCCTGAAGACTTGTACAAGCCCGTCTAGCATTCTATCTCGCACGAGCAGCCCAAGAACTCGGTGGTCTCTATCCATCTAACTTTGGTCTCGGATCGATACGCGCCACTCACTGACCTCTAGGTCTTTTGTGGCAAGTCCCAAGATATCGCTGATAGAAATCGTCGTTACAGCGTCGATCGTGGTCCATCGCTGGCAAAGTACGTCTGACTCGGGACGTGATTTTGTGAATACCAGAATGCAAGAATGAAGATCTTCAATCAAAATCTGGGGTAGGTAAGGGTTAATTATAACCGCTCGCATTTACCTGTTGGTGTACCGATTTCGCGATCTGATGATTCCAGAACTCGGAGGCACAGCCAGTATGCCAGGGAATGACAAGACAATTAAGGGACCAGTGTTAATTACCGCTATCACCTTCCGTGTCGTGCTTCTTGACTTGGTTCTGCCTTACCGTAGAGAAGAAATTGATATAATACTAAAAGTGCCTTAGAACTTCATAGAAAAAAGAAAACCAATCTTCAAGATTCGTGAGCGAAATGACTATCGCTTCGTGAAAGTATTCCTACATCCCGTAGGATAGGATAGTATGGAAAAGTAATCAAAGGGCGAATGACAGAATGTCGTCTTAGGTTGTGCCCCACACTAGCCGATGGCTGTCTCCAGATGATATCTATTCGCTGGGACTCCAAGTCATGGCAATATGGCCGAGTGGTCTAAGGCGCCAGAATCAGGCTCCTCAGCGAGTAATCTGGTCCGAAAGGGCGAGGGTTCGAATCCCTCTGTTGTCATCATTTGTTTCGGTTATATAATTTTTCTCCAGCAAGAGAAAAGGAGGCTCTTCTTCAAGCTGTTGTAAATGACCAGCCTCTGAGCTTCTACCGGCACCGTATCATTTTATAAAACTTCGACAGATTTCCAATTGTCGCTATCACCGTACTTTCACTGATGTCTTCTTATGATTTCACCTATTACATACGAAGATGTTTGGGCGCTACCGAACCTCTCAACCCCAACACCGATGCCGACACGATAACTAAAATCAAGCCATACTTTACCGTGCAGTTACTCACTGGAGGACTCACGAACCACATCGCACGGATCACTTTCGATAAACCCCTTTATGAGGTTCTGCAGACCCATGCGACAAATCCAGATTTGTTGGAAAACATCGGAGAGGCGGGAAACGCGACTTGGAAAAGCGTGTTGTTGAAGCATGCACCACCGTATATCGCGTCTGATCCTAGCCAGGCGATGTCAGTCGATAGACAGCTTATAGAGAAGAAGGCGTTGGAAGTGCTGAATTCGAGGGAAGGAACAGATGTTTTTCGGGAATTATTTGTGGACGAACAAGGAGCCAGTAGAGAAGGCAACACGATCATGCAGATACCGAAGCTGATTTGGCACGATAGGGATCGTAATGTCTTGTGGATTGAGGATTTAGGGAGGATGAGAACGCTCTCCGAGGTTTTGTTGGACCCAGTCGGACTCAGTGACCCAAACAGGGGTCTCGGAAAAGAAAGTAACACGGACGCGCAGATCCAGCAGGTCGCAGCCGACCTTGGCTCCTTCTTCGCTCGCTTGTATAAAGCAACCACGAACCCACCCAGGCGCCTCTTGGACGACCTGAAGTCCTCGTCGAACCCAAGCGGGATAAACGAGTATCTCGCGAATATGGTGCTCGAGAACCTGCAAAGACCCGAGGCGGAGGTGTCAAGTGCTGAGGCGGAGGTGTTGGCGGAGTGGGTGAGGGTGGGTTTGAGTGAGAGTGAGAATCTGGAGGAAGGTGTGGAGGAAGTGTGTTTGGGCATGGTAGATTTTTGGCCGGAGAGTGTGCTAGTTGAGCTTGGAGAAGGCGGTGCGAACCCGAGGTGTGGATTGGTGGACTGGGAGTATTTTGGACCGTCGAACGCGGCGAGCGAGTTGGGGATGTTCTGTGAGTTGACCCAATTTATCAGGGTAGTGATTTGGCGATGGGTGCTAATTTCAACTACAGTGGCGCATTTGCATGTTCATATGTTGAACACCACGTCTTCTTCCGAAGCGAAAGAGAGGATCCAGTTTTTTGCTGAAGCTATGTTTCAGGCGTATGCTCAGTCCCAGCTAGAGATAGATTGGAAGCCATCGAATAGGTTCGAACGGCGCGCACTGCTATCTCATGGCCGAGAATTGGTTAATGGTGTCGCGCTTTACGACGCGAAGTTGGACGACGCTGCGAAGGCGAGGATTTTGAGGGCTGGTATAAGGAGTCTGAGAGCTTCGGGTGAATTGGAGGCCGGGGCCGGCGTTGATTTAGGGTTGTTGAGCCTTTTACGAAGTTGAAAGAAACAAGGGACGGAGAATTGGGCAAGCGTTCATTGTGCTGGGGTTGGACGAAGTATGACTGGCGTTTATCCAAACATCTTGCAAGATAACCTCGAAGTAAGTCGGTAAATCGCTCTTGACGCGTAAAGTCGCGTCTGTAGGACAGAGTGGGGCTTATAATATTATTAAGTACTTTTATACAGATAATAGTATCAAACTATCTTCCCTTTCTCTTGTTTCCAGCCTTCCAAAGCCTCATTTATCTTCCTTTCCACGTCCTCTGCACTCACGTTCTGCCCGAAAGCCTCTACGAATTGACCGTTTGGATCCATCAAGTATACGAATATGGAATGGTCGACTAGGTAGTCGCCTTTGGGATCGGCGTTGGGAGGCGTAGAGAAGTAGACGCGGTAGGATTTGCACACAGCCTTCGTGTCTGCATATTCTCCTACAAGGCCAACAAAAGAAGGATGGAAATCCTTGAGGTACTGCGAAATTTGGACCGGAGTGTCACGCGCTGGGTCGACGGAGATGAAGACAGGAAGGAATATGTCGCCATGTTGTTTCTCTATACAGATTTTGTTAGCGTCTTATGTTTTGATGCAAGTAAAGTGGTCGCGCACGTATTTTATTCAACACCGCCGTGATTTTGTCCAGCTCTGCAGGACATATGTCTGGGCAGTTTGTGAAGCCAAAGTACACCAACGACCATTTCCCTTGCAGGTCTTGCTCCGTGAAGGATTTACCATCGTGTGTGGTCAATTTAAAAGGTCCACCTATGCTTGGCTTTCCATATGACTTTAACCCTCGTTCCTTTTCTGTAACGCGGTCAACACGTTATAGACGGACATATAATTCAAGACACACCCCGTTCTATTTCAACTCGCGCCTTTTCATATCTAAAGTAATAAGCCAGGCCAAGCCCCGTCAGAATAAATAAAGCGGCCGACGTCGGGGTGAATGCCTGACTTCCACGTTAATTGAAATACATTCCCAAGCAACGCTCTGCTCACCCCGATGGAATTTCGTTCAGAAATTTGGGCATAATTTCGCCGTTGGAATTTGAAGCTGCTTTTGCCCGATTTTTCGGCACTCCGTGTACCCTTAAGCAGTTCTTGGTGGTAGAACGGCCTCGAACTCGTATTTAGCGATCTCCATGATGTTGAGAGGCTCAGATTGAGACAATGGTAAGGTTTGCAGCGAGAAAACATAGAGGAGAGCGTCGTGTCACGCGTTGTCACATTGCTTTCCGTTCTAACGCGTCACGACCATCGCTCACAACCAACTCCAAACCAACTCACAACTGAACTCTATCTCCAAAACATATTAGCAGTTCAAACGTTCACGATTCGTGTTTCCTTTGTGGAAAAGCAAGCCTAACTTTGTCGTCCATGGTATATCTGAATCTTGGGACCTTGGGTACAGCAGTCTGGCTCACTTGACCAGGTTGAACGGTTCACCACAGGGTTCGTGTGCGATGTGGGAGGGATATAACCACTGTTATTCGTGTCAAAGCTCTGCGAAGTCAATGACTATCCTATGTGTAGTTCCATCTGCTGCAAATTACCCCGTCCATTCCTGAAATACTGGTTCTGAAAATCTGGCATCCTGTTATCATAAGATCATGGACCTCTGCCATAATACTTTCAGAACATCCGACCTTCCTTGTCCATCGCCGTCGTCTTCAAATGCCGAGAGTTACCAGGAACACGATGTTGGATTTCTCTAAGAAAGGGTCAAATTTCTGAGGGGTTCGTTGAATTTTACCAGCGCAGTGCCATTGCCTAAAGTTACTACTTCACGGCGACAAGCACCTTCTATCCCTTCGACTACCTCCAGAGGCCTTCCGCGTCAATACACAAGTTTACATTATACTCGCGGAGTCGAAGAGTTTTGGCCAATGATGCTTACGAGTAGGATAGCTATTGGTGAGCCTGCCTGCTTTTCTCTATTATTCTCATACAATTTAATCTCTCTCCGGTGGTTAATTTAGGTGCTGAGGACATCTACACAGATTTCCCATGAGCTGGGTCAACCCTTCCAGACACAGAATCGCGTCAATGTCAACATTGTACCGGTCTCAAAATGCATATATGGATAGAGCTCGCTGCAGAAAATGATCTCCCGTTGTCCACTATAACTGTACAACACGCACCTCTGTATTTTTTGTCCTGTCTGGACCTGCCACTCCTTCCTCCGGCGTGAGATATACCAAGCCTTCGCAGCTCCCCAAGGCTCGTGTATGACTACATTATAGTCGAAGGTACGTTGTTGGCCTTCAAATGCATACAAATCTTTAACTCTATTTTTTAAAAGTCGGTAACGTTGGAAAATGTAGTCGCCAAACATTTAACCGAGAACCCAACATCCATTCCCTCGTTCTCGAAGCAGATGTAAGGTAAATTTTTACCGGCCTACGGTAATAGCTCAAAATTGACAAACTTATTAAAATCTAGCGATGAAAATGTCTTTTCTGCGATCGCACCTTTCCTTTGGCCTTTTTTGACACCAGGGGGCTTTGCTCGATGGAGCTGCATTGTCGAAGCAATATCTACATGGTTGGTTAATCGACCCATAGTCTCGTGCAATAATAGCTTGCTGACCCGAAGACGTTTTGATTAGCATGAAAAACATTGTTCCTTCCGCTGATGGCCCCAACATTATGGGTCATGACTAAATGGAAGTTCCCTCGCCAACTGTTATGTTTGGGCAACAACTTTCCCGTCGATGGTTTGGGAGTTATCAGGAAGGCTGACAGTCACCAGGCCATTTGTGGTTAGCAGGAATGTATTGACATGGCTGGAGGTGGCATCCCTGGCATTGGTTGGGTCCGATCCTTTATCGGAGTCAGTTTTTGAAGCAGCTCATCTACCAGTTATCTGTGCAGCACCAACTCTCGCCCAAACCTTAGCGCTCCTAATAACGCACAGGTCATAAAACCACTCCAAACTTGTACCAAGAATGGTCGTCCTGTCTTCGGCGGTGCTATGTTTGGGAATAAACCTCATGTATACAAATTTACTTGGACAACACAGATGATGAGCTAATTGGAGTTGTGCAGTTTCCTCGAATCCCTCCTAGGTCTCCCCATCCAGGGAAATCATTCTTTCCGAAGGCTGGTATCAACACTCCACAGATCTTGTCCTCTCTGGGATTGGCCCTCGGCATTTCTTCTGTCAATAACAACCCGTCTATTGGGAAGAAGTTAACCTGTCAGATCACATCCTCCTTCCAACATTTTCCAAGCCCAGGGTTCGGATAGTTTGAACGAGTAATTCAGAGATTCTCCTCTATTCTCAGCCGTGCTAGCGCTGCATCAATGCACGACCTCCAAGACCGGTGTCATCGCTAATGAAGTAACAAATCACAAGTCTTATTCTTAACACTCCCTTCCAACATGTCGATTTTCAAAACTGTTCTTGATGCTGCTACTGGACCCAAGGCGTCCCACTGGGATGATTGTACTGGCATGTGCTTAATTATATCTGTTATTGATCACATTGATCGTAATTTTTTTGGTCCAATCACGGCGTTGCTCTTCCCCCGACCGGAAGTTTCATAACATTCGTCACCGCTCTCATCTTATCTTCTACGTCCTGCTTTATATATGGCGATGACGAACTGCGTTTAATTTTAATATTCTCTCAAGGTCGCTCGGTCATGCTTGCCAGCAGCAATCCTTTCCACTGTTGCCACAATCGACAGTGGTATTGAAAGTCACATTCGCAGTGGATTTTTTCCAGCGTCTGACATTCTGTAGGTACTTCGTCGGTGACCTGGCTGGAGCTTCATGGGGTGTCGTTGACCCCAATTTGAAGCTCAAAGGCGCTGAGGGTATCCGCTTTGTTGACGCGTCTTTATAACTGACTAGCGCGTCCCCGTGCTCCGCACGGGAACTTCCTAAAGTCAAAGAATGTTCTTTTGTTTCGAATGTTTAGGTCACCGTGTACACATCGATTTTTGTTTTACCAGACACAGGAAATCCTTAGGTTTGCTTTTAAAGTTTCGGCGCGCTTCGCGCGCCCCTTCCGTCCTTGAACACTGTCTGGTGGACCTGTGCAAGTTGTGATTAATTTTCCCAGCGTCAAAGCTTGTTTTCGTGGAATCCAAAATTTAGGTCACCATGTCCGCATTTAAATTTTTGTGTTACCAGAAAGAGGAAATTTTTAAGTTTGATTTTAAATTCCCGGCACACTTTGCATGCCCTTTTTTGTCCTTGAACACTGTTGGATCCGAAATTTAGGTCAGTGTCTCCCCATTTGAATTTTTGTGTTACCAGCCAGTGTCACCATTGCTCTGTAACTTTCTGTACAGAGGTGTAGTGCTCAATTTTTTGGCATACAAATGTTTATAATGTGTCTCAGAATCTTTTTATCAGCTGGGTTTTTCTTACTGGTAAAGCCCCCGGTGTACAGAGGTCAAGAAAGTGATTGTTATTTATTTACTGAGGGCTGATAAGATTGGCAAGAGAGATAAGATAAAAATTGAATGAAAGTGTCGATTAGGAAACCAAGCCCAAATGAGGACCGTGACCTATTGAAAAACGTCACAATGCCGAAGCGTACAAATAAGTGGAGTACCCCCAACAAACGCGATAGCGGCGCTGGCAAAAAAACATCCTTTTCGATAGTGAAAAGTGCAGAGACAGCAAGAATTGAATCCTTGCGATCACTGTCTGGCAAGGAAAAAACTCACTCGGCAAGGCAATCGCGCCCGCATTCGCGTCTGCAAAACGTGGGATTGATGTCGGCATCTAGCGTCTTTAGTAGTAGTGATACTGGAAACAGGACACCATATTTAGTAGGCTCGTGACCAGTCCGCTTTCGATCAATCGTAAGGATTGTGCGAAAGCGGCTGGAACAGCTGGGTAGTCACATAGCACGGTCACAAATTCATTGCAGTAGCGTGACGCGGGACTTAGTCAAAATTTGATGAAATCGGAAATGGTCGTTTTCAATTTTCTTTCTCATTTAACAAATATTCACTCGTTTGTTCTAAAATTTGGAATAGCGTTACAGATAGTAATAAGGATCTATATTCCGTCCTTTCTCCCAACCAATTTGTCAGAAAAAGACAACAATGCGTGTTTTTCAAACTGTGTGGTTGCATATCAGCGAAGAAAGGTGAAATAAGGTGAAATAAGGACGCACTTTTCACCACTTATTAAGTATAATCACATTATATGATCATACCATATTTAAGACAGGCACCAACTAGCAAAGCAGCTCTCTCTTGATTGCACCATTCCGTTGCCGGTGCAAAAAATGCAAGCCAGGCACATGTATCGACCTTCCCAGATATGATTGATTCCCTAGATTGAATTCAGAAGCCATTTGAGAGCTTAGTACTAGGCAGAAGTCAAAGGATTATCTTGAAGGACACAGGATAGCACAAGAAACTGAGCGAAGAGTCGGACATGCCAAGAATCACAGCCTGTTCGAGCCAAAGTTTTGCCGACAGCTGCCAGAGGGGCAGGACCTCATCACAGACAGAAGATAGAAGCATCTTAAGGCAGCAAGAACTAGAAAACCAGTGAGACAGAGGGAGAAGGTGGAGGAGGACGGGGGTCAAACGGTGGTCAAAGATCAAAATTTCGCAAAGTTCGTTGACATGTTTGGCGTGTTGTCACGTCTCCACCCAAAAGGGCGCCGAGTTGGACCAGTCTGTTCGCAAGCTCACATGCACTTGATCTCGTTTTGTTCACATCACATTATGTAATATTTGTTATGTAATACAGTAAGCAGTGAGCTTGCGAACAGACTGGTCGCGAGTCTACATATTTAGGTCCAAAATATGATAAAGAATACGTTCGAAATAGTCAATGTATTTTAAGCATATCTGGATATCCAATTATGGTAAATATTATATAGAATACTTCTTTGTCATATTTTTTCTCCTCTATTGTTTTCGGTCAGGGGAAAAAATATGATAAAGAGATATTCTCTACGTATTTCGATTGACAACCTTAAATTACATTGACTATTTTTAACATACTCTTTACCATATTTTTGAGCTGAATATGGTGTGGTGTTTCCAGTGTGAGTGTGCTTCTTGTGTTGATGAGTGTTGTTCTGACATTCCTTTCATGTGTTCCAGCCAGCGCTGCTTCCCAATGCCCACATTCAGGGCCCAGTGTACCTCCTTGCTGAACGAGCAACCGTCCTGATCAAGGCCGATCAGTAGGTACAAACAACACATGTACACAGACGTTTACCAGCTTCAATGCGCATTTCACTAATATTTGCTAGTCTTACATATTGTTATGTTTTAGAAGCATTATTACTTATAATTAAGCTAATCCTACCAATGACTATTTGACCCCATGGGCCATCGTGGCGTGACTACAAAGCCTGAGAGTGAAATAACCCTAACGCAGCCGCGTAGAGCAAGGAACGACTATGGAGGAAATCGACATAAAGTGACGACTTCAATGGCGACGTTTCTTCTTCGCGGGTATCTCGGTGGATGCTGCTAATCGAATAGCTCCGAGTACCAGCTGTAGTTCCTTGTCCGTGTCCCCGCTCTTGACGTCTGTCTTGAGAGGTTGACTAGAAACCTCCGCCACTGGGAGGTCATCTGCCAGTGCCGCTTTTTTAATCCTTTTCCCGAGTTTCTCGTTAAAAAGGGCATCAATTTCATCTTCTGGGCGAGCTTTCCGCTTGAGGCTATCGGCACTACGAGGTTGCTTTCCGGCGACAGATATTGAGGGTGAATCGATCACTTTTGAGGTTTGCTGCTCTTGAGCTCTCTTTCTATCTGACTGGAGGTTTCGCCAGTCCTCTGGGCGTCGTTGGAGCAGATACAAATTTAGATTTCGAGCGAAGAATTTTCCGTAAAAAGATGCCGCCAGGGACTGCTCTTGTGATATGAGTGACCGCGCAATTTTTTCCTATGCATAAATAAGTCAACTCTACCCATGCTCAAACGCAACCTCACCGACCTTGAGATAGGTGTCGGAGAAAGCCCAGCAGCGATCGCCCACACGGCTGCCCAGTTTATCATCAACCAGTACATGATAGTGGCCAATGAAGTCGATGACCAGTTGACGTTTCATCTTCGATGGCACTGTGGATGATTCAAGTAGAACGTCGAAAACCCGAGAACCTGATGCACTGTGGGCTGTCGTTATCCGCTCTTCAATTGATAATGAATAGATCCTATCGATCGTAGTAAAAAGATGAACCAAAAGCGGAATAAGGGATTTCTTACGCATCAATCACAAACTGGTTGTAAGGTTCGGGTAGGCGAAGCAATGACTGTATGAGAATGCTGCCCTGAATTTTAGCTTCTAAAGGGCCTTGTGAAGGTCGTAATTGTCGGCTTCCTTCACGAGATGTAGCATCACGAGGTGTTCGATTAGCAAGAGTAGTACGATAATCCTAGTATAAATCAATCATCAGAAAATCAGTTCGAGCCAAAGAGTTACCCACCGACAAAGGAAGAAGAGTCAATACACAAGGGACCAGACTTTTTTTGTCCTCTGCGGTAACGATATCGAAAGCGGAGCACACTACCTGATGTACAAAAATAATCAGGAACCGGAAATCAGAAGTAGTTCGAATAAAACGAACATCAGAGAAAGGTTTTCCCGACCATCCAAGAACAGATGCTCTGTCAATGACCGCTCTTAACACACCAGTCCTTGAAGTCCCTTGAAATTAAATCAGTAGGCCGAAGAGCATGAAACATTACCGAAACTAACGTATCAGCTTATTCCATGACCCATCAAGTTCTTCGTACGTTTCTGACAATTGACTGTTGGAAGCGCGTTCCAGAGCTTTGGCAAGAACAAAATTGGCTACCGGATGGACAGCCAAACGGGCTAGTTTGCCCTTAAAATAAGTTTTCCATAAGGCGTTAAACGCATCGTCCGGACATCGAGAAACTATCGTTTCCAGCAGATGAGAAGAATTGGGATCACGGAGCAGGGTGCCCAAATAATCCGACTCTTCGATGTCAGCTGAATGGTCGTTTCCTAATTTTGAAGGTCAATTGCAGTAGAATTCCATTGACCAGAAGAAACATACGACACGCCGAGATGACACCAACCATCACTCTGTCCATCAGAGACCCGGCTTCGTTGGCCATATCTTGATCAGCCTCCACCCCTAAAAGCATCTGATGCAATGTCAGTCACATGTCAAAACCAATAAAGACATGGGGTACCTGCAACCCAGGGCAAGCAACTTTATTGGCCGCCAGCGCGCGAGTTTCATTGTCACCAAGGTCAGCTCGGACGACTTCCACGATACGTCGTGCCATCTGGCGCAGCTCTGAAGGGATGCTTCTCAGAGATTCCTTGCCTTTCCCTTTATCGTCTGTGAAAACAGACATCATTTGACCCTGTTTCGCCTTCCATGCTGCACTTTTTTTGGAACGCAAAGTCGATTGCGATCTTTCCTCTGATGCTGAAAGGTTGGGAGACAGAAGCAGGAGTAAGCTACGAATGACATGCGACGCAAATGGATCCATGAGGAGAGATGAAAAGTTAGGAAGAATTTCCTGTAAACGCAAAATATTTCAGCAATACTGAAACTTTAACAATCAATTTATATACTTCGCAAATGTCCAAGATGAGTTGTGTCAATGTACGAAGCTCGCCCTCTTCTTGGGATGCTGGCATTGTGGGCATGATGCCTTTTGCCTGGGGTAATAGGTTCAGCAAAGATAATCAACAAAAGACGGCCACATAGGCACACCTCTCTTGAGATAGTATCTCTAGCGACTAAGAACAAAGTTTGGCAGACATGGGATGCAAACCTATGTCGCAAAAGAAGCTCATAACTTTGGAGTTTGGAGTTGGAAATTGAGCGTTATGGCATAGCATTTACAACTTACGAACCAGCCAGACTGTCCACAAACACCCTCCGAACGAAGTCGTCCATTGAGTATGACATCCTTTCCAGAACGACCGAGCAATCAGGGTCTGTCGCTAACTGCTTTTCCTTGCCGTGCATCTCATTCAGTGCTGCGATAAAAAATAACCTCCTTTCTATCATGATAGGATGTGAACAAACGACGACCAATGAGAGATACTAAAACCACATACGTTCATTAGGATCAACATCTCCATCTACTCCTGTATTTTCGTCCTGGCTCTCTTGCCAGTCCTGTATTTGGACATCTACAGTCCTAAAATACGCCTTCACATCTACCTCTACAAATCCAAACGGTGCTTCTGGGTTTAATTCCTCAACACGGTTTGCAGCAGGGACGATCCAAGACGGTTGTTCGTGCACTTCAGGTTGTGGCTCTGGATCCTTAAACCGGGGTTGTTCTTCCTGAGGGGCTTCTTGTGGTTTCTTATGTTTCTTTCCGCGTTTCCTATTTTCTCGAGGCATTGATTCAAATTGGGAATTTCTCTAGAGGTTTGGAGAAGAGTTTGAACTTTGCGCCTCGCCGGCGTCTCAAAAAATCTTGATGCACTAACACGTGACCCACTGATTAAATCACGTGATTTAACGCGTTACTGGATGATCAACTCGGCAACAGGTGCCATTTGCCCATGACCTGCATAATAATGGCGGTCACCGCCTCATCATGTCATGGTGTTATTACCGACGTTGAACGAGTCCCGATAGTTGTCCCGATCCGAGGTGTGCGGAAGCTTTTAATCATTGCAGCAGTCCGGGAATAGATACCCTCCTGGTCGAGTGACCACATAGATGAGTGAATTCGAGTTCTAATGATGATACACCACTATTTTGTCCATGCTATTAACGTACTCTATGATCTGTCCAATTGAAAAGTCCAAGAAAGCACTAAAGTGATTGTAGTAAGATTGGTTCTAAACATAAACTAAGACCCGCAACTTGAATATTACCGGATAAATAAGCTTTCTATCCGCACGTCCATTCCTTCCTGAGTCCATTTATGGACGTGTTTTTCCACCTCTCGAAAGACGGGATTCATAGAAAGGAGGTGAAATGACTTCAATAAACTGCCCCGGACGGAGTCACTTGGTCCTCGACCCAATTTCCGACGTGACTCGATAAACGCCAGAAGGACAGCGCTATCGTAATGCTTGCCGCTGCACTGGAGGTTAAAATACTCCATCATGGGCAAGAGAGCCTTGCCCTTTTTCGTAACTTCCGGAGAGGATGTGAAGGCGGTCAGGAGACTTTCCGTGATAGGATCGTTCTCGATGTCACTCAACGAGAACTTCAAGTCCAAATGGGTAAGGTTCGGGACTCGAGATAGGCATTCCAAAAGTTCGCGTTCCGTTAACGGAAGGTACGCCAGGCTGAGCACTTGGATTGTTTGTGCTTGCCTATGGAGGAACGCCAAGAAGTCAGAATGTTTCGCTGACCAAGATCGGGCACCGCTTGGTTGGACCAGCCACCCCAAACGGAGGGTCTGGAGTATAGGAAGGGACAGAATGTTGAGGAATTGTACGAGGCAGGCCTCCGGTCGGTCAGCGGCGGCGATCGTTGTGGCATTGGTACCCCCTTGGAGGATTAAATGCAGTGTTTCCAACGATGGCAGCGAAAGGTGACTGGTATGGACTGTACGCGGATCAAGCGTGCAATCCACGTTCATTGTACATCGCGTGAGTTGTTCGGTTTGCGCAAGGATGACCAAACACTTGTCGAGAGTGAGCAAAACGGTATGTTCCAGTTGGAGATCTAAACTGGTTAGTTGACGCCACGGAATATTCATCGTGGACACATCAAATGACGGGTTCGATCCCCAGAGACCTTTCATTTGCAGCGTTAGCGACTGCAACAATGGGAAGTCCGCGGGAAAGGAGTGCTGAAGGCTGGATATGCTCGTCGATGGCACAACAAACTGAACATGTCTCCACCGACGCGCTTCGGGTATGAGAACAGCCAGGAGCTGGGTAGATCGGTGGTCAGGGACACGATTGACTGGTACGTGGATCACTCGGACGCTGAGTGGATAATTCTTGGATCGTTCCAACCACAATTTCATGGTAGTCATGATTTGCAAGTCTCGAGGAGAGGGCGATGTCCCTGAACCTGTGACCTCTATTTCGAATGCCGACCAAAGTTTTGGGGTGTTAAGAACCACAGATCTCCACGCACGACATACACGGGAGATCAGTAGAGGGGCTTCGTTGATGTCGAAATGGGGGAAAGGTGGTAGACAATAGGAGAAGATTTCGACCTGGAGTTCAACTGGCAGTAGATCAAACGGCGAGAATCTATAATATATATGCTGAACGAAAAGAAAGTAGATTAGCAAAGTTTTGTTTTGCGATTGTGTATACCCACTACTCACCTGGACGTCTTTGATCGGTGTGGAAGGAACGCTTCGATGAATTCGTTTACCGATTGAACCGTTTCGAAAGGGTCTTGGCTGCGGGGGTTCAGACCATATGTGTAGAGGCATGTTGAGCTGGTAGGGCGAAATGATGCCCAGGTTGCTGATAAAAGACTTTCGTAGGTTGTGACGCAAGAAAGAAGATAGGGGACAAGTGCGGAGCCTGGCTCGAAACTTGTTGCCTTTATGTAGTAAAAGACGCGAATGATGACTTGGTAAAGTCTCAGCTCCAATGCGAACCAATTTGGATAGAAGAACCTTTTTATATCCCACGAGAACCTTGTCAAGGTCTGACCTGAGCCCGTAAAGGCACACCCTAGCGCAGCTATGGCGATCACTGCAGGAATGTCCGATGATAGGAAGCTGTGCCCTTGTAGCTATGCCCTCACTAAGCGGACGGATGAGGAATAGTAATGGCCGCAGTGAACGAGAACACCAACAACTTGGGTTCCCCAAATAGTCCAAATGGGTAAGACGCAGTCATTTGTCGGCATTTCTGCCACCGCAGATGTCATCGGACTAAAACAGTGCAGACCTGAAAATAGCCAGTGTCCACACTGTACCGCCAGGACGCTTCGAGACAACAATGCATGCCTTCAACGAAAGTGCCAGCTGTAAGGCTTGTGGATTCGATGAATTCCTCAAGCCCCTTGAATACATCGAGCCAAATTCATTCCCGAAGGCCTGGCTGTCCTTTAGCCACCCTTTTCAGGTTAAACGGTTTAGTTAGGCTAAATGATAATCAAAAGTACTGTTGGACATGGATTAATCTTCTCAAACAAGGCATGAAACAGAATTCAATCCAGTCACCTCGAAATTACCGATGATTCGGCGGTTGCGTTGAACCTGCAGGTCCACCACTATGAGCTGGTTGCCGTGATAGCGTCGGAATTCGGTGGTGACATATCGTTTTGACTCGGATTCAGAGTGTTGTTCAAATCAACGCCCATGAGCCACGCTTCCGACAGCCTGGAGAAGATGTGAGAAACCTAGAACAAATCGACGTTGTTTGAGCCGCATTGCCTTCGATGAAAGAATAGGTTGATAGTGATGGAGGAAAAGAAGCAAGGAGGGACTGAAAGCCAAGGAAGAATAATACATTTCACGGTAGTCCCGGATAGTGCTAAAGTTGTCATTGGCAACTCCAATCGGGAGACTTGTGGGCCATGGTAGGCTATGTTTAACAATTGGACTTGAGATCTTGAGAGGTGATGGTTTGAAAACAAAACAGAAATCGATGTGGTAAATATAACGGACACGGGCACGCCTCATGGTGATGTACATATGTTCCCTTTGGCGTTTGCCTCGTGGTTAGTCCTCAGTAGAGATTTCGCCAGGTGGTTACAACTTACAAAACGCATCGGGAAATGTCTAGATTTCGAGGGCCATTGAGACTGAAGTCAAATACATGCCACGTAGCCAGGGTTGCATTCATCCATGTTACTACCATCTCAAAAATGTGGGCGCTTACTCGGCGAAGTAAGCTCATGGGACAGGTAATCTAGCAGAGTCACTGAGTAGCCCGGATATTAATGAGTAATGGAGTGTTTTGAATTCAGAGCATCCAGGCATGAATGTAAGGACTCGATACATAAAAGCTTGAATGAAAATCCCAGAACCTCAGAAGAACTTTCCGAAATCGTAAGCTTCTGGTCCGTTACTTCCATCCTTCTGCACAATAGGAGCAAGTGGTCCCTTCGTCTTTTTGGTAGACACATTAGCCACCTTGCCCTTGGTGTCCGAGGCGGTTTTCACAGCAGCAGACCCGGCGGACACTTTTGACGGACTAATCTTGGGCTTTGGCACTGGTTTGTCCTGCGGTTTTCTGTCGAGCTTCTTTGAGGGTACTTGCGCCGATTTTAGGGGCTTCTGCTGCGCTGTTTTGATCGGTGAATGCTTGCCTGCTCGTTTTGAATCCAATTGCGAGCGCTTCGAGGAAGGTGGTGCAAAGGCAACCTTTTTGGATGGGCGTTCAGGGGCAGACACTTCTACAGCGCGTTTACGCTTGTGTTTCTTGGATATGGGAGGCGGTGTCATTTCTTCCTCGTCTTCTTCGTCGATTTCTTGGCCTTCGTCTGATTCCTCTTCGTTCTCTTCTTCTTCGTCCTCCTCCGCCTCATCGACATCCATGCCCTCAACATCAAGCCCTGTGGGCTCATCGACATCGCTCTCCTCATCCTCACTATCCTCAAGGCCAGCCCAATCCTCTTCAAGAGCCGTCTTCCTGTCATCCACGATCCCTGACGAGAGTTTGACGAGCCCGCCCTGTTTTCTTCTCTCCTTCCTTGTCGGAAGGCCTGCCAGGATCGCTTCATTCTTTGTATAGAGCTGTGTAATGAAGCTTTCGGCGCCGGCTAATTGTGATTGGGAAGAGGATTCTGCGGTACCAGGAATGACGGTGGGTGTAGATGTAGACGTAGTGGGTGGTGTCGCGTAATGAGAAAGCTTTCCAATACTCCAATCACGGAGAACAATGCGCGCTGCACCTGTCAAATCGGGTTCTCCTTTCTGTTAAGATGACGAGTCCAAATCAGCGAATTTGCATAATAGAGAGGTGGAGAGAAAGAGGAGGGTATGACGTGCTTGCCGAAGCACGGCGGTGCGTGAGAACGGAGCGGGCTATCGTGAAGGTACGTACCTTTTTGACAAGTTGGTTGGCGCGAGCGACACCTGAAAGGAAGGCAGTGGGATCGCCCTTCGGGAATGCAGGGAGGCTATACAATAACATAAGATCCTCAGCATTTGCCCGAGACACAATTTGCACAACTGTGAATACCAAGTGAGCACAGGTAACTTCGCGCAGCAAGGCAAATACTTTTCGCCGATGGATGGAAAGTGCGACGTACTCGGTGGGTTGGGATCCTTCAAACGGTCTATCCTGCCTTTGCTGCGAAGAAGAATATCACGCGCACGGCGTTCTTCAAGTAACGAGCTATCAATATCTTCATTCGACGTGAAAGACAGTCCGGGGGTATCAATTAGTGTGATCTTTTGGTCCTCGACGTCCAATGTGACTTCTTGAGGAAGTTCCGTGGTCGTTGGCCCTCGAGAAGATGAAGCGAGGGTATAAATAGGTAGCGCTGCACGTTTAAGCAGAGAGTTGATCAGAGAGCTTTTGCCGACCTAAACAATTAGAAAACTTAAGCCCGTTGGAAAATAAGTCAAAGACAACGAAAAAGCATACGTTGGTAATGCCAATGACCGCCACAGCCAGAGGTTCGCCTTCTTTTTTCTCCCTTGCTAAGTGAGCAAAGCAAGCCAGGAGAGAATCAGCACCAAGAGCATCGTCTACGGGCACTTTAGCTTTTCCCTTTCCTTTCTTCGTCTGAGGTTCTGGCGTTGATGGCGCTGGAAGGAAGGATGTGGCAGAACGGAACAACACCGTTGGATGTTGACTTATCAGGTGCTGTGTCCACGAAGCAACGGCTTCTCTAGGACATGTATCTTTACACAGAAAAATTGTATGTCAGTTTTAAGGACAACAGACCTCAACGTATCTTACCAATCTTGTTGAGAATGAAAAGCAACTTCTTTCCCATCCCGGATACGAGCTCCTCGATATGCTGGCTCCTGAAGGCAAGCGGGTCCCGTGCATCAAGTACCTCAAGCACGACGTCGGCCTTATCCAGCACCGTCTTCAAATTGGGCAAGTCGCGATTGATTAACACTGGAACTTCCTCTTCGTCCTCCTCGTCCTCCTCTTCAACTTCAGCTGCGGGTCGCGGTCGAGGTTTTAACTGAGCATTGACGAGTTTCGCGCTCAGGCTGGCTATACTCTCTGCTCCGACATTGAGGCCTTTGCCCTTCGACACAGCCATTTCGTCCTCATCTTCCACACCTTCAGCCTCTCCGTCGTTTTCTTCGTCCGAATCTTCAAAAGGCTCACCGCGAGCGATAGCCCGAGTCTTGGCGAGTGCACGCTGTTTTTCTTGCTTTTTGCGTTCCTTATCTTCTGCCGCCTATACATAGCCAACGTCCTGTTAGACCTTTCACGCCTAGATCGTCCTCAGGTGGGTCCAAACTTACCAACCTTCGCTGCTCAGCTACCTCCGCGAGAATCTGATCCTTGTATGGGAACTCATTAGGAATTCCTGGATCTTTTGGTGTTTCTGCAAATCACAAACGGAGACAACCATGATTAGAAACACATTTTATTGAGAAAAATATAAGAAAAGGATAGAACACGCACTACTCTTCCACTGCACGTTCTTCTTCGCCGCCTTAGCGTTCTTTTTCCGGCCTTCTCGAACTTTTTTGCTGAGTTTAGCTCGGTCGTTGGTCTTTTTTCTATTACTGGTCTCTGCATGTCCAAACGGCGGTGAAGGAAAAAGTGAAGAAAACCGGGTGAGTTAAAATACTAAGCAATAGATTTTAAACATGCCTTTTCTGATTCGAGGCATCTTGATATACGTAGAAGTTGATTCAAGGTCGTAGACGACCTTTAAGAAGGCGCAAAAAATATCGAAGGAATCTTGCAAACAGTGGCAGTTAGATACCCAGAATGGGAGATAAATTCTCACGATTCGTTGCTGATCATGAACCATTCGGCTCCTTTCGTTCATAATAATATGACCTCTCATTCATTTCCAGCAAACGACAGTAATATCGTCTGATCAGGAGATTTTCACGTTCTGTTGCATTTCTCTCTTGCCAATATGATGACCTCTTCTGCTCCAATATCTACCCGTGCGTATTCTCTGAACTGTTGTTGGTCTAGAAAGTGACAACCTGATGATTTTGGCAGAACAAAAATTTTCGTTGAATAATGACTTGCTCTGGCATATCCTGGATATCAACGCCAATATGTATCATGAATCCGAAGAGAAGATCCCGGCTCTCACTACGCTTCGCATGACCTCTCAAGTTTCAGCGTCCTGGAGGGAAGTCGCACTCTCCGCCGCATCGTTGTGGGGGAGTGTAATCAACCTCAATCACCTAAATCAGAAAAAGAGCAACTGGAGAGACGAGGTCCTGAAAAGGTCAAAACAATCTCTTCTTTGTGTTAAGGGGAAGACGGGCAGAGACCTCCAGTCCGCAGAATTTTTCGCATCGATTTTGACCATCCACTGGGCCAGAATACGAATTCTCGATCTGGAAAAATATGGGAGTATTGAGTATATCGGAGTTCAAGTTCTCGTCGCCTTATTCAGTCGCTCGGCTCCATTTCTCGAGAAGTTTACAGTTCCGATTTTGAACTCCAGTTCTCGCCGTGGACTCCTCGTTGACGGCAAATTTCGCATTTTCTCCGATAACGCACCAGCCTTGCGGCATTTTAAGCATTTTACGAAAATTGCATCACATATCCATGCTCCCTGGATGTCCCAACTTCGCAGACTGGTCCTCATTCACCCGATTAGCGGCCATCAGTTACTTGACGCCCTTACGAATATGACCTTGCTCGAAAGCCTCACAGCTATGTGTCCCTTGATAGAGGATCCACGTATAAATCCCTTACCTGTGGTAACGGCATCTCGTCTAAACCAGCTATATTTCAACTCAGCAAGGTCCACAGAGTGGATCCATATCTTATCGAAAATTACACCCGCGACGGATTGCTCCTTACGATTTCTCTTGGATTTGGGCGATCGCGAAGACGGCTTGACTGCCACGGATATGGCTATAGCGATGTCCCTCCTTTCATACTATTCTCAGCGACACTTCAACATGTGCAAGGCAATTTCCCTTGGGCTCCGCATTACACAGAAATCAATCCTTGTATTTGACAAAGAGAAGATCGCGTTTCCGAAACTTGAATCGGACGACGTCGGGTTTGAGAGATTTGAGTTTCTTTTGTCCCAGTCTTCACCCTTTCCAAGTCGTGCATCGCCGAGTGTCCTTGAATCTATGGGCCAAGGCCGCTGGAACAGCGTTGAAACCTTGAACTTATCCATCGAGGACCACATAGGTCCATCAGATATCAGTTTCATCAAGTTTGTCTCGTCTCTGACGTCGCTGACGTCGCTGACGGTTTATCCGCGAACACTTCAACTTCTTTCGAGAATTCCGACACTCCTCGCCTCCACGCTGTTCCCGTGCCTTCAGGATCTTTGCTACGTCACTCAGGCTGCCCAGCTGTCCGATTCGGTCATCCTCAAACCATTCCTCAAACTCAGGAAAAAAGTCGGACGACCAATAAGTGTACTTCATTTAAGCGGGGATTCCATATGGGATAAGGACTTCCAATTTTTAGACATTTACTGCGGCCTGACTGTGGTTTGGTGGTCCTATGACGAGTGGCAAAGAACGGATAAAAAGGTGGAGTATCGTTGCGGCAGTGGGGAACCTGAAGTTCTTGATTTTGCCAGTAAAAGCGTTGATTACAGTGATGAGGACGACTTTTTTTGAATTACAGCTATTGTAGGTAAACTTCGATCTTCGGTGAAGTTTTTATCGCTGAGTAGCTAGGCAATTTTATTTAGTTTGTCCATGTACACGGTAAGCACCGAAGCTACTGTAACAGGGAATGGGTCAAAATCGAGTCAGAGATATCCAATTCACCGATGCATTCCTTATAATTAGCCTGAAGGTGGTGATCCATTGGGGGCAATTCAAGAAAGAAGATAATAACTTATGAGGAGCTGGTTTGGCAAAGTAAGTTGACATCAGTTCGGGGACACTTCGCCCATACTGATTACAACTTATTTTGGCAAATAAGCAATTTAGGTTTTTCCTCGTGGACCTGGGTGGTTAAAATATTTCTTGCTGTGAGTAAAGTCAAGGACTTCTGGTATTCCACTCCCACAATGATACTCATTTAGGGCGCCTTTGAACCACCAGACCACCTTCAGGCCGAGAATGGCGTCGAGATATCGGAAGCTCCGGTTGGCCACATGAAACCCAGTTATTTCAAGTACGTCTATAGGATATCCGATCCTTTTTCTAAGGGTAAGAAATACGCCTAGCACGGGTGAGTTGGGTCGGGCTTTGTCAGGAACGTAGCGGAGTTGTCGTAGGCATGGGAGCAGGACATCTGGGACGGCGAACATACTATCTAAAAGAAGTTGAAGTGTTCGTGGGCGGACGACAAGCAACTTCAGTGACGTTAAAGACGAGAGAAGTTTTATGAAATTGATATCGGAGTAGTCGAGGTAGTTCTCTACAAGTAAGTCCAAAGTTTCGACCTTGTGCCAGTTATGTAGGCATATAGATCCAAGAAATGCCGAGGAGAGAGAACTGCCTGGATAAGTGGAGGCCAGGCCCAGGAGAAAGTCAAACGCTTCAAGGTCCGTTTCGGATGATTCAACCCTCGTTATAGGAGTTGTCTCATTGTCGAATAGGTCAAAACCATGTGCCATGAAGTGCAGGCCAACCGACAGATTTTCGCGGGTGTTAAAATGGCGGTCAAAGTAGTCGGAAAGGAGGGAAAATGCAGCTGATATATCTGCGGCGGTTAAGGAACTTTGTGAATAGTCCAAAGTCAGAACGAATCGCAAGGAGCATTCGACGGCTGGTGTTAATTTCGACAATATATCAATCCATTCTCTCGCACCGGCTGCGTCGAAATATAGTTGGTTTAGACGGGGCAGCATCACCACAGGCAAGGGAGTGGGATTTGGGTCCTTCGTTAGTTGAAATCTGGCTGTGAGGTCTTCCAACAACGGAGTACTTGAAAGTGCGTTGAGTAATTGACGAGCGCTGATTCGGTGATTGAGGAAGAGGCTGCGAAGTTGAGGCATCCACGGAGCACGAAGATGTGACGGCATTTGTCCGCTAGTTATAAAATGCTTGAAACTACGCAAGCATGGCGCTTTATCGGAGAAAATGCGATATCCTTCGCCTATGACGCCGCTGTGGTAGAAAGTAGGGACATTGAACTTCTCCAGGAGAGGTGCTGGTTGACTAAATAAGTCGATAACAACTTGGTGTCCGATATAGTCGATTTCACCCCATGGATCCAGGTCGAGGCGTCGTATCCTTCCCCAGTGGTCGGTCAAAATCATGGCAAAAAAATAAGAGTTCGCTTTCTTTTTCCCTGTCATTCCCTGCACACAGAGAGGAGATTTTCCTGATCTGCGCAGGACTTCAATTCTCCAATAACACGTCTTCTGATTGAGCTGGTTGAGGTTGATGATCTTCCCCCACAACGACGAGGCTGAAAGAGCGACCTCTCTCCAAAAAGAGGAGACTTGTGATGCGCGTCGGAGGGTGGTAAGAGCTGGGAGTTTCCTCTCGGATTCTTGGTACATATCTGCGTTGATATCCAGTGTGAGCCACAGCAGGTCATGACTTAATGGGAATCTTCGTGCTGGATCCAAGGGTGTGTAAACGTGCAAACTCTTTACAGCATCTGTAAGGGTTGGAATCGATACGCACGGGTGAATATTGCCTGCTGCGACACAGAGGTCATGTCGGTTGGAGATGACAGTTGAAAGGTGGTGGAAAGTAACCACGGAATGAACTGTAAATAGGTCAAAGAGCTTGTCGGGAGCAGTAAACATCGGGAGCTTATGTAAACTTGGACAAAACATCAAGCTTCCCAGTGGAAGTCGGTCATGGGCTGGTCGGCGACTATCTGAGCTCAGCTGAGCATGCAGATAACCACCGAAAATTTCCCTGTGCAGATTTTTTTCTGTGGATTTCTGTGTGATTTTGGGCAGCGTTCTATTAATAAATCGGTCCAGGTTTTCGCGTACAGAATTTATTGTGCTCATCTGCTCGTATCTGAGATTAAATGAGGTAAGATGCGTATATTTCACAATCTACTAGTACATCGTTCTCGTAAATAAACCCCGCTGAATATACCCATCGTCTCCGCACAGGCTTCACCAATCACCGAATAGAAAATTCTAGAGGAGAAGCAGGTGCATTCAGTCAACGGCAATGAGAACGAGAGTATATAGACACACCTTTAACCCAGCGCAGTGCCAGATACTGCGGTTGCAAAAGACTTAGAGTTAGGAAGACGTACAAGGAGGAGTCTGAGGAACACTCGAACTCACAATGTATTTGAGGTTCGTCGAAAAAGGCGCATATAGTCGACTTTGGAATACCTTGAATATGATTAGCGTATTTGAAGAACAGACTAGACACCCTCTTACCGAGTCGTACATCCAAGCTTCCAACGACGGGATGGGCAAGAACTAAGTAAAAACGAGTGATCGCAAAATGAGGATAAAAATTCGTGAGTGGATTTACCTTTTTACCTCGAACACCGTCTCTAAATCCGATCCCACGCTGCAAGACGCCTAGAGAATGGTTTATCTTGCGATTGAGGATGGGGAAGGGGAAGGGGAAGAACGGTTTAGGCAGCCTTCGAAGGAGTGTTTGGAGTCTGGACTGCCGCCACTGTCTTCTGGAAAGGGACCGACGTGGGTGACAACGGCGAGCGCTGACTAGGACGAGAGGGGAGATGGTACGGGGAGGTAGTGGGGGGAAGGAAGGAAGGAAGAATGGGGAATGTAGAATTCGTTGTTTTATATATGAGGCAGGCGAGAGTCGACGCGACGGTGAATCGAAGAACTTAGAAAACTGGAAGCCAAGAAGTCGTTTCGATGACGTCTTCGACGAGAATTTCGAACTCAGATGATTGTCCAGTTCTGCGTCGAACTGCAAAGGCACAGACTCGCTCAGAGTTGCAGTCACACACAGATTGACGCATAAAATTTCCCATCGCGCAGACTTGCTCAGACCAGCGCATGACCGACTTCCACTGGGCATCAAGACGCACAGGACCAAAGGTGAATTAGATAGACGAGAGCAATAGCTTACACGAAGGAGTCGTAAGTAACATAACATTTCTATCGAACGATGAACACAACGAGTATGCTCCAACACGAAGATCGCTCCGTCAAGCACAAAAACGGCGGGACAGACAATAGATCGTGATCTCAGCAGCGTTAACATGAAACGCGGGAAGAACGAATACACATGCACAAGTCAACATAGTGTCCAGAATGATATGGACCAGACACGACGACAAAAATACTGATACAACTCACCCGGGCTAACCCACAATCACAACCACACGACAGACAGACAAAGAGCGCGGTGCGCAGCCAAAAATAGGACAACGACGGTGACAGATGGCGAGTAACCCAGTAAAAGGCAAGGTGAGGAGAACAGAAGCATAGACAGGCGGCGAACGCACCAACGTGGAGAGGCACCCTCGACCACACTGACATAAATACGTCGAAAGGCATCTAAGATCTTCAAGTTGCACGCTCCCAATGCTCCCCCCCACACCTGACGGGAAAAGCGCAGATGCACATCATTTGACGGAGAATCCTGATAACGATAAGGAACCGGCCAGACATAAAGACATCCCATCAGCGTGAACCCACATTCAGAAGTCGAAAAAAACAAGGAACTCGGCTACTCCCTTGTGGGCGCTTATTTTCTCCACAATCGAAAAACCTGATTGGACGACCGTTCTTCTTTCCCATCTTGAAGGTTAATAATATTTGCTTTTTCGGGTCGCCCGCGCCCCCAACGTAATAAGGTTTCCTGGAGGGACATCGTGGGACATCCGAATTGGACGAACGCACAGCCAAGACGATCCCCTCCGTCCTTGTGTTAACAATCTGCAAAATAACCTGCCTGACGAGATCCTTGAATACAATGGGAGGTGAGGATAGGCCCCCGGCAACCAATGGACAGACCAGTGTTCATTCTTTTTCTTTCAGATCTTGCGTTTTGATAACGGCAGGTAGGAGATATAATCTTGTAACTTGCAAACATATTACTAGCGACGGACTGGAGGAGCAAACTTGACAACTTGGAGAAGAGCTGTAGACGACGGGAGACAGAGACGGAAGGAATTGTTCATTTTTTGGGTTTTGCAGATAGCGCCAGACGCTTTAATTTCTTTTCTTGCCCCGAATTATATGATTATTAAACTTTTGATTGTCCTTTCTTCTGTGTGGTTCCTTTGACCCTGAACCCGAACTGACGATCAACGGCCACGGCCACCTCGACGAAAGGACGCAATAAAAAGATACGGTCAGATGAGAGCAGAATTGAAACAAAACAAGAAGTCAATAGAAAAGGGGGAAGGCAAGAATAAAAAAGAACATAGGATCACAAACAGTATGGAACAAGGCACGTTCGTACCATTCCAGACCGATATAGACTTGCATCGGCCTGAGTAGGTTTAGCGGCAAGGCTGCCAGCGTTTACCAACGACCGTTGTCGGCAGCAGCAGCGACAGGGGTGTTCGACGAAGGAGCGTCGTAGTCCCTTCCGCCGCCGTTAGCCGAGCCACGGGGAGGGGGACTGCTGCCCCTCGGGGGCGGGCTCCTAGAGTAGCTCCTGCGGCGTCGGTAGTCTGGAGAGTACCTGCCGCTTTTGGATGGAGGAGGGCTGCGACGGTCTCGCCAGTCCTTGTCCCGTCCGTAGCCATCACGGTCCTTATCCCTGTCGCCGCCGCGGTCGCGGTCACGGTCACGGTCACCACCGCGACGATAGTCACGATCCCTGTGGTCCCTGTCACGATCCCTGTCGCGGTCGCGGTGAGAATCACGGCCGGAGCGACGATGACCCATGTATTCTCCTGGGGTGGAAGCGTGTGGGCGGTCAGTAACCGAATAGTCAACACGGATGCGGCGACCATTGAGCTCCTACAGGTCAGACATCAGTGACAAGTTAGACAAATAACAAGTGGAGTACATACAATGCCATTCAAGACTTCAATGCACTTCGTGGCCTCCTCGACGGTGGACATGCGGATGAAGCCAAAGCCACGGGAGCGGTCAGACTGTGAAACACGTGTTCAGCATCGTGTTTAGCACAGGATTGACTCAAGATGACTCACCCTCTGATCGTAAACGATGGTGACTTTTTCAACACGGCCATACCTGTTGAACTCGTCTTCAAGGTCGCGCTCCTGTGTACGGATGCTCAGTCCGAAGACTCCGAGCACGGCAGTGGGATTGGGCTGCTGCTTGGACTTATCAACACAGTTGAAAGACAGGTGGAAAAAAGGGGAAAAAAGACTGACAAGTTGAGCCTGGCCACGTCGCGGTGCTGGAGAGCGTCTGCTACGGTACGGGGGTGGGCTCCTGTACCGCCCAGAGTCGCCATTGGTGCCATTGCCGTTAGCGCTCGCCCTTACTGGGCTTCTGGAACGAGACCTGCCACGTGGCGGGGCGGGGTCGCGCTCGGCGGGCGCTGGGGCGGGAGGCGCGTTGTACGCGTCGGAATAAGGGTCTACAGACGCTGTGGAGGGGTTGTCGTACTAAAAAGCGAGCAGAACGTTGAGAACGACGAGCTCGCGCCACTGCTGACTCACGCCACTCACCATGATGGTTGAACAAAGAAGGGTTGTTGGGCTTTGTTTGGCCCGAAATTCCCATTTACATGCCCGCGAGACGCTGTGCCAAGCAAGCTGATTTCCGTAGTTTCAAACATTTTGCGAATAATCCAAGGTATTTTGAAAGAGAAAACGAAGGACAGCATGTTCCGAAGAATTCTCTATTTTCTCATCCAAAACTCAGCCCCGAATTCCCAAGACGCCAGCAGCAGAATCCGAAAACACGCCGATGAAGCATTAGGGCGGAGCTCGAACTCAAAATTGGGCCTGTACAGTTCATCAAGCCTCTAGTGTTCGTCCACAACAAGCCCAAACACTATATTCCGGCAACCACCAAGATGGTGAGCTCGTCGTCGCTGGCGGTCCCCAGGGCAGTGCTGACAATATTTACAGGGTATCGACATTACCGCCCACCACGTCAAGAAGGGCAGCCGCACCGCACCCAAGAGCGAGGATCCCTACCTGCTTCTCCTCGTGAAGGTGCGCGTTATCTCTGCGATTTTTATGGGAAATATATTTATTTCTGTTCAGCTGTACCGTTTCCTCGCCCGTCGTACAGATGCCAGCTTCAACAAGGTATTTTCCCGCTCAAAATTTGCGCTACAAGCCAAACCATACTAAAATTGACATAATATGATATCAGGTTATCCTCCACCGTCTCTTCCTCTCAAAAACCAACCGCCCCCCCCTCTCCCTCTCCCGCATCGTAAAGGAGACCGCCAACACCCCTGATCTTGCCTCAAAGGTCATCGTCCAAGTCGGCACAGTGACTGACGACATCCGCCTCACGACCGTCCCTAAACTGTCCATCGCCGCCCTGCGATTCACTCAAGCCGCTAGGGAGCGCATCGTTGCTGCTGGCGGTGAGGCCATCACCCTCGATCAGCTTGCTCTCCGTGCACCTACAGGTTCGAACACTGTGCTGCTACGAGGTGTCAAGACCGCCCGGGAGGCATACAAGCACTTCGGCATGGGTATGTGGATTCTAAAACGTTGGGATAACTTTTTCTTACTGATCCTTCGTTAGGTCCTCACAAGAACAAGAAGCCTTATACGACTTCCAAGGGCCGCAAATTCGAGCAAGGTCGTGGTCGCCGAAAGTCGAGAGGTTTCAAGGTGTAAAAACCTTGCTTCCTCAATCCAAAATAGTGATATCCGAGGAGGTGGGGGTTGCCCAACCAAGACACAAGAGCAAACGGCGACTGGTTGGGTTTTGTGTAGGGGTCGACTTGGGCCCATGTCGGAATTTTATGCAATATGTGTCGTCGCCCTACTCACGTCTATTGTCACATATGCACTTCTTTTCGATTCATTATGATATGTTTTGAAACATCAACAGCTCCTTCCGAGTCACGCCCGCATCCAAGTTTCTTTCTGGATCCTGCTCCTCACGCAACATGACCTTCGCTGTCACAAAAAGAGGACCCCGATGAATCAGAATCAGATGTGTCCATTTGGTTTCTCTAATTTGGCATTTATGGCTGCCTCGGGTATGTTCGCTTTGATTAGAGGACGAGGAGCTGGACCTTGCCCCAGCTGCATTGTCATTGAATGTGGAGAGAAACCAACATTCAAGGGAGGACGTTTTAAACATAGACCGGTGACTGCCTCCTCTAAGAGGTGACACCGTTGCATTACTGAAGTACTGAAGGCCCAGGTCATCTAAAAACTCTTCAATTACTTTTTCAAGATCAACTGCATGTAAAAAATACGGGCGGCAAGTAACTAAAGGTATCATAATTACGTAAAGCAATGCATTCACAACTCTAATTTTTATTGAGTTCAAAGGAGCTCCGTAGCCGCCTAGATCTCATCTCGTCGACCAACATTAACATCATCAGTTCCCAATCGAAGGAGGCACGATCGTATCCACCGACGGAGGCAGAACAAAGTTCTTCTCTGAAACCGGAGTCGAAGTCCCATTCCCATTCACAGCACCCTTGCCCTTCGCAGGTGGCAAGAGCCCCCTCTTCTTCTGCAACCCCCTGAAGTAGCTCGCACCTCCAGCGTAGAAGAACACCAGGCCGCCCATGACGATAACGTGCCCGTACCACCCCAGCCTGTTCCACGTTGTGATCGAGTCTGTCGCAGTGAGGAGGATAAACGGCGCCGCGGTGTAGTTGAGGATCATCGCGGACAACACAATGCCAAGGAGGTCGTACACGCGCTTGAGGAAGGAAGGAGACGCGTTGGGGTTCGACGCGGGTGGGAGGAGAAGCGGGCGGAAGTTGGCGCGCGCTTGTCGGGCTGCAGCGGTGATGAAACCGCCCATCAAGAAGGTGAGGTAGTACCCGCTTGCGATACCGTGCTGCAAAGAATCACAGCATAAATAACATGAAGATGAACCTGAAAAGTTCGAATTGAACGCACCCAGAAAGCACTTGTAAAGAACGTGATCATCTGGCTCATATTTCCAGGCTTCTTGCCCTTGGGCGTAACACGCTTGTACACGCACTCGCGCAACCACACGTTCGTCTTCATGTTCCACGAGTCCAGGAGCACTTTGAAGTTCGACGGGAACTCGATCGCCCACACTTTCACATTCGCAGCGCCATCCCAATTGGCTTTGCCGTTAATGATGTCCGTGAAACCGAGGCCAGTGAGGATACTTGCACCCTGAAAATAGGCAAGAGTCAGAAAGGATGCGTCAAAAGAGAAATGGGAGTAGAATAACCTCTGTCAAGGTCCAGATGGCATAGTATTTCGCACGTTCGACCGGCCCAACAAGTTGATAGAGAGCAATGCTAAAATTCATGTTAGAGAGTATCAAGGACGACTGAAGAAATCACGTACCGTTTGAGCAATGGCATCTTAACGAAGTCCGATTTCAGTGAAATGGTGTAGTTATACTTCGGTCCAAAGACAACGAAAAATCCGAGATAGATTAGACCCATGACCATCTTCGTGTAAGCGGCGCGTTTACGCCCAGGTGGGAGCCTGTGGCCTTCTTTCAGTGAAGCCTTTACGTACGCGTGTTGGAACATGGTTTCGTTGATGAGTTCCATGTATTCTGGGAAGTCGAGGTATGGGCCAACGAGAATACCAGGGAAGTAGAAGCTGACTAGATTTAAGCAAACGAAGAATAAGAGTTGTTGGATAACATACGAGTATCCCAAGAATTCGAGCAGAGAAGGATACTGGGTGATTCTCTTCGATAGTTGCCACTTATCCAGATCCTGTAGAATATAAGAATATAGTGCATAACGACTGCACCTGTACGCACCTCGGTTTTCCGGCGTCCGTCATAAACATTCCAAGCAAATGTGGTCAACTTCATGGTGAGCACCATCTGAGGACCAGTAACTTCCATAGTTTCATAACTGAACCCATAGATTACGCGAATGACGTGGCTTGAGGAATAAAATAGTCAGAGCCGACGGGAACTGGGAAGACTTGAAACTTACTTGACTGTTAAATGTCCCATAACAATGCTAAAAAATTAAAATTGAATTACGTTATATGCCAGCAAATCGAACAAAGGGACGTACACGAAGACGACCCATGGCATTCTCCAGCTCTTGTCATACCTCGCGATGAAATACGTGGCCAAGATGCTACCCAATAGCTGGAAGAACGCAGAATATATCTTCAAGACGGGGAAGAAGAAGAATATAGCGACGAAGATGCTGAATAGGTGACGCAAAGCCGGTTGGGTGGATGGTACCCGGACGAACAGTGTTCCGAGTGGGTATGCGATTAGTAGACATGATATAAGCTGAAAAAGAGTTCTATGCTCAGCAAAGATTCATTCCTCGACAAAAGAACCACTGGTTCAGGTTCTTGCCCACATACCTTGATTTGGTCCACACTGGCGCCGACAGCGTCCGCCAAGGGTAAGAAAAGCGCGTCCATCTCGCACTCACCACGCGTTGCTACAGCGAAGGTCAAGAGTTAGTGCGCTCGTCGCGGGAGATGATGGTGGTAGCTCACCAAGAAGAACGTGCGTTGGGCTTGTTCAACAGAGAAAACTAATTTTTGACAGATTCGTTGGGGAACGCCCCTTTCAGCACCTTCCTTATTCGGTTGACCGATCAATGCATTCCCCAGGCTCCGGAAACCTCGGCCCGAACTCTCGACCTCGAAAATCAGGCGGACAGACCAATGGACGGACGAAGTAAAAGGAGTACCGTCATTCAAGACGAAATGAAATGCATAACGGAATGATTAATACTAGTAAGGCATGGTGAAAGGCTGAGAATGAATGTAAGCCTTGATGGAAGCGCCGGGAAGGAAAAATGGTAGGACAAGACTCGGAGGAGACTTTTGAATCATTCCGAATGGCTGTCAATGGGAAGGACAAGATGGAATATTAACGTTGAAAAGTAATAGGGTCAAATAATTCTGAAGATTTAATATTTAGCACTCGTCGGAAGAACAATAGAGGAATCAAATTGGTAGAGGAAGGCCAGACAGGAAAGCGGGACTGTTCTAAGGCTGTTCTGAGCCTGCGGTTGTAGAGTTCCTAAAAGACAAGAGAGTTTGAGCATACCAAACGAGCAACATTAATCGCGGACGAATGCGCATAGGTTTTGGATCAGGAGAAATAGAGATGGCCATGGGATTTGTTGATCCAATTAGAGGCATGATGCGTGGGAACCTGATATTTTCGCCATAAATTCTATCGTACCGCTCAAGTCACTACCGCTCCTCTGAATGTCGGATACTTCAAGTTATAAGGTAAATCTGGGTCCCATTTCGCTCCTAATATTTCACTATTATGATTTAACTCACGACTCTCGCTCTTTAAGAAGATAACATGCGGTTGGTACTGTAACTTGACGCGCCTAAATTCCGACTGGTGTGGCTTCGATGCCCACAAGCGCCCACATTTTTCCGCCTTCTCTGCCTCTCGCACTTGTCTGGAAGTCCATATGTCCGAAGAATGGAACCCAACTCTATGTAAAGTCTCTTGGCTCACACCTGCTCTCCTCTTTGTGGTAAGAATTCTACAAATCCCGATCCAAGATGAGCAACTATGGGATTGAGCAACCCACAACGCGCTTCGATTCGCCCACTCCAAACCGCCGTAACGCCCTTTTCGTCTTATCGATGAACATTTCCATGTCCGCGACGTGATGAGTTTCCTTCAAAGCTACCAGATTTATTCTCTCGGCCACCGCCCGATTTCAATCCAGCGCCCGCGAAGCACCCACAGCAGGCATTTGCCCAATTTATGCCGATCTCTGACTCAGGCTGAGTGTGAATATGACGCTCTTTACCAGCCGCCATACGATCGAAACTGGACACAAACACGACCATATTCTTGCCCGAGGAGTATATAAACCTTTCTGTTCTCTCGAACTCTCTTTCACCCAAACCGCCACCATCTCTCGCCTCTCGCCTTATTTCTGGACAACCTTTCTCAGGCGATTTACTCTACGGGGCCATCGCCTTACCTCATGTACCTCCTACTATGCCCTCTCGCCGTCGCTCTCCTCTCGTCGCCCCCACTAGTTGCACACAGCGTCCTCTACCTCATGGCCTGCATAATCATCCTCTCAACGTGCTTTTCATTGGGCGATCCTCTTTATACCCTCCCGCCGTGAGGTCCGCCACTCGTAGCGTTCTCCTATGCCCGCCGTATGTCAGCCTCATCGAATGTCTTCTTCTCGTACTAACCTCCACTCGCCTATAGGGTTTAAGACAGCAACGATTTTATCAACTACGTCGACCTCTCTTGGGATCCACGTCATCCCCTCTGGCCGGTTTTCTTTAGGCGACTCACTGACGCCACCTACTACTTTATGCCATCTCGGCTTGAGTCTCCCTCATTCGCGTCGACGTCCTTGCACGCGGTCCTAGTTCGTCCACCTAGTTCGTCAGCCTCGCCGAAGACTACCTTCTTGTACTAACCTTTGGTCAGTCGTCGTTCTAGAAGGACACCTCGTCACCTCTTTAGGCGCTTCAACTTCGACGCCATCCCGAGGCCTCAAATTCTCGATCCCTGAGGCGTTGTCGGAGACGTATCTCGGTATTATCTCTGCCTCAATGACGTCCTTCATGACTGACCATTTTTTAGCCGTCCTCCCTGGTTCTTGTTGCGACAACTAATCCTTGGCGAGGCATACACATCGAACAGGGTGGCCTTGTCGCTGGGTCACGCCGATCTTCCTGGGTTGTCCTCAGAAGCTCCATAGATTCGCAGAGCATGCCTCGACCATCCACTCACCATATGAACATGGTCGTTTGTGACGTCGGACTCTCTCGATCTTCCTGGCTTCGCTGCGAAACACCATAGATAATCGCCCATCTGCCCACTTCAAACCACCATCAAGAACTGTCGACTGTATGCCTCCGGTGACGGCAGTACAGTCACATGATTCAGAGCTCAACGCTCGTCTACCGCGATCGGTCCACTCGAGAGTACTGCTTTATGCAGACAGACTCCGCAGTTTCGCCTAGCGGTAGACGGCGCTGGCATTCTCCTCTGTGCACTGTCAGTCTGTCTGAAGACCCGAGGAATTTTCCCAATGCCGGAACCCACTACGACCCGGAATAAAAGAGAAAAATAAAACGAAATACAAACAACGAAACCGATAAATAAAATAAAAAAACGAAAATGGATCGGAGAAGGGGATTTAGAGAATGGGAAGCATAGACTTAGAATATTAGTATTTGTAGCGACGGCAGCATAGTCACACGATTCAGAGCTCAACGCTCGTCTACCGCGATCGGTTCACTCGAGAGTACTGCTTTATGCAGACAGACTCCGCAGTTTCGCCTAGCGGTAGACGGCGCTGGCATTCTCCTCTGTGCACTGTCAGTCTGTCTGAAGACCCGAGGAATTCCCAATTACAACCCGGATTAAAAACGAAACATAAAAGCAAATAAAAAACGAAACCAAACCAAACCGATGAATAAAAAAACGAGAAAAGGATCGGAGAAGGGGGACTCGGAGACTAGGAAACATAGACTTAGAATATTTGTACATTTCCCATTCCTCGGGACATAGCACGAAGGGAGAACCCCCGGTTCTCCTTATCTTATATTTTATATCCAGTCTCATCTAAGCCATGAGCGCTTGAGCGGCCAGGCTCATCGACTCGCACGAAGTCGCGTACTCTGATTGATGTCGACATAGTCGAGTAGCTATAGGCGGATGCAAGATAGAACGGGCTGTAAGTAAAGTAGGAAAGCCAGCCTCTAATCCTGCAATATTAATCCTGGCCAAGTCAACAGTCCACGCGTGGAGCATCACTGTTACTGTTAGGGGTTAGCCATCGATCCACGGGCAGGGCCCAACATCATGCGCCAGAGCGTAGGGGGTCATCCACCTCATGAACGAAGATATCCAACTTCATCTCCGCCCACGGGCCTTTCACATCTGAATCTCCAGGCAGACAATCAGCCACGCGGAATGACCGGTCGTTGTAGTTTGGGTCTTGGGGTCGAGAGCAGAGGGTTATTTTCAGACATCGCTTGGCTTCCCAATCCCAATCCCAATCCCTATCCGAGCCTGAGCCTGGGCCGGAGGGTGGGGGAGGCGGAAGGGGAGGGCGTGTGGGTAGGGGTGGGATGATAAGAGGTGATCCGTGAGGACCATAGCCGATTGTGAGCGCACCTCCGCCCTTTCTCAGCGGTGGCTCCAGGTGGCAGCGCGTGGAGGGGGGTTGATATAAAGTATCTGCGTCATGCATGAAAGTAAAAATGAGCGTTTGTTGTTCGTTGATTGAGATTTCAACAAGAACGCACCGATATGAAACCCTTGGCTTGAATCGAAATACGACACGGTCGGATACAAGTCGTAAGCACAGTTGTTTATCAATTTGAGGGCATAACATGGTCCTTCTCGCAGTATAAGCGGGCCGATAGTGTCGTACCAATCACGGAGCTCGTTCTTGTATGAGATAGCCTTCGCAGAAAGTAGCCCCGCCGGGCAGGGGGAGGCATCAAGCTCGTATACCTCGACCCTTATGTTACGTCTTATGGATATGTCTTGAAAATCGGAACAGCGCCCTATTTCAGACATGAACAGCCGCGCCGCTTTAAGAAGCCGCGCAAGCTCCTCCGCGGTAGGTTCGATAATATCGAACAGATGAGTGCTGCCGATAGGCCTGAGCCGGAAGAATGTGCGGTTGTGTTGGATGGAGATGACGATGCTGCTGTATTCCGGATCATCGACGAAGACGAACCCCGAGACAGGTTGGGCGGTGCACGATAGAAGAGGGAGCATTTCGACGGCCATAGCCTGGGGATCGATGTATACACAGAGAGGCTCCCACTTGACTCGTATGGCGACTGTGGTACCAGGGAGTATTAAAACGCCAGGGCTGCCATCTGGAATTGGCCGCGGGATAGCCCGCGCGGTGGAATAAAAAGAGCCAACTTTTTCAACGACCAATGTCCCCGCCGGTTCCGGACACATTATGTGTGCATAAACGTCGAATTCGTCGCCGGGGGCCATACCATGGACGGCGCCGCCATTCACAAAGTGCGCGAATGTACCGTTCGTATAGGTACACCCCGTAGCGTAATGTTCGATCGGAGGAGGGGCCAATGTCGTGGTGAATATGTACCTGTCTCGGTTGCATCCTTGGCATTGAGGGCTTTGCCTGACTATAATGGTCTGTTAATCCGACAATACCGTCACGGATTGATTAATCATTATATACACACTTGAGGTCAATGTGCATGCGCATTACGATGTCACGATAGCGCAAGTCGTCGATCTTACTCTCTTCTAAGAAGTGTAGCAATGCCACTGTGAAGTCACCGCGGCCATTGGATTCATAAGCCTGGCCATACGTTCCCGGGCCACAAGCCGTGAGGAGGACATGCGATCGCAGAGTGCGATTGGTAGGAATCCTCGACCATATGTCTAGGTCTAGACTTTCGTGAAGTTGAAAATCAGCAGGGAGGCACACAGATCGTATAAGTTCGGATGAGCTGCGGTATAATCTTGTTTGGGGGTAAGAGGGACAAGAGTCCATCACAACGACCTTGGATCAACCAATTTTTTAGGAAGACAGGTAAAGGATAGGTTTAGGGGCAGCTTACGATGTTATCACCTTTCCTTTCTGCTATTGCGTCGAGTAACGCATTAAGAGTGCGGTCCGGAATGGGTGCGACTGCTGTTTCTCCCGGTTTCCAGCACACGTCGTGTGGCGTAATGAAATGGACCATGTCATCTAGGCCGGCGGCTTTCCAGGATGGAGGTGAAGCTGCTTCACAGCCATAGCCGGCATAGAAGACGAGAATAGGATCTCCAGGTTGGATGGAAGGGTCGTCGGCGAGGCGTTGAAGCTCCTCTAGGATAGCAGACCGCGTCGCCGATTCATCCAAAAGAACCGTAATATTATCTTCGGGGATGCCTAATTGGAGAAGGTAGGTCTGAAAGCTTTGAGCGTCGGCCACTGCACCATGGAGAGGCTGGATATCGCTCGATGCATAATTGTTGATACCTAGGAGCAGACCGAACAAACGGGAGCTGAAAACCAAAGTTGAGGTAGACAAGGGAGATATAGAGAAAAAGTACGAACGCAATGAATTTTTCCATACTGCGCTGTGGATGTCAGTTTCAGTAGAGCAGGAGTTTGGAACGCCATGGTGGTTCATTGGTGAGACACATTCCAAAAGAAGCAAGAGGCGATCGCGTTCTCGGAGTCAGTCCCCACGTGCATTTGCAGACGCGTCTTCCTCGACATACCCACTGCGCAGGTCCACGTCCGCGTCGACCTCCCTGGGACTGCCCTCAACTGGTCAACGCAGCCGGCGCGAGCACACTGCCTCCACCACCTCGAACGACATTGACGCAGATGACGTAGTCTCACACCAAGGCCTCCATCCTGATGCCTCCTCCTCACCCGCGTCGGGATATGGTCGACACCACCCCACCTCGTTGACGTGGCCGAAGTAGCCACACCTCATTCATTGCCGTCTCCGCTTCCACCTGGCTGACGCCTTCACCACCGCGTACGACCCCGAAGCAGGTGATGGCACGCCGCTGCTACCTTCGCCTACATCGATATGGCTAATGCAGCCCATCAGACGCGCCCAAATTCCGACTGGCATGGCCTCGATGCCCACAAGCGCCCACATCTGTCCGCCTTCCATGCCTCTCGCGTTAATCAGAAACCTCATGTGTCTGAAAAATGGAACCCAACTCATCTTTGTGGTGGAAATTTGACAAATCCGGACTTGAGTCACCCACAACGCGCCTCAACTCGCTCATTCCAAACCACCGTAACGCCCTGTTCGTGTTATCGATGAATATTTCCATGTCCGCGAAGTCGAGTCACCTTTGAAGCTACCAGATTCGTTCCCCCAACCCCCGGCCACCGCTTCCCATCCCGCGCTCGCGAAGCGCCCACAGCAGACATTTGCCCTATTTGTGCCGATCTCTGACTCGGGCTGAGTGTCAATGTGACGACGCTCTTTGGCTATCTACCAGCCGCCATACGATCGAAACTGGACACAAACACGACCATATTCTCGCCCAAGGAGTATATAAACCCTGCTGTTCTCTCGTATTCTCTTCCACCCAAACCACCACCATCTCTCGCCTCGTCCCTCATTTCTGGGCGATTTTTCTTGGGGGATTTGCTCTACGCCGCCATGACCTCGCGATGTGTACCTCATACTACGCCCTCTCACTGGCGTTCTCCTCTCCTCGCCCTCATTAGTGGCCCACAGCGTTCTCGACCTCATAATCATCTGCTCGACGCGCTTTCGTTGGGCGATTCAATTATACCCCCTCGCCATGAGTTCCGCCACTCGTAACGTCCTCGAGTTGTTCTCCTATGCCCGTAGTATGTCAGCCTCCTTGAAAGTCTTCTTCTCGTACTAACCTCCTCTCGCCTATAGGGTTTAAGACTGCGACGATATCATCTGCGACGTCGACCTCGTTTGGGATCTACGTCATCTCCTCCAGGCGGTTTACGTTAGGCGACTCACAGAGCCCACCTACTCCTTTATACCATCCCGCCTTGAGTCTCCCTGACTCACGTCGTTGCCTGCGGTCCTAGTTCAGCGCCTAGTAAGTCAGCGTCATCAAGGACTATCTTATTGTACTAACTGGTCGGTCATCATTCTAGGAGAACGCTTCGCTACCTCTTACTCCACACCAGGCACCTCAAATCCATACCAGGCGCCTCAACCTCTCAACCCCTCCAGGCGGTTTATTTTAGGCCACTCACTGAGGCCGCCGATCGCCCTATACCATCTCGCCTAACTTTTGCTCATGCGCATCGTTGCCCGCTGGCCTAGTTCATGACCCTAGTAAGTCAGCCTCACCGAAGACTACCTTCTTGTATTCTAGAAAGAGGCCTCATCACCTCCTTAGGCTCAACTTCGATGCTACCTCAAAGCCTCAAATTCTATATGCCTGAGACATTGTCGGAGACGTATCTTGGTATTATCTCTGGCTCTAGTGACGTCCTTCATGACTGACCATTCTTTAGCCTTCCTCCCTACCCCTTATCCCGCCAATCAATCCATCCTCGGCGAAGCGTACACATCGAACAGGGTGGCTTTGTCGCTGGGTCACGCCGATCTTCCTGGGTTGTCCTCAGAAGCTCCATAGATTCGCAGAGCATGCTCGACCATCCACTCACCATATGAACATGGTCGTTTGCGACGTCGGACTCTCTCAATCTTCCTGGCCTCGCTGCGAAACTCATAGATAATCGCCCATCTGCCCACTTCAAACCACCGTCAAGAACTGTCGGCTGTATGCCTCTGGTGACGGCAGCATAGTCACATGATTCAGAGCTCAACGCTAGTTTACCGCGATCGGTCCACTCGAGAGTACTGCTTTATGCAGACAGACTCCGCAGTTTCGCCTAGCGGTAGACGGCGCTGGCATTCTCCTCTGTGCACTGTCAGTCTGTCTGAAGACCCGAGGAATTTTCCCAATGCCGGAACGCACAACAACCCGGAATAAAAAGGAAAATAAAACAAAATACAAACAACTAAACCGATAAATAAAAAAAGAAAATGGATCGGAGAAGGGGATTTAGAGAATAGGAGGCATAGACTTAGAATATTAGTATTTGTAGCGACGGCAGCGTAGTCACACGATTCAGAGCTCAACGCTCGTCTACCGCGATCGGTCCACTCGAGAGTACTGCTTTATGCAGACAGACTCCGCAGTTTCGCCTAGCGGGAGACTGCGCTGGCATTCTCCTCTGTCAGTCTGTCTGAAGACCCGAGGAATTTCCTCAATGCTGGAAGCTACTACGACCCGAAATAAAAAAGAAGCATAAAACAAAATACAAACCGAAACCGATAAATAACAAACGAAAATGGATCGGAGAAGGGGATTTAGAGAATAGGAGGCATAGACTTAGAATATTAATATTTGTAGTGACGGCAGCACAGTCACACGATTCAGAGCTCAACGCTCGTCTACCGCGATCGGTCCACTCGAGAGTACTGCTTTATGCAGACAGACTCCGCAGTTTCGCCTAGCGGTAGACGACGCTGGCATTCTCCTCTGTGCACTGTCAGCCTGTCTGAAGACTCGAGGAATTTTCCCAATGCCGGAACCCACTACGACCCGGAATAAAAGAGAAACATAAAACAAAATACAAACAACGAAACCGATAAATAAGAAACGAAAATGGATCGGAGAAGGGGATTTAGAGAATAGGAGGCATAGACTTAGTATATTAATATTTGTGGCGACGGCAGCACAGTCACACGATTCAGAGATCAACGCTCGTCTACCGCGATCGGTCCACTCGAGAGTACTGCTTTATGCAGACAGACTCCGCAGTTTCGCCTAGCGGTAGACGGCGCTGGCATTCTCCTCTGTGCACTGTCAGTCTGTCAGAAGACCCGAGGAACTTCCCAATGGTGGAAGCTACTACATCCGGAATAAAAACGAAATACAAACAGAACGTAACCGATAAATAAAAAACGAAGAAAGAATCGGAGGAGGGGATTTAGAGAAAATAAAACATAGACTTAGAATATTTGTATATTTCCCGTTCCTTGGGACGTGAGGGGGAAGGAAGATCCTTTGCATGCTGTACTTCGCCTCCCTTCAAGTTATATCTTCACGCTTGACGCCTGAGCGCTTGAGCAGTCAGGCTTTTAGGCGCCAGGCTTGGTTTTGGGGAGAGGAGTGTCAATGGTGGCTTTGCGTACAGTGAATCTATTACAAAGCTTTCGATTATAAAACGAGAGGAAGTGTGATGCACGACGCGCTATGTAGATATGCAAGAATCGTTCTAACTTATGATCTGCGAGATGAGTCCTCAGCGCAACCGACTCAATTAAATTCTTCCGCGTATAATTGCAGATTTTGTAAAAATAGAATACACTTAAATTTGGCGCCTGTGATGAGGGAGCAGTAGTCCTGTTTTTACCGCGCCCCTAAAACCGTGTCAGAATTTGCTTATGTAAAGTGCGGACATTCAATATCGTCGCGTCGGGTGGACGCGACGGCGAGGGTTTTTTTCGACTTCTTGGAGACAGAATGCATCTATTTAGTTGTATATGTATTGTATTGTAATTTTGTGGTGAGAGGAGATCGTCTTGCGATGGCTTTTATTTCAGAGGTTTTGGGGGGAAGGCGCATTACATAATCATCCCCGCGCTTCGAAATACCGCTGTCATTTTACAACTCCTCCACATCACGTCCGGGTGCCCCCATATTTTAATACAATGCTAATTGGCACCTTAGAAGGAACTTTCTCTCCAAAATTCTCATTTCAAGTCCCTTATTGTTACGATAATTAGCCGCAAGTAAAATTTCAAAGTCCGCACTTTACATAAGCATTTTCTGACACGGTTTTAGGGGCGCGGTAAAAAACAGACTTCATATATCGTGATCCGTAGGGCACATCACATATATCGCTGTCTGGCTAGGAGAGACTAAGGGAGCAGGCTGTTGACGTGCTACCTTACTTCCTCATGGCAGTCATTAAGATTGCATATCAATGGTTCCCTGACGTATCAAGGATAACCTTATAAGGTACGTTGGAAAAGCAAGTACACCTACCATAAACTAATCAGCAGTACCCAGGATGACCTCCGATCCAACGGATAAACCGTGGAAGGCGTGGGCGGTGGTGATTGTTCTTAAATACATTGACACTCAACGCATTTACGATCTTCCTCCGCACCAGGTCAGCGAAGCTTGATAACACGTCGAACAACTACCTCACAAAAAGAACAATGATGGTTCCAGAACAAGTTTTTTACTTTGGCGCACATCTCAGATATGAGATGAAAATTATGTACAGACATTTACGATCCATTACAGAAAGGGTCCGCGAAATGAAAGTTGCCAGCATTACTGGGGGTATGGCTTTGGGATATGGAAATAAAAACGACACAAAGTAAAGGGGATTGCAAGTGGAGGCGGTATATTACATTCAAACTTGAGGATAAGGGCTCATGGTGGCCGGCGTGTGCTGAGGTGAGATAGCAGGTTGAGTAACATATCCGCCTGGTTGGCTTGCTTGTTGCGCAGGAGGATATTGGGGAGCAAAGTTGGCCATGTTATTGTTACCCATGTTGTTGTTACTCATGTTGTTGGGGCTGCCCTTGTACTCCGGGGTACCGCCCGAGTAAGAAGGTCCAGCAGCGGTAAAGTCTGTTTCCAGCATGTAGCCTGTCCAGACGCCAGTGTTGCCGCGCATTTGTTGTCTGATAACAAGGAAGATGAGGGTGATGTTGTATGCGAACACTGAGCAAAAGATCCCAGAGTCAGTTATTCCTGTCGATTTCGAAAAGATAAAATGAAAAAGACGTACGCATTATCCAGGTGAGGAAACCGAAGGCCTCGAAGGCCTGTACTTCGCGGCACAGAGTCTCGAGTTCACTGTCTGCAGATAAGGTTATATAAACGAATTCAGAATGCATTTTTAATCAATCGCACCAAAGCGAATGTTGCAGTTGGTAACAGCGAAGATGTTGGCAGTAGAACCGCCAACAGAGAGCCACATGATCCAAAGGAACCCTGATGGAAAAGGAATCAGGCAATGGACAAAAATTCCTTCGAAAATGGTTGCTCACAAGTCCATCCAACCTCGATCGCTACCATGGAGGTAACAGCACCTTTACGATTGAGGGAAAGGAAAAGCCTGCAGGGAGCAGTCAGATATGAGAGTACGTGGAACGACAACGGGATGACGAACATGACAGGAAGCGTGAGGAAGGTGAGGATGGCAGTCGCAATACCGAGGGCGGCAAAGGCGAAATAGCCCCCAAAGAACCTCGTGGTTGTATAATTTGTGATGGCTGCGCCGAGAGCAAGCTCAAGGAAGGCGAAAAGGGTGGCAACCCCTACACACAAAAAAAAAAGTAGTTCAGTTCAACTTGCAGGCCAGCGAGGAAAAGTATCGTACGCACCGAATACGCATGTGCGCACCAGGTTGAATGTCTTGTTCATGTCCGACATCTCTCCCAATAATCAAAAGCCTGTTGAAGATATAAAGTAGAGTGGGGGACGAGAACTTGACAACGGACAGGACAGGGACCACGGAAGGACGGGGGGTTTGGATTAGTTCGTCGGTGGTCCGCTTTATATATATCGTGTCTCTTGGCGCTAATTGATCGAGATCAGGGGTGTACAAATGTGGGAAATGCCCATCCCTCGCGTTCCTGGGATAGTGGGAACCTTACCGTATCCAATGGAGCTTCCGGTCAGCGGCGCCGTTGAGCACGCTATGAATGGTGTGCGGTTTGGTTTCACCGCCCAGCGTCTGGTAATTTCTTACAACCTTTCTATCCCAGCGAGCCCACGAACGTCCGGAAATGTCTTCAAACTATATCCCTTCATCGTATCTTGTCCTGTGACTTGGCATGTCCGAGGTCGCTGATAAAAATCAGGGTGATAGATCTCGACTTCATTGAGGTTCTCACAGGGAGTGGCAATTAATTTGAGAACAACAAAGTCGCTCCAGCTGACGACGATCATTTGGCTGTCCAAAAAGAGCGCCGGATTTCAGATGATAGATACCTTTGGCCGAGAGCAAGCCGCCAAAAATGGCTCAAGGGACTTAAGGCGGGGACAGGCATCGCCTCCGACCTAAGTTAGTCACTATCGATGCTGAGGGAAGACGCGGCATGAGAGGGCTGGGACAGCATTCATGCTCAACGGAACCACTTGATCATCGCAATGTCCGTATCCCAAGGAACTGAAGCCCCGAGCCGAGGTCACAAGCCGAGAATTCGAAAGGGGAGGATCGTTGGGGATAACACAGGGCGCAGAAAGGAATTTATGTTCGTCGAAAATTCGATGAAAATATCTCAGAACATTTAGCCTTTGAGTTCTAGAACAAAGAATGGACAAAAAACACCTCAAAGTTGGCCTTTTTTGTCATTTTGAACAAAGTCAAGAAGGGAAATCTTGATTCTTCGGAAAATAAAGAACAAATACATCAATTTTCTGTTTCATTTTAGGTCATTCATAATAAAATCCTCCTTTTTGCCTTTTTTCCTTGAGCAAATTTGACCTTTACACACTCCGAAAACCGGCTGACAAATCTAATTATAAAGCAAGACTTATTGTCCCTCATTTCTGTTGCCGAAAAGAGCAATGGGAAGGTTTGGTTGTCGGTTGTTCGGAATTTCTTAATTTTGAACCACTTAGTGACCAAGATTAAAACCGTACAATACTGTTAATTTTCCACAACGAAAAATAGTTTGGCAAGTACTGGTCGACCGCTGGTCAGGTTTGGACCAGCACCGCCTCTTTAGGATACTTACACCCATGTTCCCACACCTTGATCCAACATTCCTCATTCAGAATTGGATCAACGATCCGCCATCATGCATTGCGTAGGCCCTGTAAGCTCCGGCTTTCGAAGCATCCACCTCGAGCTGGCAGTCGTCACCCTGCCCTTCTCTTCCTTGCCCTTGCCCGTTAGCCTTTCTCCTCTCCTCCCAGCCGCACTGCCGCCTTCCTCTTCCTTTTCTTAATCGCCCCCTCCTCTTGCTCCTTCTCCATTCACATACACATCAACATCAAGATTGATAACGAGAATCCTCTCGTGCTCCGTGCACGGCGCGTTAATATGCAATGCGGTTGACCCGTGAAGCTCGGGGTTTCTCCCAACCCGCCTTCGAGTCCAAGTTCAAGAATCAAGTCTCGAAGAGCAAACTAGACCTTAATCCTCGCATCACATTCGAAACAGATGTTCTTCTTTTCTCCCATCCCTCTTCCCACAAGCCTCGTCGAGTTTCAATATTTCGATATCAATCTTCACTTCCTTGAACGTAAGCTTGCCCCTGCTCCTAGCCCTTGCGCCCCACTGATAACCAGTTGCACCAGAACCAGAACCGTCAGCCCGCCGTCTCCTCGTCGATCTCGATCTCGAAACCTGGCCCAGAAGCAGGGCCAGGGACGAATTTCCAATCGTCACCCTGGCGCACGCCTCGCCTGCAAGTGCCTGTGAGTCGGCCCCGAGGCTGGCTTCCATGGAGTTGAACATGCCACCTCTGCTTCGCACATGGCTGACCCTGCGCCAGCGCTGCTGTTCCTGCTCCTGCTGCTGCTGCTGCTGCGGCGGCGGCTCCTTGTGCTCTGCCCTTGTGGGTAGAGGAGCTGGAACTGCGATTTCTTTCCCGGTTCTTTCTTTACTCCTTCTTTGCTGGGCCCCTGGTAGTGGTCATGCTCGTGCTCGTGCTTGTGCTTGCGACGGGCCAGGCTAGAATGAAGACTGCATTGGTACGTGAACAGTTGAACGTTGGTTTTTGGGTGGAATGCTCGTAATATCTTTGATTTCTTTTTCTTCAGGTGCGAGCTACAGTTCAGTCTCCAGCTTCACTTCAAGATACTGCCACGCCCGCTCTCGCAGGCCCCGCTTTTCCTTCCTTGAACCGCAGCGAAGCCATTGCTCGCCCAGTGTTGGCGCTCCTGTTGCTGCCAGTACTTCTGGTGCAAACTCTGCTCAGTTTATGCAGGTGCGAATTGAAGCTGGAGCTGGAGCCACGTTTTTTGGCTCTTTCATTTCTCCCACCTCCTCGCCTCCTTCCCATCCACTCCTTGGAGCCCCTTGTCGTGCTCGCGCTCGCGCCGCGCCAGGACAGGACGACATCTGCACTGGTATGTGGATAGTCGAACATGGGTTTTGAGTTCTCATGCCGTCTTCCGTTTGTTTCTTCAGGTACGATGAAATCAATACATGAACCCCACTGGCTTCATTTCGATTTCGAGCTCGACTTCAAATTCGATTATCGAACCAACTCTCCCTCTGCCCGCCGAGCTATTTCCCGTCCCGGGTTCTGATTAGCCACCGCACTCCGTCATCCTCGCCACTTCGGCGCCTTCGCCTGTTCGTCCGCCCCTCCGCCCCAACGTTGGTTTCGTCAAGCATAGCCAATAACTCAGATCCCCCAAAAAATGTGATTCACAGCCTTGTTGAACGGTTGGGACTCGACGAACGTCCTACTCACACGGATCCAATGCCCAACTGGCAGTTGTCACTGCCCTGCCCCCCCGCAACTGCCTAAGTACATTCAATGAGCTCTTTCTTCTTTCGTCTTATCATGTTCATATTTGTGTTCGTATTTATTTTCACGTTGCGTCTGCTTCTCCTTCTTCCCATCGAACCAAAGTCAATGCCATCCCTTTCCCCAGCGCTCTTCTCACAAGGCTTTGTACTTGGACCTGCCCATTTTTTTCTTCCTCGAGTGCGATAGGGCTCAGGCCATGTAAACAAATACAGCTTAAATTACACGTATAGTGTTAAACGACATAGAAATATACCAAATGTACCATATTTATCTGAGCCTGGTTGTTAAAGTGTCGCTATATTTCATTAGTGAACGATGGCCGATCATACAAATCTGGGTCTTCGAATCACAGCCGACTTTCCCTGTAAATACGGCTATGGGTCTGTATGGCTTGAGTTTAAATGTGTCGAGGTACGATTTTGGAACACCGTAAGTGTCAAGTTATTTCCGCAAAGAATGTAGTACAATCTACATAAACCACTCTTCAGCGGCTTCAAAGCCGCCGCCCACACGCTCACACCCGCTTCTGACCATGGATTACTATTTTGGTACACCACTGTGACCATTTCTGGAAGTTTCGCCGAGTTCTATTCTGTAGCCTGTGCAAATGATATTGATGGTAGCTGGAGAACTCCCTTCTAAAACCGTGCTGCATCAGAGAGAAATATCGAATCCGATGAAACCATTGTATCGTTTCACTTAGGGTTCAGTCAGATAAAATATGATAAAGGTATGCCCGAGAACCGAAGAGCTAAGCATTATGTATGCTCTTTTCGGAAGATTGGGAGAGGCCGGACTCGTCGGGGTTCGTTAGGTGTAGGATAATCCACATGTTCATCAAGAAATGTTCTAGAGTCACTTAAACTATCCACATGTTGCTCAAGAAAAAAATTTATTGGACAGTACAAACACGAAGTCTCTTTACAGGAAATGAGGACCAAGAATGAATGCGAATAATTAAAACAATTAAAACCTGTTTCTCCAGCTTGAAATTTGAGGGTTGTTGACCACAAGCCCCGTCCTCACCATCTCTGGTACCTCGAGGTTCAAAGCGGAACGACTGGCGATTTCGGCAAACCATTCTCGGACCTGATCGTTTACAGCTGGCAGCGGTGATGGGAAGTTCTGCAGATCGATCTGGACTGTATAAATAAGCTGGAGCGGAAGATCGAGCATGTGCGGAAAATTGGAGTGCAACGTGAAAAAAACTGCGAATGGAAGACGGGTAGGAAGGTCGCGTGGAAAGATCACATCATAACCCCCCGGCGAAAAAGCTTCGTCAAAAGACTCCATTTTCAAAGCTTGGAGGCGAAGCCTGTCATGCTTTGGGGTGGTCGGCGGGCAGTCCTTTTCAATAAGCGTCACTACGGCGCAGTGTTCACGGGCGGCGTTTTTGAGATGCGCCAAGCGGTTGGACGGGGTGATGGTGATTCCACGGTTGACAATTTTCTTCTCCAACATCTTGATTACCATTGCTAAAACGCGCGGTTCGTAAAGCAATAACCAATCAATGACCTGAACTCCATCGGGAGCCGTTCGAGTTCCTGCGACGCAGAAAGGGCGATGAACTACGGCGTGATTTGCTCCGCATGTAGGGCTCTTTGGTATTCTTGAGAACGAGGATATACAAGAGATAAAGATAGACGCACACAGTAAAATGCACCATAGCACGCTCCGCATTGTATTTCCGCATCCTGTGGAATTGACCGGTTGCAACCAGGGCAGCAGTAGCGGTAGGCTATTGTCCGCTCACGGAGCGGGACAGGAAGACCGAGATCGAAAGTGGTCATCTAGAAAGAAAGATGAAGGTAAGTACAGATAATCGTGATATTTCATGACAAACAAACGAGTGATCGAGGATGAAATTCTGAGTAAAGTGAAAGAATGTGTTGTTCTGCTCGAAGATCCGTGGGACCTTCTAGCAGAAGTTGCCGCCTTTCTCGAGGTCACATGTTCGCGTTGATGCATTCAAAATAGACGCCCGTCAACTAACATCGTGATTTTGGTAGGTTTCTAAGTTTCTAACAAACCGGACCTATCTGTTGACATAGAGCAAGGTATGCGTCATAATAGCGTACCTAAGCTCTCGAAAGCCACTAAGTTCCGAGGAATACGACGAGGGCTCTTTGCCGGGTTTCATGGAAACTAGCTTGAGGGCCATTGCCTTGCATGGCATTTACGAGTCCATTTGCACTCCATTTAAATTCAGATATTCAGGTAATCAACAGTACAAATCTACTGACAAGTGAGTAAACCTACGATGAGGAAAACAGAAGACAAGCATGTAATCTGTTTGGCTGCACAAGAAGGTTTGCTCGTTTCGTGAGGTACCGTAAGCAATGATGAGGGCTAGCCCTCGCGTCCAGATCAATAAAAGAACGAGTCCAATAAATAGGACTCGTAACACCAGGCCCTACCGAGCCGCTGAAGAAATGATGTTATGTTGCCGAATGTTCGACCTACGGTTTCAACCCTGTAGGTGAAATTTAAAATAGACAAGTATACGGTCCGCCCATCCTGACTCCCCAAGTTCTCACCTCGTCAGCCGTGCAGTGCCGATAACTGCCGATAACTTTGAGAATAAAAGCCGTCCGATGTGCGCCGTTCTCAATTTCTTCTCAATACCGGCCGCCGACACCGACTTCGAAAAACTCGCTGCTTGAAGGGATCGGTAGACCGTAGAAACCCGATCGGCTAACAGTACGTGACCTATTCGTGCGATGCACCATTGATCAACTCGGGAGTTATTTTAATTTTTTTTTGAATTCTCTGGATTATCGTCCAATAAGTAAACGAAATTTCATGAAAGCTTAAAACATATTGAAAGGTACAAGAATGGCACTATTAAATTAACGGCTTTGTTGGACCCAATACCCTTTGACTTGACCATGACGGTGAAAATTCCAGTGTCCTGCATCGCAGCCTGGAGTGGCATCAACCGTTTCAAGGCGATCGCAAGATTGCCGGAACGCGTCAAGATTGGCGCAGGTTAGAGGATCGTTGAGCTCTTGAAAATCCAGCGTCAAGGATTCCAGATTCGGGAACCAATTCAACCATTTCGGAAGGAAAGACTGTAGATGCGGCGCTTCAGCTAAGAAGAGTAAGTAAAATGGAACTGATAGTTCGCACCGTGAAATCCTTGTCCATTATTTCGAAGGCAAGGTTCAAAGAGGTGACATTGCTGATCGCCGAGACCTTAATTGCGCATTCACAGTTGAAGTCCTTCGTCGTGCGACAGGTAATGAGATGGAGCCCAAAATGTTGAGGGAGGGTAATACTGAGAACGAAATTGGGTCGAAAGTCCAGATGATTTGAGGCTACCATGACACGACATAGAGATTTCACGGCTTCACAAAAGCCTATCGACGTGGCTGGGATGGAGCATATTGTGGGTTGGATTTGAAAAATGAACAACGAGGAGCTATCGCGCATTTCCCAGCTTGAATAATTTGCGGAGATTCGAACGCATCGCACATCAGGCAGTTTCAGCACCTGCATAATGCCAGCGGACATGAGCTTGGTCGGCGGACCATTAACATCTGGCTTGTTTAGGAGCCAGATGATCTGCAATCGAGGGTGTCGGCCTAGAAACCCTTCGTTGAGGTTAATGCTGATGGTATCACGAACAGACACCTGCAGGTTTTCTAAGTTTGGAAAATGAGCCTGAAGGAGGAATTGGGAATAAGTAGGGGTGTCATCACAGGTGATGTTCAAGCTATAGACAGAGGCGCCTTTGAAGAGCGTTGTGAAGACTCTCCGGAGCCCAGATGTAGGGAATGAAGCAGAGTCGAGGTTTACAATCCTGACGCTATCCATGAACTTGATGGGATGATATCCATGATCCGTTTTGTGTAGCCTTGCCTTTCGCTTTTGCAAAGAATCCGGGTTGTTATAAACGAGCGACTGGCGAAAGGTACGAAAGCCCTGGCATATTGAAATCCTTGTTAACCTGGGTTGGATGGACCCTAGGACCGACTCGAGCGCCAGAGCTGTGGCCGAATCCCAGAGAATGGAGTGTTCATCAGCATGGTAGTAGACTTGCAGGTGATCAACTTTGCAAGAACGAATAAATTTGCAAATAGCATCATAAAAGTAGCGTAAAGTGAAGAAATCGCACGTGAGATGGATCGCTTCGACAGTTTGCATTCCAGGGAAGGACGTCAGCATCTGGACTGCCATGGCTGGAGATTCCCGGGTCAACCTGACTTTCGTATAGGGTTCCGCGAACTTGATGATTCCCAAGCGGTATAAATAGATTCGACAGCTGCAAAGCCTCAGAACATGGCAGGTTTGAGAGTAGGATATTAGGGTCCTATCACAACCTAAATCCATTATCGCTGTGACAAGATCGAGAGGGAGAGACAAAATCGGGAACGAAGGTGTAATATCAATTGGGGTTTGCAACTAATGAAATTCTCAGCAACGGCACATGTAAAAGCGAAATGTTGACCTTACATTCGTTGTCTTGAGAGAGCGACGTAAAATCGAACTGGATGATATCAAGGCTAAAGGCGAGGGCTGGAGTGGCTTTGGCATCTGAGGGGCCTGGATAAACGGATGGCCGTTGGACAACTTGTACGAGACCAGCTCTAGAGCACCGAAAATGTCCTAGCGTAATTTGAGCCTTCACAAAGAGTACGATGAACTAGTTAACTCGCCAAAATTTCTTTGGGTGCTGCTGGAGGAGGGATGGTGTCCAGTGATCTGCAAGTACACCTTCGTCCTAATGACAAGCCCCTTGCTTTTTTGCAAGGGGGCTCAGCATTGCAGGAGGAAGTATTCTACAGCACATTAGATTACACCGCAGTAGAAGGAAAAGACTCACGTCGGCGATCTTGCGCTTCATGGGTGTCTCAACAATCTCGGATGCAACGAGGTCAAGCGCAACAGAAGCGCCCTAGAACGGCAGGTGAGACCACTTTCGCAAAGTAGGAATTCTTTGGAACGAAGGTGCTTACTTCCGTATTATCGGTTTTCAGTATGGAAGAGGGCTTCTCAGAAGAAGAATAAAGCGGGCCAAGGGCAAGCTGTGGGAGTTCCAACAAATCACGAATTATGTTGCCCGACAAAGACATGGGCTGGACTGGAGATGTCGGGCCTTCGTCACCAATGTATTCATGCTCATTTATAGTCCACTCACAAACCCCATGGGAAATGCCAAGACATAATTTATTCCCCATCGAACAAAGAGGAAAACCTGGAGGAATAAGACGATTTTTGTGATAACCACCCGAAAATCTCGGATATTATTTCGTAGTCTCATATTTTGGCTTTATTTCGACACAGGCCGAGCCGGTCCAGGAATCATCGATCTTGCTCGATCGCAACAATTTTTTCGACCTCTATTGTGAAATCAACCGATCTGAAACATCGATTTTGAGCAGGAAAAATAGTCCGCAACTCTTTCGATTCCACTGATGGCATTACAATTGTCAGCTCGGGTCGCCAGGCTAGCAAGAGTACCGAGCAGGTAATTCCGATTTCATTGATGATTCATTGCAATTGTCAGCTCACGGTCACCAGGCTGACAGAGTAGCGAGTAGCTATGCGTAATTATGCAGTCTGTCCAAATTAACACTTTGTAAACAGTGTAACTAACTGGAATCGATAAATCGATAATCCTCGCGTGTATAAATACACATTGGAGTGGAAGGGACACTCAATTCTGTTATGCCCAAAGTCTCTTCCACTCGCTCACTCAAACACTTAGGCTCCGACCGAGCCACCAAAAGGCGGTTACTTCTTGGAGCCACACGACCTCGCAGGGCGAGGACAATTGGCGTGATACAAAGGCCCGCTGCGGACCCAGTAACAAAGCCACCGACCTTACTATCAGCATCACAGCCGATTTCAACGTCAATCCAACAGCTGACCCAAAACCCGACACCAAAACCAAAGGCAGCCCAGTTGTACAACGCGAATCTTCAAGTTCTTTTGGATTGGACCTCTGAAGACTATGGTTTGGTTCTGGTATTGCCGTGTTTCTGATTAGTGTGGCGGCAAATATGCTGAACAGCCAACAGGATACAATCCACGGTCTTGCAAAAAAACACCTCAACATCTCTTTAAGCCTTTCAAAACAAGTGGGGCCACAGATAAAATTGATCCTCGAGCTGGTATGTGTTCTATTGGAAGGATGACTATGCGCACAATCTTATCTTAAACATACGGAAAAGGCAGCCACAGAACGCCCTGTCCTGGGGCGCTATGCGGGTGATTGGGTGACATTCGAGTTTCTCCGCCGGTTTTTGAAGAACACGTCATCACGTAGCAAAAGTAAAAACGATAGAAATGTTGGACGAGGATGATGAAACTAGTAGCTCATAATTCGATCATTTGATACAAAAAGAGAATTAATAGTACCTAGTCGTTTCGTGATCTGGGTGGCCATGAAGTTTGAGCATGAGCATGCGTATCTATTCTGGATGATAAACACCTAAAATGACCACTGCGAAGAATAGACACGGGGCCGACAACTATTGAAGATGCCAAGGAAGCGGGAATACCCCAAGAGGAAATCAACACGTCTAATGCCACCATATTTCTCCTCGTCGTAGACCATTCTGCAGCGTTGCCTTCTATAACGATGCTCGTACGCCTTTGTGACACGCCATTGCTTGTTTTGAGACATGGTGTTGAATTCTGACCTCGTTACAGTTGTCCGCAGGGACCTATAGATGGCCTGGAACACATCTTCCAATGTGATGTAGGTTTTATATGACGCATAGACCTTGATCTTCCATGGAAGACTTTCGATTGCGATAGTCATGAATCCCATTGGAGGGCTGGTGGCTGGTTCGGCAAACGTTCGGGAACGTATGATGCGATTGTTTTTTGTGATCATGGAGGGTGGGTCATTTAAATCCCATGTAACGATCAACATCTCGAGGTATGCGTGAAATTGAATGCGCTGAGCTGAGTGTGATAACGATGACAGCGAGCAACCGCAGCGAAGGTTGGAAGACCGAACTGTCGCCTCGGCGGGTGTCAACGGGTGTTCGTTGTCCGGGGGTGAAGGGTAGTACATGTTCTTGTACGCAAAGTGAACACGCTTGGTCTGTGCTCCATGCATTGAAGTGGTCGTGCGTAGGCTGTAGCGGGGTAATTTATGGTTGCTTGAGGGACGAAAACGACTGACACCCTCTGTTTATATTGTGGTCCAAATATTGCAAACTTTTTTCGCCTTCTTACTTTCCGAAAGAAAAGGAGGTAAATTTAAGCCGAATTCCAGAGAAGATAATGAAACCATAATTTAGCAAAATTGCAGGGAAATCGTAAAGAAATAAACGCGATTGATGGTCCCTGGATCTGAGGACGCCTGGCGGACCCCTTTATTCGCATTAGATTTATTCACCTTACAAGGCCCAAGGGTCTCTTCTTTCTGCGATGAACGCAAGGAGATTTGCTTAGGTATGTAGATATCATATCACGACTGGGCCAGCCATCTTGATAATCCGCGAGTGTCGGGTATTCATCTTTTGCCTAAAAAATAGGTCACCAACGATAGCGGTAAGATACAACGCGTGGATTAGTTTACATACTTCATCTTGGATCCTGGAAATAATGGTTGGAGACTGATTTGTGATTGATAATCCTTGTTCCAAGTGTCCTTCTGCCATATAGTGTTGTATTCGAACATGCAGAAACCTCTAAGAAATTATCAGGGATACCGGCGTATCATCAGTCAAGACTCACCTGTAGGCCGTCATATACCTCGGGACTCCAGGACAACGCATCCTTGAGCCTGTAACCACCTCTGCTGAGGCACCCAACCTGGCCAGGAGGCTTCTGGATAAGCCCACTTGGGGTTAATGGGAGTTGTGAGCGACCTAAGTGAGGTGTTAAACCAGGACAGAAAGTAGCGGCTTTCAGCGATCACGATACTGACAACGAGCATGTCCAACATTTCCAACTAGAATGGAGGCGGCGCTTGATACCAATGAATTGCGGTATAATTCAGCCTCTGAGAAAATCGTATGGACGACTAACGGTGAGGGACCATGCTTAGGAAGCGGATATTTGGCGTCTGGGTCATACATGATGGTGTTGGGAGGCAAAACTGTGGCAGTGCCGAAGTTGAACAAGCTGTGCCTCGTTCCACTTTGGCGGCAAGGTTTTCTTTTCACACAGACACGGCGCAGCCGCGTCGTATGTCAGTCAGATCACGAATGTCAAAGTTGGGAGTCACACGACGATCGAATTGCAAGGAAGATTCATAGTAACTTTCCGTGTTCGGGAGAACGATTAATACTCTAGTTAAGAAACGACTTCTGTAAGAACACAGTCCAAACCCCCATCAATGCTTCCGCTTGCTTCAAGTTGTTCGGCCCATATTCGTATGAAAGCCATGGGTATGTAAAGCATGGGCTTACTGCGAATATCGAATTTATGGTTTGCCATGAGACTATTCCCGAGATGCATGACAACTCCATGGGCTACTTTTGTTGGGTCAAAAAGGAATTGGTCCTTTGGCACCAACCGCAGGCTTTCAAGCATTGTCAGGTACCATCGTTGAACCATGGGTGATTGGATGGCGTCCCCTTGCAATTCCGGCCCTGCGCCTATCAATGCCTCCACCAGGTTCCCAACCATAGAGAGAACTAGTGTTTTGAGAGACAGCTTTGTTGCTTCCATTACAACGGAGTTGGGAGGACCACTCCACCAGATAAATAGGAGACAAGGTTGGCGGTTGATGTATAACAAGTCACGGGCAATGTCGTTTGGCGCAACGTCTGTGAATGTTCCAGTATCGTTAATCAGCGTCACGACAGTGGACTTCTGTCTAGAAAATCTACGATTATTCAGAGATTATAGGACGACCAAAAGTATGAATGCACTCACAACTCTCCAAACAAAAGGATCCCATGTCCAGGCCAGATGAGAAATATGTTCGTTTCTATTTGCTGCCGCTCTTAGGAAATATTCAAAAGGTGTCCGCCCACAGATAATATCGACGTGCTAACCTGGACCAAGCCAAAGACAAATTTTAATGGTATTGATCTCATGGAACGGCGTATTAACCAAGGCAGAGGGCAAATAACTGAGGGTGAAATGCTTTCCAACAGGCTTGAATGTCGCTTCTTGAGGGTAGGAAAGGACGACGTAGCCAAATCCTGGCCGACTGGGAGTTGGTTGCTCGACGATAGCCGGTTGAGGTTCCGAACCCACAGGTACAACTTGTCTACCTGAATCCATGCGCGATTTGAGTAAGTTCAACACAATGTTAGAGATGATTATAAATGCAGGTGTATCGGATCATGTTGTCACCCACGCTACAACTTGTCCTGATTTTATGGATTTGGGACCGAAATTTTGCTAAAATACTACGGCTGAATCCAGATCCGGGTGACGAATACAGTTGCGGACAAGCAAACACATCAAATCCGGTATCTCGGGAATGCGAATTTTCTGGGGAAATCTGACGACGGATTTGAACTCGGACGGTCGAATAGAGACTGTAGGGAGCATCCCAGGGCCTCCGTCCCTGTCCGCATTCGCAGATTTTACCGCAGAAAATTTAGGTGAAATGGCCAGCAATCCGGCGCCACAATAAAGTCAAAGATTTTCTGACCACCATCTTGTGCGGATCGAAAAGTGGGCCGAACACTCAATATATTAACTTGAGTTACTCCAATTTCAATTCGAAATATTGAGTGTAATCTCCTTCATTCGGAGCGGACAATAGTGTCGAAGAGAACAATAGATCGGCTGCTCTTACACCCTGCTCAACACTTAAATGCCCAATCGTCTTTTCCGCTTTCAGCAGATCTCAAGCCTTCTCTCCTGCGCCCGGCTTCATGCCAGAATGGACTGGGTGAGATTTCATTCATAGTGATAGTGCGCGCGCTAATTGAGATCTAGGAGTTTCCAGAGTTCCCCTTCCCCAATGTGATAATCCTATCACAAAGCCAAACGCCCGTAGGTCTAATTCACTAGATTACAGATCCATGATCTCAATCCAGATTTCTCACAGGGAAATCAAGTAACCCAATCATCAACTGTTAACAATGATCTTCACGAGGTTGAGTAAGTTGTGTTGCTGTGCGTTTTGTCCATCACTTGAATTGTCTTCTGGAAAGGGAGACTGGCTATAGCGCCGATTCCGAGGATCCCAGAAATGCCGCTGCGATCCGTCAGACATCGCGGAGGCAACCAAAGTCTGCCCAGATCAACCTCCTCCATGTGCGTTCAATTTTAGTAAAGCGTTGCTACTTGTACTCAATGATGTCAAAACAGCGACTAGTGCGCGACTTCCTTCGAAAAAACGAGTTTATACCGCCCAAGAAGTTCCCTGTGGTCATCCCCGAGCTTCCACCTGGGCCGAGTACGGTGACCGCCGAAGCCTACACAAACCGTCATCATAGTGGCCCTTCCATGGATAACATCCAAATCCACTGGAAGCTAACTATGGACCAGGAATGGAATGCCAGGGCTCTCCAACTTCTTCGCGACAAATTTATCCTTCACCTGAAGGAGGAACATCTCACTGAGCTTGTCAGACTTCTGGGTCATGATAATGTTTCTGACTTGGCCGTTATTGCGCGTTCGCTCTCTGAAATAACGGACATATATCAGCTTCTTTACAGTAAATTGAAGTCTCGACGATCAAAACTCAAGTCAGGGCTCAAGAAGGTGAACATGATGCCAAATGCCTCCAGAGACGAGATCGAAGAAGAGATCCAGCGAAACTATGCTAAAGAAAACCTGCGATCACGTCGGTATGAGAGAAAGAAAAATGTGGGTGATTATCCATCCCCCTTATTTCTATTTTCCTTATACATTGCCAGCTTTACATTAGACGTGGAGAAACCATCATCCAGAAACTGCAATCCGCATTACTGGCTGATGACCGTGAACAGTGGACTTCGATCCAAATTATATTCGCTCATTTAAAACAAGAGGATATATCCTCTGATGAAACTGAAGTTGAAGACATGTTTGGTTCGCCAAAAATAGTCCGAAGGGTGCGAAAGGCATGGGTATCCCCAGTTGTCTCGAAGGTGAGCCTTGAGTTCTTGGGTGGACAATAGTTCTGAGATAAGACATTCAAGGTTATGAATTTGGTTGACAGTCAGTATTGCTCTCGGAATTCGAACGGCTCTGTCAAACGAGGGGCTCCGCCTTTGCGAAGAGAATGGACGTCGAAGTCAATAAATACTCTCAGTAAACCCAAACCATTTCTCCCCAAAAATTTCTACAGCATCGATGTCACTGCAGAGGTATTAGCCACTCTGTTCGCTAAACCTGAGGTCAGAATACCGGCCGTGAGTTTTGAGTTTTGCTTGAACAACATAGACTGAGACATGATTCCACAGGTACCTGAACCTCGCTCTCTCCTCGCTCAGTACCAAATACCGACGGGTGATGCCAACCCTGAGCCAACTGCCATGGATACAAATTGAAGCTGACGACACAGAGTCGTTATAAATATATTTTCTTTTTATTAAAATTTATTGAATTTTCCAATTCGGCACACCTGATTTGACACCTGATTTGTCAGTTGGGGATTGGAACCACCCCACCTGACTAAGCACGTCGCGTCATGCCTTAAGTCCGCCCTGCCTGAGCATCTGTAATGCCACTCCACCGCCGTCTAGGCCTGCTTTCAAGTAATATTTTTAATTACTTAGAACAATTTCTACTTTCAAGAATGGAGTCCGAGCAAAGACATCAATTGGATGACCAATGCACGGAGATTGTGGTTGGTTGTATCAATACTCCTGAAACCATTTTCAGCTATGCAAAGAGAGGCGCTGATAAACTTACTCGGTCCACAGCGCGCATTACAAATGACGATGCATCCCATGGTCTTCGATTCGCATGGCATTTGATTTGGTCATGCCTAATGATCTCGACCGCAGTTTGAGGATCATTGTCATAAATTGCAGCGCGAAAGTCGGTGAAAGGTGCAAAATAATCTTCTTCTGGTGACAATTTTGATCGTTTGAAACGATGGATTGCAAAAAAGACATCCGTTTGCACCCTCGGACCACATATGCGGCTGTGCTGAAATATTTGGCGTACCTGGGCAGGTCGTATCTCGCACTGAGATGGTGAGCCAACCGCTGTTATGTCGGAGAAATAAACGAGACTGTGGGGGAGGGAGGTGTGAAAGTCGGTATACTGAATGCCCTTAACACAATGCCGATGCAATTCGAATGTATTTTTGCCGTTGAAATGAGCGACATCAGCCTGGGAGTCCCCATTTCTGACGAGAAACAGTATAAGCGCTTGTAGAATGTCCGGGTCCAACACCAACTCCTTGGGCTGCTGTTTATTCCCCCGGGTATCCCGAGTCGATAAGTCATTGAGTTCCTGAATGTCGATATGTCTTTGCAGGTCAGCCCAAGCTTCCTGTAGTATGGGTGGACAGTGCCTGGAAGAGATAAACCTTCCAAAATTTGCTCGCCTGCAAAAAGCCCTCAACGCCGTTACTTCCATCTCGCCTTAGATATCAGATCAAGTTAGTCAGGAACAAGGTTATGTCCACTAAAAGCCCACCTATTTTTCCATTGGTTTTCATGCCCTGCAGTCTTCCTATCAAACGTTCCAATGAGAATGCCCAGGTTCCATGCAACGGTCCGAATAATAGAAGGATGTCGGGTATATGCAGCGCATAATGATGGTTTGGTTTCAAATCGTAGTCAGGGAACAATTCCTGTATGCCGCAAAGATATCGACGCATGTAAAAAGCGTAACGTTCAGCATGGTATTTCGATGTGCGGCGGGATAAACCCCACGCAATCGCCATTGCTAAATCCAGAGTGTGTTCTACGATTCGACGAAGACGGGTGTAACCTGGACTACCAATCGGGAATTTGGACTTAGCCAATAGCTGAACCAGAGAGACAGGTATGTCGAATTCTATTGCTGTCCTCCATTGATCTGCCTTGAGTTTACCGTGCTCTGGAGTACCAAAATTTTGAGGAAGGTGGGCTTGCCAATATGGCCGAATCGTGTCGATAATTTGCTGGTGTATGGATAGGAGGTCATCCTTTGTAATGATAGGCAATGTCTCTAGTTCTTCATTGCGGTTGACGACGGTCTTGATGTCAACAGGGGCTCCTGCTTGTAAAAAGGGAAGCGGGTCATTTACTGATTCGGGACAACCGTTGAGCAAGGATGCAAATTCGTCATTTCTCGCTGGTGAAAAGGAGGCACCCTGAGGTAGGTTTCAGTTCTGAATAGATTACTGTGAAGTCAAAACTTACCACCAAGCTTTCTATATATTCAGCCTTGGTTCGTCTTCTTTTCATCTTAGGGCCCAGGACCACCTCGTTTTCTTCACAGAGGGCTTTGAGTACATTCATTTTTAGCGTTCGTAGTCTCTTGTGGGAGCCGTTATCCAAAATTCTTCTTCCGTGGTCCATAGCTTCCTCAGAAGGTAGATCAGCGTCAGATTCGCCCTGGGGTAAATCTTTCACATTTAAACCCAGAAGATCGCGACAATGACGTGGAACAACACCAAGAAGAAGGATGTGCATGCCTTCGGTGATAGTCCACTGAGACGGTTGCCAATATGGGAGATTGAGCAATGCAGACCAGCGAATGCCATGAGTTTTGACATGCGAATTCTGAGCTGTAGCGCTTGTACACACTTTCCAGGCAACAGCAAGTTCATCGTGTTCTTCTCGCGACAGTCCTGGCGGCCAGGAAGAAATATCAAGGTTGTCAATGTCCTTCCTGGTGAGGCGACATCGTGAACAGAAATACTGTGCCGCATGACCACAATTGCCAGTGACCTTTTTTGATGCCATTGTATCGCATATCACGGGAATGAGAGCGGACTTGGAGTTCCGGCCAGTCGGATAGTCATGGGTCTGGGTAAAATAAATACCAGGATTATAAGCAACCTCGAGGTCGTCAATAAGCGGCAATAGGAAATGATTGATGGCATCGAGAGACGGTTCACGGGGGCCAGGGATAATGCCAGCAAGATAAATATTCTCTTCGAGCGTGCGGAGGTGTGGTGGAAGGCTAAGGCATATCATTGCAATAACGCCAGTCGAAACAGACTTTCCTGCCGCCTTATTATGGTTAGGGTTGTACCAATCCACGCACAACGCCCAGACAAGCCGAAGTTCTGTGCCTACCACCCTGAGGAACGGCAATCCATCAGAGTCAACAAATCCTTGGAGGGCTTGCGACGACATAATATCTGATATTTCATCGTTGAAGCCACAGGTAGCCATGTGCGAAGTAATGGCTTCTTCAATTCCTGGCCGAGATAATACCGCTGCAACATGATCGTGGAAATGGTGATATGCGTAGGGTTTTATCGGTTGGGGAACACTCTTTCCATTTATAACCTTGGATTTCCCCACAAGAGACGAGCCACAGATTTTGTTGAAACGGGTTTGAGTACAGGTCGTCGGGTATTTCGAAATTCCTGACCTGTAATCTAGTTTGGGGTGATAGATTGCAGAACAGGACGGAAGAGGACAACAGGCATATGTTGTGGTCTCTGGCTCGAGGTTGAAGGCTTTCAATGCAGTCCGCACGTCGACAACTATTCCACTGTCGCTTTGCAAATGGTGGCTATCCAAAGTATGGAGCAACGTTTTTCGACTCCAGTTCGAGATAACGAGTGAAGCATTTGCAGCCTTGTGCGATGCCCCATGAAAAAGATTTTGAGCGACAGCGCCCAACATCGATAAAAGGACATCCTGTGAAACACCGGCCAAGTTGTAGTCATAAAACCGAGCTACAAATTCTGAGTAAATATCTTCAACGGAGAACACAGAGCACGTACCTGTATTGTAGAGTTTTGGCTTTGATTGCAGTGGTTCAGAGGAACCAGGAATTAGATTGATTGTCGTAGAAATGGGGAGAGCCTTCGATAAAACCTGAGTCAGAGACAATCCGCCAAATAACCGGTCAAGGGTAAGGGTGGTATGCTCTTGACTATCGGTGGCAACGCCTGAGGCCACATGTCAATGACGCTAGCTAAAGTAGAAAAACGGCGGACCTACAAGGATTTGGGTTTAGCTGGGTCATGCTGTTGCCTGCAGCAGTACCGCAAGGATCTGGGCTCAGGGGCGGACTGCCAAATAGTTGTTCCAGGGTGGCAAAATTTTTACTCTGAGCTGTGCTTGTAGATGCTCTAGATTCTGAGAGCTTGACATCAATAAAGCTGGTGAATATCAGTAAAGGAGCCAGCGTACGAGAGCTAGGATTCATCCGGGCCACACTTCCATTGCTTACAACGGCTTTGGAAACTGGAATTGGATCTAGAGTTAACAAAAGATAGTAATCGGTCACTGAACAAGATCAGCCTTACTCGATATCTCTTTAGCCGATGGATGATAGAGCGAATGCAGTAGTTTTTGATTCGTTGCCGCAATCGATGAAGCGGCCTCTGCCCTTGAATTCTTGCGGGTGGACATCGTCGATGGTGATAGCAATGGATGATTGGCCGCTTGAATATCTGCGGACGCCTGAGCGCTGGATTTTGCTGCAGAAAGGTAAGTACAGACATTTGCAAAGGATGCATGGCATACCTTTTCTTCCAGCAGTCGAGAGCATTGGAGAATCGGTGGTCCGACGCCTGCTACCCCCTGCTTTTTATATACCCCGCTACTTCATTGTTCGGATTACAGAAGGTCGTCAAGTTACGTTGACTCTTGATAGACAAGCTGCAAGTAGAATTGAGAAGCGGTCAGCACTTAGGGTCCACCGGTCTTTGTTCGCGTTTTGGGAACAAACGGAATTGAGAACAACGACTAGATCTCCAACAAGAACAAGCCCATTGGAATAAGCCTTCCCATCCAAGTATTTTTGTTCTATAAGGTTTCCAATTGCACTCCTTTTGTCAAAACGATTTTCCAACCTCTCCTCTGGGCACACAAAACATGAAACGAAAGCTCGAAGGTCACGTCGACGACAATGTTCAGCCGAAGACCAAATCCGTGAAAGTCGAACATATAGTCTTTCAGAAGGTAAGTCATTATGTCGTAAATATTTATTCTGCGAGCTTATAGGATAGGCTCTTCAGGCATTATTGGAGATACTGAAATGCAATAGCCTATGTTTCGACTACTCAGAGTCATTGAAAACATCCAGTGTACCTAACTTAAGGAAGGTCTGCGCTGAATTTCACCTTCAAGTCGCGAAAAGTGGCTGTGGAAAGAAGCCTGCTAGTGTTAAGCGTGACTTCATCGATGCCATTGTCCTGCACTTGCAAAGACTTTCGGTAGTGGCTCTTTACCTCATCACAGATACTATCTTGTTCATCCGCAATTCATCCACCTCCCTTAGGTCCCACTTCTGAACCAACAGGAGGAAGTTTCAGGCTATTCTCGTGGTCAAGGCGAGAATCCCATGGACTTTATGCATGAATCAAGCCCTGACAATGTTGGTACACCCGACAAGCCTCTTTCGATGATCGAGCGGGTCACATCGGAAAGCAGCTCAGGACACGACATGGACATAGACTCTGAGCCGACCAATTCTATGGCTGTCGGATTCCCTGTCCTGTAAGTCCCGTCCATTTCGTTTCCCAACTATCATTAGACTTGATTACTGTAGGCGTGAATCGGGTAGCAACATTCAAGTGCGAACATTCAATAACCGGAAAGATTTCCACTACCAATCGTTCATAAAATACCCCTGTACATGTGGTCAGGGTATTAATATTCAGGACCTTGGGAAAAGTTTGAACCCTGCTGGCTTATACGAGGTACTTCGTTCGATCTTCCCATCTTTCCTTTAACCATTCGTTCGCTGACATGGAATTATTATCCAATGAAGCTCATTGACCCTTTGAACTACAAACCAGTCTACCTTCCAGATATGTATATAGACCCTGTCATTATCGACCTGCATATTAAGCGACAAGGATACCTCCGTCTAGTTCGTACAGAAGGATAGCAAAGTCCGCCTGTTTGGACGCCACGATTACCCATGGTTTTCTTTGTAGCGGTGTTGAATGGAGCGTACGCATGAAGTATTGGCGGAATGGAGAATATAATTAATCAGGAGAACTTGCCCCCATATTGAAAGGGTAATAATTCATACAGAGTTTGGTGGCCAAATTATCGTACTAGAGTATGAAGTGCAATCACCAATCTCCAGACCAGGCCAGAGTATTAGGGTGCAACGTTGACCTTCGCCAATTTGGAGACTATGCCCCAATATTGGCCAAGGTAAGTTGTGGACGGAAGGTGATGAATGATTGATGAACGCAAAGAGAGTTGAAAGCTGTGCCATTCGGGATCTGAGAATAACAAACGCACACAAATGGCCGAGCCTCAAGTCCGAGTCCGAACTTCCCTTGCGAATCCCGATTCCTGAGTCCTCCTTGTCCTCCTTATAGCTGTCCGTATTTGATTTGGAACTTCTCTAAACAAACACGAAACTCGTTGGCGATACTCCTGTTCCTCTTCAACTTTAACTGTCTTCATTCGGACTGGGTGTCTTGGGCTGGTCGTTGATTTGGAACATCTCTAAACAACGTTGTTGAGCTCGATTCAAGCGAAAATGTCTGTTTCCATGAAATTGCCAAGGACACTGTGGTGAGTACATTTGTTGTTTATACGTCAACAGTCTGCTAATTAATATAAAACGATTCTGACAAGGAGAACGGCCGTGTTCAAATTATCAATGGTGACATTTTCTATTCACCGAACTGTCCTAAGGAGCTCAAGTCGATTCCCGAGCGTGACGTCCACAACATACTGCTCCCCTACCCTACATACGAGAACATAAGGAAGCCGACAAACTTCAGCGCAGTCAGCCTTATTGACTACCAGAGTCCGCGATGGTGGAGCATCCCATTTGGATGGGTGGCCTTTGTTCCACGAATACCAGACTTTTCTGGGCCGGTTTTAGGAAGGATGAGTCGGTTGCCTCGCCGGGAGGAGTTACAGTTTGAAGAGGAAACAGGCTACGCAATGCCAAGTCGGATGCTGCAAGATTGGCTGTATCTCGAGCGCGACATAGTTCGCGCTGTTCAGCTGCTTATAGTTCATACCAAGTCGACGCCGCTCCTTCCAGCCTTTCCTACAGTTTTTGGTTACCGACACCAGCACAAGTCGTGGCGTACTGCTCTTATTGCTTTCAAAAGGTCAAGAAATTGGTTTGCGATGTGGATTGGGGTTCTATCATACCTCATTGCTGTTGCAGACACAGAGAGCGCTGCAAGGAAAAACTATCCTTTAATCGCGCTAACAGATTGGTATTCGCATTTGGCTGAAACTGGATGTTCCGAGGCGTGGCTGGAAGGTCTTACAATGTCATCAATGGTGTGTGACTTCTCCATGTGGGCCGAGAAAGCAGGCACGATTTTGTCGCTAGAAGACCTGCTAAAGGACAGCAGGCTTCCAAAGGTAGAATGGTTGTGCGCATTCGGTATCCCCAACTGGTATGGGTGGAAGCCGGAATGGTCGAACAACTCCAAGTTTAAAGCTTATGCACCCTTACCACACCAAATGCAGAGCATATTCAATGGAATGCCTGCACAGGTTTCACGACCAATAGATAGTAACGATTTTTGCCAGAAGAACATATTGACGTGGGCCGAATTTAAGGCTGGTAGGGATGCTGTAAACATACATATGGAACGAGTGGAGTCATTACAGCGTCGCAATGAACGCCTGGCCCGCGAAAAAAATCCTGTTACTGCAACAATGCGAGTTTTTGAATGGATTCCAGACGATGACGGAAACCTTGTACGAACCAAGGTTGATAGGCGATTGAATGAGAAAACGCTTAAAAGCTATGAAAAGGGGCACACACAGTATGATCCCTTTTGGCACGAATGGGATTGCTGCAAGGATGTGGGTCAAGGCAGTTACGACGAGGAACCCAATTATGGAGAGAACGCGGACTGTGATGACGATGGTTTTGGGCTGGACAGTCCGTTCTCTGATCCCGAAGGCATGTCTGAGGTCAACTCAATCTCAACAGAACACATTAACTGGGCACACAAAGAAGGTCTGGCTGGTCGTTCAGCAGAAAGAGCGAGCTCACTGCCTAAGGACGGGTTGGAGTTAGAACAAGAAGATGAAAGAATGGACGACGAAAGCATGGAAGATGAAAAAATGGAAGAAAAATTCGTTGAGGGACTGGAGGGGGAAATTTTTCATGTCCTTCGTCTTCATTTTGGTTTCACAGGAACGCTGCCAGTGGCCGCCTCCCAACCTATAGAAAACTCAAAAGTGTGGAGCCGCTTCATGAGAGTGATGGGCATTAAGTTTGTTGACATAGAGAGGGCCAAACCACTCTTCGAAAGGAGCCACATTATTGCAGCATGCGATTTTATCCATCGATTACAGTCAAACGCAAAAATTCTCGATGATGAGTGGGATCTCGGAAGATCACATCGGGAGTCTGTTTACTTGACGCACAGGATGTCCTGTATCCGACTCCTTAACGTCAAGCTAAGTAATGAGCGCACCTCAACATGGTACATGTTTGATTTTGGTTCTTCAAGGACACAGCCGTGGATGTTCACCGTTATGTCTGGTGCAGTCGCTTTGACTGTCTGTAGGCTGGACAGCAATTATACTGATGCAGATCTTGTGACATACTTCTTGCAGTGTGGGATGGCATTTCAAACAATGCAAAGCTCCTCTTCCCTTACTCGTGCTCCATTTTCAACCAAGTCGACTGCCAAGCGCGCATCGCGGAAGCAAAGTTACCAGTTCCTAATTGACGACTTTGCAACATTTGAAGCACGTGCAACACAATTTTTAACAGAAAATCGACGTGCGCGTGTTGCCTGTATGATGGGAGGTGTTATGTGGAGGGTCGCTTGTTCAGTTGTTAATTGGAACAATGTGCTCCGCGGTCCGTCTGGATGGTCGCTCGATCGTTGTGAACATGTAGTCGGAATTCAAGAAAGGACTTCAGTGGAGTTTGTTGATGATGCTATGACAAGTGATGAAATTTCTGATCTATGTGGGATGTATTATGTCCTGACCGGTGCGTACTAACCACTCAGATCACAAACAAAACCCCTTCTTACTTGTCTGTTAGGCAATGGCTATCAGTATGAAAACCCATCTTGGTATCCTACGCCTCAGTCTTTCGCTGGCTCAGGGTTTGACCATGGCTATTGGTCCGATTTTTGTGAAGGCCAGTTCAAAAATTGGCATTTAAAAGGTTCGCGGCCACATCCCACATCCACAGCACACCCTGAGCTGCCAGCGCGGCAGCCGATAAACAAAGTGCACTGGACTTCAAACTTGAAAGGTTCTGCTGAATTACGTAGGGCAAGATCAAGAATGGAGAAGTTAGCGGCAGACCTGATCCAGGGCCATGTTCGGAGTATGCTTGGCTGAGTGAAGGGATTCTCAATGACGGCTTTCTCGGATTCTAACAAATGTTCTTTGAGTGGACGCCATCCACCGAGAACTAAGTGCTTACCGTTAACGGCGGACGATCATCATTCCTTTCTTTGCCACGTACCACCACCACCTCGACTCCTTAGCCTGATTCCTCCCTCCGCCTTACTGATACCTCGTCCCGTCTGTCTAACGTATAGACTCATGAACAGTAGTTACTCAGTAATACTATTACCTAATTAGTTTACTCGAATACACTCTATTTAATGCGATTTCACCACTTCACAGTAGCCATTTCAAGTGGGATCGAGGGAATACGAGCGGGCTTGGGATTCCCAGTGAAAAACGCCTCGAGTGGGATCGTGTGGATCTTACTCGATCTTGTCATAATTACTTGATAATTTCTAGAGTCTGATCGAGTTGACTCGTTAGGTTAGTAGACTCGTGTGATCAGCAGTGATATTCCGTCAAGCGTTTTTAGACGGCCGCGCCCCCAAGGACCTTTGAGCGATCGCGAGGCACGGTCGGCTCATTGTAACTAGGTACATGTAACCTGACATCGCTTACTTATTTCACCAGTTTTTAGGTAGTTAAATTTTCATGTCTTTTCGTGCATGTCCGGCCTAAGAGTATATAAGGCGAGTAATTCTGTTTTTCATATCGACTTCGACCTATCCTTTCTTGCCCATGGTCTCTCTCATCCCTTTTTTCAGATTTTCTCACAAAGTGAGGTCTGTCAATCATCATGGCGGCTGGCACTCATTCAAACATATCCAGATCGGCGACCTGCCCGTTTTTAGTCATCAAATATCCACCAAGAGTTCATACCGCCTTAACTGTCTGAAACTGAACGGAAATGGTCTTCTTGCAGCCGGAAGTAAGTTCCCATCTATTGACATGGTAACTCCTTAACCGTCGAGACCTAAAGACGAGGATGGAGTTATCGCTATTTTCAACCTTCGGTCCGACGAGGTTGATGGTCCCCAACAAGTTCGACTACTCGGTTTTGAAGCCGGAGGCGTGTCAGACTTATTTTGGATTACCACCGACACGCTTGCTGTGGGCACGACAAGAGGCTGGTTGGTGGTTTACTCAATGCGAAACGAGGCGGTAAGTGTATGACCGACAATTTTATCTCAACCTTAAACTCGACCACAGGCTCGACTCTCAGAAGTGTGCAATGTCAAAGCGCATGGCGACGGCGTATCTCATATTTCAGTAGAAAGCCTTGACTACTGCCCAATTACGCAAACATTGGTGTCTGTTGGAGAGGGTGTTGGTTCGATTAAACTGTGGAAATTTATACCCGAGGATGGCAAGTTTTCCAGGTTTTAGGAGGTAAAACTATTTATCGGAAATTTAGGACGACTTACCCCGCAACCTGGGCCTTCCGAAACTACGGCATATCAATTACCTAGATTTGTTAGCTTCACTGGTAACGGATCAAGAATAATGGTCGGCTACCTTCAAAACGCCCTTGTGTAGGTGTTTATTCTTTTACCTAACTTATATTCAACACAATACCATGCCAGGCAAACCTTCTCCCTTCAACCTTGGACGCTCGTCGAAGAGCACATTTTAGGAGAAGACAACTCCACCAACGAACATAGCCACCTGTGAGTCACCAACATCAATTCCTTAACTATCTAGTTATCAAATCACAACACTATCGCAGTGGCAGCGCGTCCCTGCTGGAGGCCTCAGGACTGTTGGCAAATTTTAACCTCAGACATGGCGTCGATTTCTATGACATCGCTACCTTCGTGAAAAAGTACTCAGGACTCCATCCTGTCTATGAGGACTGCAATCAAGGCCTCGCTATATTGCGAGGTGGTTCCTATCTTGCGTCCGCGGCTAGAGACGGGGCTATACATATTTTTCAAACCCGCGATGCCTCATTTGCACTTAAACTGAAAGTCCCAGGTAAACCTTGTTAAACCACGAAATTTGTGTACCTCAACATCTGTTGGCAGGGAGAGCTCACCAAATAGACGCCATACACGTCAGCCGCTCTTATCTACATATGTTATGAGGGATTTAAATTATTAACCAGGCCTCAAAATGTGGCGCTAGCGAATTTCTAGTCGCGTCATCGTGCACAGAAGGATCGCCAAGCGTCCTGACTGTTTGGTGCTACAAGGTATGTTAAATTTGATAGCAGCCTTCCAATGACAATCGACTTTGCTCCAGGAAGTCAATCAAGCTGGTGTAAAGCAGAGCATAGAATCTGACCGTTCCACATTTCGACTTGCGATCTTGTGCATTGCCATTTCTCTTGCAAGCCACTTCATTGCATCGATCGCCCCGCTTGTCCAACAAGAGATCTGGGCGAAACTTACCCATGACAAACTGGCTCACTCGACCTCCGAAATACCCGAATTGGGATCTAAACTAATGCAAGAATCATTAGGCAAGGAGGAACAACAGGACTTCCGAGCTTTACCGATGCTTACTGCCAATTCTCGCTCGGTCGCAATCAGGGAGAGACGCAACGTGCCAGAGAACGAACGCTCTGAGATTATCGCCCTTTGAGGCTTGAAGCTTGAGGTCTAAACAACGGATCGAACTCGCAACAATTGGCTGGGCCTGGGGAGATGGACTCGCGAGTTGACACCATTCCTTTATTCCTGAATACATATTTTTATGCCCTTGAAACTCCAGTCATTGCGGACGTATCCTTGAACTCAACTTAGCAATGTATTTTTTTTTATTAGTCCTATTTATGTAAGGACTCGTTTTAGTCTCGTCATCCGCAGTGGTGATATATAAGGAAATTCTCCCGTGAGAATCACCCGATCATGAGAATGATGGGTTGGACCGTCTGGTGCACTTGAACCGTGGAACCCCCCATACGTCATTTCGTGACCACGCACGTGGTTAACGCGTCGCGCTCTGTGCCGTCGATTTCTTTGTTTACAGCCGCGCCTCTACCTCGTCCACAGTCAAATGGCATCCGCGTCGTCGTCTTTTGCCCAACAACATGCCAGGTCATACCGGAACCTCGATTCCGCTCGTCGTAATGGATCGTGCTAAAGTACGTAGGCTCTAGTAGACCAATCTCTACTGACTAATTCCTCTTCCAGGCCGCTGAAGAGCGATATTCTCATGAAATTATTGCTCATGCAGAATCCATGAAATTGATCGACGGCCTGAAGAAAGATCTAACAACATCTCAAGCTGCCGCTCGAGAGCGCCTTACTGTATCAGAAACAGCCCAGGCTAAACTCACCTCATCGGAGAATAGTTGGAGGCAACAAAAGGAGGCGCTTGACAAAGAAGTTGCGGATCTCAATGCCCGGTAATTCTATCAATCGATCTTCGCATTGTATTGCTGACTTAATTGGATGTGTCAGCGCCCAGGACCTGGCACAGCAGAATACTGTCCTTCATCAACATCTCGAATCCGTTAGTGCCCAAGCTACTCGTATACGACAAGCTTCCGATGCTCCTATTGACCACGAGCTTCCACCAGATGCTTCTGGCGACACTGAAAACAGGTTATCGGAACTCCGAGTTGTGGTCAACTACCTGCGCAAAGAAAAGGGGATTGTTGACCTACAATTTGAGATGAGCAAACGAGAGAACGAGGTCTTGAAGACCCAAGTTGACCGCCTTTCACTGACGTTGCAAGAGACGCGCACGACCCTTGCCGAGGTAAATTGACCCATCTGGCAACAGGATTTGTTCTAAATCATTCACAGGAACGGGAGCGAGCTTTGGAGAACACGGTATCTGCGGCGCAACACGCCGAACTTGTTGAGAGGATCAATCAACTAAACATTTTACGGGAAAGCAATGCCACCCTTAGGACGGAAAGCGAGAGCGCTATTAAGAAGGCCCGCGAACTTGAATCCAAGCTCATGCAACTTTCAGAAGAACTTGAGCCAGCCAAGGAAAAGGCACGTTCTGCCCAGGCTGAGCTCGAAGCGACAAAGTTACAGATGCAACGCCTTGAACAAGAGTCCCGGAGGTGGCAAGAACGAAATACTCCTCAGCAAGGTATGCCTTATTCTGTATACCGCCTTTGTTGGTTTTGTTACTAAGTCCTTTTTTACCACGAAGTATGACCGAATCGATCCGTCAGAAGTTCAGGCCCTCAAGGATGAAATTACCAAGCTGAAGGCTGAATTATCTGCGGCGGAGGAGAAACTCAAGGAGAAGGAAAGCGAAGCAGTTGCTCAATCAACGAGGGTCGGTATTTCTTGTTGCTATTGTTTCTTTCTGCATTGAACATCTTGCATTAGATTGAGGCCTTGGAAACAAGCTTGCGGGCCAGGACAGTGTCAATAAGAATACTCAAGGATTCCGAGCGAAATTGGGAGAAAGCTTCTCAGGCATTGAAGCCTGAAGCACCGGCACCTTCAGCTGCTCAGCTGGAAGAGATACAAAAGCAAAATGCACTTATTGTAAATGAATTAGCATTTCTTACTCTTCAAGCTACTGATGATGTTATTCAGACAAACCTACAAGCAGAACGTGATAAATTACTTGGCGAGAAGGAGACTTGGAATAAAGCTCCTGCGCCTCTGGCTGAGTCAACTGACTCGCCAAGCAATTGGGAAGCTGAAAAAGCCCAGTTGGTAAAGTCGCGCGATGAGGCGCTGGAAAAGCTCAAGGTATTTATTTCTCAATTTATTTTTGAATCTCATTCTGACTTGCTTTTAGTGTGCAACTGCGGAAGTTCAAAAGGCAACAAATGAGTTCAGGAGCATCAAATTCCAAAATGTGAGTATATTCTCCTCTCAGTGCTCCCCATCTCATGAAACAATAGGATAAATTCCAAGTACGTATCCAGGACCTGATGAAGGCAAAGGCTGCTGAGGCAGACAAGCAAGCAGCTCTCGTCTCTGAGGCGGTTGAAAAGGCTAAGGCAGATATGAATGCCGGAGCTGACCCAACATCTCAAGAACTTTCCAAACGCCACGCCGACGAACTGCGAGCTTTGGAAGAAAAACTCAAGGCTCAGCACGAGACAGAGTTAAAAGATAAGGTCGCCTCTGCAGTACAGGAAGCCCTTAAGACGCAACCAGCCCCTGCACCCCCGGCAAACAACGCAGATCAACAAGCGGCTATTGATGCTGCTTTAGAAATTTTCAGGAAAGAGATAGAAGCTCGCCATGCTGAAGACATTGCTTCAGCTGTGGATCGTGGCCGCATGGAACAAGTTGCGAAAGGAAAGCTAAAGGACTCGCAACTAGTGAAAGCTCAAAAGAGAGTGAAGGAGCTTGAGGCCCAAATTCACGAATGGCAAGCTGCTGGCATTGTGCTTCCTCCACCTTCGACCCCAAATACCTCTGTGCCAGTTGTCGCCCCAGCCGCCGCCGCAGCACCGCAGAATGTCGCTCCAAAACCAACCGCTCCATCTTCCCAACAACTCGCTACTGGAACGTCCCACCCAAAAACGACTCCTGCTGTAGCAGCAGCAGCAGCAGCAGCCAGTGCAACAGCTCCGAATGCAAACGCTGGCAACCTACCTCGGAAACCGACGGTCAACCCAGGCCCTGGTGGTGCAAGGGGCGGCGCGGTTAGGGGTTTGGGTAGAGGTGGGTTACCTCCTGGTGCGGGTCGTGGAGGCGTTCCCTTGCGTACGGCGCCTGTGAGACCTGCACCCCCTGCTGCTCCTGCTGGAGGGGTTTCTATCATAGGTGCAGCAACAAAGAGACCTCCAGAGGAAGGATCGACATCTTCCGAAGACTCACTCGCTAAGCGGCTCAAACCTGCTGAGCCTGCAGCTAGACCTGCTCCTGTCAGACGGCCACCTGGTGCCGAGTAGTTTCTTTTCTGCATCTTACATTGTATCGTCAACGTTCGAGAATTCTCCATCCTTGTATAACGCCAACATTCGGACTTGTTTTTTATTTTATACGCCCGTTTTTATCTGTTCGTAAATACGTTCTGTCAATCCCTTTCTCCTGGCAGAGTTAGAAAGCCGCCACAACGTCGAGCATTGGGAATTTAACTTGGCCTCTTTCAATCTGAACTTGTACTTAGAAGCAAGCTGGGGCCCGTGAGAAACGTAGCAACTCGAGGCAAGTCACTTTCAAAAGAAACACTCCACCACTCCACCACCAAGGCTAAGAATAATACAGGCTCCAGTGCCTGGCCATTTGATGTTATTTAATCCCGCAAGAGCCGACCCCTTCTGGACAAGATTGAAGAGGCGGAGCGCTCGCTAGGTTATACGCCCTGGCGCAAGCTGCAATGTTGTCAAACGACCTGTGTAAGCCCGCATTCTGCGATTGGTGTGAACACAATGACGAAGTAATTGGCAGGTATTGGTCAGGCATGCCATGCTTCCTGCATGGGGCCTGAATATCTCAGTGGACGTCCAGGACCGCGCAGGTTAGGGGTCGTGATTACCGGAATCTAATTTGAGGGTCTCTCAGGCTGTGGCTCAAGACCCAGTATTTAGCGCAAGTGCACACTTGCACGGAATTCTATCCGCCGCGCCTCTCTTTCTCAGTCCCATCCATGTCGACTGTCAGCCTTCCGTCTTATATCGCCCCTTCTTTAAATCAGATCCCATCGTACTCTGCCGAGCCTCACAGTTATGAACAAAGACTCGCACTAGGTGATCGACTTCGGGCTAGGCCATCCACAGTCAAAGGGAGGAGGAATACGGCTGCGTTTATCTGCTCAGGAGAATAACGTCGCTCTGCCTATCTATGGCTCTACGGATGTCGTGGAAGGTACGGTCGAGCTCTCTAGGCCAGAGGCAGTAACTAGCGTGGAAGTCCAGGAAAGTCACTGCTGCGCATTTCCTTCTCAATCTAAAATAAATATATGTACAGATTGAAGGAAGGCTTCGCCTCAAGGAGATCGCAGAAGGAGGGACCGCGGTCGCAGAACTGTGCTTGGATACTGCTTTGCTCTGGACCAAGGACACGGCTAATACTCTCTGTCCAACTTCACTACATTTCTCACTTGGGCTTCCTAGCACCTTCACATACGAAGAGAAAACCTACGTCAGTGATATCACTGTAGAGGTCCTATTCGTGATCCTAACCTCGATAATATTAGCCTCTTCCTCCAACTTTTGATGTCAAACTATCGGGGCTGCCGGGGTTCGTCGCTACGATGTAAGCCATTCTCAATGCTTCAGTTTTGTTCAGTCCTTGACTCCATTCCAAGTATTCCGTTACCACGATTGTCGGCAAGTCCAACGGAGTCCCGATGCCGAAGATGAAATCGAGGTCTCTTGGAATCCATGTAGGGTCGACATACGCCGACCGCTTTTCTTCTAAAATAAGACATCTAATATTGTCTCAAGCGTTGTCTCCACTCCATTCGTGTACTACCCACGTAGTCGTCCGTCATCCCCCATCCCTCCTCCACTGCAGCATGGTCCAGTCGGATTCATTGCAACACCAGACTGGAAAGTCTTCGAATCCGTTCTTCATTCCAAGTCATCCACACGGCCAAATATTGTGGCTAAACTTTACGTTCCTGCTTCGCGTCTTTTGCATGTCGAAGCCGATACCTTTCCATCTTTCTTTGGAGTCTTCGGCAGTATCGCTTGCCGCATTCCTACCCATGGGCCCTACGGCCAATAATGGCGTCTCTGCCCGAAAGATAACTCGTGTTCAGCTGATGAGACAGACGACTGTCGACATTAGGTAAGTTTGTTAGCGTATACTTACAAGCGTGGTGCATTGCCTTCATTTCTTGCGTCACTGATCCCTTGCCTTAGGAACACCATCATGGCTGGAGTGAAGACCGACATGTGGAGGGTTGATTGTATTGGAGAAGGTACATTCAAGCATGCGGTTTGTATCAAGTTGTGGTCAGCTCTTGATTTGGTATTAATAAACCTTTCATAGGGAGATGGACCTTCGTTCATGACATATACTGGAGAAATAGTGGTCAATGATATTAAAGTTCCGGCCTTCAGGGCGGCTGGTCTCAGCGTCAAGGTTTGTTATCCTATATCCATCATGAATGTCAATGTTCCTCTTGCTAGGTATTTGACTCCCCGAAAGCTGGTAGCCACGCTGTCCGCAGTCCCACTGCACCCCCGCACCCGATTGTGAGTTGCGCACACCCATGCGTAGACGCTGTTGATGGCAGGAACATTGTCCGTTTGCGTTTGCTGCCTCAACATCGTCCCAAAAGGTGCACAAGGCTCGCAAAGAGTTGGAGGTGACAAGCCGAGCCAGCCATTCAGATAAAGTATCAGTTGAGTCCGAGTTCCTACATTCCTTTGTTTCTAGCAGCCCAACGAACCTTCGTTAATTTAACGATTCGCCAGTTCGGCCATTGGAGAAGCCCCCGCCACCAAGCTGCTGTTGTCATCGTTGTAGCTTCGACTACTTCCAGTAGTCATCGTCGCGACGGCGGCTGCCTTCAACGTCTCTCGGTAGCTGAAGGAAGAGGGAAGACAGGATGAGCGGCATAGGCCACTGCCAGAGGCAAGCATCAGATATGGTGCAATTCGAGGTGGAGGAGACGTAACTGAGTCGACGATGTTAGTCCACAGATGGATAGCGCTCCCGACTACTTCTAGTTGTCTCTGCTGTTGTCGCCGCGAGGGCTAGCCCTCATCATTGCTTACGGTACCTCACGAATCGAGCAAACCTTCTTGTACAGCCAAACAGATTACATGCTCGTCTTCTGTTTTCCTCATCGTAGGTTTACTCACTTGTCAATAGATTTGTACTGTTGATTACCTGAATATCTGAATTTAAATGGAGTGCAAATGGACTCGTAAATGCCATGCAAGGCAATGGCCCTCAAGCTAGTGTATTCAACTCGGAGATGTCATCAATTTCCTACTGGACTCGGTCTTTGTCATTGAGATCACAATACAAACAACATGTAGAATTTCAGCTAATGACGACGTTTGGCCTTTGGATGTTCAGCGAGGTGACGGTCCAACTTTCTCTTGAAAGCCTTGGGTTCTGACTTGGTCGTTACAGACCAAAGAAGGTGTTCACCAATGAAGTAGAGACGATCGCCAGCCGTCATACCATTGTCGTAAATCTCCTGGGAGCCTGGTAGATTTCTTTAATTCCGAGTCACTGAGGGTAAAGAAATTGACGGCTCACCCCAAGGTCGATAGGAAAAGTCTCGTAAATGATGCCGAAATGGAGCAGTGGTCCTATTACCGCCCTTGCACTGCATGTTTATGTCCACCTCATCACGGTCAGAGGCCTCAGTCATCGCCTGCTTTGCCCGAAGCCAACTGTCTTGCATCCATGGGACGGTACTCATGGACCACTCCAGTTGTCGTTCAAGGGCCGATAACGAGACAAGAACCTCATCCTCGTCTTCTGCCTGCTCGTCTTCTGCCTGCTCGTCTGCCTGCTCGTCCATTTCCTCGTCATCTTCATCTGCTTGCTGATCTTGCTTCTCTTTCTCCTGCAGAATCCCCTTTTTATAGGACAAAATGGATAATCCTTGCCATACAAGGCACTGCAACTGGAAGTCTAGGAGGCCCATATCCAAATGTTTGTCATCTGTAATGTGTTCCCGTATACCATACCTCGAAGCCACCCAGCGAATGAGCTCCAGCGCCAGGCCCCGACCGTAGATGATTCCCTGACGCTCCTCCTTTGAAACTGTGTTGTCGTCGTACTGTTCCATGCGAAGAGATTCAATCTCGGACTGTCCCCTTCTCGGATATGACCGTTTGTCAAGCACGTTGAAAAGTATGCCAATATGACAAAGAGTCAGAAAACTGATCATACCGTCGATGTGATCCAGATCAGGAAGGTGCGGGGAAACTGCAACATATGTTAGAATGCTCAGGACAAGTAAACAGGATCAATTTACCTGTGTGATCTTGTCCACGTACGATGAAAACAAGATGGAAATAGTGGATCATGCGCAAGAGGAGAGCACGAGACGAAGGCTGAGGCAAATTCGCGGTTACACAGTCCGTCATCAGGCAGTGAACTATTCCATAGAAACTATCGCACAGTGTGTGCGTGGCGTAGAATTGGAGACCTTGACATATGGAATTTTGGACGTTGTAAGTCATATAAGGGGTATTTGGCCTTATTACTCTACGGCACAGATTTAGATAGAATATTAAAACCTTTCTTGCACTTACATTGTTGAGCCTGCTGGTAAATACACTGCTTCGTAATCCCATAGCGCAGATGATGAATCGTTCGCGGCAAAGTCGCCAGTAAGGAGATCAATGTGGGAGAAAAAACGTTGGTCAGGCGTGTCACACTGACTGGGAGGACGTCCGAGCACAATCCATTTAGCTCCACTCCGGACACTGAATCTGTTAGCTTGACCATCGCTGGCTATCCTCAGCCAGGTTCTGGCACCAGTAGTTCCAGCTGCTCCCCAGTGCATGTGGGAGGTAGGGTAGGCCACATTCTTGCAGAACTGACGATCCTGCGTTTCGAACCAGGCCTCAAGCTCAGAAGAATAGACTGATGGAGAAACACCGCATAGACTCAGTGGAAAATTGACCGTGTTTAGAATCGCCCCTCGTTCCTGGGAGCTTGCAGCAAGGAGTTGTGCCAGCGTACCAACTCTTTCCTGAACATCATAGTTATCATCTTCCGGCGGAATAGACTGGTCTTTTCGAAATGTTAAACTTGGTAGAAAAAGATATAGAACTATATTTTCACCTTGGATAGATACAAGAGAGGTCATAGTCCTTTCAAGCGTCTTGAGTCCTTCTGCATTGAAGGGTATAGGGTCATTGTCATCGTAGATGACAAAATGGTAGGATCGAAAGAGTTCTTGTAATCGGCGAGGATCGATAGATAGGAATTGCTGTTTTGTAAAGCCTCGCAGGATTGACCTGGTGTCTTTTGGGTTGTCGAGTTGACGGACATGTAAAGGAACAGGTGTTTTAGTGTCATCCTTCACATAGATCCGTCTCACGTCTCTGGCGAAGGCCTCTAATAAAAAGGCATCTTCTCGCACCTAAAGCAACGACAGGATAGTCATGTTATTATGCTAAAGAAACCGTGACCAAGGACTGCTTACATTCAAACGGGGGCGGAACTTATATTGTCTGCCCTGTATATCATAAGCAACAACCTCCTGAGCAAAGAAGATCTCGCAGTTTGTCTTGTCGTCAATGGTGATGATATTGTCCTGATAGGGTGTTTGAATTAATCTTTGACCAATGAAAGATACTACAAGAATACCAGCCTGCAATTGGAACGAGCGGGTGTTATATTTTTTGACGCCTTCTGTCATTTGTAAAGAGGACTTTTGTTTCTCTTTGGCCTTCCTGCCCTTGTTCGAATTAAGACCCTTGTGCGATGAGGTTTCAGGTTTCAACACGGCGCCAGGTTTCTTATCGCGGGTAGAGCGGCGAAGATTTTGCTCTGGTTGTGTATTCAGGCTTCCTCTGTCAACTTCATCCTTGTTGACAACTTCACCTTTATCATTATCGGTGACGTTGTCCTCGTGATTGCGCCGTCCTGCGTCTTGATCATGTTCGTCCACCTGGATGGCTCCGTCGTTGCTGTCTGTGTCTCCTCTGTCCTCATCCATAGGTTCGCCTTGGTCGCTGTCGCCGTCTTCGTTTTCCGTTGAAGCTTCACTTTCATCCATGTGTGCGTCTTCATCCTCACGTTCATTCTGCTTAGTGAGTTCAGCATGACCTCCGCGCTTGACCTTCTCTTCCTCCGTATGAATATTGACGGCTTCGCTGCCTATCCCAGATGGTTGCTCAGTGACAAACCTGGCTTTTGCTCCGTCCACCGCCATGTCTACTTCGTGATTCATCGGCTCTTTGCTTTCATGTGGACTTGCCCCATTAACTGTATTGGCCGATACATCTGCCCCTTTATGTTGATGAGCCTTGCATCCAGCCGTTTCCTCGTTTCCATCTAAGTCATCCCCCGGGTCATTCATATGTCTGTCTCCCTGGCCAGGTCCACCTAACTTCGCCTTCACCGCATTCACCGGTAAACGGGGTTGAGAAGGCGATGAATTCCCGGCCACATTTACATGAGGACTGACTGTTATGCATGCCTGCGCCGTTGCGCCTCCGCTTGACATCGGAGGGGACAAAATTCTTGGAGTTTGTGTCTCCTTTACGCCTTCCACAGCGTGCATTGGGCATGAGGCTGGTTCCTGGACATCTGAGGCTGCGGACTGAACTGCTCGAGGGGTTTGGATGACACCCTGGGGGGGATAAGCAGACGTGGAGGTTGATTTGGGATGTAGATGTTGACGCCTAGATTCAAGTTTAAACCATGCAGTGACATGGTCCACTTCATCACCCAATGTGTTGATGTCGCCCCAAGGAAGCGAGTCACTGACACGCTTCAGGATGGCTGTGACATCCCTTGGTCGCTCCACTATGTTAAATACACCTTTCCATATGACATTTTCCACTCGACGAAGAATGTCAGGTTTGTCCGGTCCAAGGGCGCTTGACCATTCCATCAAATATTTGCGGCCAAATACCTTTTTGTGTAAACTAATGGGGAGACAAAGGAAGACGGGTGAGGCAAGGAGGGCAAGTTGTAAAACAAATTTAATCGTTCTGATGGCAGGTTCAGATGAGCATAGTTGGAGAGCATAGGCCAGCGCATCGCCTGTCAGTTTTGATTGAAGGTTGGTAATGAACTCTCTGAATATAATCATCAACATAGTTCGCAAACTAAACACGATTACTCACGAAGAAGTCATCTCAGGAAAATCCGGAACGTTGTAATTGGCGTTTGGAACGCCGGTCAGTGATGTTTGGTCAACGACGCGATGCTCTTTAATGAAGGCTATATGAGCAGCTGCAACTAGGAAGTTGTGCTGAATTTTCGCCAACTTCCTGGCCGAGTTCACTTGGGAAAGGGCCTGAAGCAACTGCAGTGACGCAGGAAGCGGGCTGGGCGGTCCCTCGTCAAGGGGAAGGTAAGGGAGCCGGACATTGCTCAAGTCGGCGCAAAAACCCTTCAGGACTGCTGGCCAGGGAGATATTCTTTCGACAATATTGAAGGCGCCACTCGGGAGGTTGAGTGAGTTCGTAGTGATCGCTGGCTGTGGCGTTACAGAAATTTCGACAGATCCGTTGACTAGGCAAAGGGCTTCTGCCAGTTTATAACTGCAAACTAGGTTGCAAACCTTCGATGCCTGCAAGTCGTTCCAGTCGGGGGGCACGGTGGACAAGAAGTGGTAGTTGGCGCCCTGGACTTCGAATTTAATGCCAAGCAACTGTTGCATCTCCATCGACTCCCTAGAGACACCTCCATTCAACAAATACTTCTGCTCATACAGCAGTACATTCGAAATGATCTCCTGCATACTGTCTATTAGCTTCGTCGCGGTACCACGATTCAGATTACCAACCCCGTGTGAGTGATCATGATCTAGCTGTTGCAGAACCTCCATAATATTCGTGCCCCAATGAAACCTCTGTAACGCCGGGGACAGCATCCGGCGCCGGGCTTGTGTATCGAGCTGTGCCAAACTTGATGGCAGTCGTCCAGGTTCCACTAAAACAATTCCCGTTTCCAAAAGGGTGGCAGACATGGTGCAATTCAGTACTTACTGTTGACAGCAATGAGCTTAAGGGATTGGCTCGTATTTGTTTAGAAAGTTTCCAAATCAAATACGGACAATTGTAGGGACGCGGCCAGCAAGAGAGAAGTTCGGACTTGCTGAGGAACTTCATTTGTGTGCGTTTGTTATTCTCAGAGCATTACTCTCTTTACCTTCCGGCCACAACTTACCTTGGTCAATATTGGGGCATAGTCTTCAAATTGACAAAGGTCAACGATGCGCTCCTTCCAATACTCTGGCCTGGCCTGGAGATTGGTGATTGCTCTCTCATTGCAGATCCTCAGGCTCCCACGATTATTCAAGACCAAGCAACGAAGTTCAGACCTGAGTGACCTGTGCCCCCGGCCTCGCTCCATTTTGCCTCTTTTTTTCATTCGTTCTCAAGCACTCGTACGTTTACTCCACGGCATCTAGATGTCCATTTCACCCATCGCATGCCTGAGCGTAGTGCAGACTTTCGCTATTCCTGTGCTGCCGCACCTTGCCCGTACAATACCAATCTGAAACTTGTAAGTCCTGGAAATCACAGAGTTTAGTCTGCCAAAGGAAGGACTGCACAGTCCACCGACCTTTGTGCTGGCAGGGACTTGAACGACCCCCGATGTTCAAAATGGTATTGACTGGCTACTCCCTTCGAGGCACGGGCGGCGCGTGGCGACCAAATGTCCGAAAACCATCTCGTAGAAGACCTCGTCGATAACCTGAATATCGGATCACGGGCGCTGCGTTGTCTGCACCGGCTCTCGTTCTATCCATTCAACGCTCCGACCCCGCGTGCCACTTCTCTTCGTATTACTCCAATATTCAAAATTCGAGCACATGGTCAGCCCGATCACCAGGATCCATTCAGTCGAGCTCGATCTTCAGCAATTTCCTCCTCCATTTTCGAGCCCGTTGACTTCGGATATTTTATTTTTACTCAAACTTGGAATCGAGCTATGTTTACTTCGAATGTGTTGACAATGTATCAGATTCGAGGAGTCATGGGCTTCTGATGCTCAATATGCTACTTTTGCCCTCCGTCTCGGAACCTCGCATAGCAGACGACCAGACGTCGTGGATGAAGATACCGTCAGCTTTGGTTTGCTAGGCTCTTTGTGAGGGCCTGGAAACATCTATCTTTCCATAGATCATTCTGCGCGTATTCTAACAACCATTTCTTGGTGTTGATTTCTTGATTGAGATGCTTGCCGCTTACTTATTGACCCCCCGTGCGAATGATGGCTCCATAGGATGGAGCAAGCTCCTCATCAGGGTGGACGTGGTTCATCCTATGCATCAAGCTGATAGTAGTCGTACCTGTCTTCACATTCCAAATAAGGTCTGCCAAATATCACTAGGATACTGTGCTTTAATGTAAAAATAGTTTGAGTGGCCTGAGAATGGGCAAGTTTTCACAGTTTGGGTAATCCAATCCGTGCAAAGTCCGAAAATACATCGAGCACTGAAAAAGGAAATTGATTATCACCCTAATAACCCGCTAACTAAGATTTGTGGGAATTGAGCCCATCTTTAAGACGAGTACGACCCGTCGCCCAACGCCCAACTAAACTACCTTCGTGCACTCAACTGAAACTTCACTTGAACCCTGTTCAATCTCCGTCTAGCCTACTCAATCCAAGAATTCTATTCTGTTGAATACTATGGTGGCTGAAATCACCGACGGGCCAATGAACGCAGAATTATTTTACAGCTCATTGCCCGAATACTTCTACCACAATGGTGTAATATTGCCTACTTATACGTCAAGCCACATGAAGGGAGCTCTATCGTGGTACTGCGTACGAGACGAAGTAAGTTTCTTATCTTTTGCGCCGTCCTAGGTTTTTAAGATTTTTTCAGAATCTTCTTGACATAGGCATGCACCGGGAGTCAGAGGAATATCGAACACGGCTTGACCTATCCATTGCTCATGCCCACAACATAGTATCGGCGACGGAGCAGTGTGTTGCCACCAATCAATACCAGGAACTTCAGCAAATGCTGGATCTGGTTCAGACTGGTGGTAAACACACACCCGAAACTGCAGTCAATTTCGCTCGATCAGCTCGCGATACACTGGTCGCAGAAGAGGAGCTAGCTGTTTCGAAACTCAGAGAAGGCCAGCTGGCACTTTGCAAGCTACAAGATTCAGTTGAAATTGCGCGATTGCTTGTTGCAGACTCAAATCGACAACTTGCCAACCTCCTCGACCACCTACACCACTCCGGCATAGAGATTCCCCACGTCAAAAAATCCACTCGGATAAACGGTGTATCATTTGAGATGCCAACATCCATCCTATCACCCCAGTTCCACCTTGACATCTACGTTCCGGGCGAATGGCTACTTGGGATGAACATGTCAAAATGGTCAGATATTTTGCCGTCCGACTGGGAAGGATCCAGAGGGAGTTCAGGAAGCTCGGATAACAGCAATACAGACAAGTCCTTGTCAGTTTTTTTATAGCTTTATTTTTCATGGTCTTTGTTCAAACTTAATGACGTTTCCCCACTACTATTTCCTGTCTTTTTGTATGTGTATTTTACGCGCCATTGTACAAGACCTGCATGCCATCGCATCGGACAATATTGAATAAAATGATTCAGCCCTAGTGGGAATGCTTCCAGGGAGTTCATATCGGCACACTGTGGCCTGTGGGAACCGTCATTCATGCACTTCCTGACTCATGCCTGTTTGACACTGGCATTGACATTTTCCTTCAGATTTTCGGCTGATCTTGGTCAGATTTTCTGTCTGTGTCCCATGCACCAGAACTCTGCCGTTGTTCCGTGTACAACAGCTGACGTTGTCTGTTTGACATTGACATTTTCCTTCAGATTTTCGGCTGATCTTGGTCAGATTTTCTGTCTTCCTCCCACGCACCAGAACTCTGCCGTTGTTCCGTGCACAACAGCTGACTCGTGTTTCCAATTTACTGATGATCTTGGTTAGATTTTTTATCAATTTTAGCTCGGCCCCACTTCGCCATGGTTCTGCCATTGTTCCATGCGCAGTTAAATAATTTTCCGAGTAATGGGGTCATTCAAGTCCTCTACGGAAGAAAGGCACAGCCCTAGTGGGTGGGACACAGCTAAAACTGACAGAATATCTGACCGAAATCGGTAGAAAATTTGAGATGTCAGTATCAAACAGACACATGTCGCACCGCTTCAAGAGCACTGCACTCTTCTGCCATCTCAAGTTGGGTATTTTAATATCGGAGGTTTTAACTGGCCCGTCAAGAGCTGGCGCGAACACTGCACTTAAGGTAGGGACTGTCACAGACGTCTGACAGACGGCTCGGCCTCAACGGACAAGAAATGGATTTTTATCGATTTTAAAATTAAATCTGGCAGAGCTTACCACTTAGCTGAGTTCAAAGCAAAATATAATAAATGGTTTGTTCGGCGAATGGTGTATCACTGTGATTAGCGCCTGCTTAGCGGAAAGGAAATTTCATTTTCAATGCCATTGGCTTATTGGGGCAGTCAAAACGTACCCATATATTCAAATACCCAACTTGAAATGGCATAAAAACAGCCGCGCTCTTGAAGCGGTCCGACACTTGTCTGTTTGATATTGACATTTCAGATTTTCTACAGATCTTGGTCAGATATTCAGCTGTATCCCACCCGCTAGAACTCTTCTGTTGTTCCGTGTAGAAAGGACTCGTGTTTGCAATTTACTGGATGATCTTGGTTAGATTTTCTGTATTTGTCCCATCAACCATCCTGATCCACGGAGATGTAGAGGACTTGAACAACCCATCGTTCCTGCGCATGGAACAATGTCAGAACCATGGCGAAGTGGAGCTGAGCTAAAACCTAGCCAAGATCATCTGTACATTGCGAACATGAGCCAGGCTTTGTACACGGAATGAGACAAAGCTGAAATTTACAGAAAATCTAACCAAGATCATGGCGGAGCGTCTCAGGCTCGAATTTTCGGATAGACCAAAATAAAGCAGGCTCAGGTAAGTCGATGGAGGGTCGGACAAAGGTCGAAAGAAAATCTGAACAACGTCCGGATGCAGACAGCAGCAGCCTTAACTTCATCTGGTGCCGTAGACTTCCAGAGGAGGCTCACATCGTCGATTCAGTATTGGAGACATCTCCTACCTTTTTTTTTGGGCCAGTGTCTTTAATCGGATACTTACTTCAGATTTAAAGCTAGGCCTGCATAACTCGGCCATTTTCTCATGTACAAGCAGAATTGAAGAACCTTATATTGATTCCTCATGCATCCGGAACCACTGACAACCTAGCTATAACCTTTCTCCGTTGAAGCCCTGTAGATAAGGCCAAGTCCCCTGACCTCAGCGTCGATAGGATTGAAAGACTCGGAAAATAATTCAAGGCCATCCAATGAACACATGCCTCGCAGTGCGACGGATCTCCGTCAATTAGATACGCGGCCATGTTCTTGGGTTCTGGCCGCAGTGGATTCAAACAGCCGTTCTCTTGAAGTGGTCCGACACCTGTCTGTTTGATATCGACATTTCAGATTTTCTACCGATCTTGGTCAGATATTCAGCTGTGTCCCACCCGCTAGAACTCTTCTGTTGTTCCGTGTACAACAAAGGACTCGTGTTTGCAATCGCTGATGATCTTGGTTAGATTTTCTGTACATTTTAGCTTTGTCCCAACCGCACAAACTCTGCTGTTGTTCAGACTTTCTTTCAACCTTTGTCCGACCCTTCATCGATTTAGCTGAGCCTGCTTGATTTTGGTCTATCTCCTACTCGTTTTTTTTTTGGGCCAGTGTCTTCAATCGGATATTTACTTCAGATTTAGAGCCAGGCCTGCATAACTCGGCCATTTTCTCAAGTACAGGCAACCTGGATATTTACAGGGCATGATTGAAAGATTCGGAAAAATAATTCAAGACCGTCCAATGAACACATGCGGTTTACTTCCCTCCCAGTACAACAGGTCTCCGTTAATCAGATACGCGGCCAAGTTCTTGGGTTCTGACCGCAGTGGATTCTAAGTTCTGTCAGAACATAATTCCATGCATCTCAGGCCGAAGTCTGTCCTTATCGCGTTCTGCCTGGTGGTCATGATTCTTTCAGGTTCAGACTGACAGGCCAAGGTACTAAAATCCAGGTTTTGGCCACTCGAATTTCCAACTCCCACAGAATTTTCCCCGCTAAGACATCTCTTGTTCAAACCGTCATCAAGATGTACGCGCAAGCACCCCCGGAGCCTGACGATTCTCAGTAAGTCCATATATTCCTCGGCGGTCTCTGGCGCGAGCTGATAGCTCTACCTCCCAGGAAAATGGCCCAACACGCAGCGGCGGGCTGGTCCCCAAATAATTATGGGTGAGCTCATAAACTCCTCTGTGCACTCCGTGAGCTGATAGACGTACAGGCCAGTACCTTCGGAAGCCAACAATACTGAGTAAGTCCAAAAATTACTCTGCATTCTCTGGCATGAGGTGATAGCTCTACCTCTCAGACAAGCACACGAACGTGCAGCGGCGAGCTGGCCCGCTCATGAACAGGGGTGAGCTCGTACACTCCTCTGTTCACTCCGTAAGCTGATAGGTCCACCTCCTAGTCATTGCCAGCCACAAGCAGGGCCGGTCCTACCCATGCATTTAAGGGAGCTCAAACACCTCGCCGAACCATACCCTGGAGAGCAACATTCGCTCATTGCCCCTTCCCCGTCCAATGCGCTTTGGCGCGCACAGACGCCAGCTGCGCAGATGAGACAAAAATTTGTACAACCGATCGCCCTGCACTCTTCTTCGTCGCATATTTCACAGGTTAATTGGAATCTACCAGAGCTCGGGACCTCCGGCCCAACAGATAGTTGGGACGACAGAAGCTCAGTTGCCTCCGTCTCCGTAGCCTCCGTCTCCGTAGCCTCCGCCTCCGTAGCCTCCGCCTCCGTACCATCTGCACCAACCAGCATGGTGATAAGGAGGACCCAGAGTGAGGCTGGAGGTCGGGGCAGATCTCTGACACGCCCCCGGACAGCCCGGGCGCAGAGATCAATTGGTGGGGCTAGCCAGCCTCCCGGCGGGGGAAGCCAGCCTCTCGGCGGGGCAAGCCAGCCTCTCGGCGGGGCAAGCCAGCCTCTCGGCGGGGGAAGCCAGCCTCCTGGCGGGCCAAGCCAGCCCCCTGGCGGGCAACAGGCAAAGCCGCGGATGACACGAAATGAGAAAGCTGTGCTCGCCGCTGTCATACGCAGATTCTTTTTGCGGAGAAGTTCCGAAGGCATGTATTTCTCGCCTTTGTGGACCGACGCCGACGAACAGCACCAAGAGTGGTACCTGCCCCTCGAGGAGGAGGTGGGGATAGCCCGACAAGAATTTGATTTAAACATTAACGAGCTGAGCAATATGCGATACATAAAAAAGGAGGTAAGCTTCCAATTTTGTATATTCTTGTAAGGACGCTCACCTCATTTATTACGATAGGCCTACGATAGAGTCCACAAATTTTTGCAGCAGTTGAGAGCCATTGGCCGCCGAATAGTGTACACCCGCTGGAGGCTCCACGACCAATTAACCCCCCAGGAGGTCTTGAACATCCTCGCTGCAATCGCCGCTGATTGTGCTCAACGACTCCCGGTCAGCCTACTCGTATTCTTGTGAAGTAATTGAACTTGAATAGCACACAGGGCTGCCATCTTCAAATAAATGACCAGTGTGTGATGAGCGTGGTGAAAGAGGGATTTTTTGAATACATGGATTCGCCAGCGCAACTACATCCAACGGGGTTCGGTCCCCCTTGCAAAATTCATATGTTTGCTCTGGGCATAACCATAGTAAGCATTATTCTTTCACAATAGCCTACTCTTTTAATCATGGCTGGAAGGTGGAGGGTTGTGTCGATGAATGGAAAAGTGGCAAGCATAAGAGCATTGACTGGCGACCAAAGCAAGTAAACTATCAGAACCACCTACAGGCATTGAAGGTGATGGACCAAACGGTCGTGCAAGGTGTATTAACCCAGATTTGGGCCGAAGGAAGGTCGGTTTCATGCTGCATTACTGAAGTAACAACAGCACTCAACATGAAAGTTATAGCGCTCAACAGGCATCTGGCACCTTGCCCATTTCAACCAGATATCGCCCAATCAACCCGGCTTCCACTGCCTAAATCACTCGTTAATGCTCTGTCATCGTCGAAATGGCTTCAACTGCCTACACCCTCAACTCGCTCAATTCGTTACCGTTCTATTATCGTCAGAACTGCCTCTGGTTCCAAAACAAGGGTTGATGATATCCGAACATTTGTATTATACATATATGCTTCCCCACCACTGCTTGCTCCCGTTCTGCTTCAGTCTGCTTACTTCGTCGTCAACTTTCTTCTGTTCCCTGTGTACAATGTCTGAATAATATGATATTTTGCGTGGAAAGTTGATTTGCTTAGTCAGGTCCCCTGTCTTGACCCCCCATCTGACATAATCCGCATCACGATAATTCGCTACAGACTTTGACTTTGACTGTCGATGGCGCATGGGATTTCTTTTCGAGATGCTGAGGAGCAGTCACCAATCTCCGGGCCAGGCCAGAGTATTGGATGGAGTGATGACCTTCGCCAATTTGGAGACTGTGCCTCAATATTGACTAAGGTAAGTCGTGGAAGGTGTTGAACGGAAAGAGAGTAATGCCCTTTGACATCTGAGTATAACAAAAGCACACAAAAGCACGCAGACAAAGGCACCTGATCACAACACGCTTGTTCGCTCCCTCTTGCCAATCCTCCCTACTATCGTCCGTATTTGACTGGGAATTTCTCTAAACAAATACAAGCAGGAGAGCGACGAAATACTAAGGAAAAAATCAGGAGAGTAAACGGATGAGAGGTGAACCTTCAATGCTGAGTACGATCCTCGACCATGTTGACTAACTTCTCATGCCTTGTCGTAAATGTAGACGTGGCATCGGTACTCAAAATTGAGGCTGCAGATCTTGAACCACGGTGGTATCTTTGCATCGGTCTCCTTTTCTTCGTCCCAGTCTTCATCCAATTCGACTTCAAATATGAGTTCCTTCCGTTTGAGCCAAGGTCCATGCTGGATTACAGATCGACGTCCCGCCCTCTTGACCTCATCTGTCTCTCTTCCTGGACGCTTTCTATCAGAGTCCAAGCAATCCTCCGATCCCGGCACGGGTACGACGACACGACGTTTCCTAGTAAGTGTCGTAGTCGCAGTCTTTGGACGCGATCTTGGGAAGTGTTGCTGACTTCTTCGAATTTGCGTCTCAGGTTCTGAGTCAGGCTGGGCTCGCTGTTGAGGCTGGCCTGCAATTCTCGAGCAGCCTGATCAGCTTACGCTTTGCCGCTGAAGCTGAAATATGTAGCGGGAATTTTAAGGAAGACTCTCTTTGCTCAATCAACCTTGGAAGCCTCGAACTTGGAATTTCGGCTTTGCTGAGAAATCAATTAACTCATGCGCACTCGATGCGGACATGTCTGGTTTTGATGATTCCTCAAGTTTCCTAACGAAGCAATTCGGTACGAAGACCCAATTCTGGTGAGTCTTCGTTGATTGAACATTCCATATTTAATCGTTTCATCTTCTTGAAAGCGCCCCTGATGGTGATATGTTCCTACGAGCATGTAATTAATGACTAGATAACCTGGTCCAAATTGGTCAAATGGCGGCACTTTACGCGGACGGGAACGACGCGCGCTGCCACCGTGTACTGCCACCCCTCAGGCTGACTTCGACCTCGACTTGTTGGAATAAAAGATGTCACTGTGTTCGAGCTCAGTGATCAGCGGCATCAAAAATTCATGGACCTTGTCAGGAGATGGCTTAGGAGGACCGGGATTGATGACACTCTCTGCTGTTTCTTGGGATCAACGATCAGACACGCATGCGGCGTGCGACCCGAGAAAGGTATCTCACCTTCTGCGTCTTTCTCCACCCCCCGGCCTATTTTGATCTGTCCATCATCATCGCTCGGCATGGTGAAGACGAATCCGAGGATGTGATATTCTTTGGTTTCTTGGTTTCCTGTACCTAATCCGTCGGCCCCGACACACCTATAAAATGCATTAATCTCTTTGCCCACCAATTTGAATCAGTTTGAGCACCTGAGAAGTACGAGTGTGATGCGTGAGGCACAACCAACCAGCCATGGCGCGGGAGCTTGGATATTTATACTATTCCAGCCTTGTTCTCATTGAATATCACCACTGGAAAATTCCGACTTCGAACACCAAAATTGACGCAATTTTTGTCGATTTTCTGCGAGTTTCAGATCCCGAAGCACCTTTCGTCTCCTTTTGGGGAAAAGACCGGCTGGAACTTATCCGGTTTGCGGAATCAAGCCAAAATTTGCTGTATTTGAGACCCAAGACTGGGATTTTTCCCCGTCCAGATTTATGGAGCTTCCCAGGTCCCTTAACTTCAAACCTTTTTATTCATAACCTCTGAGGCCGTCGTGAGGTTACCTGCAAAATGGAACTTGAACCCACATTGTCCTTCCAGCAGCGCGATACGATGGGACGTTTGGGGGAACACATTTACTCGGTTTGTTTTTCACCCAATGGGATGCACTTGCTGACAGGAGGTGAGTCTGATGGAGTCGAGAGGACTGGCCCACTGACTTTCAGTCAACCACAGGTACTTCTGAAAGGCTCAATATCTGGGATATAATGTCTGGGCGTCTCCTGCAGTCGATAAATTTAGGATCTCCGGTGCTTTTAATCCATTGGTCCGACATTGCTGGATGGCAGGAAGGCTTTTTAGCTGGCTTACAAAACGGAAATGTGGTGCTTTACTCTCGGCGGGCACCGTCCTACTTTTCAATATGGCAAGACTACTTTTTGACATTGACAAACACACTTGTAAGCTACGCCGTTTTACAGGAACTGCCTTTGATTAAGATTGTCTGCCTTCGCCCAGCCCACTCACTTTAAACCTTTTGAACATGGGTTTCAGAATGTTGTTCCAGGACCAGTAGAATCAATCTCGTTTTCCAGCAAATACTTAACTGCTGTTGGCGGCGCGTCGTTGCTAATTTGGAATGTGGTGGCAACTGCTACTGGGCTAAAAGCGAGTTCGGTGAAATTCAAGATCAACCTCGTGCGGTCGCCAAATATGTTGTTGGATATACCCAATAAGGCTGCCAGTTTTTACAGGAAGCGGCCACACACGGTCCACGTCTCTCCAAAGCATAACCTGATCGTGATTTCATTTGTCGACCCGTGTATATCAGTCCCTGGTAGCATTCTGTAAGTGCATGCTTTCACTCCTATAACTGCACAACTTACAACAGATTCCTCTATTCAGGCTCCTTTACCGCCTCGACACGTTCAAACTACTTCGTGCAATCGAATTTAATCGACGCATGTAAGTCCTACTTTTGTTTCGTTCTACCGTCACTAAATCTGTAAGATTGGCTAGAGGGGCATCGGCGATTAGCAAAGCGCAAAAGTACATTGCTTCCACCAATCTCGCCGATGGCATCGATATTTTTACTTTGCCTGATTTGACATATCATGGCTCTATTCGACAGGCAGTTGATCTATGCAATAATCTGACCTTGGGTTTGGTATTTATCGATGACGAATTTATTATTTGCGGAGGCAAAGGAGCCCTCTTCATGTATCGGATATCGAATCTTGCATTAGTAAGCCAACTACAGGGACCGTCACTTTCAAGTCAGCGTTTTTGGTTTGCATAGAGCACTAGCTAACACTTTCTGCCAGGCACATACCGGGCGGTCGCAGTTCGTCATTTGAATTGGGATAATATTTCTTGCCTGATCTTCCTTCTTCAGGCTTCTTCTCTTCATCAACGAATTGCAGGGGGGTCGACAGATGGCAGAATAGCTTTTTGGGTGTGGGAAGATGTCAGTGCGACTTTTCATTCAGAACGTGACCCTTTTTCACTGACGTACTTTAGTTGAACTCCAAGAGATCACGGTTTCTCACTTCTGTCGTTCCTTCGCAACGGACTTTGTGCATATCTCTTATATTCATGATCTTACTGTACATTCCCATCTTATACCTAGTATTTATACGCTGAAAATACCGAGCGCGCGTAGCCTGAAAGCGTCGAGCTGTGGCGGCGCTGGCGTCGGAAGCGTGTGCGCGGCGGCTCCAAGTTATTACTTAAACAACTCTCTCACTGCCTGAAACGGCTTCATCGATAATACTATTTCCGTGTGATTTTCACTCTGACACCCCAGTATCATGATTCAGCCGAGACTTGACCGAAGTTGATCGCCAGGACGCCTAGTACCTCGGTCAATATTGTCAGCAACGCGCCATTCTCAGACCTACGCCAAATTAGCACCTACCCGAATCCTTCTATGGTTAATGACACGATTGCAGTCAAGGTTGGAAGTCAGATGTATTTGTTTATAAGGAATGAACTGGGCCAGGTCAATGGTACAGTGCTGCTGGAAGGAGGAGGATAAGGACTGCAACTACGAATCCGGTAATCCAGCTACATACATGTCCACTAGAATTATCCTCAACTGGGTGCGAATCCCACTGCTTATTCCACTCCTTCAAAATATTTACCACTCCAAGAGTATCCTTTGTTGGGTGAACAGACCACGGTTTGCAGAAAAGAAAGTATGCTACCTCCTCCTGTTGATTCTGCGTTATTACGTCACCGGACAATGCAGCAGGGCCATGTTGGTCTGGAGCTCGGAAGCATAGACAGCGGCAGGGAAGTTTTCCTGAGCCACTCAAAGCATTGAGCCAGAAAGGATCAATGCACGCCTGAGCATCTGTATGAGCCACAATCACTACATGACAATATGTTAGTGGCAGCCTGTTTTAAAACTGTGGCCCGGCCTCACTCATCATTAGACGTAAGTCTTTTCTTCTATTCCTGAGAAGAAACTTGAACAAGGCTGGAATTTCACATTCCTGTTCTGGAAATTGACATTCAACATGGCAAGCCTCCGATAGAAAGCCAATAAACGCATACCTGAGGAACGGGAAAACAGGGCGACAATGCTTTTTTTGTCCTCCATAGTGTAATAGCGAGTGAGGGCTTTGATGTAGTTAATTGTTGAAGAGTAGCCGGTCTGCCTTAAACCTAATCAATTGGGAGCAATTGTCATCTCTTGAATGAGAAACGAGGGGAAATCAGTCTGACCAGGCAAATCAACGATAGTGAGTTGAGTAGAAATACAACCAGGGAGCTGCAAATCGACGTAAATCGCCCCTTGAGAGTGGGACGACGACAAATAGATGTTGATGTACTCTCGATCAATGTCGTCCTCACTCAAACCAAATATGGTCGAAGGGTTCTGGTCAGCAGAAAAAGCAAGGAGCTCGGCCTTTCGGATAAGATACCATAGCTCTAGAGGAGTTGATGCTGTGTCCAAGACTACCTGGCGATTGCTATCCAGGCTGAGTTTGGAGAACCATGTAGGCGACTTGAAGTAAGCAACAGATACACGCGCTGACCATATTGTGGATGGCTGCAAGTGCCACTCTATAGGACAAGTAGTACTGGTCCCCAGCAGTATCTAAAACAATCTCTGAATTGAATCGCGAGGTAAGTAAGCAGGGTCCACTTACACCGCATATACTGGACACCAAGGTCGACTTCCCTTTAGGTTGTGTCAGATTCCTAAACCGAAGATTCAGGATATCAGATAGTTACCAGTGCCCTTTGCGCCAGCAAGGATAATCCGAGGGTATGGAGAAGTCATGTATCAGGTAAAACTGAAAAGATGGTACATGGGCTGGGGCTTTATACTCCTAGGAGACCCGAAGCAGGACAATAAGCATGACCTAATACTCAGGAACAGAAAATGTTTGGACGGAGTGAGCGTTTCTGGATTGTTTTTGAGTACGATTCCGCACCGATCTTCAGATCGGCTTTGGGCCAGAAACGGTACAGAATCGTATATTCGCCAATCCTTGAATTTGACGTGCGAGTGGCAAGAAGGATCCTGATATATCGGGTTCGTATTAGCTGCCCCGCCCCTCCGCCTCAACTTTGGTCTTGTTGGAACGCACGGCCCACGAGTCATGACCAAAGCTGGCGAAAACAAGTTTCAGTTACTTGTGCTGACCTCAAGCTGAATTCGACATCGCAGTTGGGATTGGATGGCGTACCACCAACACTGATCCCATTAGGTGAAAAAACAAACCGAGTGAATGTATTCCCCAAATGTCCTATCGTATCGCGTTGCTGGAAGGAGAATGTGGGTTCAAGTTCCATTTTGCAAGTAATCTCACGACGGCCTCATAGGTTACTGAGTAAAGGGGCTTGAAGTTAAGGGAACCGGGACTCTGTGAAACCTGGATGGGAGAAACTCTCAAATACAGCAGATTTTTGGCTCGATTCCGTAAATCTTAAGCTTGCGTAAACCGGATAAGCTCCAGCCAAGGGTGCCTCAGGGATCTCAAATATGCAGAAAGTCGACAAAAATTGCATCAATTTTCGGGCGAAGCCATAGCGAGTGGATTCGAGGTTATTTTGCGCACCTCTTGGCTTTTCCACGACCATCGGCTCCAGAGTTTGACTTCACATCGGTCTGTTCCGTGCGCCTCAACTTGGCTTTCTGAACTCCGCAGGTTTATAAGTTGCAGGATGGGCTCGTCTTTCTGTACAACATTTTAAGTCGATGGCCAACTTTCTTCCCCACTTTCGAGAAGTAGCAAATGTGTCGGTAAGCTGAACGGTCTATTTGATCGGATTTTCAGACCTTTGCCAACCGTGATATTTGCCAGGTTTTGCTTGATGACTTCGAAAGATCATTGGAGAGTAGGCGACTTGTTCTTGACGAACT